>OX578154.1:22515418-23715418 GCA_951213105.1 Amaurobius ferox | reverse complement strand
ACAAACTCATGTTATTACTAAGCAAATACAGTTACAGCAGCAAAATTCACAAATTCAGATACAACAACAAAATTCACAAATTCAGTTACAACAGCAAACTTCACAAATTCTTCAGCAGCCACAAACACCTCAGCCACCTCCTTCCCCTCAGCTTCAACAAGCTCCACGTTTTCCCCAACAATTGACTTCTGCAGTACGTCCTGTTCAAAAGCAATTTGCTGCTGGTATTTCTAATACTGCTAGTCAACCTGCAATGCATGGTCAGCCTCCAGTTCAAGGACTTCATCAGCAACAACTCCTGCAACAAAGACAGCAAATGCAGCAGCAATTAGCATTGCAACAACTACGACAGAGACAACTTCAACAGCAGCAACAACAGCAGCAGTTGCAAAATACCCAACAATCACCACAACAGGCAGTTCAACAGATTTTAGCGGGGCAACCTCCAGTTATGATGAAACCTCCTCCTCAGTATCCCTATGACCGACAACAGCTGCAAGGTCAGCCTCGTTTGCAATATCCATCACATCCTAGACAGTTATCTCCTCAACAGCAGGCTCAACATCCTCGTGCTTCATGGCAGCAAGTTCCAAATAATGCAACACAGTTTTTGAGACGATCCCCTGGAGCTGCCAATCCTCCTCCTTCTCCCCAATGGCAACATGTTCAACAACCATCTCCTAAAGAAGAATTAACACCTAGTCCTCAGCCTGCTCAAACTCCACAACCAGCTGCATGGCCACAAAGACAACAGTTGCCTATTTCTGAAACACGTGATACTACCACACCAGCTCCTCAATCTTCTCCTCAACAAACTGCTTGGCAGCAAAATCAACAGTCTCCACTTCCTCAGCAACGTGATCCTAGTCAGCCTCTTCAACCATCTCAGTTATTACAATGGCAACAATTAAAACAAATGGAATTACGAAGGCAGCAGCAATTGGCACAACAACAGTCAGTTGCTCCTCAAAGACCTTTGTCACAAGGTCAATTAGCTACTCAGCCTGAGCAAGCACCACAAAGAATAAGTGTACCTGGTCAACCTCATCAGACATTAGCTGTTCCTGCCCAATATCAACCTCAGAATGCTCCCAGTATTATTTCTCAAACATCACCAGGATCTGTTGCACATGGTGCTCCAACTGCAGCACAAGTTACCCCTAAAACAAAAACAGCATTAGCAAATTTGCTGAATACTCGATTACAGACTACTGGAAGAGCAGCAGATGGCACTGAATGTACTCAAACTGTGATCAGAGCAACTCAAGTAATTTCTGTGAGTAAAATATTTAAATAACTTTTGTTAGAATATATAATTTTCTGATCCATAAATTAAATGTAATATTTCAATTTTATTGTAGCAACCAACTCAGACTGTATCACGTAGACCTAGATCTGAAAACATGACCATAATTCATCCAGTAAGCCAAATACCCGAGAGAAGTTTAGTGCCAGCCATTCCTCAAGTTGTTTTCTATGGGCATGATCCAAAAATAAATGGTAAGATTGTTTCCATTAGAATGTATACTGTAAAGATAAACAAACCAATTAACCAGTTCTCAGTGTTGGAACATCTGATGTGAAGTATCTAATAGCTGTCTTCACATAATTTGATAAATTCACCTTTATTAAAACAGTTTGATAAAATATTGCTGTGGTTTTTAAACATTTTATTTCCATGCCTGCCTACCCTGAAAGTGAATTTCATATGCTTGTACCTTCCTTCTTTCTCCAAATGGATCAATGTGATACATTTTCATGGAGACACTTTATATGCCTTCCCAAATCCTATCTGCACCTACTGCTAAGAAAGCATATTCTGCCTGTTATGAACTCCTGCAGTATTGAATATAATAGAGCTCATTTTTACTTTCCTTATATACATAATGTATAAGGAAAGTATTGTGACGGGATCGAAAATTTGAATTCGAGTTTTCGACGGGAGAGCACGTTTCAAGCATCCCTGATCATGAATCAAACATTTTTGAAGTGATGTCTGTGTGTCAGTGGGTCTGTGGAGACGATAACTGACGAACGAATGGACCGATTCGAACCAAATTTGGTACAAAAATCACAATCTGTAAACACTGGAAGCCTATTGTTTTTATACGCAATCGAATGTTCAGAACCCCCCTAAAATTTTCGAATGAAATTTTGAAAAAATCGTCAAAAAATCTAAACCAATATTAAAGTTACGCAAATAGACATTTCTTATGTAATTTTTCATTAGAAAACGATTGACATAAATTTTAGAATGCTAACATGAACCGTTCTCGAGATATTGCACATTTTTCAAAAAAATTATCAAAAAGTCATATAAAATAGAAAAGAATATATTTCCTATTGAGAAACATGTTCACTTTTCATATATAATATCATGCGATAAATTGGGTGACATCATTCTCGTGGATCTAGCTCGTTCCATTCATTAAAAAAGATACTTTGAGTAATACTTTTGCATTTGAACGCCAATTTATCTGCTGTAAGAACAACTTATTTCTTCGTCCATAACGCTTGGTGAGATTTTAGCGACGAAATTGGCGGAATGTCGCCAACTTGGCGACTTTTTGAAATGTTGCCAAATTAACGAAAATCTCGCCAAATGGATAAAAATGACGCTAAATCAATAAAAATGACGACTAATTGTCGAAAATTCAATATCTTGGAAAGGATATAAGTATCTACTAGATGAAAAACCTATTTATTTTACTCTAAAAGTAGTAAATTCATTTCATTATATAAGGAAAGTCATGTGTTGCTCACATCAGATTTTTTAACTCGATACATAGAATTTATATATACTATTTTAAGGCACTATACCATGACATAAAATTGTATATTTATAAATTTATTCTTTTAATTTATATATCATTGCTTTTTTAATGTGAATATATAACATCTATGGTTGGTATATCTATGGCTGAAATCTGGGTGTTACGAAAAATGTAAACATTTTGGGTGCTTATATCAGACCTGCCAACTGTTACGATTTAATCGTATTTAGTACGATAAATCACGAGCAGTACAATAATACGATTTTGCCACCAAAAGTACGATTTTAAAAAAAATTGCGTTTTTCCCTATTTTTTTTTCGCTTTTCCCTTTTTCAGACCGAAGTAGGGAATTTCGAGAGGCTTTGATTTCTAATGTAGACGCGTATTTGCAGTATTGCCAGTTTCGCGATTTTCCCGCTCAATTGAGCTAGTTTTGGCAAAGCGAAGAGTTGGGGGAAGTGCGGGAGTTTTGGCGAAGACCTGGCAATACAGGTAGCTATTGCCGTTATCTGCGGGAAGGAGCATCATGCGCGGAGAGACCACGTGACCCATGCGCGGAGGGAGCACGTGATGTTTTGTTGATTTCTTCCGATGCTTGTTTTGCTGAGATCAGTTTAGTTTATATAGTTAATCAATTGATTGATGTATACAAAGACGAATGCCCGATCTCAAACGTTTTCCGAAAAGTATTGCAGAGAGTTTGAATTTATCAAAGAATCAAGAATAAGTGCATCGCTTGCCTTTTGTGTTGTATGTAACTGTGATATCTCCATTTCTCATGGCGGACGTGAGGACATAGTTAAACATTCGAAAACGGCAAAACAAGTGGATAAATTCAAGACTTCCAAATCTACGAAGTCTATAAATGAATTTTTAACTGTGAATAAAGAATTGCAGACTACTAAAGCGGAAGTTATGTTCACCTCATTCATTTTATACCATAATCTTCCGTTAGCTACTACAGACCATGCTCGCCCATTATTTCAAGCGATGTTCCCGGATTCGAAAGAGGCAAATCATTATTCCTGTGGGCGAACAAAAACAGCTTTTATTATTAAAGAACTAGCCAGTGAAAATCAAAAACAAATAATTGCAGCTACTAAAAATCCATTTACGGTGTCTACTGATGGGAGTCAGTGTGGCGATGATCAATTGTATCCATTCGTTTTAACGTATTTTAAAGAATCATCAAATGGAGCAAAAACTGAGCTCTTGTCTTTGCCAAAATTAATGGAATCCCCTACTGGGGAAAACATGGGAAACAAATTACTGGGGAAACAAATCCTGTATGTCTGGACCTTGTTTCCAGCAAAAATATTCTTCTGGGTTTTTAAAAAAAGGCAAAGTCAGCCACATATGTTGGTTTAAATAAAAGTTAGATTTATTAATGCTGTTGTAATGTGCAAAAATTGTGTCCTTACCTTTCTTTTTAATAGAAATCAAAAGTCCATGATGTGCATTATAGTTTTCTAATTGTTTTTATATTGATGCATTTTACTAAAGAATTAATATTTTTATTTAATTTTAAATGTTTAATTTAAAAATTAACAACATAAAAATGTTTGCTGTGGATTGTAATAATAATTTAATTGGTTTCTCAATAGAATTTTAATGTAGGGAAAAAAATCCCTACAGCCTGATTATCAAGAATTTACATAGCTGAAATATACCGCGCGTACATTATCGCGTGCGTCGTTACGCTTTTTGGCTCTGAGAGGTTGGCAGGTCTGTTATATCTTTGTACCTAATAGATAAACATTTAAGCAATTTTTGCTTGTTTTGTCGGAAATATGGTACTATTTATGGATGGTACTATTTGTACCTTCCTTCTTTCTCTAAATTGATCAATGCGATAAATTTTCAGGGAGACTCTTTATGTCTTCCCGAATTCTATCTGCACCTATTCCTAGTAAAGCATATTCCACCTGTTATGAACTCCTGCAGTATTGAATGTAATAGAGCTATTTTTTTAACTCATGCACAGAATTCATATATACCATTTTATGCTATGGTACTATACCATAACATAAAATTGTATAACATTTATAAATTTATTCTCTTAATTTATATATCATTTCTTTTTTAATGTGAATAAATAACATCTATGGTTGGTATATCTCTGACTGAAATCGAAGTGTTACGAAAAATATAAACTCTTTGAATGCTTATATCTCCGGACCTAATAGATAGACATTTAAACAATTTTTGCTTGTTTTGTCGAAAATATAGTACTATTTATGAATATTCAAAAATGATTTCAGTATTTTGAACTTTTTTTATAAAAAACTAAAGTGATTTTGAGTAATTTTTTGCTTCACTTGACTTACTTTCACTTGACATATATCTTTTAAATTTTGAAAGATTGACATAAACAGTAGGGACAAAAGTGTTCAGTAGGAAATCCAGTGTTTAGATTAATAATTTTTTTTAGAAAATTTTTATGGTTTTTGAGGATTTACCTTATCAAATTGAAGAATGAAAATTTGTAGTTTTTAATGTTTATATTTCAAACATTAAAAGTGATAGATAGCTAAGAACAGTAAATAGCAATTTGTAGCCTCTTAAAATCCTTACAAAAATATATTAGATTTCTGTTTGAGTTCTTAGTTTTCAAAATATAATGGTTTTAATTTCGATATTTTAATATTTGGGTCATTCCATGTGATCAAACGGGACAGAGAACATTTTTATGTTCATTTCTTTTTTTTTTAAGCAATATAATGGCAATTCTAATTTTTTTAACCAGAGGTGTCATTCAGCTGCTTCACATCAGTTCTGTCAAACCGGTTGTTAAAAATACCTAAGTTTGCCGAACCAATTGTAAAAAATTTCCCGGAAAATTTAATTCAGACCTTAGCTTATGCAATCAATGATACACCTCTTTGAGATTTTTTAAAATTCAAATTATAGTTTAAAAATCAAGTTTTAAAGAGCAAAATTTGGCTATTTTTCACCACTTTCAAAATAAATTTATCATTACTCAAGCAAGCAGATGAATAGTTTGCATGAACTCACTAGAGGGAAAATGGGGAAGAGATTCGGTCTGGGTGCATATTACATGTTGGTATGTAAATCAAGAATACCAACCCACCTTTAAAACAAATTTCTTTGGCACTGTTTAAGTCATGAGTTAAATTGGCATTAACTAATGCTGTAAAACTAGTGTCTCTATTTTTCAAATATTTATTGAAAAAATTTACTGTTTTTAATAAAAGTTCTCATGTTTCTAATAAAAGTTGCATGGAATAGGAATGCCCCAAGATCTAGAAATTGGGTTTATTAAAATCAGACATGTCTGGGCTTACGAAAAAAGGGTGCAGTTGCCAGAAATTTTCAAAATAAAGTTTAGGGTCTTGTTATGTACAGCTTTTCAGGTTAATTCAAAAAGAAAAAATATATGTGTGGCTTTACGATAATTATAACTTATGGTGCAAATTTTGCATTGTGATTGAAGCACGAACAGTAAAACAGAGGAAAACAGCTTGAAAGTTTTTGGGTTCATACAGGGTGAGGAGTCAGTCACCTTTTTCACCTTTTATCACCTTTTTCAGTGTTTATCACCTTTTTCTACCTTTTTTGACTATATTGGGCGAAAATGTACATTTTATCCATATTTGTACATAATTTTCATTTGTTTAGCCCCAATATATTTCTACTAAAAATTTCAAAATGGGGAAATGCAAATTCCGTAGTGATTGGCTTGAAAAAAAAGATAATTTAAAGGGGGAGAAAGCTTAATGAAAGTGAACTATTTTGTAACGTGTGTTCCTGTACTATTAGCTTTGAAACAAAAGGTTTTCAGGCTATTTTCAATCATTCACTTACGTTAAAACATAAATCAAACTTTGAATCTAAATTTGGACTAAACCAGCTACACTTAGATCTTGCACCTCCTCCTGCATGCTTGGACCACTTACAGCCTTCAAGTTTAACTTGTACATCAACACTTTGCATCTATAGTACCAAGGATGCTTCTACCACTTCTGAATTGCTTTGGACAGTGAAATCAGTGTATAATAATTATTCAATATATTCTTCACAAGATATTCATGATGTTTTTAAGAAAATGTTTCCTAATAGTATCCCTGAACATTTTTCTCTTACACCTAAGAAAATGCGATACTTAATCACTGATGGACTGGCTCCTTATTTCCAGGAATTTATGTTAGAAGAAGCATGTTCATCCTACTACACATTGAGTTACGATGAAACAACCAATGTCAAAGATAAAAAGAAGCTGCAAATAATAATTAAATTTTGGTCTAATAGAAAATGCGGCATAACGACACGGCACCTCAGAACTTTCTTTTTAGGTAAAGCTGATGGTGAAACATTGCATCAAATGCTATGTGAAGCACTTTCTGAGACTAATTTATCACAAAATAGATGTTTAAAGCTTGGATCAGACGGACCTAATGTTAATAAAAAAGTATTTAGACTTTTCGATAGTAGTGTCCAGGAGACACGAGGAACAAGACTTATAAACATAGGTACCTGCAACATCCACATAATGCATATGTGAAGGCATTGGAGAGTTTAGGTAAAGAAGCTTCTGAGCTGATAATCAGAATTTACCATTATTTTGATGGTTGGCCTACCTGTTGGGAACAGTTTGAAGAAATCCAATATAAATTTAATATTCCACACCACAAATTTTTGAAACATGCAACAACAAGGTGACAAGATGGCTTACCTTGGGGCCTTCAGCCAACAGGATTTTAGAGCAGTGGGACATTATTCAGTTTTATTTCTTTAAGCACGAGCCTCTGAAAAAAAATTCGGCTGATCTTCAATCCAACACCTACAAGGTTGTTGTGAGTGCTTTGAAGAAACCTTCAATAAAAGCTGAACTTCATTTCATTATTTCATCAGCAGAACTATTCATAAAATTCACACAACATTTTCAGTGTCAAGCACCCATGATCCACAAATTGCATGAAAAAATAGAGAACGTTCTTTAGACCTTCATAGCTCATGTTTTGAAAACTCCTATCATTAGGAAAATCACCGATTTTTCTAAAGTTGATCTTGATGAACTCTTCACAGTTAGTTATCTACTTTCTCTTGAAGAACTTGTCATTAATAAGGAGGTCACAGACGAACTTTCTAAACTGAAAGAAAATGATAAGAGTTGTTGTTTCTGAAAGAAGCTCGAAATCGTTACGTTACTGCTTGTAAGCATGTGATGGAAAAGACTTGCTTATCAAATGGATCACTTAAAAGTTTTAGATTTTTGGACCCAAAAGAAAGAACAAAGGCTAGAAGCTGCAGAGACATATTGAAAGTTGCAAAAATTATGCCATTTCATGTTCAACTAGATTATTTGTTAGATGAGTGGAAAGTTTTACAACTGGAAAAAGATGATACAGCATTTGAAAACAAAACCATTGATTATTACTGGCAACAACACATCTCAAAAAGGAACTCATTATCAAGAGATATTAAGTTTCCGAATGTTTCAAAAGTTATAAAGGCTACTCTTACTTTGTTGCATGGAAATGCTGACATAGAGAGAAGATTTTCCATTTCTAAGCATATATTAGGAGAAAATAAGTCAGCAATGACAGAAAGATTTTTAAATAGTATATTGATAGTGAGGGATGCCTTGAAACAATACCCCCATTTTCTTTTTGTACCCATTAATCCAAAACTGTTGTGCTTGTTGCCCAAATGCCCGAATGTTGCCCGAATGTGCTTGTTGCCCAAACCAAGTATGGACAACAAGCACATTCAAAGGACACTGCCTTTATGGAAGATTGTAAGAGGAAAAAGAAAATCGAATTAGAAGAACAAAGAAAGGATTCTGAAGAAGATATGGAAAAGATTGAAAAAATAAAGAAGTCAATCGAATGTGAGACTACAACACTGAATGACAAGAAAAAAGAGCACCTACAAACTAAGGAGGCTAGAGAAGAACTCTTCTCTAAAGCTTCAGCTAAACTGAAAAAAGCACTTGAAAAAAATGATTTAAAGGCAGCAAAATTGGCTCAAGGCATGCTTGAGGGTGTAAAAAGTATGCAAGCGGAAGAAAAGGTGCAAGAAAAGGAAGTTGAAAGCATTCAAAGGAATCTTGAGAAACGAAAATCAAATATGATTACGTTATTTTTTGCTAAGATACCTAGAAAACAATAGGTCAGGCAGTATTTTTCTTTAGAATTGTTTTTCTAGAACATTGAAGAGAATAAATACATCATTAGATTTTCAGAATAATTTTGTGTAGATTTTTTGTTTTTATAAATTTGATAAACTTTATGTGTAAACCTTTTGTATAATATTTATATAGCCACACCCCATCCAGGATCAGAATAAAGAAATCTATTATGATTTTACCGGGCCTTTTTTGGTAGGGGAGTATAAAAAAAATTTTGTTGTTTCATTCTATTGGCAAGAATTCTATTTTTTAATCACCTTTTAGTCACTTTTTTGAAAAAATTTGTCACCTTTCTCATCTTTTCCAAAGGTCACTTCCGCTCCTCACCCTGGTTCATAGAATTGGCAGGTTATAAAAAAAACCATTGGTTTAAACCATTTTTTTAGTTTAAACCATGGTTCTTCAGTTTAAAAATATATTTATTTTATTTAAACCATTCTTTTGACCTATTTTTTTCCCCAACGCTTTTTGGTAAAATAAAATTATTTTCTTGGAATTGGCAACACACAGAGCATAATGAAAATGCTTCCTATATTTGAAAAGCACGCAGCTGCCTAAATCCACTAAAAACTGAAAAGGATTTAGTTGTCATTATAATGACTATATACCCTGTTATCTCAGAAACTAATTTCTAATGTGAAAAAGAGAGTCATTTAGGATTGAAAGATAGTAAGATCACCTGAAAGTAAGAGGTTCCTGTTGAGGTTGTTGCTCTGTCATTTTATCCAAAAAAAAAAAAAAAAAATGCTGTTTTTTGCTTCCAAGACCAGTTGATATCAGTTAATGTTGAGTCAGTCGGGACCAGTATATCTGAGCATAACTTTTTTATATAAGAGCTAAAGGTTAAATCTATACCATTGCATAATTGTAATACTTTTGTGATAAGCTCCTTATCATAGGATTTTTGTTAAATTCTGTTGAATTTGAATTATTATCTTGTTTAGAATTGAATAATCTTTGTAAGTGATAGATCTGAAAATAAAAGAAAAGTATATATGCTCATTTTTTTATTTACATGTTTAAATTGGATATTACTGTACAGTTTCCTTTAAGAAATTAAATATTTCTATTTCATTTCTTTTTCAGTCCCTTCATATCTATGCTTATTAGGTTGTACATTTTGCATTGAAGACTACAGCAAATCTGTGGATGCTGATAAATTGGAGATGTGGAAAAAGGTAATATTTTGTGTTTCTTCTACAACATTTTATTTCTAAGCATTCTTTGTCCACAATATTAAAATCCCTGAAAAGAACATTTTCTTTAAAACTCATTTTATTTATTTTCATTTTGTTCATGTGTTAAAAATTAATATTTTTTGATAAAATTTCATAAGTGATAGATAAATTTATAAAATAATAAAAATATCTGAAAAAATTAGCACATTTCTGATGCAGTGTAGTTTTTTTTTTTTCTTTCTGTTGTAAATTCAATGTCATGTGTTCATGTGTTAAAAATTAATATTTTTTAATAAAATTTCATAAGTGATAGATAAATTTATAAAATAATAAAAATATCTGAAAAAATTAGCACATTTCTGATGCAGTGTAGTTTTTTTTTTTCTTTCTGTTGTAAATTCAATGTCTCCTTTAAAAACATTTATTGGTTTTACAAACATTTAATTTTATGATACTGTATTAATAAACATTGAATAACCCTGACAGAGGATAAAAAGTAGCTTAACTTCGTATCAGGGTACTCCCTGACAGCTTCTAGATCTGTAATACATAATGTAAGAGTTCTGGAGCTTCATTGTACTTGCACACAATATCAAACACAGATAAACAATGTTGAGACCCAGACCGTCCGACCTACCAGAAAGGTGTAAGGTAACCGTTTGGACGGCCGTGAAGTGCCACCCAATTTAGACCTTAACCCAGTGGGGGAGGCATCCATAGGGACCGTACCCTCCTTCCCCTACCACCAACCTCTCGGAAGGACTTACGGACCCACATGTTTAACGTGATTGTACTCCGCATGAACACGGTGGCAGATGTGGCAGCGTGCAAATCCAGCACGCAAACCACCGGGCTACCGCACCCGAAATGTGCCAACAGCACTCTGTGTTCCCAGGTGGTCATCCAACCAAGTACTAACTGCGTCCAATGCTGCTTGACTTCGGTGATCTAACGAGAAACGGTATTTTCAGCACGATTGGGCCGTTGGCTCTACAGATGAACAATGTGGAGAAGCTGAACACTGTTCTTACAGTTAATGTACCCTCTCCTCTTCCTTCAACCCAGACCGTCCGACCTACCCCAAACTGTAAGGCATCTGTTTGGATTAACGGAAAGTGACACTCAATTTAGACCAGAACACAAGGACCATACCCTCCTTCCACTACCATCAACCTCTTAGAAGGACTTACACATCCATATATTTCTGGCCGCCCAAATGGTTGCTCAAGTCCTCTGGACGAGTCGGACGGTCTGGGTCTTCAACACCCACATATTTAGCGTGCCCGTACTCCGCATGAACACGGGGACAGTTTGGGTAGAGGCAGGAATCAAATTCGGGTAGTTTAAGTGCAATCTCCGTATGCTAATCATTTGGCTGTCCCACCCAATTGTACCCTTTGCTCTGGTGTTTAGCCTTATTTACATATATGATGAACAGGATATGATCTGTTAATTCATCTATTTTACATACAAGACAAAGTAGGGATTAGACAGCCATACCCTGCACAGTTGTAAAGAGCATTCAAATATGGAGACGAGACAGCAGTACCCAACCACACCAATGAATTCAATACCAGCATGTAAATAAAATAGATAAACCCAGTATTTTTTTATTGTCAATCATAATTTTTACAGCTGCATGCAAACAAAATGTATATGAATTTAAAATCATTTAATCATAATGCATATTTCTTGAACCATTTGTTTTCTTGCTTTTAGATCATAGATGATCATGGTGGTGAAGTTGAAACTAGTTATAGTAGCAAATGTACTCATGTCCTTTGTGAGAGTCAAAGAAATTCTGTTGTGCAACAGGTATGGAAATATTTTTATGTATCAGAATTTAATATTTTAAAGCATAAGAAAATGTTTTCTTGCCTACAATATGTAGTATGTGTAAAGTATTTTGATGGAAAATTTTACAATTTATTACAATTATCAGAATTCCATGTTATTTATAGTTTGTAGCCGTTTTTTTGTGTTCTATTCTAAATGCTAAATTTTAGTTCTAACTGATTTGGATAATCAGGGTTATGCTCTATTTGATATTACTTAAAATATATATTATGTTTATGTAAATAAAATAAGCTAATTTTGTATATTTTGTTCATTAGAAGAAAAATAGTTTTGTATATTAACCTGTTGCATTACAAAAAACATATTTTATATAAAAAAATTAGGCAATGAGAGAAGGAAAACGGTGTGTAACTGCATATTGGTTGAACGATATGCTGGAAAAGAAGAAATTGAAACATCCATGGCTCGCTCATCATTTCCCAACACCTTTCTCAGAAGAAAAACCTTGTAAAGACCAAGTAAGTAAATTTCTGACTTTTAGATAATGGCAAGAGTAGCAAATAGATTACACCACAATTGTACTTGTGGCAAAGCTAACTTGACTGTAGAGAAATTTGGGAAAACTATAAACCTCCTCTAAGTTATACTGGGTGTTTCATGAAGTTTGTCCAAAAGGAAAAAAATATTAGCAGATGATCATAGAAGTAAAGTGAAATATAAAAATTAATCAGCTAACAGCGGAGAAATTAGCTTAGTTGCACCTACTGGAAATGATAATTTCATAAAAATGTAAAATTTAATTTTTTTATGCACACCCCTTTTTCCCAATACAAAAAATGCCAATTGGTAAAATTTGCATTGAGCTTAATTAGGATGAAATGAATTTACACTGTACTTTTCAATAAAAAATTAGTTGAGCTGTCAATGATAGAAATTCTTGACTTATTTCATTTCACTTAAACTGCATGTGTGAATAAATAACTTTCCCTGAAAGTAAGTATAGGGGATATCTACAAATCTATTTAAAATGGTGAAAGTGCCAATTTAAATTTACTGCCATTTAAATTTGAATAATTTATTTGTTGCTGTTCCCTTCCATCTGAACAAAAAAAAAAAAAATACCTAATAATACAAATTAAAATAGCTCAGAAAAATTTTCATTGAAAGATACCGTGTAAAAATATTTTTTACTTCAATTAGGTGTGAAGCAAAATTTATTAATTGACATACTTTTATTGGGGGTCATATAAAAACAATTAATTTGGCATTTTTATGAAGTTATCGATTACTTTATTTATTTATCCTTATTTTTTTTTGTGGTGGTGGTGGGGGAGGGGGAATATGGCAGCTAAATTCACCTCTATTTTGGATAATTTTTCGTGTTTCACTTTACTCCTACATCAAACTGTTGATTTTATATTCATTTCAAACGCTCTTCATGAAACACCTGGTGCTGTCCATCTATTAAACTCCATTAATAATTAAAAACTAAAATTTAGATGTATTAAACCAATGCTTTGAGTTCAAATCAACATATTCCTGTAATTAAGAATCAGCCTGAAAATAAATTGACTTAAAGCCCTTAATGCAATTTTGAAAATTTCATGATATAAATTGATTCAAACACCATGAAATATTAATGTAAGAGAAAGTGTCTCTTGGCCAAGATATGTTTATTTTTATTTGCAAGCGCAAGGATAAGTTCAAGGATACTTCAAATAGAAAGAGAAAATCTGATGTGGGCAGCACATGACTTTCCCTGCAGACTTATATTTATATTCTCTTTATTTTAATTAAATTTAATTCACTTTTAATTCAATTTTCGTTCTCATTTGCTAACTGGACTTATTTTCAAAGGTGACGTAAAGAAAATACGAAAAAACTAAAATGTCTTGAGAACTGCTAGTCCTAGGATGGTCCTTAATGTGGTTGATCTTATTCTTTTCATTGTTAAAAATTACGTATAAAACAAGCTTTTAATGGATATATTTGAACATACGTAGTTTTTATTTTTGATTTTGATGATTTTTTGGTGCTTTTTCACAAAAAAGGGCAGGTTAATTTTTTTCTGAATTGTGCTAAAATCTAATCAGCACCAGGATGACCCACAAGTGATTTATCTACCGAATTTTGTAAAATTCAGTCCATTAGTTTTTCAGCTAGGATGGATACAGGCAATTTTTGTGGGCCATTTCACTAAAAAAGGCAGGTTCTTTTATCTTGAATTGTACTAAAAACTAATCAGCACCAGGGTCACACCCAAGTGACTTGCCTACCAAATTTTATGAAATTTGGTCCATTAGTTTTTGAGTTAGAGTGGATACATACATTGCACAGACAGACACACACAGACGTCACACTAAAAATAGTTTTTTTGTATTCTAGAGGTCTTGAAACTTGTTGATCCATCGAAAACTCAAGTTGTGATTTTCGGCATGATTCCAATACTTTCCGTATACATTACCATACATTACCATGTATACACTACCATGTACAGGGAAAGTAAAAATAATTGTCTCGGTATCCTAATTGATATAGAGCATTGTATGCCTAGCCAAACTAGAGCCAGTGAATTAAATTCTTACTAGGATATGAGTTCTTTGCAATTATGAGTGGTAAAGTATGAAAGAAATTTGAGGAAATAGCACCTACCCAAATAACCTGCTACCAAGCAATTTTTGTTTTAATTGTACATTATTTGAAGTGAATTAAAGTGTGAGTTGCCTGGTAGTGGGCTGTTTGGGCAGACAGTATCTCCCCCAAATTCCTGTCACTCTTCGCCACTGGTAATTGTGTCGGAGCATTTTAACCATGTAAGCTAAATACAGTGGATAACTGGGGTCAGAATAAAACTAAAATTATAATTTTCCTAGGGGTCTCTACGATTTAATGTAATGGTCAATTCATGGAGAAATGCTACAAGTAGATTTGCATCCTGTATTTAAAAATATGGAGTAATGCAGTTCATACAGCATATCGTAAGTTGCACTTCAGTTTGAAAAATCAGAAGGAGGAGAATTTAAATCCACACCAAATATAGAAATGAAAGATAATTGCCTCTCAGTAGCAAAATGGATAGAGCATAGACGTCAGCTGGAAATCCATGGTGATTCCATACTGAGACACAAGTTCTTTAAATAAGTTTTATATGAAAGTTGTTTTGATCAATATGAAAATAATTGGTGTATGATAATGTTTAAAGCACTTTCTCCCAAGATTTCTTTAGTTAAATATAAATAATGTTTCGAATATATATTCTGATATCCCTGTAATGTATTTTGCAGATTATTACTATTACTAACTTTGAACCAGAAGAAAGGACTATTTTGAAACATGTGATTGAAGTATTGGGTGCCAAATATACTGGATATATGACATCTCAAAATTCTATCATTATTTGTAAAAGGTAAAATTGATGTATTAATGTGCTGTCTGTTTTAGTATTAAAATGTATTTTTATTTAAAAATTTTCTGTGAAAATATACAACCAAATTTAAGTTTGTATTATTTCTGTAATATATTTTAAATATTGAATTTAGATTATATAACAGTTATGTTCTTAAAAATTAAATGCTTTTAGAGCTGTAATATGCTATAAAATAATATGCTTACATTTTTAAGTTATTTGGTGACAAATACACAGTTGTATGTTATTTCAACAATCATTTGCAAATCATTTATAATATTTTGCTTTTTGGTCTTATCCAGTTATGCACAAGTAATGTAATGCAGAGTTATTAGCTCACACATTATATAATTTAAGTTTTTAATGAACCACTTTCATTTCTTTTGCTTGTTTCCACTCATCATTCATTAATGAAATACGCTAAAAATTAATAGAATTTTATTCACAAGAATTTTAATGAAAAAAATTGGGGAAATCCCAGGCTGCAATGTTTACCCTTCAATGTAACTTATCAAATAACTTAGTTTACTTATTAAGCTATTTGATGGCAGATTTTGCAATTATTAGTAGGCAGCTGCACATCATTGCAGCTTTTGGGTAACCATAAAATTTTGGTTTTATCCAATTGTGCACACACATGTAATGGATAATCATCAGTTCACATATTTGATGATTTAAGTTTCTAATGAACCATGTTCATTTCTTTTGCTTTTTTCCCCATTCACCATTCATTAAAACTAGAAGGTATACCCATCATATGATGGAATTAAAAATTTGCAAAGCATTGCCTCCCATTTAGTGTTATTTTTATCAATTCGGTGACATTTTCATCAATTTTGCAATATTTAAAAAAATCGCCCCTTTGCAACATCCCACTAAATTTTTCACCAAGCATCATGGACGGGTGGAGAAATGTTTTATTCATATAGTCGTTTGTTATGTTATTTTCATGGTATTGAATTTTTATAAATTAGTCGTCATTTTCATGGATTTAGTGTCAATTTTATCAATTTGGCGACATTTTCATTAATTTAGCAGCATTTAAAATGACTCGCTAAGTTGGCTATATGCCACCAAAATTCGTCGCCAGAATTACACCAAGCATTACAGACGGAGAAATAGCTTATTTTTATAGTAGATGCTTATATTTTTCCCAAGATATTGAATTTTTATCAATTGGTCGTCATTTTTACCAATTTGGCGAAAAATATCTTGCCACTTTGGTGATATTCCACCAACTTGACACCGAAATTTCGCCAAGCATTACCCAGAGATAGATAGATAAAAAGACAGATAAATCAATGTGTTTATATTATAAATGAAATACAATAGACCCCCCCCCCCTCTAATCCACACAGCTTGGGATCAGAGTTTGTGTGAATTATAGAATTTTTCGGATTATCATTACTGCATTTGCTGTGTAAACATGAGACATTGGTATATCCTGAGGTATTTAATTAAAAATCACTTTACAATACATCTAAAAATTATAGCTAATTTTATAAATTTTGCTAGCTAATTTTATAATTTTCAAACGTAGATATAATTGTTGTTTAAGGATTTTTTTTTTTTAATATGTTTCCTTACAATCTATGAACAATCATTATTTCTTGCTCTGTAATAAATCTCTGTTAAAAGTCAAGTTATTTATATCCCAGAGCTAAGACCTACTCAAAAGTTACTTTTTCTTCTTTACTATCAGAATCAATATCGACTTTTGCAGAATTTAATACACTATTGTATTTATTGTAAATTGAACTGTTTACATTAAAAATGTATTGTGGATTATGGAGTTACGGATTAACGAGGGTTGACTGTATTAAAAGAAAATATAATTTTAATTGTATGGATTTTAATGATGAGAATTGTGCAAATTACAGGCTGTAATGTTCGTCCTTCAATATAACTCATCAACTAAAGCACTTACTGAAATCTTAGCCCATTTATCCTTCAAGATTTTGCTCGCCTGGTGAACCTATTTTCTCTTACTTCGCAGGCAGCTGTCTTTTGAACTTTCCTGTGAACTTGGTTGGAAATATCAACTTGCAAATGAATAATATAGAAAATATTTTTTAAGTGTGCCGGTGGTCTTTAAAAATTCCTGATTTTGATTTTTAAGGACTACAAAATTGCTTAAAATTTATACCAAGGTGCTTCATTTTCTTACAGATATCACAGTTCAGAAATTACAGTAAAAGTAGGAAAAATTATCTCTTGTCTAAGGGTTACAAACTATTTCCATCACCATACGAAGAAGTGGTCAGAATGTTTCATATTTTCCAGTTTTTGTTTCTTTCACTATCCTGGTAGGAACTCAACCCTGATTCCCTGAATCTAATAATAATAAATTACTGCAGCACCTATAATCAAGGTGCACCTGAAAAAATCGCAGGGCCATTTTGTGTAACAGTAATTTCATTTTAGTGTACAATTATATCCATTATTTTAGTGTGCAATTATATCTATTATTTTAGTATACAATTGTGCTTTAAATATATTTATATAGTATACAATTATGTTACCGACTGCTAATCTTCCAATCAGAAAAACTTTTTTCTGTTTTTATTATTTTTTTCTAAAAGTCTCTAATATATTTGTGAGAAGCTCACCTATACTTACGATCATTTGCATAAGACATCATCAAAAAATCTTCCAAATATTTCCAAATAAATCAACAAGATCCAAAATATATCAATTTCGCTCAAATTTAAAGAAATTTTTCTTAGTTGACAATAAAAATGCTTATACGCATTACTCAAGATTTCTGATATTTTAGTATACAATTGTGCATAAAATATATTATATATTTAGTATACAATTATGTTACTGACTGCTGATCTTCCGATCAGAAAACTTTCTCTTGTGTTTTTATTATTCTTTTCTAAAAATCTCTAATATATTTGTGAAAAGCACATCTTTTTCTACTTGTGATCATTTGCAGAAAATATCATCTAAAAATCTTCCAAATATTTCCAAATAAATCAGCAAGATCCAAAATATATCAATTTCGCTCAAATTGAAAGAAATTTTTCTTATTTGACAATAGAAATGCTTATACGCATTACTCAAGATTTCTGATATTTTAGTATACAATTGTGCATAAATTATATTATATATTTAGTATACAATTATGTTACTGACTGCTGATCTTCCGATCAGAAAACTTTCTCTTCTGTTTTTATTATTCTTTTCTAAAAATCTCTAATATATTTGCGAAAAGCACATCTTTTTTTACTTGTGATCATTTGCAGAAAATATCATCTAAAAATCTTCCAAATATTTCCAAATAAATCAGCAAGATCCAAAATATATCAATTTCGCTCAAATTTAAAGAAATTTTTCTTAGTTGACAATAGAAATGCTTATACGCATTACTCAAGATTTCTGATATTTTAGTATACAATTGTGCATAAAATATATTATATATTTAGTATACAATTATGTTACTGACTGCTGCTCTTCCGATCAGAAAACTTTCTCTTCTGTTTTTATTATTCTTTTCTAAAAATCTCTAATATATTTGTAAAAAGCATATCTTTTTTTACTTGTGATCATTTGCAGAAAATATCATCTAAAAATCTTCTAAATATTTCCAAATAAATCAGCAAGATCCAAAATATATCAATTTCGCTCAAATTTAAAGAAATTTTTCTTAGTTGACAATAGAAATGCTTATACGCATTACTCAAGATTTCTGATATTTTAGTATACAATTGTGCATAAAATATATTATATATTTAGCATACAATTATGTTACTGACTGCTGATCTTCCGATCAGAAAACTTTCTCTTCTGTTTTTATTATTCTTTTCTAAAAATCTCTAATATATTTGTGAAAAGCACATCTTTTTTTACTTGTGATCATTTGCAGAAAATATCATCTAAAAATCTTCCAAATATTTCCAAATAAATCAGCAAGATCCAATATATATCAATTTCGCTCAAATTTAAAGAATTTTTTTTTAGTTGATAGCAAAAATGTTTATATGCATTACTCAAGATTTCTGTATAGTGTTAAAATCAAATAATATTTTGTTCTGTAGTGTAGTATTTTGTCCTATAGAAGGTGCTTAAAAAGTGCTTAATATTTTTAATGAAAAATGGGAAGAACCCTTATAAGTTTTCAGAAAATATACTAGTCAATCCACCACCACTACTTAATCCTGGTCATTTGAACATTATGTAGAAGGTGGTGGTATGTTGTATTCTAGTTCTTAAAATATTTCAACTTGACTAATTACATTATTAAATTCTGTCTACTGCTGAATTATCACATTATAGATAAGTGTTAAAAAGTAATTCTTGTGTCTAACTAGAAATCCAGTTCATGCTAATCTGAAGAACTTCACATAATATAAATAAATAAAGAACATTGAACCTGGAAAGAAATTATATTCTGCATATATTATTATTTTACTTTAGGATTTTTTATGCTGTTTTAGTGCTAATTTATTAAATAAAGTATTTACTAGGAAAAAAATAAGTTTCTGATGTTTTATCAGGATTGTGATGTATTGAATTATGTTATATGACAAATTACTAAATCTTTAGGAAAGAGGGTAAAAAAGTGCAGCGAGCACGTGAATGGACAATACCTATTGTTAATGTCCTGTGGCTGCATGATTTAATGTTTGGACATCTCGATGCCTTAAAGATGACCACAGCCCACAAGTATCAGCAGTACGATGTGGATAATCCCTTCATAATTGATTATGCATTAGTTCCACATCTTATGGGTAAATATGTATTTTTTTCTTGCGCTTTTTTTAGTATGGTTTGTTACAGTCATTACTTCTCACATAATCTGAATAATCTGCAGTCAAACACTAGCTTAACCCTTTCGCAACGATCGGCACGCCCGTGTGCCATCTGCGAACCTGCATTCAAGGACGTTCGGAATGCACTCGTGACGGAGGAAACTTTACCGTAAGCGGAGAGTGGCACGCATGAGTGCCTCCATGTGGAACGTTTTAATTTGTCTACTAGATGGCGTTAAATGTCAGTGGAACTAACTTCAATGTATTTTACAGAGGCATGACCTTGGCAGAAGGAGGATCGAATGAATTATTTCTCCATTTGGAGCGGTGAAACATCATTTTGTAATATAAACAGACAGAGCAATTCTCGTAGCATCAACAATTTTATAATTGAGTTTCGGGTTTTAATTTTATTTCAGCATTAATATTTCGTTGGTGAATCATAGGAATATAAGAGTATTTTTTTTTTGTTTGGGGTTTAGAGGCAGTGAAATTATTCGTTTATTTTGGATAAAAGAATGGGAGCAACTAACAAGTATTTTGTATTCAGATTTGTATGAAAAATATACATCAAATAGAAAATAAATATTTCTTTTATTCCTGAAAAAAGTAGATTTCTGTGTTGAATAGGTGATTTTCAGTGAATTTTTTTCGAGAGTTAGGCTTAGCGCAAAAAATTTGCCGTCCTTTAGGACCAGTTCAGAAGCGAAGCGCTCCGTCTTTTGGGCCGCGACAGCTCCGGAATGCCGCCGTCGCGAAAGGGTTAACAAAATTCATAATATTAGGAAACAAATAGATTGCCCTTAATTAATATTATCTGAAATAAATAACCTTGATTTTAATTATTTTTATGATAAAGCAAATAGATTTGTTGATCTCTTCAGAATTTCTATATCAGCTTTACTGTTAAAAGGAATTATGAAATATTTTTTGCAAATTCTTTGAAACTTTAAGTATTCATTTTGTTTATTATTATTTTATATAATAGAAGGAAAATACAGTGAGACCTGGTTAAAGTGACTAACATTGGGACTGAGAAAATTGGTCCCTTTATGAAAATGGTGGTGGTTACTATATGAAATGGTTATGGTCACTTTAGCCAGGCGGTCAGTATACCAAGGTGACCACTTTTCCAGGTTTCACTGTATTTTATTTATTTCAAAATAGAACAAGAGTACAAATTACTTAATACCAGTATTTGTTAAATTGTATTGAATTTTAAAAGTCAAATTAAATTGAAATGTATGCTTTTAATTTAAGTATTATTAAAATTAAGTTATATTTTTCAGCTGCTTGGAAGGCCCCCGTTAAGATAAGTGAAGAGCTTATAAAGGTAAGGATATGCTCATTTTTGCAAAAATGATTTAATTTGTAAATTCTGAGAAAAATATTAAGAGCTTAATAGAACAGCTATGTTGATGGTATATTTTGATTTCAAGATTTAATCCATAAATTGACGTGCAGTTTAAATGGTCTATTTTTGACAAAGTTGCATATTAAAATGGATACTATTTATTAAAACATTTGTTAAAGGAAGTTGTGCGCATGCTATTTGCAATTTAATCTAGTTTTAATAAATTTGATGGAATAATTAAACTCATTGAAAATTTGAGTGAATCTCAAAATCTGATCACACAGCATTTAAAAATTATCAAATTGCTCATTTGGGCTTAACACTTTGTTGTATTACACGTAATCTAGCATTTATTTTGAATTCTTCTATGATGACTCTAATTCTAAAATGAATTCTAAAATGACTCTAAAATAACAAATTCCATCAAACATGTTCAAAATTGTAAATATTCAAAATATATTTTTACTATTTAAACACTTAAGATCAAGTTTTATACCTTCAAGTATCCAATACATAGCCAATTTCCAAATACGATCTAAACTAGTCACAACTTTTGCCAGTTTGGTTGAAACTCAATCAAACTGTTGCAATATGGATAAGACTATGTCTGAATTTTAATAATTTTTAAAATTTAAAAATATCCTTTTATTATTGTGTTTATTGATTTTGTAGCTCTGTGAAATAAATTTGTGTAATAAACTATATTTTTTTTTATAGAAACATGCTCTTAATGAAGCTAAAGAGAATATTAAGATGGAGGACTCTACTACAGACAAAGTAATTTTTCAATAATTGTTTTTACTTTCATTTATACTTTTCTTTTGTTTCATTATACTTATTTTATTTTTGGTTCATGAAAATTTTGCTTAAAACTTAGTCGTACTAAAACAATTAATTTTTACTGTAATCCATTTCATTCAAAGTTTGAGGGATAAACAGTAACATTGAAAATTCTTACCACATTTAAATAAATGATCTTGCTATTCCCTTCAAAATGCAGTTTACGCATTTACTAACTATTTTTTATTTAATACATGTAATTTATTTTGTAGGATAATGCAAAGCGTGAATTGGAAGAGAAAACAGAGTCTGAAGCTAAGAGAACAAGGTCAGATGAGTGATCACATTTTATTTCATTTTACTTTTGTTTTTCCATCTAGCCCTTCGACAGTCATGCTGCATTCTGTTACATGCACAGTCATGTGCCATACTCAGTATGTCAATGTGTTTTCCTTACCCAGATTCTTCGTGTTCCACATTTGCATCTAGTTTTTCTTATTTTTGTTAATTTTAGTTTTCTTCTAAAGATAGATGCATACTTTTATAAAAAAATATAAAGTTAGATAATATAGTTTTAAAGTTTGATAAGATTTTACATTTTTTTTTGTTTACGTTGTTTACTTCCATCGAATTTTTCCATTGAAACTGAAGTTATTTTTTGCTTGAATTACTCATGTGAATTAGGAACATTTACAATTTCAAGACTCATGTGAATTAGGAACATTTACAATTTCAAGAATTTATTCTTTTTTTTTTTTTTTTTTACATTGTGTGATCACATGGTTGTTGTGCTAAGTTCATACCTACCAACTTTTACGCATTATGCGTAAAATTTACGCATTTTAACTGCTCTTTACGCTTTTACGCATATATTGCTATATTTTACGCATTTCCGCATTTATTTGAATTTTTTAACATTACTAGGGAATCAATCTCTGATGCAATTCTCCGGCTTCTTTTGTTTAAAATTTATCAATTAACCAGACATGGTATAATATCTCGGAAACACCGAATTTCCGCTTTTTTAGCACTTATTTCTACCATTCCCGGGATCGTAACAAATCCATAATAAAATGCAGGGTAATACTAATCAAATTAACGGAGATTTTCGGCCGCGTGTAATATAAATGAAGATCTCGATCGCTTATTTTATGAAAGTAATAAATATACTTCTTCAAAGGTTGTCTAATTCAGCATAAATCGCTAAAATGTTATTTTGTTCATTAATTTTGCATAAACACTGCGATTGCGCAATTCAGTTTGTTCTTATGAATCACCGAGAGTACAAAAGTATCTTTTTCCATCCATCTCAATCTTCTAAATATTGCATTTTTGATTGACTAAACTAGCTTATTTTCATGTTCTAATTAATTATTATGGTTAATTTCTTAATTATTTTCGCATAAACAGTGCGATTGCGCAATTCAATTACTTCGCATGAATTGCCGAGAGTACGTTAGTATCTTTTCCCATCCATCTCCATCATTTAAATGTTGCATATTAGATCGATTAAACTAGCTTATTTTCATATTCTGATTAATTATAACGGTTAATTTCTTAATTATTCTTGTATAAACAGTGTGATTGCGCAATTCAGTTACTTCGCGGGAATTGCCGAGAGTGCGTTAGTATCTTTTCCCGTCCATCTCCATTATTTAAATGTTGCATATTAGATCGACTAAACTAGCTTATTTTCATATTCTGATTAATTATTGCGGTTAATTTCTTAATTATTTTCACATAAACAGTGCGATTGCGCAATTCAGTTACTCGCGTGAATTGCCGAGAGTACGTTAGTATCTTTTCCCATCCATCTCCATTATTGAAATGTTGCATATTAGATCGACTAAACTAGCATATTTTCATATTCTAATTAATTATTACGGTTGATTTCTTAATTATTTTTGCATAAACAGTGCAATTGCGCAGTTCAGTTACTTGTGAATTGCCGAGAGTACGTCAGTATCTTTTCACATCCAACTCCATCATTTAAATGTTGCATATTAGATCGATTAAACTAGCTTATTTTCATATTATGGCTAATTATTAAACTAGCTTATTTTCATATTATGGCTAATTATTAAACTAGCTTATTTTCATATTAAGGTTAATTTTTTAATTATATTTGCATAATACAAATTTTTTTATTTTGAAAATTGGGTATGAACTCTGTGAAAGGATATTTTCTAAAAAGTGGTATTAAAACAATGATTTAGGCAAATAAAAAGGAAAGAATTTTGGCATGAATATAATTCAGTACTATTTTTTTTTTATTATTATTAAAGATCTATATTCGTTACTCTCTTTAGTGAAAACTTGTGTTTTACCAAACATAAATATTTGTTTTCATTATAAAGTAAATTTCGCGGGATAAAACCTTTATATATTTTTTGTTAATTTATTGTCCTTAAATTTTATAAAATTGGTGTCTTGTAATTTCATATTCTACCAGTACTATGCCTGATATTTAATTCAGTATTTTTTTACTGCAGGTACTTGTACATAGTCGGAATTCATTAGAAATGTCGTTTACGCATGTAATTAAAAAAAAATCATTATAAATGTCATCCACGCAAAATTTTACACATTCCAGTTTTCCCAGGTTGGCAGGTATGTAAGTTAACAAAGTATCTTTTGACATTACAAATGCAGCATAATTTTGTGTTACCGTACAGTAACTTTTAGTCCTTATATGAGTGAATTGTGTTACCCTTTGTCTGAGAGAGAGGTTAGGTGACATTTGGTACATATCCGTCATTATGTGAGTCATCGGAGATTCAGCTCTTAATAGTTTACGGACTATTCCATGTCAAATCAGTCAATTTAAAAATAATTTTGGCACTTTTCATCTTAGATTTCAATGATTTTTAGTTTGTAGTTAGTCTGGCAAACAGTTTTCAAACTTGTAAAGTATTAAATTAAATATTTTAATAGAATGTTTCAAATAACAATATCATTTAAAATACTACAGCATACCTGCCAACTTTTACGCATTATGCGTAAAATTTACGCATTTTAACTGCTCTTTACGCTTTTACGCATATATTGCTATATTTTACGCATTTCCGCATTTACTTGAATTTTTTAACATTACTAGGAAATCAATCTCTGGCGAAATTCTCCGGCTTTTTTTTTTTTAATTTATCAATTAACCAGATATGGTATAGTTCCTCGAAAACACCCACTTTCCGCTTTTTTAACACTGATATCTACCATTTCCGGGATCGCAGCAAATGCATAATAAAATCCAGGGTAATGCCAATCAAATTAACGGAGATTTACGGCCGCGTGTAATGTAAATTAAGATATTATTTCATGAAAGTAATAAATATACTTCTTTAAAGGTTGTGTAATTCAGCATAAATCGCTAAAATGTTATTTTGTTCATTAATTTCGCATAAATACTGCGATTGCGCAATTCAGTTTGTTATCATGAATCGCCGAGAGTACAATAGTATCTTTTTCCATCCATCTCCATCATTTAAATGTTGCATATTAGATCGACTAAACTAACTTATTTTCATATTCTGATTAATTACTACGGTTAATTTCTTAATTATTTTTGCTTAAACAGTGCGATTGCGCAATTCAGTTACTTCGCGTGAAGTGCCAAGAGTACATTAGTATCTTTTTCCATCCATCTCCATCATTTAAATGTTGCATATTAAATCGACTAAACTAGCTTATTTTCATATTATGACTAATTATTAAGGTTAATTCTTTAATTATATTTGCATAATATAAATTTTCTATTTAAAAAATGGATATGAACTCTGTGAAGGGATATTTTCCAAAAAGTGGTATCAAAGCAATGATTTAGGCAAATAAAAAGGAAACCATTTTGGCAAGAATATAATTCAGTGTTATATTTTGTTTTTGTCTTTTTTAATTAGAAATCAATATTTGTTACTCTCTTTAGTGAAAACACGTGTTTTGCCAAACATAAATATTTGTTTTCATTATAAAGTGATTCTCACCGGATAAAACCTTTATATATTTTTTGTTTTATAATTTATTGTCCTGAAATTTTATAAAATTGGTGTCCTAAATTTTCATATTCTACCAGTACTATGCCTGATATTTAATGCAGTATTTTTTCAATGCAGGTACTTGTACGTAGTTAAATTCATTAGAAATGTCGTTTGCGTGTATAGTTAAAAAAAAAAATCATTATAAATGTTATTCACGCAAAATTTTACACATTCCAATTTTCCCAGGTGGGCGGGTATGCTACAGGAATTTGCACATAATTGTAAATTTTATGTTTCTTTATATAATATATTCCGTACGAAGAAAGATATGCTTCTAATTTTAAATAAATGTAACAGTTAATTTTGACCTTTAATTTTCATTATGCTTTTCGCTTTTAATATATCATTTAAAAACTAAAGCTAATTATTTTCATTTAGTTAGCTTTCAACATGGGTATCATAGCAGATATACATTATATATTTGGCGACTATAACTTTATATAAGTATGACTTTAGTACCTAGCCCCCCCCCCCCCCCCTTCACACCCACAAATACGCAAAGTGAAAAAACATATTGCAGTATTATGCAGCATGACACATAATTCTGACATACCATTCATGCTGAAAAATTCTTTTCTCACCCATTATTTCTCCATCTTGAAACTTACCATGCATCTAGACAATAAGTGTTAATCACAGTTTAAGTGTTTTTAAGATGAACATATATATTTAAAAAATAAAAATCAATAATGATGTTTTGGGGATTTTCAAAATTAAAAATTTTGAAAATTAATCAATTTTTTTGTTTTTTTCACACTAGTGTGTGTTGCATATCAAATTAAAGTTTGCGAATAGAGCTTTTATATGAGCTATATATGAACTCTGTATCATTATTGTTTACAAAATATGAATATTTTCATGAATGGTATTTATATGAAATTGGGCATTTTTTGCAGAAAATGTAATAATAATAAAAAAGCTGATCCAAAAAATTTAAAATTTTAGATTTTTCATAATTTCTTAGGTACTAACTATAAACTAAAAATCTGAGACATCAAGGTCCAGATCTCTGGTTGACTTGACATGAAATGACCCTTACTCAGTATACCGTGTAGCTGTCGAATGGTTAATCTATTATTTCTTTTCATTCAAAATCATCAATCATTATATAGCCTTGAACAGATGATAGAAATATAATATCTATTAGAACTCCAATGTAATAATGTAACATCATATTTCAAAATTGACAATATAAGGTTTGTAAAAAAATTCTAAAGTATGCCAACAACTTTGAGAATAAGAGACTGTACATATTAGGCTTATCAGTAGTGTATATATGCACGTATGAGCACACATTTTTTTTTACACTAAAAATATGATTTTATAGCTTATTTTATCTTTTTTTTTTTTAAAAAAAAAAAGGTCTCTATCCATTTTAATATTAAAAACATGATTTTTATAGCTAAAAAAGGTGTATATATACCTTCTTTACATTTAGACCAAATTTTAACAGTGAATTACTGAACTTTTTTAGTTAAAAGGCTAGACTTATACATATTAAAAGTATGATTTCACAGTGAATTATTTAAAATAAATGCGTGCAAAAGAGGACCTCCAAATGAATGGAAGTCCTCTAATATATTAAAAATGTGTATATATACCTTTTTTACATTTAGACCAAATTTTACAGTGAATTACTGAACTTTTTTAGTTAAAAAGCTAGACTTATACATATTAAAAGTATGATTTCACAGGGAATTATTTAAAATAAATGTGTGAAAAAGAGGACCTCCAAATGAATGGAAGTCCTCTAATATATTTAAAATACCCTGTTTTTAAAGGGTGGGGTTGAGACCCCCCCCCCATATATATAATAGATATCTTTTAAAAAACTCAAAATTTTTAACTAAATCTAAACATTTTTTATAAAATTAAAAATATGAAAAAAAGAGGACCTGAATGAAATCATTATGAATTTAAAATTACAAAACATATGTTTAATAAAAAAGAGATGATAATTTTATGCATTATAGTGCAAATCCAGTGGGGGGTGACGCACCCCCACTAAATTATAGAGATTTTAATTAAAAATGCATGAAATAATGATGATTAAGCTTTCTCTAATTCATATTCGTATTTATCATCAATCATACCTGAATACTTAAATATATACCTTCCTTTATTGATTTTATATAATGATTCATCAGAAAGTTTTCCATGTTTTTTCGCTAGGTAATACTCTTTTTCTTCATTTTTCCACATCTAACTTTACGATTAATGAATCTCCATATTTAGTCATAATTTTACTCAATGATATCAGATCATATTTCCCAGGATTTAAATCTTTTAACTTAAACGTTTTGGGATAACCTCTAAGTCTATTGAATTCTTCCATTTATTAGTAAACATTTTTTATAAATATAAATTTATCCATTCTTCATAATCTGTAAAACCTCTTTCTTCCATCTCTATTATGAGGAATCTAATCATTTATTTAAGATGACCAATAGAATAAGTTCTTTGAAATAACATATAAAGCTCCTAATCCATTCAATTTAATATCTTCATTTTCTTCCTTTTCAATTAATTCAGTCATCCTTTGAAAACTTTCTGATAATAGTTTTTCAGTATGATCAAATTCATATTTTATATACAAATCATACAATTCTTTACAAAGATAAATCAAATAGTAAATTTCTTCAGAATTTGTAAAATTTAAAGCTCGAATATCACCTAAACACTCATCCATTTTTGTCCAAAATGTTTCTAAAAATAATTCTATGAATTATTTTTAGAAACATTTTTATAATGTCCTAAAGCTCTAGTATAAATACCATTTTCTAATATAAATCTTTTATCATCTTTTGCTGATAAAGCTATCTTGTTCACTTGAATTGAATACAATTCATGTTTCTTACTTCTAATTAAATTCTGTGTTCTAAATTGATCTTTTTTATTCAATAAACAGTCTTTATAATCTTCAAATGATATTCAGTTTTTAACGGTACTTGTCTTAGTTCCTTTAGACTTCTTAGTTTCAAATTTTTTATGGTTTTCTTTATCTTCTTCATTATTATTGTATTCTTCAACACTTTGTTTTTCTAATCTTATTGAATATATTTTACTTCTTAAACCTACAATTTCTTCCATAATCACACCGCTATTTTCATCTTTCATTTTACCTAATACTTTTTTATTACATCTAGGCATATTATATAGATTATTTACTTGATAATCAGATGTATCGAAATAATCAATCATTGACTTCATATCTTCATAAAAGTCATCTGTTTTAATATCATATATAAAACTATCTGTATCCATATATAATAACTTAATATTATCCTTATATCTCGGTTTCATGACATTATAATGAAAATCATACATTAAATGTTTAGATAAATCTAATATACTCATTCCAACATAAATCGGTTTATTGAAAATTAGTTTTGTTTTTTTCAGGTGAACAGCTACCAAATTTTCATCAAAATTAGTTCTACATTTGAAATTAGGTTTAGCAATTAATTTTTTAACTTGATCATAATTACAACATAATCTTACATTGATTCGTTTTCTTATATTTTCCATAGTTTTCCCAAATACTGAATTATTCATCAATTTATAAAAATCTTTCTCAAAATCATTAGCAGCTTTCTTTCTCATTTCAGTGTTTAAATCTATATATATTTTTTCAACCAATTCGATTGTTTAAATTGTAATACTCTATGTACTCTTGCAACCTTTAAACCCATTTTCAAATATTGTTTTAAACTTCTATAATGAACTACATATTTCTCTTTATCATATAATGTTGTTAATAACTTACCTTGTTTCGAATTTTCAGGAATTCTATTTTCAGGACATAATGGCAAATCTGAATGATAATCATGTAACTCTTTTGGATATCTTAAACTAATTTCAAATATATATCTATTCTCTGAATCATCTTTTATTTTATTGTTATATAATTCATGTTTAACATAATTTTTTTCATAATCATTACACCATTTAGATTCTCCATATGGTAAATATTGACTCATAGCCCATCCATATAAATTATTAGCATCTAAATACATTAAATAATTAGATTCTTTACTATTATCATAATTTTTCATATATTTATTATTTGCTTTTCCATATCTATTACAACATTGTGAAACACCTCCTCTTAAACCTTTTTCTATCATGAGAATCATATCATAATTATTTAATAAATCTAATTTAACTTTTGTTATTTTTAACATTGCATCCCAAGATAAACCAGGAGCAGTAAAATACCAATCTGGATCTAATTTATAAGTTTTTAAACAAACATCCCTAAAATTTTCAAATATATCTGTTAAAATTAATACATCAGTTTTAACATATAAATCTGTATATTCACCTAATTTTTTTAAATTAAATTCTTTCCAAACACGTTGAGCATGTTTATATTCTTCATCAGTTATATTACATTCATTCAATTTATTATAAAATTTATCTTTTGAAGGTAATTCTGTTTCTTTGTATTTATCTCTAGAATCCATATAATCGTAGGGATATACACCTTTTCTTGTAATGAGATCTAATTTATCATCAGGAAAATGCAGGGCTGCCACAGGCGACTAAAAGGCGACTATTAGCGACTATTTTTCGCCCGAGGCGACTATGGCGACTATTTTTAGCTAAAAAGGGCTGAAAAGCGACTATTTTACGCAAGTGGCTACTTTTTTTCGATTGTGGTGACTATTTTAAAGAAAAGTTCAGGTTTTGTTTTGTCCCATTCAACCACGAGAATCAATGCTTGCGTCATGACGTCATGGCCAACGTCCGACGGCGTCTGAAATCTAGAATTCAGCTGCAAGTCCCTGGTGACACTTATACATGGGGAATCTTCTTCGCATAGCATTCCGTATGCTACGTGACAAACCCATGCAGCACGGCGAACTATAAAGAACGTATCTCCCGTCAACCACGCCCATGCAGGGGTGTAAACTGAAACTAGAAGTTCTTGTTACAATAACCATAGAGTCAAAGCACTTCTGAATGTTATTCATTCCTTGATTATTATGGGGGTGCCAGATGGAAAACATGGTTAAGTGACCTTGACCGCAAGTAAGGAAGTTCGCAATCCATTCATTCGAATTGGTTTACTAGGTACTTTTTTATTTTAGTCTTTTTATTCAAGCCTCTCTTAGAGATCTTCCATTTGGAGAATTTGTAAAGAAAGAAGATATTTACTCTACAACTAATATATGTAAGTACAATTTACCTATTTTTTATGCTAATATCATTTTCAAGAGTAGGATTTCGCTACATAAATACACGCAAACGTGCCAACTCTCAGGATTTTGGCCGGAGACTCTGGACTTTTCATTACTTCTCCGGCCTCCGGATTACTAACGAAATTCTCTGTCTTTTTTTTAAATTTGAAATTTATCAATTAACCAGACATGGTATAATTCCTTTTATAATTCTTTAATTAATCGGAAACACCGATTTTCCGCTTTTTTAGCACTGATTTCTACCATTCCCGGGATCGTAATAAATCCATAATAAAATGCAGGGTAATGCCAATCATATTAACGGAGATTTACGTCCGAGTGTAATGTAGATTAAGATCTCGATCGCTTATTTTATGAAAGTAATAAATATACTTCTTCAAAAGTTGTCTAATTCAGCATAAATCACTAAAATGTTATTTTGTTTATCAATTTCGTATAAACACTGATTACGAAATTCAGTTTGTTTTCATGAATCGTCGAGAGTACAATAGTATCTTTTTCCATCCATCTCAATCTTCTACATATTGCATTTTTGATTGACTAAACTAGCTTATTTTCATATTCTGATTAATTATTATGGTTAATTTCTTAATTATTATCTCATAAACAGTGCGATTGTGCAATTCAGTTACATCGCGGGAATTGCAGAGAGTGCGTTAGTATCTTTTTCCATCCATCTCCATCATTTAAATGTTGCATATCAGATCGACTAAACTAGCATATTTTCATATTCTGGTTAATTATTACTGTTAATTTCTTAATTATTTTCGCATAAACAGTGCATTGCGCAATTCAGTTACATAGCGAGAATTGCCGAGAGTATGTTAGTATCCTTTTCCATCCCTCTCCATCATTTAAATGTTGCATATTAGTTCGACTAAACTAGCTTATTTTCATATTATGGCTAATTATTAAGGTTAATTTTTCAATTATATTTGCATAATACAAATTTTTCTATTTTGAAAAATGGGTAGTATGAACTCTGTGAAGGGATATTTTCTAAAAAGTGGTATTAAAGCAATGATTTAGGAAAATAAAAAGGAAACCATTTTGACAGAAATATAATTCAGTGATATATATATATATATATATTTATTAAAGATCAATATTTATTATTTTCTTTAGTGAAAACCTGTGTTTTACCAAGCATAAATATTTGTTTTCATTATAAAGTAATTTTCACCGGATAAAACCTTTATATATTTTTTGTTTTACAATTTATTGTCCTGAAATTTTATAAAATTGGTGTCCTGAATTTTCATATTCTACCAGTACTATGCCTGATATTTAATGCAGTATTTTTTTTCGGGGAGGGGGGGGGGGGGTGCATTAAGATTTAATAAATAATCAAGAATTAATATTATCAAGTTATTATTTTGTAATTTGTTACTAACACTGTTTTAATTCAAAAGATAGCTCATGAATTTTTTTTTCAGATAAGTTTAAAGCATAATGTACTTAAATGGTATATAGTATTTTAATGTTTTAAGCAAATATTAAGTGTCATAAGTAAACAATATATTTGCGACAAAATAGTCTCCTGCTTTTTCTGTTTGGAAAGTTGGCATGTCTGTACACGTGTTACATAGCACAATTAGAGGTCTGCCTGCATCGCATGTAACAAAGTTTATAACCCAATATCGGATCAAACGTTTAAATTTAGCCAAACATTTATATTTACATAATTGAAATACACATAATAATTTTATGTAATTAAATTAAAATTCACTTAAAATATTTTCAAATTCGTTCTGCCGGCTGTATCCATTTTTTTTTTTTTAAATTCACACGGCCATCCCGAAATAGTGTAAAATAAAAAAAAAAGTCAAACCCGATATGGCCAACGAGTTGGTGAGCCGGGTGTCTGGCTTGCTGAGGGGGCTCGTGGCTTGGGCTGGTAAAACAGAAGGGAAAATTAGGTACAACCAGGGGGGGGGGGGGGGTAGAATTGGGCTGCGGATTTAGCGCGAAAATGCATGAATTTTAGTCATGCAATGGACGTTCATAATTTTCATTTGAGGTAGTAATAGTTTTTGTAATAAAAAATGGATAAATGTTTGTGTCTAAAATAAAAGTAGCAATTTGTACTTTATAAAAAAATTAATCTGTTACGGAGGAATACATATGTATACAAATAAATTATAGGGGAAAAAAGTGATTTATTAACATAGAGAAATTGCAGTGTTGCAATTTTAAGCACCTTTTGATACTTTCCGCCCCCATGCCAAATACAGCATGCGTAAAATTTCAGTAAAGCAACTTTAAAATGCTCATGAATTGCTCAAATCAGCTAACATTAAAAATCTTTATTTAAAAACAGAATAAAACAAATTAGTAACAGTATCAAGTAGTTTTAAGGGTCAAAAATATCTTCATTTCCTCAGGAAATAAAATTATGTACGATGCAAAACAATATAATTTAGATTAAAAAAATCTTAGAAAGCAATTTTTTATGCAAAATATGGATGGCATTTTGTATGAAATTTCACATTACTTCTGAAAATTAAAGGCAGCTTATCAATATACATTTTTGTGGGAGGGGTCATGGTCATAGCCACTGGGCCAATTGTTTAACTAATATTTAACTACTTATTGAGGAGGGGAAAATCAGAATATATTAATAATTTAATTTTTTAATAAATCTATTATTAAAATAACTGCTTTTGGTAAAGCATTTGCATTATTTTCAAGTATTAATAATATCTTATTTTTTTTAGATTCTGATATTTAGATATGGGGAAGACATATAAAGTTCTATCTGAATGGTTTAGAAGGACTGACTGTTTAGGTTATAAATTTTCAATGTGGTGTAAGAAAGTTGATGAAAAAGATGTATTCTGCAGCATCTGCAATAAAAATATTTATTGTGGAACAAAAGGATTTGCTGCCTTATCCCAACATGTCTTGACAAATGTGCATAAGGAAAATGCTACATTAAAATTGCACCACAGTCAATTGTCTTTGGTTATAAAACCTCAAGATCAAGCAAGCAACGAGGCTTCCACAAGTGCATCTATTCCTATTCCAGCTAAGCAAATCCAGTTATATAGTTATAAAGAAGCTGTTACCAGGGCTGAGGTTATGTGGGCTTTAAAATCTGTACAATGCAACATGGCAGCTGCTGCAAGTGATGACTTAAAAAATATTTTTAAAGTAATGTTTCCAGGCTCTGATATCGCAGAAAACTTTCGTTTAGGCCGAACGAAAATAACTTATTTCATCACTGAAGCATTAGGGCTTTATTTTAAAAAACAGTTTATTGATAATGCCCAGAATGCATACTATTCTTTGTTGTTTGATGAAACAACCAATAATGCTGACAAAAAGGAGCTCCAATTTAAAATCAGATATTGGTCTCCAAAAACCAGTGAAATTGTGTGTAGACATTTACAAACTGTATTTCTTGGACATTCTACTGCAGAAGATATTTTATTGCAAATTCAACAAGTGCTAAATAAAGCCTGTTTATCGATTAATAATTTGCTAATGTTGGGATCGGATGGGCCTAATGTAAATAAAAAAGTATGGAGATTGTTAAATACTTTGTTGATAGAAGAAAGAGGTCATGGTTTATTGGACATCGGTTCATGCAATTTACATGTTATTCACAATTCTTTTTTGAAAGGACTTGTTGAATATGGGGATTCAGTATGCGAACTCATAACAGATCTTTATTTCTATTTTAAAAAATATCCCTCTAGGTGGGAAGACTTTGAAAATTGTCAGGCTAAAAAGAATGTTGTTCACCATCGCTTTTTAAAGCATGTGTCAAGCCGTTGGCTTACTGTAGGGCCTGCAGCAGATCGTGTTTTAGAACAGTGGGCTGCAATTGAGCATTACTTTTTGATATTTGTACCTGCAAATGACAAAAAGTTGATGCAGACAACAAAGTACAAACATATTGTGAAAGCCATCAAGTTTATTGATATAAAAATTGAACTCACTTTTATCTTAGATAGTTGTGAAATATATTCACGGTTCATGGAACTCTTCCAAAAATCGGATCCTTTGATTCATGTTTTGAGTAATGAACTGCTAGTTATTTTAAGAAAACTTGCAGGAAGAATTTGCAAGCCTGATGCAATTAATGTTGAAGGTCTTATTGAAAGCAAACACCTTTTAAGAGTGACTGATATAGATATTGGGCAAAAAACAAGAATTCAACTGGAGTTATTGAATGAAAAAGACAGAATGCCTATATACCACAAAATTCAGCAACATTATCTTGCATCTTACAATTACATAGTAAAAAAGAATGTAGTGCAAACTGACAATGTCATGTTTTATTTGCAGTGCCTGAATTATGAAAAAATATGTGAATCAAAAAGTGTTCAGTATATTTCTCAGGTAGCGAAGCTCTTACAATTGAAAGGTATTAACGAGCTGGAAGTTAAAGATGAATGGAGGCTACTTCAAAATGAAGTGAAAAGTTTTGAAAAAGAAAACAGGATTGACCATTTTTGGCGCAATATTTTTGCTAAGAAAACTGAGTCTGGGTATTATCAATATCCAACATTGACTAAAGTAATTAAGGCATCTCTCGCAATATCACATGGAAACAGTGATGTGGAAAGAGGATTTTCTTTGTCCCGTAGGATCCTTGCTGAGGATAAAGCATCAATGTCAGAGAGAGTCTTAAATGACAGATTAACGATTAGGGATGAACTAAAAAACTATACAGATGTTAGTGAAGTTCAAATTTCAAAGGAACTTTTAAATCTGGCATACAATGCCCGACACTCATATGAACTATATTTAGAAGAAGAAAGAAAATTAAAAGAACAAAAATTAAGAGAAGAAAAAGAGAAGGAAGAAATACTTAAACTCCAGAAATTGAAAGAGGAAAAGGCTTTAAGTTTAAAAGGATCAGTAGAAATATTAGAAAAAAAAGCTAAGCTTGCACTACAGGAGAAAATAGAGGTTCGAGAATCTGCCGATACCTTATTCAATGTTGCCAATGACAAATTGAAACTGGCAATTAAAAATAAGGATTTTGATGGAATTCGAGTTGCACAAGGAATGATGGAAGGGACATTGAAATTAAGAAAAAAAGAGCGAGAACATGAAAACAAGGAAGAAAAATTGAACAGAATAATGAATAAGCGAAAGTCTAGCCTTATTGACTCGTTCTTTACTAAGAAGCCTAAATCCTAATATTGCACAAATTAACATATATATTATAATATATTGGATTTGAAACTAACTTCAGTATTTAGTGAATTTCAGTCACTATTTTCATTCTGTACAATATCATTATAAAAAATCCCTTTGATTTAAAATTATTGATTTTTTACAGTGAAGTTAATTCTGCTTCCATTGCTCCAATACAACATATCTGCTCCAAAACAGGCTTCTTACTGTGTGAAAAAATGTTTTTTAAAGGAATAATTTATTTATTTTTGGGTTTGTAAATTTAAATAAATTAAAACACACCTCATTCGTACTCTACAGTAAGCCTTCGGGTCTGTCGTGTGGTCTGAGTTTTTCACGCGTCATTCATAAAGCTTGTATGAAATTATGCAACATAGTCTACTTAGGGCTGCCCCATAATAATTCATCCATATATTGCAAAATGTATTTTTTTTTATGTTGGTGAAAAATTAATGAGTACGAGGTAGAAAATAGAAAGTAATTTGTTAAAATGTTCCTCCTAAACCTTGTAGACCTGCTCCCAAATAGCATTTATGTACTCTCGAAGATGTTTCAAATCCTTATATGGTAGTTATCATCTCTGCTTTTGTCTGATTCATATACTACATTTATTAAATATTATATTTTAAATTCAGTGTCGGGAGTACTACAGTGTTATTAAGTAGTTGTTGTCATTTCATATTGTGATAACATGCAAGTACCATTGATTGCTCAATTTCTCTATTTAACAATATTAGAATTATGATATTTTTTTACATTGGAACATTTATCAAATTTTGCTTCTAAATTGCAACTAAAATAGCGACATTGGGAGACTATTTTGGCAACTATTTTCACCTTAGTAGGAGACTATTTTGGCAACTATTTTCAGCTTATGAGGCTACTAAAGCAACTATTTTCAATGTGTGCTTCCTGTGGCAGCCCTGAAAATGTAATGATGTCTCTCTAAATTTTGATTTTAAGTATTTAATATATTTCATTTTCCGTATTTTTGGTGGACACTTCTCAATATTTTCTGGTAACTTTCTCAAGTTTTTTGATAAATTATCTAAACTGCAAGACATAAATTTAAATGAATCAATAAATCTCAATTTCATACCTCCTATTTTTTTGCTGAAAGATATATATTTTTCTTCAGTATTAGATATAGCATCTATTTTTGATTTATCAAATCCAAGTTCTTTTATAAACAAATGAGAATCATAACCTGTTAAATTATGGATTTTTACTGGAATAAATTTTGGAACTTGATAATTTAAATTACAAACATTATGAGCAGGACCCCTATATTTTCCAGTTAAATGACAATGATCAATTACTTTTTCATCCTTTAAGATTTGTTTTTCACATATATGACATATATTAGTTCTTTTATAATGATTTTCATCGAACTCTATCATTGATTTGATACTTTCATATTTTTTAGTTTTTCCTTCTATAAATTTTTCAATTTTAAGAGTATCCTCTTTTAACATAGATACAAACTTTTTGATTGTATCAGGTCCTCTATAAACAACAGGAGGTTTAAAGTATTCATTATCATATTTGATATAATGACAAAATGCATCTGCTACATGTTTTTGATATTTCACAATATATGATTTAGTTTTATCTTTCTCACGTATATATATTTTAGGTAAGAGACATTCAAAATCAGCATATATAGTAAATGATACTCTTCTTTTTCTTCCATAGTTTTTAAATTGAATAATTTCATCCTTATTAATTGTGACAGCATCTTTCTCTTTACAGTATTCCACATGTATCTTTAATCTTTCCTCAGAATAAAAATGATTTAAACATCTATCACATAAAAATATGTGATGATTAGTAATTTGTGATCTGATCAAACTATTCATATTTTTAATCCAACAATAATTATCATTTTTTTTCATCTTTCATATAAAACAAGTTTACATGTTTTTCTAATTTATTGTTAGTTATTCTAAGTGGATAAATTGAACCATCATAACTATAAACATTTACAGATATATTATTTAGTTTTTCAAATTTCTTAATATTGTCTAATGAAACAGGAAAATCAATACCTTTAAAATTTAATTCATCTTTATAATGTTCATATTTTCACACTTTTTGAGGATTTTTTTTACAGGATGTATTGCTGATAATATAGACCACATAAAACATTTATTATCTTTATTTTTTACATTTATTATAGCTAGTTTAGATTTAATGTTTTCAGGTAAATCAATATAACTTGATCCTATCAAGGGTTGATACTTATTTATTCTCAATTCCAAAAATTTAATTTCTTCAAGACTCCAACCAGATCCTTTTGATATAAACTCATCAGATTCATTTATTAATTTGTCAATAACATAATCATAAAAAGTATGTAAATCACTAGATCTTAATATAATTTGATTCTCAGTTTTGAATGTAAATTCTTGAATTTCTTCATTCAATTTATACAAACAAAACAATTTAAAATTTACCTTTATTCCATTAAATTCTTTCGAAATTTGCTTTATTTTTTCTATTGCAACCTTTCTTTTCTCTTCTAAAAATTCTAGAGGGATTTTAATATTATTACAATTATTAATTCTATATGATCTTAATCTAGATTTATAAGCAGTTTCATATTCCTTAATTTCTACATTACCTTCATCATTTAATAATGCTTTTTTATGTTTTCGACTTGATATGTGATTTTCTAAATGTTTATAATATATACCGCAAATAATACATTTTCACTTTTGTTTTGATCTTTTAATCATTAAGTCTTTCTTTATATGTTTTTCTTCATCTTCAGTTTTGTAATATTTACCGCATATACGACATTTTCTATCTTCTGTAAATAACTTTTCAAGACTTGTTTTTTCTTCTAGTGTAAATAACTTTTCTTCAGGAAAGAAAATTACAGATTTAAAATCATTACTATTTTTATCAAATCTTAAACTAATAGAATCAAAAATTTTCTTAATTTTATTACGTTTTTCAGGTTTTTCAATAAATATTTTTTTCTTTTTATCTAAGTATGCTGACAAATCTAGATTTAATAAATCTACTAAAACAGGTTTATATTCACCTGTTTTTCTGATATATTTAATTAATAATCTAATTAAATCATCCTTCTTACAACCTTTAGATTGTTTAATATTCAATTGTTTTACTACTTTTCTAAATTCACCAATAGTCTTTGTTCTCAGTTGCATTTCCATTTATTAGGAAATATTTTTTTAAATACTTTTCACAACTCGCTTGATATGATAATTACTTCTCAACTGTCTTTGTTTATGAAGATATGTATACTGTTTTCCACATTCACAATTATATTTCGTATAACTAATCTTAGATTTACAAATTTTACAAATTCTGTCACGATTAAATTTACCATAATTACGATGTTTATGGAAATCATCTATAGGTTTTATAATCTTACAGTGTGTGCATATTCTTGTCACATCCATTTATTACGATTTATTTTTATAAGGGGATTTCATTGAAATCATTCCAGATTTTTTCATATTTCTTTTTGACTTTATAACAAAGTCTTTGGACCTTTATATTATTTTCAATTTTAAAAATATTACAAATCTTTTTCATAAAATAATAATAATTAACTGATTTCTCATAATACATAAAATCTAAAAATTTTAAAAACATTTCCTCAACTTCTTGAGTAATATTATACTTCCTTTTTATTCGATTAAAATAACTAATTCTACTTTTATTTCTTTGTTTTAAACTCTCGTAATCTATAATATAAAAATATTCGTCATCAAAAGACATTAATTTCATCTTTAAATTATGCACTACTTCGTTATCTGAAACTTCATTATCTGAAATATCAATCGATTCAACCATTTCAACACCATCAAAGAAGTTAACATTCATTTATTTACAAGTGAGGTATAACACCGCAAAGTGGGAATACCCCGCGAAGCGGTATCAAAAAACGAGTCGATAAACATTTGACTCCTCAAACTGATGATTAGTAATGGCTCAGATCTGAAAGGATGAAATATATAATAACTGGTATAAGAAAAAAACTCATTTTGACATTATGGATTTCTAATGATTTTTATGATAAAGTTTATAAAATTAATTTAATAAAGAATATAAAAATAGATTAAGAAAAAGAAAGTATATAAAGATGATGCTCCAAGAAAATTATCAATAATTAAAAAGATTACTATGTTATAAGAGTGGGGGGTTGATACATCACCCCCCGTTAAATCTTCTATATCAATGATGAATTTTAAGGTTTCAGGCCCCTTCAAATCCTTAAAATAAAATCTTTATATTTTAATGTCTTATTTATATTATCTTTTATTGCATGTCTTATATCTTTATAACCTAATATTTTAGTTATTCCTTTAACCCTTTCGCGACGATCGGCACGCCCACGTGCCAGATGCGAACTTGCATTCAAGGACGAACGGCACTCACTCGGGCCAGAGGAAATTTTACCGCAAGCGGATAGTGGCACCTATAAGTGCCACCTCGCGGAACGTTTTAATTTATGTACTAGATGGCGTTACTTGTCCATGGAACTAACTTCAATGTATTTTGCAGAGGCATGACCTTGGCAGAAGAGGATCGAATGAATTATTTCTCCATTTGGAGCGGTGAAAATCATTTTGTAACATAAACAAACAGAGCAATTCTCGTAGCATCAACAATTTTATAATTGAGTTTCGGTTTTTATTTTCATTTCAGCGTTATGATTTCGTTGGTGAATCATAGGAATATAAGAGAGTATTTTTTTTTTGTTTGGGTTTTAGAGGCAGTGAAATTATTCGTTTATTTCGGATAAAAGAATGGGAGCAACTAACGAGTATTTTGTATTCAGATTTGTATGAAAATTATACATCAAATAGAACATAAATATATCTTTTATTCCTGAAAAAAGTAGATTTCTGTGTTGAATAGGGGATTTTTAGTGAATTTTTTTCGAGAGTTAGGCTTAGCACAAAAAATGCGCCATCCTTTTCGACTAGTTCAGAAGCGAAGGGCTCCGTCTTTTGGGCCACGACAGCTCCTGAATGCCGCCCTCACGAAAGGGTTAAACCAAGGATTATCATCAAATTTTAATGTATTGTTTTGTATGTCCCAAGCAGTATAGATGATAAATATGCCACCCCCAGATCTGGGGGGACCACTTTTGATATAATAATAGAAATAAAAGGTTCATTATCTTGTAAAAACTATGATTTAATTCCTTATATATGTTCTTGGATGATGATAAAGTTTATAAAATTTAATGATGATATCATAATTTAAACATTGTATAAATCAGATGTCCAACTATTAAATTCATCTGGATATCCTAACCATTTTACAAAATATTTATTTCCTTTCTTTTTTATGATTTTTTCAATTTTATATACATCATCTTTTTTATTATATTTTACCATTTCATTTTCATAAAAAGTTCCTTCAATTTCTTTACTGTTTAAATCTTTTAAACGATAAGTAATTGGATCTGTTTTTAATACTTCAGATACTATAAAAATCTCTTCAGTAAATGTAGAATCATATACTTTCCTGAATGTTTTTTTAATTGTTGATATTCTAACACTATCCCCTATCTTAAATTTAGGTTTTTTATGATCTTTATCGTATATAAATTTTTATAAACTTGAGATGCATTTTCGTCTCGACTAGCCTCAATGGGTGTCATTTTAATAGATCTATGATATGAATTGTTATAATTTTTAAGCAATTTGGGTAATACATCAATATATCTTTTAGTATTGTTAGCGTGCATATATTTTATAATTTTTTCTCTTATACTTCTATTAAATCTCTCAGCTATTGCAGATTTTATTTCTTTATTATAAGTCGTAAACCAATGTATATTATTATCTTTGAATAATTTTTGTGTAACTTTTCTTGTAAATTCAGTACCTTCATCTGTCAAAATGAATTTTGGCTTTCTTTCTTTAAAAACTTGTTTAAAACCTTGTACTACTTCTTTAGATGTTTTTCTTTTTATAGGGAAAGCCCAAGCATATTTATTAAAAGCATCTATAACTGTTAACAAATAATTAGTTCCATCATTATATTTGCTATAATTTTTTATAAATAGCAAATCGGCGTCAAATTGATTATTACCATTTGGAACATAAACTCTCCTTCTTTTAAATTTACGAATGACAGGTTTATATCTAGTATATACATCTTGTTCATGTAAAAATTCTTCAACATTAGGTAACCCTGTTTTTCTTTTCAATTCTTGAATACCACAATAACCTGTTTCTGGATTATAATATGTCTCTTTTAAAATTTTCTCTTTGATCCTAAAAAAGTATTCTTTTTACTTCCACAAATTGTACAAATGCCTTTACCCATTGGTTTATTATTTTTAGTTTCATGATAATTTTTAGTTTCGGTTTTCTTTTTACACTTGACACAATATATGGAAGGAGAAATTCCTAACCCAAAAGTTTTTTTAGCTTTAATAATAGGCTTAATAAATCCTCTAGCTACTCTTTCTCGAAATATTGGATCTTCTATTGTATTTAAATCATCTACTAATTCTTGATCAGCAACATGTATCTGTTTTGTATCTTTTGTTTTACTGTAGGAAATATCATGTTTTTTACATGCATTATCAACTTTATTTATTCCAGGATGACCTATTTTTAATCTTTTTTCTAATTTTGTAGATGGACCACAATATTGATATCCTGGTAAATGCATTTTTGGAGGATTTATTTTATCTTGTAACCATCCAACAATATTACCACCTTTCATTTATTTAGGATGAATAAATTTATATCCATTCAATTGCATTTGTTTTACATATTTTTCAACTGGATTAAATTTTAAACTTTTTATGAAATCCTTTTCTCGCATATAAATGTCTTCTTCTGTCATTTCCTTAGCTTTAAACGAATTAATGAGTTCTTTATAAAAATTATAACTATGTCTATATTCTTCTTTTCTTTCAACTATTTTAATGCAAGATCAATAGCTTCTACTATTCCAACCGATAAACTTAAAAAAGCAAGCGGAAGAAAGGCTATTGCTGATAAACCCGTTCCACTTAGAATGACCTTACTTACTGATAATGAAATACTTATCTTTTGATACAAATTTCTACTCTTTCTGTAAACGTACAATCTTTTTTCTAAATATTCTTCCATTTCATTTATATAGGATCAAAATTTTTTCTATATCTCATTTTTGGATTCACTAAATCTAACATTAAAAAATTATATTGTTTTTAAACACTTTTATTATATATTTGTTTGAATTCTTCTGTACCTAATTTACCATCTATCTCTCTTATAATCTGTTGAATTTCTTTTGGTTGTAGATTGAAAAATATAAAGTAATTACAGTTCTTTCTTATATTGATAGGAGTTGAATAATAAGACTGTGATAAATAAATAATGGATGCCTTTTTCTTTCTACCTCTGATAAATAATTCCTGAATGGTTTTTTGATCTTTCTCGGTCACACAATCATCGAAAGTAACTAAATTCTTTAATGTAGGATTTAAATCATCTACAGTAATAAAATCATCTGAAGAAAAGAATACTTCTTTTTTGTATTTATCATATAATTCTAATAATGTTTTCTTATTCTTTATATTTTTACATTTCAAAATATCTTCTCTTTCTATATCTTCAAATATTGTATATATTTCTTGTAATTTAGAATATTTAGGTTCGTATAAATCTTTTGCACATATATATAGTGCATCAAAATTTAAAAAATCATAAATCATACTTAACAGTAAATTTGTTTTACCTGAACCACCTGAAAGTCTTGTTATAAGCAATCTAAATGGATGTTTAGGTAACAAAGGATGTTGTTTAGGAACAGGTAACTCATCTGGTTCCGTGTAATCTTTAATTTTTAGCATTTATATAACAGTAAAAAATAATTTACTCACTGTAAAAAATATTCTACTCGCTGTAAAAAATTAATATTATATAAATGAACGAATTAAAAAAAGAACGAAAACACAAGCTTTATAAAGCAAATAAAAGATTCAATTAAATTAGTAAAATTTAAAAAAGAAATAAGAAAGAATAGTGAAGATCAACTAAAGGAAACATTAGGTATTCAAAAAACCTTAGAGGAATTTCATAAACCAGTCACTCAAGAAATTGAAAAATATGAAAAATCAAATAAAGAGGTTGTAAAAAGTATTCAAAATGCTATAGAAAACATTTCATTTCCACCTCTTGATTACACATCAGATGTTAAACAATTGATGGATAGAGCAGAAGGAAAATTTATATTTTACTGTGATAGATTTTTGGATATTCCGTTTATCGAAAAAGAAAATTTAGAATTACCTTCTGATCTTATAAATAAATCTAAAAAAGATCTTGATGAAATAATAGCTATGGCTAAAGAAAAGCGACATACATATAAAAGATTGAAAGGAAATAATACTAAAAATTATAACTATTCTAAAGCTGAAAGTGATCTAGAAAAAATTAAGGAATCAGATTATAAAATGAAAATGATGAAAAAATATATCCACGTCTTACATCTCATGAATGAGGCTAAACCTTGGTTTGGTGAAGGTATAGATAAAAAGGATATATTATTAAAATTAACAGAAAAAATATGTAATGGAAGTAAATCAAAGAAATTGTATAATCAAGTAGTTTTATTGTTAGATATGTTGTTAAAAAATTGAGAAATGACTTATAATGATGTACAACGATATCATAAACAATTTCTCTGTTAATAAATGATAAAAAATCAAGTTTATTTGAGTGAAGGTCAGAAAAATAAACTTAAATCAACTTTCAGAAATAAAGAAGAACTAACATTACAAATAGATAAATCTAAAACTCCTAATCATGAGATGTATTTAACTAAAACTCAAATTAATCATATTCATGATGGAAAAAGAATTACACTATCAGTAAAACGCAATTAGATAAAAATGGAGGATTTTTACCATTTCTAGCAGCACTTATACCCTCTTTAATAACAGCTGCTAAATTTGCAGTGTTAATAACAGCTGCTAAATTTGCAGTTCCAGCATTAGCAACAGGTGCTTTATCTGGATTAGCTAGTTCAGCTGTACAAAAAAAGATGAAAGGATCTGGGGGGAAAAAAACGTGGAAAGGGAATATATCAACCTTGGGAAGTAGTAACAAAATGATTGAAGAAAATATGAAAAATGAAAAAGGATTTAGAGGTGTATTTACCTCCGATTTATTACCTAAAGCAATAGGAAAATTTGAAAATGGAATCATTAATTTAGATGTATCAACAGGCCCTGGAACTCATTGGGTTTGTTATTATAATGATCCTAAATATAAATATGTGGAATATTTTGATCCGTTTGGTGAATATAACAAGATTCCTGAAAATATTAAATCATTTCTTGTTACATCTAATAAAAAACCAAAAATAGGTCATAATGATAGTTTTTTACAGAAACCTACATCTGTGAAATGTGGTTTATTTTGTATGAAATATATAAGAGAAAGGAATAATGGTAAATCACCTAAAAATGTTCTCAAATCATTTCCTACCCAAAAACCCAGTGACTATAATGAAAATTTTGTTCTGTATAAATGATAATATTAAAATCTGAAGGTCATGAGAAATCAGAGGAATTCACTGTAAATTTTATTACACCTCTTAAATTAAAAAAAATAGCTTTACAGTCGTTTTCTATGGAAATTCATGGTTTAATATAAGTGAGAATTATGGAAATAACATATTTAGAATATATAAATTAGGCACAGATATAACAATTGTTATCTCAAATGGTAATTATACTGTAAGAGGATTAAATGAGTATATGATGAAAATATTCGGTAGGGATCCACCTGTGAAATTTGGTATTATTGAAGCAAGACAAAGAATTGCTATTAAACTGAAAAAAGGTTGGGTAATTGATTTTACAAAAATTAACTTTCATAAAATTATAGGCTTTTTAAAACCGACATATGGAAGTTATGATGAAGAAAGAGAGGTTGAAGGTGAACATATTGCTGATATATCCAACGGAAATGATAATATTTATATTCACTGTGATGTTGTAAAAGAATCTTTAATAAATCAATCTAATTCAGAAGCCATTTATTCTTTCATTAATAAAAATCCTCCAGGTAGTATTATTTCAAAAGAATTTAATAATTGGATATATTTTCCTGTTAAAACGGATCCTGTTAAAAGAATAAAAATGAGGATTACTAATCAAAAAGGTGAATTAATTGATTTAAATAAAGGAGCTGTAGAATTTAATTTTATTCCTATTTATGAGGATAACTACGTTAAAAAAATATATCATTTGTTAGGTCAGGTTTTTCTTCATAAATAAATGAATAAACATAGATTATATAGAAAAAGTAAAAAAATACAAGTTAAGGTTTTGTTGAAAACTGAACCTATTATTGAAGCACTGAATAAATTAAATGAAATATTTTCAATGAAAAAGAAAAGAGGTGGTTTAAAAATTCTTCCTAAATAAATGTAAAATATTTATGATTTGAGTGATACTCATTATTATCATAATGATCATATTAAAAGTTATGAATTAAGAGAAATTCATCCAAAAGAACATAGTTCAGATGAGAATGCCACCTATGTTTTTCATATTAATGATACTAAAGCAAAAATTTTATATTCTAGAGGATATCTTGAACAAAAATTAAAAATTACAAAAAATGATAAATCATCCATTGGAAACGAAAATGTGAGTCTGGTAAATGGTGGAGGTTTTATCAAAACTTTAAAAGTACATATAGGAGATACCGAAATTGAAACAAATACACAGTCAAATTTTTCAATCATGAATCATGCTTTAAGATTAACTCATTATACTCCTGATTATACAACATCACAAGCTCAAGATGAATTTTTTTTATCTAGATACAGCTGATTCAACTGACCGAAAAGAGTTAAAATATGAGGGTACTTTAGAAGATACTACTAAAATAACTGAATTTTTTTATAATTTGAAAATGAATAAAGATTATAACGTAGGATTCGCAAGGAGATGGGAACTAACGAAAGATAGCAATGTCATTAAAATATGGACACCTTTAAAAGATATAATCGATTTCTTTAGAGAATATGAAAAGGTAATTTCTGGTTTTGAAGTGAAAATAGAAATCCAAAGAAATGAAAATAAGAATATGATATATACTGATATCGAAAATGTTAATTATAAGGTAGTAGTTTAAGGTTTAACCTTGCATTTACCTTATATAGAATTTAAAAATTCTGCAGAAAGTGTGTTTATGGATTCATTTTTAACTGATAAAGATATAGACGTTAATTGGGATCGATATAGATTTAAGATGGTAGGCCCCTATAAAAGTGATAATGGATCTGTCACAGCAACAACAGCCTCTGATGAAGTTTTAGGTGTCTATGTTATTCCTCAGTACGTTGAAAGAGATGGTGATTATGAAAAAAATATATTTGATAATATAGATATGACTGAATGCTGGTTGATGATTAATAATAAACAAATTCCTCTTATGCGTTACAAAACGAATTTTACCAATAAAGATTATAATCGAGTGTATGAAGCTCTTTTACATGCAGGATTAAATGATATTAATAGAGAAACAGGATGTTTGATAAATAAGAAGAATTTTGGAGAAATGTATACTATTTTTTATTTTGACTTATCAAATTATGAAAACTATACTGATTTAAATAATTTAGATATTGAATTTAATTGGGAAAGATTAATGAATACTCAAAAGGAATATAAGTTTTATTTTATTTTTAAAGAAAGAAAGAGATGTTTTATAAATTTGAAAAATAAAACTATAACAATGGTTAAGAGTTTAAAATCATAAAATTAATGCTATAATAAATGAGTGCTTATTATTCACCTTATGATGATCAAATGAAAGAAGGGCCTATTGGACCTCCTGGTATAGGTTTTAAATTTAAATTAATGGATGATGGAAATTATGATATGGAAAATTGAATTTTAAAAAATTGTGAAAATCCTATAGATGATTTAGATTTAACCACTAAAAGTTTCGTTTTGAATAAAATAGAGAATAATAATTTTGAATTGCGAGATCTTATAGAAACTAAATATGAGGGGTTTTTATCCTTTACTGAAGAAACAGACAAGAGAATAAAAGAATTAAATTAAACAACTTTACATTCTTTAGAAGGGGGCACGGTAGCCCATTGGTTAGCGCGCTGGAGTTGCACTCGGTAGGCCCGGGTTCGATTCCAGCCACTGCCAAAACTGCTGCCGTGTTCACGCGGAGTACGATCACGTTAAACATGTGGGTCCGTAAGTCCTTCCGAGAGGTTGGTGGTAGGGGAAGGAGGGTACGGTCCCTGTGGATGCCTCCCCCACTGGGTTCCGGTCTAAATTGGGTGGCACTTCCCGGCCGTCCAAACAGTTACCTTACACCTTTCTGGTAGGTCGGTCGGTCTGGGTCTCAACAACATTCTTTAGAAGGAAAACCTTACGATGCAAAAGGAAAAAGAATAGGAAATGTAGCAGATCCGAAAGATGATAAAAATGTTGTGAATAAAAGATATTTTGAGAAAAATTCGTTAATATTACAGAATGATAAATTTGATGCAAAAAATAAAAGAATAGGTAATATAGCAGGCCTAGAATATGATAAAGATGCTGTCAATAAAATATATTTAGATAATTTAAGATGGTAGGCCCTTATAGAAGCAACAGTGGATCTGTGACAGCAACTACAGCGTCAGATGAAGTTTTAAGTGTCTATGTTATTCCTCAATATGTTGAAAGAGATAGTAATTATGAAAAAAATATGATATTTGATCATATAGATATGGCAGAATGCTGGTTGATGATTAATAATAAACAAGTTCCTCTTATGCGTTATAAAACAAATTTTGCTAATAAAGATTATGGTAGAGTGTATGAAGCTCTTTTACGTGAAGGACTTTACGATAATAATACAGATACAGGACCTTTGATAAATAAGGAGAATTTTGGTAAACTGTATCCTATTTTTCCTTTTGACTCATCAAATCATGAAAACTATACCGATTTAAATAATTTAGATATTGAATTTAATTGGATAACGAATAGTCAAAAGGAATATAAGTTTTATTTTATTTTTAAAGAAAGAAAGAGATGTTTTATAAATTTAAAAAATAAAACTATAACAATGGTTAAGAGTTTAAAATCTTAAAATTAAATAAATGAGTGCTTATTATCCACCTTATGATGATCAAATGAAAGAAGGACCTATTGGACCTCCTGGTATAGGTTTTAAATTAATGAATGATGGAAATTATGATATGGAAAATAGAATTTTAAAAAATTGTGAAAATCCTATAGATGATTTAGATTTAACCACTAAAAGTTTTGTTTTGAATAAAATAGAGAAGAATCAACATGAATTGAGAGATCTTATAAAAACTAAATATGATGAGGGATTTTTAACCTTTACTGAAGAAACAGGCAAGAGAATAAAAGAATTAAATGATACAACTTTACATTCTTCAGAAGGAAAAGCTTTTGATGCAAAAGGAAAAATAATAGGAAATGTTGCAGATCCTAAAGATGAAAAAAATGTTGTGAATAAAAGATATTTTGAAAAAAATTCGTTAATATTACAGAATGATAAATTTGATGCAAAAAATAAAATAATTACGAATGTTTCTGAACCTGAAAATGATAACGATGCTGTCAATAAAATATATTTAGACAATAGAGATATCTGGATTACCGTAGAAGATGATTTTCTTATTTTTACAAATGGAGAATTTACAAAAGTAAATTTCAATATGATGAGTTCTAAATTACTGGATCAAGAGATGCGATTAACTACAGATGTGTATATGAAAATATCCATATATATAGCTATATATGATACAGTAGAAAGTAAATATATATATGCTAAAAGTCCACTGATATCACTAGAAATCAATGGTAAGGAAATTTTAAATGCTAATACAGATACAGTAACCTGTTTTGCTTATGGGAAACGTGATGACATTATCACATTATGGATAAAATCCACCGGTATATCAAACACTTTTAAACCTTATATACATATTGAAAAAATCCCTTTCTAAAATACGTTCATCATTAAATGGATATTGATTGGAATGAATTATCTAGAAATAATTTATCTGAAGATGTAATTAGAAATCTTAAAGATCATGTAAATTGGGATTTAATTTTTCAATATTCATCACTCTCTGAATCTTATATTGAGGAATTTGCTCAACCTGATGATTGGCCTAAAATTTCTAGATATAAAAAATTATCAGAAGATTTTATAGAAAAATGTAAAGATAAAGTAGATTGGGTAAACATTTCTCAATATCAAACTTTAAGTAACGAATTTATCATAAAATGTTCTGATTATTTAGATTTATATAAAGTATCAATATTTCAAAATCTTTCAGAAGATACCATGAGAGAATTCAAAGATGATTTAAATTGGTTGTATATAGCTAGATATCAGACATTTAGTGAAACGTTTATAGAAGAATTTATAGATAAATTAGATTTTTGTTATTTGATTAAATACAAATTTGATCTATTACCTGATCACTTTTTTAATGTTCATTGGAAAAAAATACAAGCGATACAGATGAGTGAATTAAATAAAAAGTTTGGTCATTATGAAGAAGAACCTTATAGAGAAAAAATTATTGAAGAGATTTGTGAAGTTAAAAAAATCTTGAACGAATGTGTTTATCTTTTGAGAAAAGATGAAAAATAAATATTTTATAAAAATGTTTCTAAATAAATGTATGCTATATATAATAATGGTATAAGAAAAACATTTATATCTTTCTTAAATATAGAGAATCCTACTGAAGTGATATCTATTGCTTTATTATATTATAATTCACTTGATGGAATAGAAAATTTAACGAATTTAAAAGAATTGTATTGTGAGCGAAATATATTAACTTCACTTGAAGGAATAGAAAATTTAATAAATTTAGAAAAATTATCTTGTGTAGCAAATAAATTAACTTCACTTGAAGGAATAGAAAATTTAACTAATTTAGAAGTATTATATTGTGGTGTAAATAAATTAACGTCACTTGAAGGAATAGAAAATTTAACTAATTTAAAAGAATTATATTGTAGAGAAAATGATATTACATCCATAAATGAATTAATATTTTTGTCTAGAATAAATGAAGTATGGTATGATGTAGATAAAATAAATTTATCTCCGATTTTAAGAAGACGATTATTTCATAATAATGTATATAATGACTCTCAAAATGTGCATAATACATATATTCAAAAATCTTTGAGCGAGACTATCATAAAATTATTAAATACAGAAATTAAATATGATTTAGATGAATGCATTAAAGAATTAGGTATAGAAATTAAAAGACACTTACTAGAGGAAGAATTCCATAATATTAAATTTAGAGAGATATTAGTTGTTGTGCTTAATAGAGTTTTAAAAATGAGAATAAAAACGAAATAATAAAAGTGTTATAAGATGAACTAAAAGAGGGTGATGATAAATGTTTTGTAGGGAAAGTAACTAGAATAATTAATGTACTAAATGGATTTGATCCTGATGTTTCTATTACTATTTCTGATAATGAACAAAAAAAATATTATAGCTGAAAAAATATTTAGAGAGTCAAAGTCTGATGAAGAATACAGAGAAACACTCATAATAGAGATGGAAGAAAGAGGTTTTACAGATTATGAAGAATGGATAAATTTATATTTATAAAAAATGTTTACTAATAAATGGAAGAATTCAATAGACTTAGAGGTTATCCCAAAACGTTTAAGTTAAAAGATTTAAATCCTGGGAAATATGATCTGATATCATGGAGTAAAATTATTACTAAATATGGAGATTCATTAATCGTAAAGTTAAATGTGGAAAATGAAGAAAAAGAGTATTACCTAGCGAAAAAACATGGAAAACTTTCTGATGAATCATTATATAAAATCAATAAAGGAAGGTATATATTTAAGTATTCAGGTATGATTAATGATAAATACGAATATGAATTAGAGAAAGCTTAATCATCATTATTTCATGCATTTTTAATTAAAATCTATAATTTAATGGGGGTGCGTCACCCCCCACTGGATTTGCACTATAATGTATAAAATTATCATCTCTTTTTTATTAAACATATGTTTTGTAATTTTAAATTCATAATGATTTCATTCAGGTCCTCTTTTTTTCATATTTTTAATTTTATAAAAAATGTTTAGATTTAGTTAAAAATTTTGAGTTTTTTAAAAGATATCTATTATATATATGGGGGGGGGGTCTCAACCCCACCCTTTAAAAACAGGGTATTTTAAATATATTAGAGGACTTCCATTCATTTGGAGGTCCTCTTTTTCACGCATTTATTTTAAATAATTCACTGTGAAATCATACTTTTAATATGTATAAGTCTAGCTTTTTAACTAAAAAAGTTCAGTAATTCACTGTTAAAATTTGGTCTAAATGTAAAAAAGGTATATATACACATTTTTAATATATTAGGGGACTTCCATTCATTTGGAGGTCCTCTTTTTCACACATTTATTTTAAATAATTCACTGTGAAATCATACTTTTAATATGTATAAGTCTAGCTTTTTAATTAAAAAAGTTCAGTAATTCACTGTTAAAATTTGGTCTAAATGTAAAAAAGGTATATATACACCTTTTTTAGCTATAAAAATCATGTTTTCAATATTTAAATGGATCGAGACCTTTTTTTTAAAAAAAAAAGATAAAATAAGCTATAAAATCATGTTTTTAGTGTAAAAAAAATATGTGTGCTCATGCGTGCATATATACACTACTCTTATCTATAGTAATGGGGCCATTCTCAATTAAATAAAAGTGATTGCAATGCCCTTAGCAAAGAATTAGGAGCAGATTACAAAAGCATTTTAGCAAAGAATTGAAGAAGTACTTGGCAATAAAAAAGCATACTGGAAGAATATCGATTACAAAGTTGTTGATCATTGTCTGATTAATAGGAATCAGCATTAAGAATGTATGGAATACATATATGAAAGGCAATAAATACCTGTCATACTTAATTGTTTGCTAGATGCACAGTCATGCCACAATACTGTGGAACTGTGATCAACAATTTGTGAGTGTATGCAGAGAGAGTGACAAAGATAATGTAAATAGAGACAGTGACAAAGTACCCATCTGTAAGATAAAATGCAGAATGAGATATAAGAATTTCTATACTCATCACAACTCCTGATAGTGAGATACTCATTCAGTTAGTATTGAGAGATTATTGATTTATTGCCTTCCATATATGTGTTTCATGTGTTCCCGGTAGCGATGTTTACTAATTAAGCAATACTTACAATTTTGAAATTGACTTTTTTGTGTGTGTGTCACTTTGATTCCAAGTTAGTGTTCCTAACTTTTAAATTCTCTGCTACAGACTTCTTCTTCACTGGCTTGACAGCCCTGGGTGGGTCCTGGTCTTCCTTAGAATTCCATTCTATGCCGTCCTGTTCTTGGCCAAGGTTTTCCAATTAATCACCTTAATAATTTTCAGATCTTTTTCCAGGCATTCACACCACCTAAGATTTGGTCTCCCTCTTTTTTGGGTACCAATTGGTCTAGTCAAGATCTTTTTTGTGGCTCGACTGTCATCCAATCTCATTAAGCGTCCTACCCATTTAATCCTCTGTATTGCTATAAATTTCATAATGTCTGGCTCCCCAAATAATTTGTAAATCTCTAAGCTGTAGCTGCCTTCTTTCAAATATAGCAAGAGTTTCTTTGTCCTTCTCGGTCATTGCCTATATCTCCACAGCATAAGTGAGAACAAGTCTAATTAAACTTTTATAAATGAGCATTTTGGTTTTTCTGCTGATAAAATTAGATTTTAAATACTCTGCTACAGACACTGCACTTTTATTTGCGTCTACTTTACTGTATATAAACTTAGCATCTACACCCATGGACTTGTCACTTTTAAGTTTGTAGCACTTCAGGACTCTGCTAAAACCTCAGACATCACAATATTAAAATGCATTGCATCCATAGCTGCCAACTCTCCCGGTTTTACCGGGAGACTCCCGGCTTTTCGCTATATCTCCCGGTCTCCCGGGTAAGTCGCTCAATCTCCCGGTTTTCACTCAATGGCCCTTATTTTCCCCCTTTCTAGGTAGAAATCACTCGAATGCAAAACGTGACTTTCAGTTGTTTTCCGCGGCGCAGTTTTCTGCTACCGCTTGTGTAGGAATGGATGGCGATTGACGTTTGTATTTTTGTATTTGTATCTACAGGTTACAAAAGTAAAAAAATCGGAAATAGATCACGAATTTTCCGAAAATATTACGAAATGAGAAACGAAGTCACAAATTTTGAAATCGAAGTTTCCCCGTTTCTTCATCTAAAAATGCATATCTCAGCTGTCGTGTAATCGGCGCTCGCAAACGGCAGTTATTCCCACAGCGTCACGAGAGAGATTACCAATGATTATCTAATTAATGTGGGAAAAACGCATTTTCATCGACTAAAATTTTATTAAATTATTTTGTTTTATGTATGAAACTTTTTTTCAGCAGTAGCGCTAAAAACGACGTTTGTGCGCGATCCTCCTTATATTTTTCTTTTTATTATGAAACTATTTTTCCACTTTTGCAATCTGTCAGCATCGTCAAATTTTTTTATAATTATTTCGTATTTTATACAGAAAAACTATTGTTCAAACATAATATTAATGAAATGAAAGGCTATTTTGCAGCAGTATCGTGAAAAACGCCATTGGTGCGCGATCCTCCATATATTCAGTTCAATTGTGAAAATAATTTCCACTTTTGCAATCTGTTAGCATCGTCGAATTTTTTTATAATTATTTCGTATTTTATACAGAAAAACTATTGTTCAAACGTAATATTAATGAGATGAAAGGCTATTTTGCAGCAGTATCGTGAAAAACGGCATTTGTGCGCGATCCTCCATATATTTGTTTAATTGTGAAAATAATTTCCACTTTTGCAATCTGTCAGCATCGTCAAATTTTTTTATAATTATCTCATACAGAAAAACTATTGTTCAAACGTATTATTAATGAAATGAAAGGCTATTTTGCAGCAGTATCACGAAAAACGGCATTTGTGCGCGATCCTCTTTATATTTCATTTAATTGTGAAAATAATTTCCACTTTTGCAATCTGTCTGCATCGTCTAAAATTGTGCTTATCAAGATCTCCGGGTTTTTTCATATTTTCGCACAAAAATCTCCCGGTTTTTCATATTTGGAGGTTGGCAGCTATGATTGCATCTAATATTTACAATGCAATAATTTATTTTTAGAAAGTTCTTAATGCTTATGTACAATCTATTTTATATTTTTTATACTAGCAATATCATTATTGCCAAATTATATACATCTCTGTTATCATAATTTGGCAATAATGATAACAGAGATAAAGAAAATTATCAGTTTCCTCTCCATTGATCCTTATTTACTGCATGAATTCCAAAATATTCCCTTTAGAATTTCTGTCAAAGAGTTCTTCTCTTCAGTCTCTAAAAATTTTCTGCCTTGGAGACTATTTTCTTCTGTATTAATATACAGTAATATGTTGATAAAAATATTAAATTTTATCTTGATTCACTGTCTTCTGTTTTAACTATTTTATTTTAATCAGATTACATGTACAATGTTCTGAAAACTTGTATTTCTTTTCCAGGGTTGAATCACCTCCTGTGGAGGAAAACATTCCTTTAACAACTCAAAATCCTCCTAATATGGAAAATAAACCTCGTGTTTTGTTTACTGGTTTGAAAAATATTAAAGATTATGCAAGGGTAAAAATATTATTTTTATTAAAAATTCTATGATCCATATACATTTAAACCCCAGAGGTCACTCTTGAATTTTGTTATATTGCTTTACATCTATGAAAAAGGATAATTTTCAATCACATTTTTATTTCTATCCTAAATTAAACAAATATATATTTTTTAAATTATCACATTTCAAAGAATATTTACATAGTTTGCATAGTCCTTAAAAACTTCTTAAATCCACATTTCATTTTTAAGGGCCCTTACAACTCCTTAATTTTTCAAATTCTTTTTAATAACTCCTTACAATTTTTGCTGTTTCAATTTCAAAATGGAAAAGGAAACCGGACATGCGACTTATGGTTCAAATTCGACACTGTGATAACTATTATCAAAAGAGAGATTTATGATTGTTTTTGTTTGTCCCAAAATCTAAACTTCATTATCTGGATCAAAAGTAGAAAATAAAAAAGAAGCAAAACACCCCTTTCACCTCACCTAAAAAAAAAAAAAAAGAAGGAGTGGAAGATTGTTGATTAGTGTAGTGCATTTCCCTTTCTGCCTGATAAATTACTTAAGTTTCGTATTCTTTACAAAGGAAAAAATTTTTTCTCAATTATTCTTTTATTTGGTGGGAATTTGGGGTAAAAAGTTCTGAAAATTTGAACTGTTTAAAGATTTTTGCTCAAAATCCAATATTTCCAAATATAATTATTGGGACTAGGATTCCATAACTTTCCTCATAAGGGAGAAAGATATTTCCCCCAAGTGTTTGCTGTTTATGTTGAGTCAGTGTTAAGTCAAAACAGAAAAAGGGTAGCCAGTGTAATGTCTTTGGTGAGTGATATGGGCTAAGAATTAATGGGATTAAAAGGGTCATAATGAGATTGAAATATATAAATATTTTTCAAATATAATGTTTATTTTTAAACATTTACCTTATATTTAAATTTTAATATACAACTTTTAATTGTTATCTCTTTTCATCCATTTTTATTACTTAATTTTTTTCTAAGCACATCAGCAACCAATAAAACATGGATTAAAAAAAAGTAAAAATTAAGTAATAAAAATTTTGTGAGCATCTGTTTATTCTTGTGCAGATTTGTTAAATATGTAAATTTGTGATAAAAAATACTTTGAACGAATTTCCACTACTACAAATCATTCGAATTGTGCATTGGTCTGCTATTAAACTGGCACTAAACTTAGATTTACCTGCTACAAAACGGATATGAAGTTTCCATTTTATACTGATACTTATTTATGTTAGTAATATATAGACTTGTACTTATTTATGTTGGTAATATATAGCGCTTGATTGTATATTAGAATTATTTTTAAAAAAAAATTATAATTTAAGCAGCTGCACAGGCGTTAATTAATTTTTTTGGAGCATATTTTTCTTCAGAAGATTATGCTGATATAAAGTAGAGGGTTTAAGCCTGTAATCTATAAACTCCTTAAATTTTTATATGCCATTAGAAATGCCTTAATTTTTGTTGTCAAAATTGAGTACAAATCCTGAATGCCAATTTTGTCCCTTTTGGGAAGCATTTTTATACCAGAAGGGTAATTAAACACAAAGTGAATATTTTTTGTGCAGTCTTCACATGTTTCCAAGTATATTAAAGCATGTTTCAACTTGTGTTTTGTTTCCCTTTTTATTCAGAAAAAATTTATAACTACAAAGTTGTCCAGATTTCCATTTTCAGAATGCAATTAATGAAAAGCGGTAGCAGATGAACAGATTTTCTCAAAGGACAATTTTCTATTGCATATCTAAAAATTCTCACAGTTTTGTTTTGTGTTTCAGAATAGTTTCCAAAGTGATGATAATACAAATCAAATTAATCCATTTCAGTCTACAAATGTATTAACCCATTGTATAAGGAATACTACACCTGCTCATAGTATAATGTTTGTTTTGCTAGATTGTGTGCCAACTTGGAGGATGCCTTGCAAAATCTGCTACTGAGTGTACTCACCTTGTCTCTGAACAATATGCTAGAACGGTCAAGTTCCTTTGTGCCATACATGTTGCCAGATATGTTGTTACTGCAAAATGGCTAACAGAGTGTGAAAAACAGAATAAGTTTGTCAGTAAGTTAGACAAAATGTTGATATTAATTTTACATGTATTAATTTTAAACTGTGCTTTTATTAATCCATTTATCAATATAATGTTAACTAAAATATTGTCTAGTAATTTTGGAAAAAAATAATGCAGATAAAGTGGCTGCATTGTATTTTTTACAGTATAAAATATATGTATGAATTGTGTTGTTTAGTGTATTTTAGTATTGCTTAATATATGTATGAAATTTCACCTGATATAAATAAATTTCATAAATATGAGAATTAAGCAATTCATTTTTATAGCTTTAATTATATATATAAGAAAAAAATTTTAGGCAGTTTAATAATCCCAAGTCTTTAAATGGAACTCCTTCAACTTGCTCATGGGTATGCTAGACTTCTTGAGAAACTAATATAAGTACCGCCCAGTTTTTCTGAGAAATTAACATAAGATCCATCCTATTTTCCTGAGAAACTAACAGAAATACCAGCCAGTTTTCCTGAGAAACTAGTGTAAGTACCATTGGTTTCCATGAGAAACATAAGTACCACCCAGTTTTTTCTTAAAATCCCTGTAAAAAGACTCAAATCATACCATGGCAATGTGGGCATATATTTCCTTTGCTTTTTAAAATTATCTCCCACGTCTCCTTGAAAATGAAATTATACCACAACCAAGGTTAGTACACTAACTAGAAAACAGGATAAATCTTACAGGAATTACAAGAGAATTTCGAAAATGAACCAAAGAGTCAGCAAAATCTGGAAAGTCCAGAAATTAAAAAAATTGAGTGAATGCTTGTTACTTATATTAGTATTACAAATATCTCACTAAAGCCACCTAGGAAAAGTCATGGGTTTTTTAACGCTTTCCAACATAGTTGAAAAGTGTTTATGATTTTGTTCATTCTGTCTATTCGCACAATAACTACTGTAAAAATGACTGTATCAAAATGAAATTTCAGTATGTTATTGAGATGGTCTGTGAGACATATAGAAATGTAAATGAGTAATATCACCCAATTAGTTTTGGATTGAACTCGGGTTCAAAATGTGAAACGCATTGAACCCTATGGAACCTAATTTTTCCCAGTGTCAGTATCGTGATTTTTAAAGTTCTTTTAAATTTATATTTAGCATTGCATCCGTCCTAAAGCCGCTTTACTTTTGCATATTTTCTGTGCATCTATATTCTGCACCAATGCAATTACAATATTTTTGAGTTTAAATGATCATCAAACTTTGATTATTTCTGCAATGAAGCCTAATTTTAATGTATGCAGAATGTAAACAAGTGACTGTAAAATGAGTTGTATAAGAATTGCTGAATTTTTTTCACACAAAATTATTTAGCTCTGGAGTCTGGAATAAAAATGATATGAATGAAACATTTATTGCTTTTGCATAGAGTGCCACACGATTTATATTTCGATGACATGATTTGAATAAAGTTTTTTTTTCGATGAAGTTTCAAGTTTTAAAATATAATAAATTATTGTAATACTGTGATAATGTAAAATATATCAACGCTGAATGTATATTACATTTTAGAGATGTTTAAATAAAATTGCATTTTAGTTGGAAAGTGTTTCATAATCAATGCTTTATGCAGGCTTCCGGAAATCGCCCATCCTCGCTGGATTAAAATTTGGCTAGGACGACCAATTTTCGTAAGTTGCCGTCCTCTCAGACAGCCTTAAGATTAGAGATTCCATTAAAAAAATAAATAACAAATTGTTTTCATTATAACATTATGGTGAAAGCCACCCTTTTCCTTGTCATGGATGAAAATTGAAATGTTGCCACTTGCAAATTGTCCTCCTGCCCCCCATAAACTTATCTAGTGTGCATTATCAATGCTTTCTTTTCAGGCGAGCCATCAGATTTGCATTGAAACCACAGGCGCTAGTTATTTTTTCTCTCCTCATCCTCCACCCAGTGAATGCGATAACTCGGTCCCGTTAGAAGTGACATGTTCTGTTCTCTTTTTCGAGGTCTATATGTACCGAAATTTTAGATTTTCACCCAACCAACAATACCAATGCTTAAACTCAGGCCAAGCCCGAAGAAATTTATAAATGTAGAATGAACTCAGCCTGAGGATAACTATGTCTCGGTAGGCCTGAAATGATTTGTATTCAAATATGTTAAAAACAAATTTGTAAAAATTTTGTATAGAGAATTGAGTTTGTTTTCTTTAACATTTATCTTTACATAGTTGAAATAAATGCAATAAGTTCATGTATTCCATTTAAATCCATTGAAAAAAATTTCAAAATAAATATGTTTGGCCCGGTCGTAACGGACGTTTAAAAAGAAAATAAGACTCAACCTGGCCCGAAACAGTAGAAAAGTTAAATCCAGCCAGGGCCTAGTTCCAAATCCCCTTTTAGCTCTTTAAAACCCAAACAATAAAATTTTCATTTGCTGTAATAGACGAGAGTAAGTAACAAGTTTGAATATTTGGAATGGATTCTTCTAGTTTCAGCTAGAAGTATTTTCTTTTCTTCCCCACTTTGGTTTCAAACTTAAAACTAAAACGTTTAAAATTCATTCATGGCATTTATTCCAGTTGTCTGACAACTGAAGTTAAGATATGAAACATATATTCAATCCAAGAAGATTTTAATCTTGACTGACTACAATCCCTAGAAATTAAAGAGTGTCAATGAGGTTTAAACTGCTTAGAGATAAGAGGATTTATATGATTATTTATTTACCACTTCTTCAAGTTACCAAACATTGAAAAAAGGAGAGATTCCTTACATCTCTTACCCCTCTGCCCCCATCCATAGTTAGGAATTGTGCTGGGTCTGGTCCTTTATCAGAGACTCCACGTTGGCGAGTTTGATCACAGCGGTTAAGCGCAGTGGGGGTGGTGTATGAATATGCAGTTATCGCACTTCATCATAAGGCAGTTGGTTCTAATTTATTATTGTTGTGCGATGTATTTTAGCACATATGTTAATGAATATAGTGTGAAAAAAAATTCTTAGGAGGGCGGGTAAAAAATTTCAATAGCTGTCCTCACAGACAGGATAGATTTTACCGATTTTCCAAAGCCCGTCTTTATGCATAATTGATTTTTCTTGTTTTTTATGTTCTGGGCGGTACTCCTAACTCATTAAGTAAATGCAACTCATCATGTCTTGGATACTGGATTATTCTATGGAATTCTACAGGGTGTCCCAAAAAGATTGAAACACACTTTAATTCCTTTCCCGGCCACACACTTTGCTACCATAAACCCTTGGGTTGGTCGTGTGGTCTGGGCCTGCAACACACTTTAATTCTTTACCTGTTGGAGATCAGTGGGCAATGTAAATTGCAAAAATGTTGAAAGTAAGGTAGGAAATAAGACTATGTTAATGAAATAGTCCTCCCATTCATTTTCAAAAAGTTACACTTTTTAAATTTTTATATGACCCCCTTAGACAAATTTGATCAATCAGAAAATTTTTATTTTTAATGCAACATGATCATTAAAAAAACTTCCATATCTGTATCTTTAAAATCAACTGAATTATGGTAAAGGAAAAAATTTGACTTATGCCACTATTCCATACCATGTGAAAGGCTGTTTCATCAGTAAAAATGGAATAATAAACAAATTGACAATGGAAATTGTTTAGATCAAAAATACCTTAATATGTGTCAAGCATTACACAGACAGAGATCATATAAAGCAGTGGTACTCGCTATGCGGTTGGGTATCCTATGTATTTTCATCCAGTTTTATCTTTTTTGTTATATGTCACAAATTTACATTTCTAATTTGATATATTGTCCCCGTTCATAATGTTCAAATTTCAATTAAATATAACTCGCTCAATTTTAAAGATACAGATATGCAGGGTTTTTTTAATTATCTTGTTGCATTAAAAATAAAAATTTTCTGATTGACCAAATTTGTGTAAGAGGGTCGTATAAAAATTTAAGAAGTGTAACTTTTTGAAAATGAATGGAAGGACTATTTTAATAACATAGTCTTATTTCCTACCTTACTTTCAACAGTTTTGCAATTTACACTGCCCATTTATCTCCAACAGATTAAGAGAATTAAAGTGCATTTCATTCTTTTTAGGACCCCCTGTATAAGACACATTGTATATCCCATAAGATGCCATAAATTCATCCAGTCTATTAAACTGAATTGTGGGTAATTAAGTTGTGGGGCATTTGTTCAGTTATATAATGTGTTGTTCATAAATTTCTTGTACTAGTATTTCTATATTTTTCCTGGCATGCTATGTGCAGTTTCTCTTAAAAAATTCTGCATTGAGGAGACCAAGACATGATAAACATTAAAAAAAATAATTTTTCATTTAGTAAACTGAAAAATAAAAGTTGCATTGATTACAAAAATATATAATGTATGTACTTTTCATTTCATGAAAAATAAATGAAGCTTAAAGGTATAATCAACAAGCATCACGTCTGTTTTAAGGACTGTTCAAGGAGTGTTTTCTCTGCTTTGGTACACTTTGCGTAAATTCTATAGCATCGACATTCATGAAATTTTGCAAGAGCATAAAATTTATGAATGTGTATCTAGTGAATCTGAGCTTTTTTACTTAAATTGCTTGTCCTTTGTCTTTTAAAAAAATGTATATGAGTTTAGAAATTAATATATATCAATAATAAGCATAATTTCCAAATTATTTTTTAAAATACCATGCAATTAAATTGAAAATTTTAGGTTCATTTAGATGCTATAAAATTTACATGTTGTTGTTCCTAATCCCTAATTGGTGCAACAAATATTAGACCAATTCCATCAGTCCATTAACTTCTAAAAAGTCTAAAAACAAAAGAGGATTTGAAAACACCTCATCCAACTTAAAGTCAATACAGTTTAAAATATGCTCAGGCGAAGCCTGAGTAGTCCTGCACTTAGTGCAGAGCTTAAAAATAAAATTTACATAAAAAAACACATTTTGAGAAAATAATCTCTTAAAAGCATTCCAATCTACACCATGGCCATACCAAGGCCTTATAAAATCTGTCTCCCAGTGTTTAATTTTTTTTTTTGTTGCATTTCCCATTTGCGCTTATTTTAAATTCCCTTGTTTTCTTATGCCATTTGTTAACATATTGATAATTGTATAAATTAGTGTGTATACTATATGACTGTTTTCTAACTATTATGCAATTTTAATTTTTTATTACTGAGTTTTATATTAGCTTAAATTTTTATCAGAAAACTAAAACTCTCTTTTAAAAAACATTCTGTTTTTTTCTTAGGTGAGGATGACTATATACTTGAAGATACAGAAAATGAAAAACTGTTTGGTTTTAACCTTAGAAAAACCTTAAATAGGATAGATAGAACTCCAATATTTAAGGTAATTAATCTGATCTTATGCCTTTATGCATTCTCTTATAAATCTTGTAAATCCAGAAATGTTTCTTCCTATCCGGACTGTCGAACCTATCTGAAGGTGTAAGGTAATTGTTTGGACAGCTGGAATATGCCACCCAATTTGGACTGGAACCCAATGGAGATGGCAACCACAGGGACCATACCATCCTTCCCCTAGCCCATCACCTCTTGGAGGTTCTTTCAGACTGACAGGTTTAAAACATGCTCATACTTCGCATAGGCATGGAGATAGTTTGGGGCTGTGGGAATTGAACCTGGGTTTATTGTGTGAAATCCATTTACCTTTTTACAAAAAATTTTACATTATTTTAAAAAAGGCATTGAAGATTTAAATGCCTTTCTTAAAATAAATTAAAATAATGCAAAATATTTTGTAAAAACGTAAATGGATAATATGTAAATTTTGCCTGGCAATTTGGCCTATATGTATGCATTTGTTGGCACTGTATTTTTTATTTCGCCACTGATGAAGGGTGTGGGGATGCCCGAAAGCACTTTGGCTTTATACACTAATGTACATCAAGGAAAGGAGTAAGTGACTTATCAAGCCTATGTTGGTTGTCTTTAATTTAATAGTTTATTAAAGTCGACATGTATCTATTCAATTTATTAAAGTCTCAGAATTTGTAATATCGACTAATATTGGACACAAAAATACAAACACCATATCAAATTAAAGGTCACACCCTGTAAATATATGTAACTTATTTATTTTTTAAATTAAACCACGTTTTCCTTTTTTTTTTAATTGGACCACAGTTTTTGTGCACTTTTACATCATTCTGTCTTTGAATGGTGACATTTTTTAAGACTTCAACCAGCAATCGTTTGTGCAGTATTATCATATGCAAAAAGTAACTTTTACATTATTTAAAAAAAGAAAAAAATAATTAACTGCAAACAAACAAGTATTGTTCATCTATATAATTAAAGGCAATGTCTGTGTGTCTTATACACGATAGGCTCAGAGACCGCACGTCACAGGGCTACGAAAGTTGGCAATCAGAGACCCGGGCGGTTGGGAAAGTGACACGTGAAAACCGATTTTTAAAATTTGAATTATTTTTTTTTGCTATTTAATGTTTTATGCGATTTCGACCGTTTTCCCCCCTTTTTTTCTCCACCATCCGGACATCGTAGAAAAAAACATCACACAACTGGAAAGAGCAGACAATTGCGAGTAAAAATATATCAAATTCTAATATTTTTTAAAGATTTTAAAACAAAAGTCAATTTCGGCTAAAAAAAAAACGAACTTTTGTTCTTAAATCCTCGCGTTGGGAAAAGTACCGACAATTTCGACTAATAATTGACAGTTTTAGAAAGCTCAGAGATCAGGCTTTCTTACAAGCCCAATCTGGTCAAGAAATAAGAAAAAGTAGCCACATGGTCTGGATTTTAAGGAAGTAATGATTTTCAATTTCTCTGCCAAACCGCGAAAGAAGGGATCGATTTTTCACCTACATGCATGCACAGACGTACGGTGTTTCTATGGTGGAGGGGAGGTGGGTGAGGTTATGACGTCACGGTTCTGATGAGTTTGCGTCAGATACGTATAGCGAAATTGAATGGAACATTCGTTATTTGTGCCTGCCAAATAATGAATGTATGTCATTAAACTAAAACAAACCATCCATTTTATTAACTTTGTTAACTCCATGGGGTTATGGCGCTAGCGAGTTTGCCACAGTCAGAATTTTCAAGGGTAGCGAACAGGCTGGTCGCCAAAGACGGCTAGTTGTTTAAATAGATCAAGCTGTTGTGAAATCAATACCATTAAGATAAAAATATTTAAAGTATGACATACACCATCCATTGGTGTACATGCACCATCTATTGGTGTTAAAAGGAAAATAAAATTTGTTCTTAACACAGCAGATAGTAATGACATTTAAAGTCTATAAAACACTTGATTTTTTTGTTAGTTATATACCATTATACAAGATGATCGAAGAGTCGCATACATCAAATTTTAAATCATTTAATGTACAGTGGAATCTCGCCAACTAATTTCTAGGAACCATAGTAAAAATTCGTTATTTTGAAAACATTGTTAAAGTAAAAATTCAAAATGGCAGACATTTAAGAAATGGAAAGTATAGTAAGAAATATAATGCAGCCGTACTATGTGCTACGATATATTTTAAATTATATGCAAATACAACTACTTCATTTTTTTGTTGTCATTAATCAAAGATGCATTTTAGAATAAAGTGGAATAAATTTATCACGCATATATTTAAATTACGTAATTGTATTGATTGTAGCAGTAGATTCTCTATGTAAAACATAATATATAACAAATCAAACATACCTAAAACTGCAAGTGGCGTTATTTCCAGGATAAGAAGATTTAATTACAGATTCGAAATATAGTCAGAAATTTTCATTTGCACTGGAAGTGATAAAGCGTGTTTGCTAACATAGATTTCGATATTGCTTAAAGAAGAGTAAAAATGTTCAGGAACAGTTTTTTGCTGAGTTAAAAATTTTTGCACGTTTTCGATACTTGAAAGGGCTGTTTGGAAAGACACTGGAGGATCGTCTGGTACACATTCATCGTTGTCATCACTTTCACCATCTTTTATGTCTTCACAGTTGCTTCTATCGAGACTAGTTATAATTTGTAGTTGTCAAGTCTGAACATGTGAAAACTTTCTAATCGCATCCAACATAATCAGAAGGTGATATTGTTAAAGGAAAATTAAGCTCTTTGGATGCTGTAGCTCATAGATCTTTGAGAAAATCAACAGCTGTTGAATCCTCAGAAAAAATATCATTCTTGTCACATTCTAATGAGTTCAAAATAATACTCGACTTTTTCCAACAGTTCCGAGTTGTAGACTGGGACACATTTTGCCAAGCAATGAATATCATTTCAATGGCTTGTCTGAGATTAATTGCTGTTATACCAGTAAATTCATCATTCAAGTTTGCAAGTGTTTTTTCAACAAGTCTTCGACGAAAATGAACTTTTATATTTTTATGATGCCTTGGTCGAGAGGCTGTAAAACTTAGGTACAGTTAGCGGGAAGAAATTCAAGTTGTATGTTACTGAACCTTGCCGTTACCACGTGAGCCACGCAGTTATTTACCAACAAAATGATTTTCCTTTTCTTTTTTGTCATTTTATCATTTACACATTTTAACCAATCTAAAAAAATATTTTTTGTGATCCTGGCTTAGGTGTTGTTTTTGCAATTGCAGGGAAGCGATGAAGCATTTTTAAAACAATGAGGTTTTGTGGATTTTCCAATCACTAATGGGGTTAGGTTTTCTGTGCCAGTTGCATTAAAACAAAGAGAACTGAGATGCAAACTTTTAATTTTTTTCTACCTTTGCACTGTTCGCCTTTATTCGCCATAGTATGATTTGGTAGCAGCTGGTAGAAAAAGGCTGTCTCATCAGCATTAAATATGTCTTCAGGTTCATAATCTTCCAAAATATCCAGCAGTTTGTTTCCTTTCCATTCGTGTGCAGCCGATAAATTGGCACTTATCTCCTCTGACTTGTTTCCATGTTATTCCATATCTTTCATGGAAACAAAACAACCATCCAGAACTAGTATCAAATCAAATTTTCCTACTTTCACGACTTTTGCAACTTCTTTAGCTTATAGCATTCGACTAAGTATACTTAACTGTATTAGTTTGTTTCGGTATTTAAGAATCTTTTAATATATATATATATATTACTTTTTTAGTTTAAAATATTAAAATATTTCAATTATTTTTATATATTCATAAATAAAACCCTATTTCCAATTTACAACAAAACAAGTCAAAATTGTTAATATTTTTATCTATTAGGTTCAGAGATATAAGATTAAAGTGTTGATATTTTTCATAACAGTCTAATTTCAACTAGAGATACCCCAACCATAGATGTTATTCACGTCAAAAATTGTGCCATTTCAATTTCTAGGTATATTACATTACCTGATTTTGAAATTTGATTTGCATGACTTTTTGATCACCCTATGCTACATACTAAACGATTTTTCACTAGTGAGGTAATTAATATATTTTCATTTTTCTCCTTAGGATTTTGTATTTTACGTTACCCCCACTGTGTTTCCTAAACCAGATGTTCTTAAGCATATCATTGAAGCAGGTGGAGGTGTCCCTGTTTTCAAAAAAGCTCCATCTCTAAGACAAGTTGCAACAATGGAGCAAGTAAGTGAATTTTTAATATATTTAAACCAGTGTTTGAATTCTCCTTGAAGGGGTGATTTTGTTTTGATAGCTGTTTCTCTTTTATAAATTTCCTAAATGATATTATACAGGGTGTTTCAGCATAGTTTATCTCCATCTTCAAGCATTGGCAATTCATTTCAGAAACATACTTCCAATTTGAAAGTTTGTTAAATTTAAATGTGAAATTTTTGCATACAGTACTGGATTTTTTTATCCGAAAAGCTTGACACCGGCATCTCTCTGGATTTCTGCTACGATTTGTAAAAAATCTCTATAACAATTAAAACAGCTAGTTGTCTGTATTAGTTTTTGATGGAATTAGTTTTCTCTTTGTTTCCATGTTCGCATGAAAAGATGCTCAAAGTTCGGTTAAACCATTTGAGGTCTAATCAGTTCTTATAAAAATGAAATAGCCATAGAGCGTTGACATTTTTTGCTCAATCCAGAGTTTTCCTTCATTTTTTAATGTTATCTGCATAGTCTTTGAAGTCATAAAACTAAATTTACAAATTGATGTTAAGATTTCTCCAAAATCAAATGAAAGTGGGGGGGGGGATAGACACAGTTGCAGTTCCCAGAAATGACCCTGGTCATCTCTATAGTTTGGAGAGAGCACTTCTTTCTACAAGAATTTCTTAGTTTTTAAGTAAAGGGACATAAATTTTTCTGCTTTTATTGTAGTGACTTCTCTGTCTCAATATTCTTGTTGAAAGAAACTATTTTTTGCTTTCCTTACAATACATGGTAATATATATGGAAAGTCTTGGAATCGTGTTGAAAATCGCATCTCAGGTGTTCTGTAGAAATATTTTCAGCGTGACATCTGTGTGCTTATCTATTTGTGCAATGTATGTGCCCACTCTAACTCAAAAACTAATTGACCAAATTTCATAAAATATGGTAGGTAAGTCACTTGTGGTTGATTCTGATGCTAATTAGATTTTGGTACAATTTGGAAGAAAAAAACATGTCCTTTTTGGAAAAATGTCTTGTAAAAAGTCATCAAAATCTGAAATAAAAGACTACATGTGCTCAAATGTATCAGTTAAATGGTTGTTGTATACTTAATTTTTGAGGTCGAAAAAAATAAGATGAGTCCCTTTATTCTAGAACTAACTGTTCTTGAGATATTTCAGCTTTTGTTTTTCATTTTTTGCAATATGTCCAGTCTCTAAATGAAAATGAAAATTGTGTTAAAACTGCATGAAAATTGTGTCAAAGATGCAATGTCTTGCTTCCATTATTTTGTAATAATATTTTACTTTTTTATGTCATAAACATTTTTCATTCTATATATTTATAAAATTGTTCTGTAAATAATAGAATTTTTTTTTTTATTAGAATGAAAAAAAGTTTGTTATCATTACTTGTGAAAATGATATTCACCTATGCAAAATGTACCTGGATAAAGATGTTTGTAAGTTTTTCTTCTACAATTTAAATTCCACACATATTTAATTATTTTCCTGAGTGCTATGCAGAACATAACTTAAAACAGACTGTCTATAAAAATCAAGTCATGAGTTTAAGCAGATGATCATAAATCGGTTTTGATTCTAATAAAAATTATAGTCTTAAACTGAATTAAAGTTAACTGAAATAAAGTTGAATTCTGATTGATTCAATAATTTATGCCATTTTTAACACTTTACAACGAAGCTGAAAAGTGTTTATGACTTTGTTCATTCTGTCTGTCTGTCTGTTAGCACGATAACTGCCGTAAAAATGACTTAATCAAAATGAAATTTTAGTATGTTGTTCAGACGGTCTGTAGGACCTATGGGAATATAAATGAATAATATCACCCAATTAGTTTTGGATTGAACCCGGGTTGAAAAAATGAAATACATTGAGCCCTATGGAACCTAATTTTTCAAACATTTTTAAGCAGATTCACAAATTGCTTCGAAAATTTTAGGTAATATTCAAATTGTTCCATAAAATATATAAAAAAAAAATTCAGCGAAATATATTCAGTAGTTTTTTAAATAAAAATTAAAATAATAATTACACCTCTTATATGAAAGGATCACGTGACAATGAAATGAAAAGATCACATGACCCACTTCAAAATGTATATGGTATCCATCTTGTTTCAAAATCCTGATTTTTTAAGTTCTTTGTAATTCATATTGAGTGTTGTATCCGTCCTAAAACTACTTTATTTTTGCTTAAATTCTGTGCATCTACATACTGAAACAACGCAAATACAATATACTTGAGTTTAAATGATTATCCAAATTTGATTATTTCTACAACAAAGCCTATTTTTCACTTATGTAAAATGTAAGCAGCAAAATATGTAGAATGAGTTGTATTAGAATTTCTGTATTTCTTTAACACAAAATAATTTAGCCCATGGAGTCTGCATGGCTGATATGAATGAAATTTTAATTGATTTTATAAAGAGAAGGACGATTTTTCTCGATGAAGTTTTAAGCATAGAGTTTAATTACTTGTAGCTCCATGGTCTTAATTTAAATAAAATAAATTATTATAGTATTGTAATGAATAAAATGAATGGGATAAAGTTATGAATGAAATGCTGTTTTTATAGAGAGATCCAGGCGTGTTATTTTTTCTATGACGTCATTTGAATTAATTTCAGTTGTTTTCGATGAAGTTTTCAAATATAATAAATTATCGTTGTATTGTGATAATTTTAAAAATATTACCATGAAATGTATCTCATTTTAGAGATGTTTAAACCAGGCAATTTATATTTCAACACCATCATTTGAATGAAGTTCAATTTTTTAAATGAAGGTTTAAGTTTTACAATATAATAAATTAATGTAGTATTGTGATAAGTTTTAAAATATTACCGAGGAATGAATTGCATTTTAGACTTTTTTAAATAAAATTGCATTGAAGTTGGAAAGTGTTTCATAATCAATGCTTTAAACATGATTGATCTTTCTTGTTACTAAATAGATCATGACAATACTTGATGCTAAAATATATGCTTAACACACTAATTCTGTTGCATGGTATTTTGTTCAACATGTGATTACATCATAGTTGTTAAATTTATCCCCCACAGAACAGATATCCAGATTAACATATTACGCATATTACATCCCATTGATCTGAAACATTTCCATGCAATAAAAGTTTTGAATGATGAATGACAGACTGGTCTATTTTTATCCTTGATAGTTAGATGTAGTATGGATATTATGGGCGATCTAGTTCATACACATCTATATATATATACAATATACAGGGTGTCCCAAAAAGATTGAAACGCAAGAGATTTAAGCAAAAATAAAGTGGTTATAGGACGAATACAACATTAAATATAAATTAACAAGAAAGATCAATCATGCATAAAGTAATAATTATGAAACACTTTCCAACTTCAATGCAATTTTATACAAACATCTCTAAAATGCAATACATTCATCGGTAATATTTTTTAAATTATCACAATACTACATTAATTTATTATATTTGAAAACTTCATCGAAGAAAATGAACTTCATTCAAATGACGGCATTGAAATATAAATTGCCTGGTTTAAACATCTCTAATATGCAATCCATTCCTCGGTAATATTTTTAAAATTATCATAACACTATAATAATTTATTGTATTTGAAAACTTCATTGAAAATAAATGAACTTTATTCAAATGACGTCATCGAAATATAAATCGCCTCTATATAAAAGCAGCATTTCATTCATAGACATTTTTTCTAATCGTTTCATTCATCACAATACTATAATAATTTATTTTATTTAAAAATTTGTTATCTACCATATTTATTTAAAAATGTGAAACCTTTCTCATATGTAAAATAATTAAACTCTTGGAAAGATATTTATTATATAATATATCTCTCTTTTCTTTCTGGAGGATATCCCAAAATTCAAAATTTAATTGAATTTGTTTTTCTCCCTATATTAAGTAATTTTTATTTAAAAAACTACCTAACATATTTTACTGAAATTTTATTTATATATTTTATGGGATAATTCGAATATTTCCTAAAATTTTCGAAGTAATTTGTGAATAATTTGTGTTCGCTTAAAAAATGTTTGAAAAATTAGGTCCCACAGGGTTCAATGTATTTCATTTTTTCAACCCGGGTTCAATCCAAAACTAATTGAGTGATATTATTCATTTATATTCCCATAGGTTCCACAGACCGTCTGAATAACATACTGAAATTTCATTTTGATAAAGTGATTTTTACGGCAGTTATCGTGCTAACGGACAGACAGACAGACAGAATGAACAAGGTCATAAACACTTTCAACTATGTTGTAAAGTGTTAAAAAGAACTTTTAAAAACACAGTTTTGACACAAGATGGATGCCCCGACCATCCAACAAAGACTTCGGACGAGTCGGATGGTCTGGGCTTTCGACAAGATGGATGCCATATAATATTTTGAAGTGGGCCACGTGATCTTTTTATATAATGGTCATGTAATCTCTCCATATAAAAAGTGTAATTACTATTTTAATTTTTATTTAAAAAACTACTATATACATTTTGCTGAAATTTTTTTTTATATATTTTATGGGATAATATCAATATTTCCTAAAACTTTCGAAACAATTTGTGACTTTTATTTCGCTTAAAAAATGTTTGAAAATTGGGTCCCATAGGGTTCAATGTATTTCATTTCTTCAACCTGGGTCCAATTCAAACCTAATCGAGTGATATTATTAATTTATATTCCCATAGTTCCCACAGACCGTCTGAACAACATACTAAAATTTCATTTTAATAAAGTCATTTTTACGGCAGTTATCATGCTAATGGACAGACACACAGAGTGAATAAAGTCATAAACATTTTTCAACTATGTTGTAAAGTGTTAACAAGAAAGATGAATCATGCATAAAGCATTGATTATGAAACACTTTCCAACTTCAATGCAATTTTATTTAAACATCTCTAAAATGCGATACATTCCTCAGTAATATTTTTAAAATTATCACGATACTATATTCATTTATTATATTTGAAAACATACAACTTGATCGAAAAAAATGAACTTCATTCATATGACGGCATTGAAATATAAATTGCCTGGTTTAAGCATCTCTAACATACGATACATTTCTCGATAATATTTTAAAAATTGTCATAATAATACAATAATTTATTATATTTGAAAATTTCATCGAAAACAAATGAAATTTATTCAAATGAAGTCATCGATATATAACAAGCCTGGCTCTCTCTATAAAAGCAGTATTTCATTCATAAACATTTTCCAATTCATTTCATTCATCACAATACTATAATAATTTATTTTATTTAAAATCATAAGACCAGGGAGATACAAGTAACTAAACTCTATGCTTAAAACTTCATCGAAAAAATCGTCCTTCTCTCTGTAAAATCAATTGATATTTCATTGATATCAGCTATATTGCAGACTCCATGAGCTAAATAATTTTGCGTTAAAGAACTGCAGCAATTCTTGTACAACTCATACATCATATAGTGGTCACGTGATCGCTTCATATATAAGGTGTAATTATTATTTTAATTTTTATTTTAAAAACTACTCAATATATTTTGCTGAAATTTTTTTTATATATTTTATGGGATAATTTGAATTTGTCCTAAACTTTTCGAAGTAATTTATGAATATTAAATTCATTTAAAGAATGTTTGAAAAATTAGGTCCCGTAGGGTTCAATGAATTTCATTTTTTCAACCCAGGTTCAATCCATAACTAATTGGGTGATATTATTCATTTATATTCCGATAGATCTCACAGACCGTCTGAATAACATACTAAAATTTCATTTTGATAAAGTCATTTTTACGGCAGTTATCGTGCTAACGGACAGACAGACAGAATGAACAAAGTCATAAACACTTTTCGCCTTTGTTGTAAAGTGTTTATAAAACTGGATGATAATACATAGGAGACATTTTTGCAAATTCCGCGTAGGCTCATGGTGCAATCAGGGATTCTTAAGTAATTTTCAATAACTAAATAATTTTTTAATAATTAAGTATTTTTAAACACTTTACAACAAAGTTGAAAAGTGTTTATGACTTTTTCATTCTGTCTGTCTGTCTGTTAGCACGATAACTGCCGTAAAAATTACTTAATCAAAATGAAATTTTAGTATGTTGTTCAGACGGTCTGTAGGACCTATGGAAATATAAATGAATAATATCACCCAATTAATTTTGGATTGAACCCGGGTTGAAGAAATGAAATACATTGAACCCTATGGGACCTAATTTTTCAAACATTTTTTAAATGGATATAAAATTCATAAATTGCTTCGAAAATTTTAGGTAATATTCAAATTATTCCATAAAATATATAAAAAAAATTTCAGCAAAATATATTCAGTAGTTTTTTGAATAAAAATTAAAATAACAATTACACCTCTTATATGAAGCGATCACGTGAAAATGATATGAAAAGATCACGTGACTCACTTCAAAATAAAATATGGCATCCATCTTGCCTCAAAATCGTGATTTTTAAAGTTCTTTTTAATTCATATGGAGTGTTGTATTCGTCCTAAAACTGCTTTATTTTTGCTTAAATTCTGTGCATCTACATACTGAAACAACGCAATGACAATATATTTGAGTTTAAATGATCGTTCAAATTTGATTATTTCTATAACAAAGTCTATTTTTCACTTATTTAAAATGTAAACAGCAAAATATGTTGGATGAGTTGTATAAGAATTGCTGTATTTTTTAATGCAAAAGTATTTAGCTCATGGAGTCTGCATAGCTGATATGAATGAAATATTCATTGATTTTGCAGAGAGAAGGACAATTTCTTTCAATGAAGTTTTAAGCATAGAGTTTAATTACTTGTAGCTCCATGGTCTTAAGTTTTTAAATAAAATAAATTATTTTAGTACTGTGATGAATGAAAGGATTGGATAAATGTTATGAATGAAATGCTGCTTTTATAGAGAGAGAAAGGCGTGTTATTTTTTCTATGACATCATTTGAATGAAAGTCTGTTTTCAATGAAGTTTTCAAATATAATAAATTATTGTAGTATTATGTTGATTTTAAAAATATTAACGAGGAATGTATCGCATTTTAGAGATGTTTAAACCAAGCAATTTATATTTCATTGCTGTCATTTGAATGAAATTCATTTTTTTCGATGAAGGTTTAAGTTTTCAAATATAATAAATTAATGTAGTATTGTGATAAGTTTTAAAATATTACCGGGGAATGTATTGCATTTTAGACTTGTTTAAATAAAATTGCATTGAAGTTGGAAAGTGTTTCATAATCAATTCTTTAAGCATGATTGATCTTTCTTGTTTATATGTTACACAATAGCATGTAAGGAATAATATTTAGTTCAATTTTTTTTAAATTTTCTTTTATATTTTAATTGAACTGTAGAATCTTATATAGATTATTTTTTTGAACCCCTATTGAAAAGTTTAGTGGCTATATCTGATTAGAGTTATGCTTTTATTTTCCTGAAATCTTAGGGTTTTGTGGAACACCACTTCGAAAACACTGTTTGTAGTCCTACAGTTATTTGTTTACATTTTTACATATTGACACAAGCCATGCATTTATTTATTTACATTTTTACAAGTAGACACTGTTGAAAACCCAGACCACTCGACTGACCCAAGGGTTTACAGCCGCCATTTGAGTGGACGGAAACAAGTAGACATTGTGTACATACTGCTCCAGATAGACACTGTGTACATACAACTCCAAGTAGACTATGTGTACATACTGCTCCAAATTCAAACATTTGCAGAAAAAATTGAGCCACATGTATATTTATATATTTCAATTACATCATTCATTGAAAGTTTTTATTATTCACTATTTAATTTTTTTTTTATATATGAAATAGTGACTTAAAGGTCATGAAATCTTCTTTAAAATGTCCAAGATTTGTCAATCCTGGTCAGTACACTTGTAAAATTAGCAATTTGTAAAAGCAATTCAACTAATTTAGTAATTTATGTTCTGGCTGATCTTTTTAAAAGTGTATCATTTAATATTCATGCATCTGTTTTAACATGTATTTTTTTTGTGCAGGTGTTCAAAATGTAGAATTTATTTTGACTGGAAGTATTAGGCAGGAATTGGATTTCACTTCATTTGGAATTCATTGATGAATATTTCCATTTTTGCTAAAGATGTACAAAATATTTATTAAGTATCACATAGTTGCCTTTATAGAATTATGCATAGCTTATTTTGAGATGCCTTTTACTGTGCAATATCCTTTTGTTTCTACATTATATATAGTTTTGTAAATAAAAATATTTTTATCGTTTGTCATTGTTTCATTTTTTTTTTTTTTTTTTTTTTTTTTTTTTTTTTTTTTGTAATCTGTTGTAATCTGGATAAATATAATGAATTTAGAAAATTAACGAAAAGTTCTACTGATGATAGTATATTTTTGAGCATGGTCGATAGATGTGCTTACCTTGAGATAGATGCTTTTACCTTGTAATTCCCAGTACTAAGTCAAATTATAAAAATATTTGGTACTTGTGTAATTTATCAACTCTCAACTATTTGTAGCCAACTGAACATGACCAGTCAATTATGATGTATGTGGCACTTGCAGTATGTGATATTATATGCTACGTAAAGCTCTGTTGTTGAAGAAGGCTACTTTTTTCATGATGGTTTGAAATGTAAACAAAAATGTTTAAATTATTGAAATTAAGATTTTCAAATTTAAATATTAAAAAATAAACAAAAACGTTTTGAAATGTAAGCTATTGAAAAGTGGAAAGAAGTTTCAAAATTTAAGTTATAGAAAAGTAAACAAATTATCAAAAAATAAACAAAGGATTTTAAAAATTCAAATTAGTGAAAATAAAGCTTTTTCAAATTTAAACTAGTGTAAATAAACCATACTTTTTACAATTTAAATGATTAAAAAATTAATAAAGTTTTTTAATTTAAATTATCAAAAAATAAACTATTTTTGAAATTCAAAACAATAAAGAGTAAATAAAGAATTTTTTGAATTCAAATTACTGAAAAAACATTTTCTAAATCATGAATTAATAAAAAGTAAATAAAGATTTTTCAAATTTCAAACATTTTTCACAACTTCATTGTATTGAAATGAACTAATTTGTTTATGTAATTAATGTATTAAGTTCACCAACAGATGTTAATTAACTACACAAGTACCAAATATTCTTTTAGCTCTAAATTGATGTTTGAAATCAGAGAATAAATGAAATATCTCTATCAACATTAATTTACATGACTAAAAAAGTCATACTATGAATCAGGGTTTATATATCTCTTTGAAATTTTTAGAAACTCCTGGATTTAAGGTTTTCTTTTTTATAAGAGCCCTTTAAAACTCTATTTCATTCGTTTTAGCCTTAAATTTCTGGAAATTAGAAAATACTCCTGGAAGATTGTTAGTAATTACATTACAAATTTTTATTTCTGAATATGATCAGTAGGTAGTACTGCTAAAATAAAGAAATGTCACTTAAATAAAATTATTTAAATGGTGGTGCCACTAAAGTAATCAAGTCTGGTCAAATTTATAGAAATCTATTGACAAGAAAATTGAGATGTTTTCATGAAAGCATGTAAACTGTTCTCTTTAGTTTTAACTATTCTTTCTACAGTCATATCTGTGAAAATAAGCCTTTTCTTGCCTGAAAAAAATTAAAAATGGGTAGTTAACTGGGCTTACTTTGATGTAGAAAAACTATTTGAATATTTTTTATTAATATTCACGATAATATATTTGTAATAGTTTTAAAACCATGGTACAAGTTTCTTTTATTAAATGTAATAACAGAAAAATTTTAGCTGTTCATTTTTTAAAAGAATTATTTTCCGAATAAGTGTTCGAGTGATCCCGCTGGTGGTGGTGGTGGTGGTGGGGGGGGGGGGGTGGCAACCAAATATTATGTTTCCCATTTCTCTAAACTTCAAAGGGGTCCTCGAGGTGTTATTAACCCCAAAATATGCCACTGGATACCATTACACAAGCTATTTTATCATTTATAAATCTGGAACTTTTTAAAAACAGTTTCTTTAAACTTTTATGGTATCGAAGTTAATACAAAATTGTTATTTTGAAGTTAATACAAAACATGGATTTAAGCATGAATGGCATAACTGTTTTCAAAATTGGTTTATTCGAATGAAAAAATGTATTGATGTTAAAGGCAAATATTTAGAAAAGTAATAAAACTATTTCCATATGAAAATATTTCGTGTATTATTTTCTAAAAACTTCTAAGTACTAGCCTACATATGGCCAGTTTTTTCATTGAGGACATCCTTAAAAATATATATGGCATCTAAGATATAAAAAAAAATTGTTTGGGGGGGGGGGGGGGGGCATGTATAATATGTATTCTTCATTTGACATATTCTACATGTAGAAAACTTAACAAATTTACTTCTATGTAAGATATTTAGATGTATGATTTTAAAACATATTAACATATTTTTACAATTTAAGATATAAACAGGTTCTTTTTTTTTTTTAACTATTACAATTAAATACACATTCTCTGAATTTCTGACTTCTGATAGTTAAACTCAGGAATCTTTACTTTTTATTTTATACACTAACGGGATACCCTTGCTCACCAGCCCCTATAACTTCGTGTTTTGTTTATAATATTCATGAGAAGGTGACACTTTAACATTTCTTCATTTTTAAAGTATGATGCACAAATAATAATTATTTTGAATGAGTAATTTCTTTCTAATCAAATTGTGGTCATATGACCAGTTTGAAAAGACTCTTTCAAGTTGAGCAGTTGAAGTGGATATTTTGAGCAGTTTCATAACCAGGCTACTTATCTCTGGATGTTGTTTTAAATTTAAGTTCATTCCCAAAAGGTTAATGATTTAGTGATGTTTTTTTTCATTCAGGATACCAAATATATCAGTTCCATCCTTGTATACTTGAAAGCTATCTAAGCCACTTGTGAGTCTAAGCCACCTAAAGCTATCTAAGCCACTTGTGAGTCTAACCCACCTAAAGCTATCTAAGCCACTTGTGAGTCTAAGCCACCTAAAGCTATCTAAGCCACCACCAACATAAAATGTTCAACTTGACATATCTGTTCGTCAGACGTTATACTCATTTAGTGCATATACTTTCTCCTCTTTTCAAACAATTTAACAATATTTTCATCGAAATCACCAGGGAATTTCAGATTTATCCAATGTTCAGCTGTTTCTGCAATATTTGCATCACCATTTTGACTGAAATTAATCAGTTCACATACAGAATTGAAAAGCTTTATTGCATCTTGAACATTGCTAAAAAAATTCTGATCATAAAATAGGTGTTGAAGACCCAGATTGTCCGACTCACCCGAGGGCTAGAGCAGCTATTTGGACAGTAGGCATAAAATAGATGTCGAAAACCCAGACCGTCAGACTCATCCTAGGATATAGAGCAACTTTTTGGACGGACGGCATAAAATAGGTGTTGTTGAGACTCAGACCATCCGACCTACCAGAAAGGTGTAAGGTAACTGTTTGGACTGCCGGGAAGTGCCCCCCAATTTAGACCGGAACCCAGTGGGGGAGGCATCCACAGGGACCGTACCCTCCTTTCCCTACCACCAACCTCTCGGAAGGACTTATGGACCCACATTTAAGCGTGATTGAATTTCGCATGAACACTGCGGCAGTTGTGGCAGCATGCAAATCCAGTGCACAAATTACCGGGCTACCGCACCCGAAATGTGCCAACAGTACGTGGTGTTCCCAGGTGGTCACCCACCCAAGTACTAACCGCGCCTGATGCTGCTTGACTTCGGTGATCTAGCGAGAACCAGTGTTTTCAGCATGGTAGGGCTGTCGGCTGCATAAAATAGGTGTAGAAAGCCCAGACCACATGACCAACCTGAGGGTTTATGGTAGCTGTTTGTGTGGCTGGGCATAAAATAGGTGTTGTTGTTGTTGAAACCCAGACCGTCCGACCTACCAGAAAGGTGTAAGGTAACAGTTTGGACGGTCGGGAAGTGCCACCCAATTTAGACCGGAACCCAGTGGGGAAGGCATCCACAGGGACCGTACCCTCCTTCCCCTACCACCAACCTCTCGGAAGGACTTTCGGACCCACATGTTTAACGTGATCGTACTCCGCATGAACACGGCGGCAGTTTTGGCAGTGGCTGGAATCGAACCCGGGCCTACCGAGTGCAACTCCAGCGCGCTAACCAATGGGCTACCGTGCCCATGGGCATAAAATAGGTGTAGAAAACCCAGACCACACGACCAACCCAAAGGCTAATGGTAGCTTTCTGTGTAGCCGGAAAAAATTCCGTGCCCATGGGCATAAAATAGGTGTTGTTGTTGTTGAGACCCAGACCGTCCGACCTACCAGAAAGGTGTAAGGTAACTGTATGGACGGCCGGGAAGTGCCACCCAATTTAGACCGGAACCCAGTGGGGGAGGCATCCACAGGGACCGTACCCTCCTTCCCCTACCACCAACCTCTCGGAAGGACTTACGGACCCACATGTTTAACGTGATCGTACTCCGCATGAACACGGCGGCATTTGTGGCAGCGTGCAAATCTAGCGCGCAAACCACGGGGATACCGCACCCGAGATGGCCAACAGCACGCGGCGTTCCGAGGTGGTTACCCACCAAGTACTAACCGCGCCTGATGCTGCTTCACTTCGGTGATCTAACGAGAACCGGTGTTTTCAGCACGGTACGGCCGTTGGCCCCGCATAAAATAGGTGTGTAACATCTTAAGAGATACCCGATATTTTAGCAGCTGCATTTTTTTTTTTTATAGTTGGTAGATTGGAAATAATATGTTTAAAAAAATCCCTGTTACTACATGCAAGCATAATTTTTTATCCACTATGTCGAAGTTCATTTTTTGATAATGAAAAATTCTCATTATTAACCCAGTTAGCGAGCAATTTTGGAAGTTTTTAGTTAACTGAGATGTAAGAGTTACATGTTAGGCACCACCATTTAATTAGTCTTCCCATTTTTTTCGTATTCACTGCATTGTCAGAAACAGCATATATGTTACAAACATAATGAGGTTTTGCTGCAACTTCTACTTCAATTTTACATGATTTTTCTTTCATCAGTTTCCTTTTCATTCATCCATGCATAATATTCTGTATCATCCATAGCATCATAATATTCCATGCATCCAGAAAAGCATGTGTATCTTCTGCAGTATAGCATTGCAGCTATAATCTTTGTGCTTGACGATTCATTCTTCCAACCATCTATCAAAAAGACAGAGTTTGGTTCAATAGTGGATTTTACAGTGCTCTTCATTTTCTCATACATTTGATAAATATTGGTGTATATGATTTATAATAAAGGTCAATTTTAGCATTTTATGTCAAGTATATGCACATCTACTTAAGAAATATAATTTCGCATGAATTTGGTTATGTTATATTCATAACACAATTATGAAATATCCTATATACATATCAATTTGCAGGTAAACTTTTGCACTTATTTATTGCAGTAGTTTTCTTTTGCAAAGGCACTTGGAAAAATCCATCTATTAACCCCTGATGGTGACTCATGAAATTAGAACAATGATCAAAAAGTAGAACAATATTTAACAAGAGTCCAGCTGCTTCGTGAGCTCTCTAATAGTGTATTTGGACATTTTCTCCCAATAATACTGAACCTTTTAACAGATGGTCACTGTATCAACTATTCTTCTGTACAAAACACATTCTGGGCTATTACAGTGCTAATACAATATAGGTGTTTGGCTAGGCCAGGGGTGGCCAACCCAAATGACCTTGCGGGCCACTTCGGAAAAACATTATAATCCCGCGGGCCGCATATATATATATATATATTAATTGTATTGGCAATATATATATATATATATATATATATTGCCAATGGCTAGGCACTTGACTCATCGTCGTTCGCCCATAATTCGGCCTTATATGTGATCCATTTAGCCGTCCTAGGGACGTTGCCCCAGGCGCACCAGAGGGGGGCGGAACACACTGCGCCCACAACACAACAACATCCATGCCTTACGTGGGGCTCGAACCCACAACGTGGCGCTCGAGCGATTGCTTTTGACCACTCGACCACCACGTCAGCCCAAGGGCCGCATATAAAAATATATATCTTTATATTAGATTTGGACATATTACAAACATTTTTTGGAGTGAAAATTTAAAACAGAATGAGTTATTATTATTGTTTTCATTATTTTTCATGTATACAAACATAAATAATATAATAATAATAATGCAATGATCGAATAATGTTTAATTTATTTAATGAGTGAGATATTTGTTTCTCAACTCTTTCACTTAGTTTTTGCAAGTCGATCTCAATGCGTGTATTTGCACATCGTAATTGATGTTGCAGGTTTTTGTCCGTTAAGTTTGAACGCGATTTATGTTTGATAAATTTCATTTTCGAAAAAAACGATTCACAGGTGTAAGTTGATCCAAAAGCGCTCACAACTTTTTGTGCCAGATCTCTCAAATTGGAAAATTCTTCTTTTGTGACATAAGTGTTATAAAAATCTATTTTTGATTCTGATGTTTCAAAAATGTGTTTTAATTCATTATTGCATTGTAAGTCAATCAGTTCCATTTGGAGATATTCTGGGGCCGACTCGACATCGACGTGAAAGGGAGATGAATATATTTCCAATATTTTTTTGTATTTGTTTAAATTAGTGAAACGATTCTCAAAAGTAGCTGCAAGTTTGCTTATTTCTTTTGCGTATTTGATGTAACTGATACATTTTCAATTTTTTAATTCTTTCATCAATGGAAAGTGTTGAACGTTATTATTTTTCAATTAAGATTCAGATAGCAGTAATTTCTTCTGAAATGCTTTGATGTGATTAAATGCATCGATTATTAAATTATCTTTTTCTTGTAATGATGTATTTAATTGATTGAGTTTTTCGATGATATCTACTAAAAAGCATAAATCCAATAACCATTTATCATTTCTTATTCATAAACAAGTCAATTTCTTGACGTAACTCATAAAATCTCTGTAAACATCTTCCACGACTCAAGCATCTGACATGACTGAAGTATACAACGTCATCATATTCACAATCTAATTCTTTTAGGAACTCTTTAAATTGTCAATGCTAGAGTGCATGTGATCGAGTGCAATGCAATACTGCCCACTTCTAAGTATGTATTAAAACAGAAGCAATGTGATAAAATAGAAACAGTTATGGGATTTATCTGTTACAAAACACTGCACTAAAAACAAAAATATTGCACAAAATAATCGTATTTTGTAAAGTTATAATGAATCTCGCGGGCCGCGGGTTGGCCACCCCTGGGCTAGGCAAACATGCCCTGTCAGTAATCAAAAAGCTGCCATTGCTATATAGTGAGAACCGACAGGGATATTGTAATGAGGTCCCTCCATTTTTTATAATTTGTGTTTTTCGCCATTCTGGATCTATGTCTTTTATTTTATTTTTGATTATTCTAACAGTAGATCCAAGGGGTATATCATGCTGATAAATTTGACGAATTTTCAGCAATGTAGTAGATTGCCTAACCAGGGGCGGCATTTCAGCATTCCATTTGGGGGTGCGAGATTTGTATGTATGAAAATCCACAATATGTAATAAATAAAATGTTTGTTAACAGGAGGGAGGGGGAGGGGGATCACAAAATTGAATTGATGTTGAGAAAAATAATTATTGTTAACATAATTTTTTTACATAATTGTGTTAACATATTATTAACATAATTTTTCTAAATACAAATATCTATATTTATTTACATTTTATTAAAGTTTTAAACGCCGGTTCTTAGAGTCTGGAAGAAGAGAAAATTTTGTTAGAATATCATCATAATTCAGTGGTATATCTTGTTCTATAGCTAAAACAGCTAAAGATGAAAGCCTTTCTTGTCCCATTGTACTGCAAAAATAATTTTTCAGCCTCCTAAGACACTAAAAAGATCTTTTACAACTGTCTGAGTTGATTGGCACAGCCAAAAACAATTTAACTAATAATGTTACGACAGAAAACACATTTTTTTTAAATTCCGCTCTTTAAAATAATCCAGCCGACTTTTAAAATTGGGATGGGCTATGTTTTCATTTTTCACCATTGAATAAAACCGTCGCAATTCCTCTTTCTGGAAGTCATATACTTTACATATGGTTGAAACATTTCCTTTTTCTTTTTCGACATCTAATCCGGATCATACTGAACTAAGGGCAAACAAAACAGATATATTGTTCTCATTAAATCTTGTCTCAATTTCATTAGATACTGAATCTATAATTTCATATTGAATATTGATTCTGTGATATGATTTAACATCATCATGGGGATTTTTTTCACCGCCTCCGAATTTGCTTGGAATTTTTTTACGCCTTTTCAGTTTTGGTCCAGAATAAGAATTTTTTTCACAAAGTTCTGTCACAAAACTCCGCACTTGATTGAAATATGCAACAGTGCGAAAAGAACTAACAGTTTCAAAAATATCTTTAGCCAAAGTTTGCACAGCCTGAAAATTAAGATCAGATGACTGAAGATGCTTTGAGAGAGTATTGCATTGATCAAAAACACTGTTCAACACAAATAAAGTGCACAAAAATTCGAACGATGTCATGCATGTTAAAAGGGCTTCGGTTCTTTCACCATTGAGAAAATCGTTTTCAGATAATTCTTCCAGTGTTAAAATCACCACTTCAAAATTATCAAGTAGTGCTTTTATGGCTTTAAATTTGGAAGACCACCTCGTATCACTTCGATTGTGGAGTTGAAGAGCCTCCAGAAAAAGTATTTGTTGATGAGCGAATTTTTTCGAAAATAGTATGTTATTTATATGATCTTTCTATGAAAGAATATAATGCATTGAGCTGCTGAAATGCATTTACAGCGGAAGGAATGGATGAGAATGCGCTAACTACACGCAAATTTAATCGGACACTTGAAATTTTCAAGTGATAAGGATAACATCACCCCAATTTTTTAAGTTGAAAAAGGATTCGTTCCAACCGGAAGTGGGAACTTCACTGTGAAGGTTGGCACTTTTGAAGCTCCATGGCGTGAGAAAACTGACCAGTCGACAGTCGATAAAAAAATGGGATTAGCCGATAGACGACGAGGGAAAATTTGGGGGCGCGACCGCGCCCCCTATTTGCCGCCCCTGTGCCTAACTATAGTAAACTACAAATATTTACATATACTGTTTTGAAATAAAATATTTGGGAAAGTAAACAATGCTCAATAAAGTAAACAAATATTTTTAAATTATATTGCATCTTTGTAGCAAAATGATTGTTTTTTTTATTTTCATATATTGTTCTGAAATTACATATTTTGAAATCACAAATATATTCATAGTTTTCAAATATACAAAAATTGGGAAATAAACAATGTTGAATAATAAAATAAAATTGATAAAATATTACATCTTTGTACATAAACTAGTAATATATGATAGGTTTTCTACATTTTATACAATTGGGTTTTCTACTGTAGAAAACCAAACCCTGGATGGGGTACATGGAGCTCCCATATGCTGCACTAAGAGCAAGGTTCAAGTATTTTACAATTAATTTACATAACTCGAAAATGCTACTAGATATGTTTCATAATTGCAATGAAATATATGAATTTCTAGTTAATCATAAAGTAAGGCTTTATGCATCTAATTGAATGGTAATTGCTGCCTCTCACCTCTGAAAAATTCCTGTCAACACCCATATATGTATTTCATGAGATAGCATATAGCCAGAATGAAGATTCAACCTAGCTTGTTTTAAAATGCTAATTTATTACAAAATTTTGGGTGGATCCCTTAATATTGTATAAGAAAGAATTCCCAATGAGCATTACTCATTTTCAGCAAATAACTGTTTTGGTTTTTTGAACTTTATTACCATTTTCACAAAGTTAATATTTTAGTCAAATATGTGTAGAGTATTTTGTATGTATTTTCAAATAAAAAAAATTCACACAAAAGAAAAAACAAAAAAAAACTAGACATTTGATTTACAGACATTTTTATATGATTGACAATACATATACACATGATTTTTTTGCATTTGAAGTGTAATATACAAATGATTTTATGAACATGGGTCACAACCAAAACTAAAATCAGTAATATATTTGATTAGTCATTTAGAATCAGCGTCTTCATTTGAGAAGTTGTCACTCATGTCTCTTTGATCAAAATAACAAGATATGATAGTAATAATGGCATTCAAAGGCTTTAATATATCATCTTCTGGGTCTGTTAAACGAGATCGTACATCTGAGCATACTCTAGATAAACTTCGCAAAAGAGCACAAGTGTCAGGATCTAAAGGTTTTTCAAGGCATAATAGTAATGAATATAGCCACTCGCCATGCTCATGAGTAAATGCCATTTTTTCTAGCCAATCAATTTGGTAAGCCATCAACTTTATTATGTGATTATGATTCAAATATAGAATTACACTGAGCAAAGGTGAATTTCCCTTATCACTATAGCGAGATTTTTTGCTTTTTGAAGCACAATTTTCTTCAGATTCTGCCTTATTTGATTCACCATATATTTGTTCAAACTTCTCTCGACCAAAGCAATAAATGCACCATTCATCTTTCTTATTCACTTTCGGAAATTGTCGTTTAGGGAATTTAGATTTAAGAATATTGCGATGAGTAAGAAACTCAACTTTGTACTTTGAAAACAAATTTAACTGTTCGTCTTGCCATTTTAAATCTGGCTCAAAACCAGGAGAAGCACGAATGAAGCCATTACAAAAGTCAACTTTTACATTTTGGTGATGAACAAACTGAGCAGTGTCAATGTTTGACACTACTACTTTTGGACACTTTTTGCTTTCTAAACGCACTCTATACAAATAATCAAAGCCTGTAACAGGTGGAGAATCCAAGTCTATATTTTCGGGTAGTTCTCCAATATCAAATGCTTTCTTGAAAAATTTATCCTCCATTTTTATTGGATACGAACGGACAAATACAAATTAAAGAATAGTGTAACGTTTTAATTCATTACATTTCGCTTTAAAAATAGAAAACTCATCTGCGATTTGCGAAGCGACTTGTAAATTTTTTACGGTCGCAGATATTTCATGAAACTGTGGAATTAATTAGGCTTGATTTATAGCACAGTTATTAATGCAAATTTTAGTATCTAAAGTTTGATTTTTATGTTTTTATGTATTCTCTCTTTCTATAATACTTTTTTATTATTAATTACATTGATATCGATGCTAAATACTTTATGTACGTCTTTTCATTTCTGGAATCAAAAAGTATTCGTATCTGGCAATATGGCTGAGCTTGTAGCGAGTGTCAACAAAGTTTGTTTTGTCCTGCTAATTTTCTGTATTAAATATTAGTCTAAATATAAGCCAGAAATTAATGAATCTGCATTTAAATTTACTAAAGGAAATAGTTTCAAATTTTTGTTGCATGGTATAAAGCTAAGACACCCATATGATTTTATTGATATTTGGAAACTGCGTAATTACCCTAACTGAATGTGGATAAATTACTTAAATATAATTATTTAGTTTATAATTTTTTATTTTATTTCAATATTGATATCGCCTTATTTCAGATATAATAGCGATGAATGCCAGATATCAGATATATGAGTTCGTAAGTAGAATATTTATGTGTTTAAAATATGAGAACAAAAATTCTCAGTACGCTTGTATTAATTTTTCTCATTCAATTACCAGCATTCAAATTATCCTCGAGCAATTTTCGAAAAATTTATGACTTAACAAATTTATATATTCACTTAATTAAAGCCTTTTCTTTTTGCATAAAACAAAACAAATTGCATGAGAATGTAAAACTTGATGAGGTGTTTTCATCTCATCTTAGTCTTTACGATTTTAAGGGTCTGAATCTAATTTTGTATGGGAACAGCTTTAGTATACGCTATAAGTGTTTCAGACCCAGACCACTCGACTGACCCAGAGGGCTTACAGCAGCTATTTGAGTGGCCGGGGTGACTATAAGTGTCGAAAGCCAGACCGTCCGGCTCATCCTTGGATATAGAGCAGCAAAGTGGGCGGCTGGGTGGCTATAAGTGTGTAAAGCTTCAGACTTTATGGAAACTTTTGTGGGGTCTGGAAAGACTATTTTTCCACTCCTGGGAAAATTGAAACTTCGACTCCGTTAGGTTCTGTCTTGAGGTTACTAGTATAAGCAGAGAGCCTTTTCAATGGGCGCCCATAGGGGAGGGAAAAGAGGCACTTCTGCTCCCCTGGACATTCAAGGTCTCAAATGTGGAGATCAAGGTAGTTGATATTGTACATATCATTCTTGAGTTTGCCATCTAGAAAAGTGCTATGAGCGCCTATGCTTATAGTATCAACAACGGGACAGAACCTAACGAAGCTAAATCTTTTTGTTTCTCTCTCGAGGGCGAATAAAATGGGTGGAAGTGTCAAAAAGACTTTGTCAATGACTTTGGGTCCTTCACAGCTTAAAACCGAATTAACTTTTATTTTGCGCAAATATTTTATTTGAAATGATTATAACCGTGAAACTCAATATATCTTAAATCAAGAATATTAATTTCCCCAAAAAGACAGAAATTATCAAATAAATTAAACTTCATTTTCCAAGATATTGAATATATTCCAAGATATTCATTTTCCAAGATATTAATTTAGTGTCATTTTTGCCAATTTGGAAACATTTTAAATAAAATGTCAAGTTCGATATTTTGTTAATTTATCGACAAGCATTACCGACAGACAGACAAACTAATAAATTACATCTGACAAATTGTTTGATATCAAAATACAAAATTATTGCAAAACAGTGTCTCGCGAATGAAACCTACCGGAATGATGCTGACACCGTTGTCACATAATATTGCACATGGAATGAGAACATATTACGGTAGTTAGCACAATTTTAGTTTCATGTATTTTTTAAAATTTATTTGAAAAACATACAATATATCAAGAATGGCTCATGCTAGTATCCCAAAGTTTGTTATTCATTTTCTAATACAAAATTAAATAAAAAATGATATTTTATGTAACAATATTAAAGGTTCTGATTTTTTATGATTTTTTTCAAAATTTCATTCGAAAGTTTGGAGCTGGTTTCCAAATTTTCGATTGCTTATAAATTCAATGGACTTCCAGTATTCACTGATTGTAATAATCGAAAAAATTTTTGTTTGAAACATTTTATCCGTTCGTTAGATATCGCATCCACTGACTCAAGGACACACATACTAATATACATGCACACACACTAATACAGATACACACACTAATATACATGCACACACATACTAATACACATACACACACTAATATACATGCACATACTACATACATTAATATACATGCACACACACACGCACACAGATATCACTTTAAAAACATTCGATTCGATTTCAGGGATGTTTGAAACAAGCTCTACCGTCGAAAACTCGAAACTACTGTAGAATTCGAGTTTTCAACCTTGTCATAATACTTTCCCTATACATTATATCAGTGTTTTTCAAATTTATTTTGTCACGAAACCCTTTTGAAATTTAATTTGATGGTAGAACCCTAAAATAAGAAAAATCCCTTGTTGTCCAAATTATGCATCAAAATTTTACACGTTTTTAAATTTAAGACGATTTACATGAGACTATCATATCGCGGAATCCCAAGGATTCCGCGAACACACCTTGAAAAACGATGCATTATACAAGGTATGTCAGAAAAGTAACATTTATTGCTCCCACAAACTGAAAATGTCAAGCAAATTTCCTTAAAATGTCACAAATTTTGCATTTTTAAAATGACAAATATTCCCTCCTTTCAAATAATCTTCAATTTTCGTCACTGATTGTTGTACTATATAAGTATTGAACAATATACTGATCCTACACGTATATTTACTCCGAAATCTCACATATAAATGTTTCATTCAAATAATAAATTACATATGTGTGTGGAACATTTCTTAAATACATATATTTTCATAGTATTACTTTAAAACCAAAATGTACATAAAACATGATTTAAATAATGGGGTGTAGGTATCTAATTGGTCCTAAGTCAGTGGGTCATTAATTAATTAAGATGATTATTATAAGTATTTGTAATGAAATATTTTAACAAATGTTTCATTGTTGACAAATGTGATTTAAATGTTAAGCAAATTATCTTTATTTTCTTTAGTCAGTTGAAGGACGCCAAGTTCAAGAAGTTGTCTCATCAATTTTTCATACTCTGCTTTTCCATAGAACATTAGGGAAGGTAATATTTTATCGACATGAAATTAATTTGTGTTAATATTTTTATAAATGTTTGTGATTATTCTATTTGCATTATTCTGAAATACAAAGTTTATTTTTTGTGTATGTGTGTTTATTTGTTTCCAATAATATTTTGGTTTATATAACCATGAACTTGGATAATAACATTGACAAACTAGTAGTAGCCAAAGGGAGTTTATCCAAGGCATGCCTGACTTTGTTTGTTCCCTCACTGCTCTGTGCCTGATGTTATTGGCTTATGTGCACATATTTTCAGGGGATTTCTATCCGAAGTAATGATTACAGTATTGCCACTTCCACACCGATAAATGTTATAAGAACTTGAATAAAATGCAGTCATGGCATAGATCAGTATTAGTTTCTAACAAAAATAATGTAATGACAATTTATCAATTGCGAATTTGCTATTGATAAATTGTCATTACATTATTTTATCTTATAAACTGTGCTCTTTTATACTAAAGTAATTTATATCATAATTTATATCTGCTAAATTAAAGTCAAATTTAACCATATTAATGCAAGTTTAGATAAAATTTATATTTCATCGTTATTAGATGAAAATGGAAGATTCTGCATTATCATTTATCGCATATCATATAACAGAATGTAGTATATACAGTTGGGTAAGAACTATGACTTTGCAAAATATACATGTAATTGTTATGCATGATCCAAATACGATAGATCAAATTAATTGTAATTGACAATTCTCATCTATGTTTTACAGAATGTGATTTAAGTGTGATGTAGTAAAAAAAAAATTGAATAAAATATGTAACCTTTCTTAAAATTAATTTTATCTGATTTGATGTCTGATATCTCACAGTCTAAGTATGGAATAAATTATTTTGTCTGGGTTTTTCTCTAAAGCAGCAGTCTTTAATCTTTTATGGACTAGGAGCCACATTTAAGTCAACTAGATGCTCACGAGGCACACATACAAACAGATGTGCTGATATAAACATATATGCAGGCACATACATACACTTATATGTACATACATTTATATTTCATTTCATTAAAATTTTAACATTTTTTTTAAGTGCAAATTATACTGCTCATATAAATCTTTTATCTGGAATGATATATGTGCAGTAATCACAATCATGTCCGTTTGCTGGTTCCATGATTTTTGTTACTTATTCAGAAGGGAAAATAAAGAGGACATATAAAGTGTCAAAATTTCATATAGCTAGAAATTCTGAGATGGGGAGAATGCCATATATCTGCCAGGAATCTCCTTATGGTAATATTTTTACATCTTCGACCAGATGTATTTTTGACTATATTAAAGTACAATATTTTAAATGGAAAAGCAAGTTCAGCTCAAAATGTACATTGCAAGATACAGTGCTAGTAAGAAAATCAAGTCTGGTTGCAAATGACTACTATACAAGATAATTACAATATAATATAAATATCTATTTCTGTTTTATTTGTTATTCTTTATTCTCTCAATTTATTAATTTTTGTTTTAGTGTCATTTCAGGAATGAAGGAAATAATTACACTGTAAGAACAATGAATTTTGAAGATGTGACTTGTGATTTTGTTGACTTTACATATGTAAGTGCATTTCTAGAATATTCAACATAATTTTACAAAATTCAGGTAATTATTGCAGTCTCTGAATGCATCTGTAAATTCTATTTTTTGTTAGTAAATAGCATTTTTTTCACTTAAAAACTTACTTAAACTGCTTTCAAAATTAATCTGCAATAAAAAATACTTTGACAATAACAGTATAAAAAGTTGATTAAAGGTATTAACCTATTTTAAAAGCAAAAACAACTTCAAGAGAGACAGAACAATGATTTTTTTTTTTTTTTTTAAAGGCATTAATTTTAATTTTTTTTTTTTAAAGCTGATAAAACTTGCTAGCAGTTTGCAAAACAGAACACCTGTATTTGGACAGCAAAACCAGTGATTTCAAATGATATTTAAACATTTGTTTTATTATTGTTTTTCTCAAATATTTCTTTTATCAAAATGTTTGATATTCCTAATCAGGAAAAGCTGTTGGTATTATAAAGACATTTAAGTATTTTTATCAGTTTTGTAAACTACTTGTCTTTATGTATAGATATTGGATATGTAGAAAAAAGTTTAAAAACATAGTCATATGTAATTCATCATTTAAAGGATTAATCATAATTGACCTTTAATGAAGTAATTCTTTGTTTGTGGGGGCTCACCCCCTCCCCTTGTGTATACCTGGTTGTATGCATGTAAATGAAAATTATATAGTGGTGGGATTTATATCAATTTGTTTTGTTAAATTAATTTGTTCAGTAGGGGAGGCTGGGGATAGTTGGCCCACTATGATTTTTTCATTTATTTCAAGCTTTTCAAATCTTACAACAGATGACAGAACATTCTGCAGATAGATGTAAGCTATTACCTATCAAAATTTGGTATTTGTTCTTAGTATTTTGTACAAACTAGATGGATTTTGTGTTTTCTTCATCTAAAAGTAAGTTTGTTCCTATTTGTAAGTTTTTCTGTAGATACTTTTGTTTAAACATAATTCAAACATATATGCTGAAAGTTCAGAATCTTAACTACATAACTACTATTTTATTATTTTTCAAATCAATACTCAATTTAAGTTCTTTGAAATCAAAATCACTACCAAGGGAGGCTTGACCAATGATATGTAAGAGAGGATTGACTCATGGTTCAGACCTTCCTCCTATGATTATAATGAATTCATATGAGTATTAAATATGTTTAGTTATTTTTAAGAAACTTTTACATAATTTTAACATAATTTAACTTCATAAACATCTAATTTATGCATCAAATATTATTTGACAGAGAAATGTGCAGATATTGATTTTATAAGATATTCTTTGGTAGCTATAGTTTCAAAACTATATTTAAAAAATACAAACTTACTTTAATTTAAATGCACCCATGGATGAATAAATATTTATTTTTAACTGGTCTATGTTCTATGATGCTCAACCGTTTATATCTGTAATATGAAAAATTTAGATTTTTTTAATTTTGCCCCTTTGCTATAATCTCAAAAACACCATTTCATAGTAAAAATCTCTCCCCAAAGTACAAGAAACAAGAATCTCTTTCCAAAAGAGTTATGAAATCTCAAAATATTTGCGGCTCCACAAGATCAAAGCTATACTTTCAGATCTAGAGTACCCTGCTGAAAAATCTAGAATCACTGTTAGGATTTCAGATTTTTTGCTATACAATAAATGGATAAATAAACAGACAGACAGGCCTGTTTATTATGTTAAAATATTTTGCCTTATGTTTTTAACTAGAGTCTACACCTTATATTCTAACTCTTTGCAATTCTTCTGGCAAAAGATCAGAGGACTATCATTTTAATCTTGCGAAGTGAAGAAAAACATGATGTGTTAAATTTGTGTATTTGCGACTGTGTAACAAATTTCTTTATGAGATTTCTTGGTTATGAAACTTTTGTATTTTAAAGTAGAAAATTAGATAACACAAATGTTTTCCTTTGGAAAAAGAATCTAAAGAAAATTTCACATTTTATCCAGTTCTGGAAATTCCTAATACCGATCTATGACTTGCAAAAGAAACTATGGCCGTGTGGATTTTCTTTCTTTCATTAAATTTCGTGGTCGCTTTTATTTAATACTATCTAGAATGTTTACATATTTTTGTGCACTTATTATTTTATCTACCCAGAAATTAAAGATGTATCAATCGCATCATTGAAGGATATTATAAAGTTGCCAAATCCAATATCAGTAGGAGGAACTACACGAGTCACACCAATAATTTATTTTGATTTTTCTGGCGATAAGTGCTGGTAACTGTTCAATTCTTAAAGCTTGTCCTATTCTATTTTAGCATTTACATAGATTAAAACAAGTGGGTCAACCCTCCCTTCATGTGGGTCAAACCTCCCAGATGTAGTTAGCCTTGATTGTTAAATTGCTCTTTTTTTAAATTCATTATTTTTCCATTTTGGTATGAAATATACTTTAGTTGCATTTTTATTTTGATAATAAATTGCATGGTCTTCAGAAAAATATGTTAAGCGTGTCTGTAGGTGCAAAACATTTTTTTTTTTTTTTAAATTAGTTTTGTAAAAAGTGGATCAACCCACCCCAGGCTCCCCTATACAATTATTTTATTTTCTCTAATATTGTAGTCAGGTTCGTTCATTCGTATGCCTCTTGGAAATCATTAGAAACTCATGGTTTTAAGGGTGATTTTAATAAGGGCCTTTAAAAACTCTTCGATTTAGCTTTAGATTCCTGAAAATCAAAAAATGCTCTTAGAAAATCATCAGTAATTACATAGATATTTTTTATTTCCAAAGACAGTAGAATTGGAAAATTTAGCATTCTGTCATAAAAATTGTGAACTTTAGCATCTTTTTGTAAAAAAAAAATGGCAAATTTCAAAGGTTTTTCATAAAAATTGCAAATTTTAACACTTTATCATAAGAATCAAGAAATTTAAGGAAAGTCATTTTGTTTCATTTGTAGTTTCCTGAGAGGTCAAAATGGAGATTAAATGGAATATTGAGAACATAAATATTACACTATTTGTGGAAAAGCATGTCAATATATAAATTAGTTAAAGTGTGCTGAGATTGTTGAAATTAAGATTTAAATTGTGTTTATAATACGGTAGGATAACAACACAGCTAGAAGTTAGATCATAGATTTTACAACTTGTATGGAATCTCCACAAGTGATGAGTTTTGGTTTCTATTTAAATTGTGTTCATCGGTTGAAGAGGATAATTTTTTATTTAATGGAGGGGTCGTATTATGCCCATTCTGCTGGTGTACATCATTTTAACAGTTATCGTTTTAACATTTTCATCATTAAAAGCATTTTATAAAAATTCACTTTAATCGAATGGTAAACTTTTGAAGATAGTATTTGAAATTTTTAATTTGCTTCTCTCAATAATGAAACTTTTTTTATTAGCAAATTGTAATCACATAATAAGATACTTTGCTGTTCTTTTATTTTTCCAGATTTTTTAAAATGTTTTTTAAACTTAATATATGTATTGCTGTATACATTTATTTTATAACAAATAAGATATAGAGGTTTATAGTTGAATTTTTGTTTTCTGTATGGCAGTATGCTAATATTACTTGTATTTTGTATTCTGAAATTTAAAATCTCTGCTAATTTATTTCATTTGCAATAAAAGAAATCAGTTTTAACTAAATCTATTTTATACGTTTTGTTTAAATTCCTTGTGTAGAATAACTATTTTTAATTGTTTTATTATAGGTTCGGTGTGCTTCACAAGAACTTGATAACTATGTATCTCGGGAAATCAACTCCTTTTCTTCTGCTTTAAGAAATCAAGATGGCCCTTATAGTGGACAGGTAAATAGATAATATTTTAATTTTTTTTCTGACAAAGTTTGTATTTAGGAGTAGGAAAAACAATTTATATTGTTTCCAAATCAATTAAATGTATTAATAATTGTTTCACAAAATCAAGATGGTCCTTATAGTGGGCAGGTAAATAATATTTTAAATTCTTTTCTGCCAAAGTTTATATTTTGGAGTAGGAAAAACAATTTATATTGTTTCCAAATCAGTTAAATACATTAATAACTTATAAGAACAAAATCTTTCCAATTGTAGGTATTTTAAGACTTTAAATTATGCTCTCATTCTAGTAACTAGCATTAGTGGATAAATTTTACCCTTTTTAGATCTCATCAGTGCTAAATAGTCATTAACAAAACTGTAAAATGTAAACAAGCATGTGCGTATCATATGCAAAGTTCAGAAAATTTTGCAGGTACTTTTCATACAAAATATGATAGCAGTTTTGCTGTGTCTTGACCAACAAAGTCAATTGTTTCATGCTGCTGCCCAATGCTGAGAAGGAAATTTATTTTTTACATACCATGTAAAAATACCAAATAGTTTTGAAATCAATGTTTGCTAAAAAATGTAAAATACAAATTACTTGTCTTCCACAGAAAAACAAATAAAAAAATTCGTTTACTGTATTTTCCCTTTTTTACTCAAAAATACTTCTGAAAATGTAAAAAATTACATAATATTTTTGTTATGTGCTGAGTAGTAAAGTGAAAAATATAAAATACATATTTTGTATTTCCCTTTTATATTTTATATTTGAAAAAAAATTGAATGCTATATTTGTTTCCCAGCCTACTTATTTAAAATGAGCTCAAACTTCATCAGGCTACAAATTCAGGTGTTCCCCATGTGGTTTTATTATTTTATTTCCTTGATTACAGACAAGGCAAGGGCTAAGAATAGTGTGATGTGATATAAACTAGTTATCAGAGTTCAGTGGTGACTTTTGCGTCTCTTTTAGGAGGGACAAAATAACTTAAGATATTCAGAATTAAACAAATTTGGGCTACTTATTATGACTTTTTGAAAATATGCATTAAAAATAAGCTGGTATGAATAACAAAATTACGATTTGATTATAATTATTTTGCATTTTTATGCAATCCCAAGAATAAATACACAAATTTTTACATAAAAACACTTCTGAAAATGTACACAAACTGCTGAAAATGTACACAAACTCAAGCAGTAGAATTCAAGTGTACATACCTGTGCTGTACTCAGACTTCTAAATTTTAGCTAGTTTTGCAGTTCTTTAGTTTTGAGACAAAATATGAATCTAGCTTTTTCATTGCTGCAAGTATTGCAGTATTTGCAGCAAATGAAAGCATAAGCATTTTTCATATTTAAACCTTGTAGTTCTAAAATTTTTTGTGTTAACACATTTTCTGTTAATTATCTTTTTTTGTTATACATTCAAAGAGCTTGCAACACATTTTGTTTCAGCAGTTTTATACTTTTACATACTACAGATAATATTTATATATATTTCACTGTATTTATATTATTTAGGCTAATATTATTATCTATATTATTTACGTTACTCACCGTTCTATTATTCACCAACCTCGAAAATAGTTGATTTTGGACTGACTATGTACAAGCTAAATGTAGTGCATGTAACCTTTGTACTACATTCACTATATTTAGCAATTTTTACTTTCTCATACCATGTTATATAGTATAAAGTATTGTTTCACGAAAATTTTTGAATTTAAAATTTTGATGCCAATATATGTTTTAGGACCTCCTGAACATGTTTAGACTATTTTTGAAGTAATATCCGTCTGTATGTCTGTGGCCAATTTCTTGTGTACTTGAGAACTGTCGTAGATATTATTGGATTTTCATAAAACTTTATCCGACTTTGTTATCAAAAAATCTAGATTTAGATAGAATTTTTTTTTAATTCGGGCAAAAACTTCGGAATTTATTTGAAATTTTATATTTTTTTAACATGGCAACATAAGACAAAATGTGACATAATCATACATAAAAGGGGTTATTTATGGCTCAATGATCATGAGACTTAATGGTTGCAATCATTGTCGTAAAAAATAGCCGCAATACAATTTTTGTGTTTGTGACATTATTATCTCCTCCCACCCCCATTGTCAAGTATGGTATCAATCAAATGATTTTTTTCAAACCCTTTAAAGTGAAGGGTAAAACGCTATAATTGTAATCATTTGGACCAATGATGCCGTTTTTTCAAAATGTCACTTGTAAAACTTGAAGAAAAGAACCCACAAGCTACTTAAAAATAAATTCTGTCATGAAAAAATTGAGTTTAGCCAAACTCAATTTTCATTTCTAGGTCACTGATTTTTTCCTAATCATATTTATTAGTAATTTCATGCACTTTAATATTATTTTGTCAATCTTTTACAATTTCTAGATTTTTCTTAATCTGACTTTTATATCTAGATCAAGCAACCATAGTTTGTCCTTGGTGTAGCTAAAAAATTCAATTATATTTAAACATTTGTTCCTTATAGTATAGAAGCTAACATAGTGTAATAAGATATTTCAATATTTTTAGATATCCCTTGAGTTTTATCAAAAGAAACGGACACGATGGCCATTTCCTTCAGATTGCTCTCCTTGGGAAGTCTGGACATTGAAAGTGAATGGGATATGTCTTCCAAATGAACATGGTAAGGTGGACTGGTGTTGCTCTTTATATTCAAATATCCATTTCACTTGTGTAGGAAAATGGCTAGTGTATCTCTACTTATCAATATGATGCTTTGCTAAATCAGAGAATGTGTTCATTAATATTGGATGTGGCCAACCACTAACAGCATTAGCTGTGGAGCCTGCATCCTGCAGTAGCTTTTTTGGCAGTCACAACTAATAATGACCAAAATATTAGCTTCTTTGTTTTCATGATCTGTAACAAGCACAAAAATAAAATATCATTTCCTTCCCAATGCAATCAACTGTGCCCCCATATATGGCCCTGTATCACCTTACCGTGTATGGAAAAGTTGGAGCATCTAGAAGGGGTTGAAGGCCCAGACCACACGACCAACCCAGGGGTTTATGGTAACAAATTGTGTGGCCGCATCTAGAAGGGGTTGTTGTTGAGACCCAGACCGTCCGACCTACCAGAAAGGTGTAAGGTAACTGTATGGACGGCCGGGAAGGCATCTAGAAGGGGTGTATATGAGGAAGCCTTCTATTTATGTTTGACTAGCAGATATATCTAGCATTGCTCATAACTTAAAATATGTGCAAATTCCTAAAAGCATTCAGATTGCTTTAAAAGGAATTCTGTTATAATCAATTTTCCTGTAAATAGTATAAGAATCTTTGTTCTCAACATACAAAATTATGTGCAAAGACAAATCTGAAGAATGAAACATTGTTGTCCTAAATAAATTAAGGACACAACATGGTTAGACAAGGTCATTTAATAAAAACATCTGAAAGACATACAAAGTTTTAAAACATGGCCAGAGCACTTTCGGACATTAGTACACCCTTCATCAGTGGCTATATAAAAAGCAAACATGGATACATGGATCATTCATATATAGACCATATACGAAGCAAATTTTCATAAGTAAATATAAAATATAATCTGAAATTAGTACGTTGAATGGACTATTAATTAGTACAAATAAACCTAAAAAATAGGTACAAAATTCTTTAAAAAAACATATGTTAAGAACATAACCAGAAAAGTACAAATTGGAAAAGACAGTCAAGCATATATTTTACGAGGATGATGTCATAGATAACTATGAAGAGACTTGAATTGCATAGAGTCGAGAACAAATCACCAAGCATAACTTAGAATTTGAACGGGATCAGAATTACAAATCAATGAACGATAAATATAAATAAAAAGGGATTCATAAAGGAGAATATTACAAGGGTTATTACAACGAATTAAGAGGAAAGTTTTTTCAAAGATGGGCTGGAAATATCACTAGCCATACATTGAGCAAGAGCAGTAGAAAATTTACCATTCCTGATATCACGAGCGTGTTCCACTAAACGGATGCCGACATTATGTTTAGTGCTGCTGATGTAAAATTTATAGTCACCTTCAGTAGTCAACAGGGGAACCACATACACCCCAGCATAGCCTTTAAAGTCATCAATATCCCCAAATTTATTGGGAACAAATACGATTCAATAAAGTAATATTACTTTATTCAATCGTATTTGTTCCGATCAATGTGTGGCTAGTGATAATTTCCTGCCCAACTTTGAAAAAACTTTCCTCTTAATTCGTTGTAATAACCCTCGTAATATTCTTCTTTATGAATCCCTTTTTATTTATATTTACCATTCGTCGATTTGTAATTCTGATCCCTTTCAAATTCTAAGTTATGTTTGGCTGAAATTTATTTGGCTAAAACTTAAAACCATGCATGTAAAAGTAATTTAACTCTTTTTTGTGCTTAAAACTTCATCGAAAAAGTCTACTATAAAATCGTCTGTTCTCTATGTAAAATCGATAACTGTTTCATTCATATCAGCTGTATTGCAGACTCCAGAGCTAAATAATTTTGTGTTAAAGAAATTCAGCAATTCTTATACAACTCATCCTACATCTTTATGTGTTTACATTCTCCATAAGTGAAAATTAGGCTTCTTTGTAGAAATAATCAAAGTTTGATGATCATTTAAACTCAAGTATATTGTAATTGCATTGCTTCAGAATGTAGATGCACAGAAATTAAGCAAAAATAAAGCGGTTTTAGGACGCATACAACACTAAATATAAATTAAAAAGAACTTTAAAAATCACGATTTTGACACAAGATGGATGGCATTGATCATTTAAACTCAAATATATTGTAATTGTGTGGTTTCAGAATATAGATGCACAGAAATTAAGTAAAAATAAAGTAATTTTAGGATGGACACAACACTAAATATAAATTAGAAAGAACTTTAAAAATCACCATTTTGACACAAGATGGATGCCATATTTTATTTTGAAGTGAGTCACTTGATCTCTTCATATAATATGGGTGTAATTATTATTTTAATTTTTATTTTAAGAACTACCAAATATATTTTGCTGAAACTTTTTTCATATTTTTTATGGGATAATATGAATATTTTCTAAAACTTTCGAAGCAATTTGTGAATTTTAAATTCGCTTAAAAATGTTTAAAAAATTAGGTCCCATTAGTTTAAGTGTATTTCATTTTTTTAACACTGGGTCAGCCCAAAACTAATTGGATAATATTATTCATTTATATTCCCGTAGGTCCCACAGACCGTCTGAACAACATACTAAAATTTCATTTTGATAAAGTCATTTTCACAGCAGTTATCATGTAAACGGACAGACAGACAGAATGAATAAAGCCATAAAAACTTTTCAACTATGTTGTAAAGTGTTAAAAAGTTTGACAGTGGCAATATGTACAGTTCTGAAATTTTACAATAGACTAATATGAACCCATATATGTGCAAAATGAGATAGAATTTTAATTTGTCTTAGTAAATTAATTATTAATTAATATACTTATATTAATAATATTGCCAGTGTGTTCAAAGATTTAAAAGGGTGAGCTGATTTTCAAGTTCTCTGTATTTGACTGTTGGCAGAAACATCACAAAGATGGCCAAGGACAGTGATATGTCTTATTGTTGATTCTTATAAACAGGGTGTTTTGCAACTATTGTTGTCATGAGCAATTATGATTAAAATGTAATCATTATTGCTGTTAACAAATATATGCCGTATTGTTGATTCTTATAAACAATTAAACAAAGTAATTATGAAAATTAATTTTCCAGGATTATGATTGTTAGAACATTATTTCAACTAAACAGATAGCATGCTAACTATCTGTTTAGTTGAAATAATGTAATTTACTTACATTTTAAACTGTGTGCATTGAACAAACAATTAAATCTCTAATTAAATATTTACCTGGTTATTAATAGTACCCAGATTTGATTCATTACATTATTGTAAAATTCCACCAAAGTGTAAACTATCTTATTGCACTAGGAATGAAAATCTTAAACACTCTAGTGCTGCTAGTTGGCCATCTGATTTTGAGGCAGATGTGTGTACTTGCCCACTACAGGTGTGGGGTGAAAAAGCTCGCTAAGTGAGTTCTGGGAATCAGAAACTGGTTTTATATTTTAATTTATTAACATATATTCTATAGTTTTTTCTTTGCAGTACTTTTGAGTAATTTATTTTAATTGAGGATTTTATTGTTTGTTTATTTGTTACAGAGAGACAAGTCTATCGTGAAAAAATGGGTGACGTATTAGCTGAGAAGGTGTTTGATATTGTGTCTGCAATGAATAAATATGATTTTGTTCCTAAGATACCTGGTCAATCAGATGTTGATTTGTATTTTGACACATCTTACCCAGATGTTCAGCCTTACTTATTTAAGGTATTTCTTCATCTTTGTTTTAAATGAACTTTTTATTACATTTATAGCATCAATGTAAGATTGGCAGATTTCAGTTGAATGTTATGTATAATTGCATTTATGTACTATATCAATAATAATTTTCATTAAATGCATTCATGAAGTCTATGAATCATAGATGCAAATTTAACAGTATTTAAATAATATAAATTTAAAGTATTTCTATGGAGTTATTGCTATGTATGCTGGTTTTAAAATAATCTGATGAAAGTTATGTTTAAAACAATGAAAAAAAAAATCTCTATGCATAAAAAGTCATGTAGAAAAGTTTTTTTTTTATTTTATTTACAGATAGTGTGAAAAGGTGTCTTATGGGCCATGTAGGTCACTAAAAACTATTTTGGCAGCAAAAATTCACTGGAAAAAAGAATTAATTCAATTTTGGATTTCAACTAGTATGGAAAACGTACCTTATAGACCCACTAGAAAATGTACCCAGAATTGCACTTGCCAGAAATATGCACTGGCTACTTAAATAATACAGCCTTTAATATGCCTTAAATAAGTGTGCTGCAATTCGCCACACATGCTCATAAACATCTGGTTCACTATTTGTTGGTGGAATATGATAGCCTAGTTAGATTAAAGGCTAAAAATATACATTACTGTCTTTTCTGTCTACAATAAACTTTATTGAAGAACTAAGACAAGGATAAAAATAATGGAAAATAATTTACTCCCTTCTATGAGACCCAAATTTTTAGATAATTTACCTAAATGTGATTAATTGTGAAAGATATAATTTTGGATTTGGATAGTGCTGTTTTAGCTGTTGAAGCAAGGAAGCGAAGTGATGAAGCTTCTTACTGTTGAATGCAGATTGTTGTTGTCTGCATGATTTGTTTGACCATAACTTCTCTAAAACTTCCTCGATTTTTTAAAAATTTGAATACAGTCAACCCTCATATAATGCGGTACTCCCATAACACAGTTTCCATATAATGCAGAGAAAAAATTGCAACAGCCCTCCCATAAGGCGATACTCATAAAACGCGGTAGTCTTACAACATGGTTTCTCTATAATACAACTCAATTAGATTAAGCAATCTCCCTATAGCATGAATTTTTCTATTACACTTTTACAGTTGAAATTAATGGGGAATTCCCCTGTTTTTCATTCACGTACATCACCATTTTTCAATTTCAGTTATCAGGGAAATCCTGTGTAAATGCAGAAATATATAGCATTGCTGTGGCAATGATTATAGTTAGCAGTTATTAATTTCCATATAATGCGGTACGAATTGTTTTGTTGTGTGCTAATTCTGAATTTCTTATAATGCTGTTTCCATACAACACGGTATGTGGTTTCCATATAGCACTATATGAATTAATCTGATTTGCACTAATCTGAGTTTCTTACAACTCAGTATAAATTAATTGTGTTATAGGAGGGTTGACTGTATATGGCGTAAATTGATGTTTTATAGGCTGAGTTCATTGCTGAACATGGTCAGATAAAAATTGCACATGCTGCACTTCCTTTACTGATATATTTTGTATTATGGCAACTCCTTTATAACTTAAGCAATTTTTTTTACAATATTGATATATGATGACGATAAATGTTTTACAGACCAAGTTTGTTGCTGAATAATTATTGTGCATGTTGAACCCCCTTTAGTTATGTCCCCATTGTCTGAGCATAACTTTCCTGAAACTTGGCTGATTTTTTTTTTTTAAGTTGGTTATATGGTGTAAAAGTCTTACTGCTTGCATTTGTGTCAGATAAAATTGCACATTTCTTGCCGCTTTTACTGATATATTTTGTTTGATTATAACCTTTAATACTTGACCTTTTTTTTTATAATTTGGATATGTCATGAAAATAAATGTTTTACTGACTGAGTTCATTGCTGAATGTGGTTGGGTAAAAATTGTAAGTTCTATGCTTCACCCCCTTTTCTGATGTACATCATTTGACAATATCTCTTGTAAAACATAACCAAATTTTCTGAAATTTGTCTCATCCTGGGAGCTCAACTACCCCTGTACCAAACTGCATAGCTTTCATTTTTCGCTATGTGTGATAAACACACAGACATCTTGACAAAAAATTAAATTATTCAGTTTTTTAATTTGAACATTTATGAATTCAAATTTGTCTTTGTTATCACGTGATTATGTTAAATATGTGCATAATATAATTTGAATGCTTCACATTTAAACAAAATTATAAACCCTATGTTTTGAAACACAGCAGATGTTGAAAGATTTTTAGAATGACATTAAAACTTATTGCAGTGATTTAATCTTTAAAGTTAGATTGTTCAGATTTTATTTAAAAAAATTTTAATTTGAACCGTTATGAATGCAATTTTTTTTTTGTTATTATATGCATAATCTAGTTTGCATGCTTCACATGTATGAGAGCACTGAATTATACTTTATTGCCAATTATAAATAATAACATTTGGATCCTAACCAACAGCAGTAGCTCAATTCAATATTTGAGTAATTGGTGGAGAGCTATTGATAAAACTAGTGTACATATCATCGCAACACTGAAGCAATTGTCATCTTAAAACCATGAAAGATATATTCAGTTGATCTCATAGAAAATGAAATTACCAGCAAACTGGCAAAAGGGGGTTGCCTAGAATTATTATCATCGACTTGTAGGTTAACTTTTGAAGAGAAATATACAAAAGCAAAGGTCTCGGACAGCATAGTTTGGAGCATGTTCCTTGTGTATAACTCTTTTCTTGGGCATAGACTGGTACAGCCTTTAAGTTCTCTGGAGACAGGAGCAAACAGACTACCTTTTCAAGATATAGAAGCAGGCATTTAGGGCCTATAAAGATTGTATGCTGTGAAAATATTTCCCCACTTTTATTACCATGTGCATGGCCACTTTTTTTCCTGTACAGACTCTACCAGAGAGGTTTTCTTGAATCCAATGCTGGTTCTAAATGAACTCATGATATTTTTCTTTTTGGATTTGGTCTAGCTCAGGCTAGGCCAAATGGGATAAATAAGAAGAGGCTTTTAATGGGAATTATAAATCCTTTATTTTTCAACACAGCAGATGTTGGTAAATTTAAAAATTAATATTAGAACTTATTTTAATGATTTAATTCTTGTGAAGTCTGTCACTAACAAAGACTGTTTTATTTGTATAGATTTCCCATCAAACATCTGGACCTACAAATCCTTCTGTTGGAGCTGCTGTTCGTAAAATAATCAAGGATACACTTGCTCTTTGAAGTTTTCTGTTAGTGTAAGATATATTTTTTATGTTAATTTTTACTATATGTAACATATAATGCCAAAAAAAAAAAAGTTTTACAGTATTGTGATTTTTTTTCCCTCCCTGAAGTTACTATGTATTACTTTCTAAATACTGTTCATAAAATAATCAAAGGTACACTTACTTTTTGAAGTTTCATTTAGTATAAGATATATATTTTTGTGTTAATAGTTTTAACACAGTGCTGTAATTTTCAACAGAACTAAAGTGTTTAAAAGTTAATTTTTTACCATATATGCAAAAGAAAAATTCAGTAGTACTATGACCTCTCTCTCCATCTGTAGCTACTGTGTGTGTATGTGTTAATTTCTAAACACTAGGTATTAATTATTTTATTTTCCCTCTTGCTGACCAGAAATCCTGTAAATCTATGTTGGTTATGTATTGGCAGTGTACATTAATAGTGACTGGTATTGTTTAATTTAGCAGAATGTTTTTTGATATTTACCAGTGCATTATGCTATAACAATGTTTTCCTAAAAATTACAGCCTTTACAATTCTGCAGACCCAGGTTTCCTTCCAATGTTGGCATCATTATACACCATTTTAATATTTGCATAATTATTATTAAAGTGTTATTTTATTTGGAGATCCTAAGAGTTGGTCCGATAAGCCGTTTGATAAAGATTATCCTGCTGAGAGTCATGGTTATAGCTAGAAAAAAAAAATGTGTAATAATGAAAACAGGTAGATAGTATGGTATTGCATCTCTATGCTAATCATAAATCAGTTGACTGAAGAACCACAGACTTTCTATTTTTCATATTTTTTTCTTTTTTTTTTTCACTTTTTTTTTGGAAAATTTGACTGTTGTCCTTATTGGTTAGTGTTAATTTGTATTTAAAGTGGCTGTGAAATTTCAAAACAAGCAAGTTCCAATCCAGGGCTGTATAACATAGATGCACATGTGTAGGTTTTAGGTAAACAGTTGGGGAGATATGATGATGAATCAGTAATCAGTCAGTGAGGGCATATGTTTAGGTTATGCCAATTAATTAAACTCTGTGCTCTGTGCATTTTATAAAAATTAAGTATATTGGTGTGCATATTGAAAAAATAAACTTGCAAAGCATGGTAACAAAGTATAAATAAAATAAAAAATATATTTATAAAATTATTTGAATAGCGACTGCTATGATGGCAAAAAAAATATATTGTGTTTGAATATACAGGAACAAAATCACTTGATTTATATTTTACCTTCTTGTACTGCACACAGGACTCTCAATAAGATTTCAAAACTGGCAACTAGCACTTTTGTGAACTTCTGTAAACTAGTAGCAAAAAGTATTTAGCAAATTTTTTGATAAACTTATAAAAAGCTGCTGAATTTTTTTTTATATCGCTTGTTTTTGAAACAGTTTTCAGCATTGTATTTTTTAATTTTGCAGTTCCTTTGAAGTAAAGTTTGCTGTTATTATGTCCATGTTTAACATACATCTTTACCAGTTAAGGATAACTGCAATAAAAGTGCATTATAGTTTTTTACAGAAACACTGGGTTATAAATTTTCACAGAAAAGCCTACCTGCCACAACAATCAACCGTGAGAACGATTGATTGTTGTGGCAGTTTTAAGGTAACTCATGCCATTTGCCAAAACTTATTTCAAGCCATGACTGCAAAGTATCTTCAAACTTAGCAAACATTTGAAAAATGTATATACAGACCGCCCTCGACTTTTGCACATAAGTAAAGTACACTTCGTTCAAAGGATGAGGAAAACTTTGAGCGCACACATTTTGATTGGTTCCTGAAAATGTGTGCGAATGTTAAATGTTTGAAAGTAGAGGGATATAAAAGGAACCCATTAAATATTGTATTTTAAAGCATTTATTTATCAATAATAATAGTATTTATTTATCAATATACATAATTAAATTAACGAGGCGTGTTGAAGTGCTTTCAGGTGTTTTCTTTATAAACTTGTAAGGAGTTAGTTGAATACCGCACTTTTTTTTCTTTTCTTGATAAAAAGTTCTATAACATGCTGTGAATCACATTCTTCCATGATAATCAAAAATTTGTCAAGATGCATGAAGGCTTCATTCATATTTTTGATTGTCAAAGTCTTGATGATTTTATCAGCTTCTTCTTCCTCACTTTCATTGTGTATTTCATTTAACTCTTGTTGCTGAATTAAGTATTCATTTGACAGAGGTACTGAGTAAGATTCAATCAACTCATTAACATCTTTGTTGTTGAAGTTCAAGTTTAGTTCATTCATTAGGCTAACTATTTCATCTGTGATAGTTTCCACAGTTTCTTCAGATTTTATAAAATCACTCATCATTTGTGGGCATAATTGTTTCCAGGAACCTTTCATTGTTGACTCTTTTATTTCAGCCCACGAGTCTCCAAAATTGGTTATTGAGTTCCATATATTATAGTTCTTCCAAAAATCTTTTAATGTAGGCCCACCTTCCCTGTCAGTTGCCTTGATGGCTTGATTCATTATTGTCTTCATATAATATTGTTTGAAAGTAGCTATCACTGTAGCTATCACTTGCTAAAGCAAGACTAAACCTGTTTAATACATTATAGATATTTCGCCCCCTCCCCCTCACCGCGGCTCAGAACCCTAGTGACGTTTCAAAGATTTCTAAAAGAACGCTACTCTAGGTGAAAATGTGTGAGGGAGCACCAGCTACCATGCTCCATGAGAGTGACTGCATGGAAGCGAATTATTTTTGCATTATCAACAAAAAGCTTTAAAAAATTGAATTTTTAAAAATGTGCGAAATAGTGAATTGTGCGAAAGTCGAGGGCCCCCTGTATATGCATTTGATTCAAATTTTAACAGAGATTTCTCATGGGTGAACAATCTGAAGAAATTTATATAAGTAAAATACACTTTGTTCAAAGGATAAGGAAAACTTGAGCAACATATTTAAGCATAAATAAAATAATAATGCAGTATACAGCTAGTTTAGTTAATTAATTGTTCAGTACTTTATTACTTTCCTTACATGCATAGTATAATGTATAAGGAAAGTATTGTGACTGGGTCAAAATTTCGAATTCGAGTTTTCGATGGGAGAGCACGTTTCAAGCATCCTTGATCACGAATCGAACATTTTTGGGGTGATGTCTGTGTGTGTGCAAGTATGTGTGTGTGTCAGTGAGTCTGTGGAGACGATATCTCACGAACAAATGGAACTATTCGAATGAAATTTGGTATAAAAATTGCCATCCATGAATACTTGTAGCCTATTGTTTTTAAACACAATCGAATGTTCAGAATCCCTCTAAATTTTCGAGTGAAATTTTAAAAAAATCATCAAAAAATCAAAGCCCTTAAAAAAGTTACACAAATAGACATTTCTTATGTAATTTTTCATTAAAAAAACGATTGACATAAACTTTAGAATTCTTGCATGAACCGTTCTCAAGATATTGCACATTTTTCAAATAAATTTATCAAAAAATCCTATAAATAAAAAAAAATATTAACTGCTGAGAAACATGTTCACTTTTCATATATAATATCATGCAATAAATTTAATGACATCATTCTCATGGATCTAGCTCGTTCCATTCATGAGAAAATATACTTTGAATACTTTTATATTTGAATGCCAATAGTCATTTATCTGCTATAATAACTTCTCTGTCCATAACGTTTGGCAAGATTTTGCCGGAATGTCACCAGCTTGGCAACTTTTTTAAATGTTGCCAAATTAACGAAAATCTCTTCAAATGGAAAAAAATGATGCTAAATCAATGAACATGATGACTAATTGCTGAAAATTTAATATCTTGAAAAGAATATAAGTATCTACTATAAGAATAACCTATTTTTTTTTTTACTGTAAGAGTAGTAAATCCATTGCATTATATAAGGAAAGTCATGTGCTGTCCATATCAGATTTTTTTTGTTCTCTCTCTGGCAGAGTACCTTGTAATTTCTTTTCCATTTTCTTTTTTGTGCTTTGAAGATTTTTATAGTGTGGCTTATTTTTTGTCTTATTAGGACTCATTTATTCTTGTTCAGACTTGTCTTGTTGGAATATATCTGTTGTGTTTTTGGTGCATGCCAATCTTATGTTTTAGTTCTCATTTCAGATTGGCTGAATTGTTCTTCATTTTGCTTTCTGATTGGCTCTTTTAGGTGGACTCTTAATACAGACTTGCATATATAACCCCCCCCCCCCCCCCCCCCGTTTCTTCTGTTTGTGTCTATTTCATCTTTTTGACTTCAGGTTTGCTGGTTCTCTTATACTGATGAAGGGAATGCAGCAAATCCTCAAAACAGCTGTATACTGCACTATTATTTTATGTGTGCTTAAGTACTGCTCAAATTTTCCTTAAGCTGAAGAAATGTTTCTAAAATTTAAGTATAAAGGGGTCAGATAAATAAGGGGCATAATGATCATATATTCACAACCTCTCGGTCCAGAAACCTGGATTTTTAGAAGTATGATCCTCATGAATCATAAATAAATTCTAAGAAAAGATATTTCCATCCATCATTAAAAGTTTTGGGAAGGGATGAGGTGATAAAGTGGTATGATCTCAATATCTTCCAAACCCCTTAATTTAGGAATACAACATATTTTAGAGATGTTGTTCATAAGTTATAAATAAACTGTACAAAAGGACAGAGCTTGTACTCACATGCTATTGCTGTGAGCTAAAAAACTTGCTGAGCTTTTGAACAAAATCGACTCGATATTAAAAAATTGCCATTCAAATATAACTAAAAAATAAAATATTTTTCATTCTCAGCTGCAAATTTTGATTGGAGAGTTAAAAAATACTTCTTTTTCTTTTTCAGAAATTGTTTCCATCCATTGAATTCTTTGTTATTAAAATTCTTGATATTAAAAAATTGCCATTCAAATATAACTAAAAAATTAAATCTGTTTTTTTCTCTGCTGTAAGTTTTGAATGAAGAGTTAAAAAATACCTCTTTTTCTTTTACAGAAATGTTGCCATCCATTGAATTCTGTGTTTGACTCAAAAATTTAAATATATTGCACCATTGTTCTTAGTTCAAATGTGTGACATCGGCTCCCCCCCCCCCCCCCCATCATATTTAAATTAAAATTGCAAATATTAAGAAGTAGCAAAAATGACTCGCAAATTGTATATTTGACTCAGTTTTGAGTTATAAGAGTCAATCTGACTCCCAATTTTCTTACCAAGAGTGAGCTCTGGAGGATATTTCTATAGCCCTAACATTTATTAAGAGCAAGTGTGGGGTAGTATGACCAAGTGGCAGGATTGTCACATGCATAACCTCCCTTTGATCTAAAATTTAATCAGGAGGTTCTTCATGGATCATAAGGGTTTAAAATGGGATAATTTCACAACCCTCCATTCAGTTAATTATACACTAACGTATACAGTTTGCATTATAGTGATAACAATGTTAAAAGACCAATCTAAATTTTCCATCGAGTTTCAACTGCATACAAAAAAAAAAATGAATTTTGACAGCTTTATACCTGTTGTTTTTTATTTATTTGCAGGTGTTTTACTTGAATCAATTTTTATTTATCAGGGATTTGTACAGCAGTCTTTATTCTGGATGCCATCGCAATTGTGAATTTACATCAGGACATCGAGACTCACATGTTGGTGCAATTTGTTTTTCATGCATGCTATTAACATTGTTTGGATTTGACTTGGATTGACTTTGTTAACTTGGATTTGATATTTGATTCTGTGTAAAAAAATGAAACTTTTCATCAGTGCATTTCTATTTTTTCTGTTGTATGTAAACACTTTGACAATCAAATAAGTGTAATGTAAATGAGTAGGATGTTTGAACCCCTCTCCCCTCAAAATTATAAATTATTAAATTTTAATATACAGCTTAGATAAAAATACATTACTTTGCATTCTATTTGTGCCATCAAAAGAGCATTAAAATATGAAGATTGCAATTCAGTAAAAGCTTAGTCACATTATAATTAATTTTTTCCCTTCATTCATATTTTCAATTTTCTTAATTAATAAACCAACAGAGTTTAGGAACTTTAATTTCTTTTGTGCCATCAAATTACATATTTTAAGGCCAGCCCCCAGACATAATGTTTAACTGCACAAATCTACTGTTCAGTTCGAAGATTTGTGCAAGTTATCTCTAAGACGATACAAGCATATTGCAGCAAGTTTAGCTCGGTTGTGAACTTTTTAGTGAATCATGTAATTCTGGGAAGACAATGTTGTATTTGCAGTTGTAGCTGAGATTGGTATAACTACTTGCATGCGGATGAGGAGACATATTTGAATGTTTTCATTGGTTACTCCTTTAATTAAAAAACAAAACAAAAACAAGACATTGAAAATGAAACAGACAACATATATACATCTTCAAGCCCAACACCAGATTTTTCCGAAGCTGTCACTTCATTCAATTCTTTCCTATATCATTCACAAATGCAACTTTTTTGGTATTTGCTGATAAATTGATCAGATCAGCTTCAATTTTTTAATTAACCTTGAGTAAGCTGCTTGTTTTATGTTTCTATCATTGCATTCCTTGTGTTGAACCATCCATAAGTAGGGTTTACTCCTGTAAATTTCTATAAAATCCTCTATAACTTAACTGGCTTTCATATTGAAAAGCAAAACTGAATGAAGATTGCACTCTCCAGTCTGCAGCTGGACTTGCACCCGCAGAGGCAAAAAAAGTCTAACTATTCTGTACTGCACAAGCCACTTGCATAGGAGTCTAAAACTGCAGTTTTCCCATCTATATGCTCAAGTATACTTATGATGATAGACTTGTGTAATTAATATTGCACAATTAAATGTTACATCTAGAGCCAGCCTAAAGGATTTCAATAGATCAAATTTTCAAAAATGTTTAGCTGAAAAATTTTTGAGGCATTGGAGAATCCAAACTTTTATTGTCAAATGTCAGAATTTGATTTAGCACAGAAAATAAACTTTGTAATCCAGGGAATTTTACATGTAATTAATGCATTTAAATGCACAAAAAACAGCATTTTTTGCTCTGTTTTATTTTCAATAGTGGTGATATGGCAGCACAAAAATAAATTATGGAAAACCGAGATCATTTCTTTGAACTAAAATAAATGTAAGTTGAATGGTATTGATCATATGATTAGAATATGAGATATTGCTAGTAAAAATTTGCTGATTGCACATTACTTCCTGCATATTTTTCAGAATTCTAACTCTGCAGAAAGATTAATCTCTTTAATAACTTTCTAGTAATTTCAAAATTAATTAATGTTTCTTATGATTTCTGTTTAAATTCAATTGATTGGTTTAGCATTTTAAAAACTTCTTAAATTTATATGTAATAAAAATTTTACTTCAGTCTTTGAATGGCATCAAGCAGTCATAGTAACAGACAACAGTCAAATAGTAATATGGAAGGTTGTCTTTATATTTTCGGCTTGTGCATCGTTATATATTGAGTGTGCTTGTAATTATTGTTCCTCTATACCAGACTTAGCAACCTATCGTTTGCAAGCACTATGTTGCTTGTGTATCTTAATTTAATACTCATTAAAAAGTTTCGAAATTTATCTTTTGATTACAAAAAGAGTAAGTACTGTGCTCATTCAAAAGATATGTTAGTGATTCTTGAGATGATTGAATTGATATCTTTATAGAAATGATAAAACTGTATGCTAATGCCTCCTGCCCCCTCCCTCACTGATTAGATTTAAGATAAGTGAAACATTTTTTGAGCTGTAATTTTGACATTTATTTTTTCTCTTTACCTAATATGATATTAGTCAAAACTGTATATTTATAAGATGTTTTATTCAATTGAAACATCTTGTAAACTCAAACTATTAAGTATTCTTAATAGTGTTTTAGAAGCATACATTTAAAATTTTTTAATTTTGTTTCTTCATTAATTGTTCTAAATAAAAGCCTACTGGGAGGAATTTAATATGAATGTATTAAGTATAGATTATAAAACTATATAATAAATTCGATGAATTCCTTATATAATCTAATTTTTTCTGCATAAAAATAACATGAACAGCATTCTAATTAAAACCCAAAAGTAACATCAAAGAACAAAACCTCATTCTTATTTATTTGGGTAGGCAAGCTATATAGCTTAGCAAAAATTTCATATTTTACTCAAATTAATGTCTGAAAGTATTTATTTGTGTGGTACTTGCAGAAGAATTTTAACATAGCATTGGTGCTCTAAAATGGTCAAAAGCTGTGGATCTCTGTGCTACTGCTGAAGGGAGAAAGAAAACCACATAGTACTTGAATGCAAGAATTAAACTTTTTAGTATATAAACTGAGATATTGACATATTATTATTACTTAGTTTATTGCTTATTTGAATATTTTTGTAATATATATATACATACATATATATACATACATATATATACATACATACATATACATACATACATATATATATATGTGTGTGTGTGTGTATATTCGCTCCCCATTTTGGTACATATTGACATAAGATACAAAAAACAATCTGTACAAACATTGAAATTTAGTTCTAAATGTTTAAAAACATGAAGTCCCTATTGATTAAACACTATCATCCCCCTCCCCCTCTAAAAGTGTTTAAATCAAATATCTACTTAATTGTACAGGTTTTCAGAGGTAAAGTGTAAGGACTAGGCAAGAGATTAGGCCCGAGTTTGAATAAGGATGGTCTGTACAGGGTCAAGTATGATAAAATAAAATTCCCCTTAAATAGCTTGAAGTATAGTTGTGTACATTCCAGGTGATTATGTGTAGGCCTCCTTATATTAGAAAGCTTTTGAGAGAGTTGTAGTCTCTTATTTATACCCTTGTATATATTGTTTCAACTGTTTTCTTATGTATGTTTTGTTTTCTTTAAGTTTATACATTTTATATTCTTTTGCTTAAAATCATCAGTGTTCCTAAAGTTTTGCTGCTGTATTATAGCCTTTTATTACATATGCAATATGAGATGTTCTAACACTGATACCAAGTGTTAAATATGTTTGTGGTATTTAGTGTTGTCTTATTAACAATCAGATGTCAGTATACAGACTAACAATTGTGAGTTGAGTAAATTTTATAGAAAATATGTACAGGTTGTAAGTATCATGACACGGAACCACACGGTACAAGTTATAATTGTAAAAGTAAATTTAATTTTCTACTAATTTCAATATTACTTACCCAATTACTATTTACAAAATTATATTACTGTATTTTTCAGTGTTTTCAATTTCTTTCAAACATTAGTTTATTATGGTCAAATATATCACAACTGTTCTAATTTTATTATTATTCCTGGATAATCAAATTGTAACTCAAAAGCATAAGTTTAAAGTATGCTTTAAAATGTACTGTTTATTAACAAAAAGTCCTTTTTATATTTTTAATCATCATGGCTGTAAAAGTTAGAATATATTATGAAATAATAAATTAGGAAGTACTACAAATATTAAAGAAAAAATTATAATTTTTGCAGTAAGTACATAAATCTGTAGATGGAGAGTTAAATATTAAATAAGGAGGCTGAAAGTAGATAAAAATCATAACTACAGAAATAAGTAGCTGATGAATTCGACTCAGTTTTACAATTCAATTATTCATAATATTTTCACTTTTGATTGTAAGAAAGTACTGAGATAGAAGGAAGTGACTTGTTGGTGGAATTTTTTTTATTGAAGTCAAACTATTTTATTGATTCATCATCAAAGCTGTAGAATCAAATTTATTGGTTAATTTTTAGACGATAGTAAAAGGCGATTATGTAAAATTAGTGTTGTATACAAAACAGGTATTCTGTATAAAGACCACAGTTATACCTCTGTGATGTATAATTGATATTAAAGGCTTTTATAAAATGTAGTTGAATCAAAATTAGTAAAAATAGGTATTTTTTTTTTAATGTACATAACTTGTCTTGGGTACTGGTGTCAATTTATTTTGATAAATCTTGTAGCTGTCACAATTATTAGCTTAAACTTCAAGGAGATAAAATTATAAAATTTAGGAAGTGGCAGGCCCAATGTGCATAGAATCTGCCCTAAACTTTTATATTTGACTAAGAACCATAACTTATATTTGAATAAATAGTAGATATTGTTTATGCTGATGTACAAATTCCATACAAGTAAATAAAAAAAAAACTTTGTTATTTTTTCAGAGTCATTCTTTTTTTGTCAAAATAAACACTACCCTATTATGTTGCAAGTCTTAAATAAAATATGTTGTGTATATTATCTGTAGATCTAAGTGTTGGACAGTGGTGAAATTTTGTACAGTGGTACTTCAGGATCTGAGACAATGCACAGTGGCAAGATTTATTTTATGTTTCAACACAATTTTGACCGATTTTCACACATATCAGTTCTTTGACTCCAAATGTTATCACAGTTTCCATCTTGACACCACTGGAAAGGTAGAAGAATGTTCTTTCTAATGATGTTTTTACTGTAGGACAATTCTTTCATATTATTTTTTAAATACATCAAAATTTGTGTATATTTAAAGTTGCCAATATTCCACACAATTATATGATTGTGCAATTAAAATTATCAATTTTTAATAAATTACACTTTGAAATTATAAACTTTATAAAAAAAATTAAACTATTTTTCTTTGTACCATTCAAAGTAATGCAAACTTACCTAATGAAACTATGCAATTGGTGCATTTTATAAATTTAATTGAATAAATAAATACAACTCATTTCAATGATTATAAATATCAAAATAGATTCTTATAGTAAGGCATTGGTCTCATCAGATTTTTTGTTTCACATAGAAAAAGCAAGACATATAAAAATGAACAGAAAAAGCCATATGTTATAAAAATTTATTTGATCAGTCTGAAAATAATAGAAGGTATAAGTCTAATAACAATATTTGGTAACAATATTAACATTTTTAACTAGAAAATAATATGGAATTTACATTATATGTAACAATGTGCAGTATATATATTACAAAATGTCTATTTTAATTCTTTTTGAAATTTGCAGTTTGTAAAATGAGTCAAATCATTTAAAACACGAAACATGTGTTTTTACTTATAATTAGTTTAGCATTGAATCTAGTTTATATTTTTTTATGGGAATAAATATAATGGAGACTTCAACCACAATGGCTTTTGTTTAGAAATATTAATCTAAACATTAAGATTCTTTATCTAGAAATGCTTTACAGCAACGTATACACTGTTGATACACTTCTTCAAAACCTTCACTGTCATCATCCTGAAAATATAGAAAAAATTAGTTTAAAACATGACATAATGCTTAAGGAAAATTTAAGCAATGCAATTAGGCACAAATTATTTTACAAAGTAGTAAATGCGGATGTGCTAGATTCCTTTTGTCAGTACTAAACAGGCCAACAAACTCTTGTCAAAGAAAAAAATATGGGCACAAAACAATCAGGTATATACAGGGTTCCTAGGAAAATGGTTAAGCACCTTCAATAACTTTGCAAGGCAAGCGTACATATTAGGTTAACAGCGACTATGCCTAATTAAATAAAAGTAATGGCAGCACCTCCTAGTGGAAAATTTTGAAAGTTAAGATAACAAGTTCGACAATAAGCAAGATAGACACACACAAAAAAAAGAGCTAATTACAAAGTTCTAAAACATTGTCTAAGTCAAAATCAACAATGACTGAAGATATTTATTTGCCACAATATAATTATTAGTAAAAAAAATTTCCAACAAATTGTTGTCCTATTTAGAAAAATGTTATATTGTAAATTGTTGTCATATTTAGGAATGATACAAAGAAATAATACTTATATATGTACAGAAATCTAGTGTAGAACCTGCTTATAATGCCCTTTGTCAGAGACAATGCACATTTGAATTCAGGAAAGAATATTACCATATACTTTAACAAGCATTGCATGTCTCACTTATATTACAGGCTTTGATAATACAACTTTTTGACAGGTATTGCATTCCATAAATATATTTCATTCATTCCTGGTGTTAATTCCTACTCATTAAATTATGCACTACAACCTTGTAATTGGCATTTTTTAATTTTTTTTTTTAGTGTAAACAAGTACAGAGCTGAATGTCAAATGAGGGCTTAGCCATGCTGTGCTAACAAAAATGCTAAACTACAGTATCTAGTGTGTAGTTTAGCATTTTTGATATCGCAGCAAGGTTAAGGTCTTTTATATCACTTTTCTACAAGGCAGGTTAAACTGTAACCTATTAGGATATACTTAGCAGCCATCTTCTACCAAGTGCTAAAAATTTAACAAGGATGATTATGTATTACAGCAAGATAATGCCTTTAACCATAGGTCTGATCAACAAAAAGCTTGTTTAACACTTATCATGTGACCATAATAGATTGGCCAACACTCGGTCCTGATCTTAATTTCATCGAGAGCTTCTGAGGAACATTAACTCATTATGTGTATGGCTAAATTGTCAATTTTATGTACCCTGAGCTTTAAAAGGTTTTTTATAAATAAGATAGACATTTTTTTGAAGTATTTGTTTGCAAATTTGTCATTTCTGTTACCCCCCAGAGGATGAGTTGAACTTTCATCTCCTTATTACATCAAGTAAAACAATTAAAAAGTCGGAACAAATCGGAAGCTAAAAAAAATATGATTTTAACTTTTAAAATACCCTTATTTATAAAAATTATAACAATATTATTTTGCAAAGTTGCTAATAAATACGCATTTATCGCTAAGAATTGGTGACATTACAATGCTATCCGAAAACTCATCTTTTTCATCCATTAGATGGTGACCGCAGTGATAAATCAGTTGCAGAACACTATTTAGAATTTTGTTCCACATCTGAAGTTTTGAACTTTGCTGTTAACAGGTAGTGGAAAACAATTTTATTACTCATTTTTGATGAGTATATTTATTACCTATCATTTCTGACACACATGTAGTTATTATTAATATGAAGAAAAATTATAGAATACTGTGTCCCCTGTTAGTGCTTAAAAGCAAGTTGTGCATACTGTATACCTTGTTTCCCAATGTTAGTTTCAATTTCTGTGCAGAACAAAAATAAACCCGTATGTCATTGCAATCATGGATTGATTGAGGATTTTCGTGGCACAAAGATTGAGGATTTTCGTGGCACAAAATCCTAAAAGAATATGCTGCACCAAACATATGGTAATACAAACAATTAATTTACTAGTAAAAAACAATAAATAACAAGTATATAAAAAATGAAAATGTACACAATAATAGGGCAATGGAAAATATATAAAATCAGCTGATATATATAGTAAAAGAATGATACAATGTGAGAGGTAAACTGTTATATATGATAAAAAAAAAATCCTATATCCAACAAAAATGAAAAAAGGTAGGATGAGGATTTTCTTCTATCAAGTCTATTGAAGTAAAATCAGAAGTCATAAAGTATTTAAAATGATGATGTCTGAAATAAGTGCACTCCATTAAAAAGTGTTTTACACTCGCTGATGTTTGACACCAATTGCAAAAGGGTTCATGTTCTCCTATAAGCAAATGTCTGATGGTAAAATGCCCAGTCATGGGAACTTAATGAATATGCATTAAAATTCCATTAATCATGTTAAACAGCTTTGTCATCCATTAGAAATCTTAAATCATATTTCCTGAAACTTATTCTAAGCAAAAGTGTTTAGAAACTATACAGTTAAAATAAACTTTTTTTTTTGGTGGAGGGGGGGGGAGATCTGAAAGCTGTTAATTACTAGCTATTTGAGCCATATGTGAATGGAAGGAGCAGGTTGAAGGAAGCTGTTTCGTAATCAGTCGAAAACACTTACATAACTTAATAGCTCAACTGGATTTTCAGTGTTAAAACGACTCAACTATTTAAACAGAAAGTGAAAATAACTTATTTGTGTTATTTTCATTTTCTGTTCAAATAGTTGAGCATGTAATTATATTTTTGGGACAGCTTATTTGAGTTTTTTTTTTACCTTGTAATTCAAGTTGGAATTGTTATGTAAGTAAAACTATTATATATCTGCATTTCTAATAATATTATATCAATATCTATGAGTACATTTCAACTTTAGTTTTTTTTTTTATTTGTGAAATTATGTCTTTATAATTTTAAGACATACTTTATCACTAACATTAAATTAGTAAGATAAAATACAGACAGGACTCCACAAAATAAATGCTATTTTCCACAATAAATTAATAAGATACATTACTAACAAGATTGTTACACTTACATAATATGGATCCCTGATAATGCAAGGGCCTTCTGGATCATAGTCACCTAAGAGTTCTATTTTTGCAGTGCCGTTTTTAGGAGCCATATGTTTGAGATCCCTAGATAAAACAATTTTTTAAAAACTAAAAATAATACATGAATGGTTATAAGTGCTGATCATTATATGGTAAGTGAAATACCAAAAGAACTTTATGCTTCAGCTTATGAAGTCTTAAAATAAAAAAAATGATGAATGAATTTAAATCCTGATTTAATTGCTAATTTATTCAATTGTTCAACATTTGCATAAATAAATTCAAAATTTCAAAGACTAACAACAACTATGCTTACTTACAATCAAACCAATCATTAATAATGAATAGAAACTGAAAGTTCACCATAACAGAGTTTGTTAAAAAATGGGTGGCAACTGTACTAATTTCAAAAATGTAGATAATGATTCTATCGACCACTGCACAAATTATTTTAAACTATTTATAAATGAATTTATGTCATCAAATTACAGAAACAGGTCAATTATAATTATAAGTAAAATCAAGTTAAAAGGGGCTTTTCAATCATAACATTTAAATCATGATTGTCAGCTCTTATTATATAGATTGTATTAGACCAGTTTCCAAAATTTGTGGTACACATATCCCTGGGGGTATTAAAAAAGGGCTTAAAGGGATACACAGGCAAATATTTTAAATTCTCACAAAGTTTTTAATGACCAAAAGAACTCTTCAAATCAAGAGAGTCAGTTAATTAAAACACAACAATTGTGATCCCTGTAGCTGTTTGCATTGACAAAGTTTGACTATATTCACTTAATTTCTTTATGGGGTTTCATTGCATTAAATTCATAATTTCTTCAATCACTGTATCATATCCTTAAATCACATGCATGATGTATAATTCTGTTACATCATATGTCATGCTGTCAAAATGCATATGCTGATTAATCTAAATTAGTAAAAATTAAATAAATAATTATAATGTTGTCTCCTTTAACATTATATTTTTATCGCTCAACTTTTATATCTACATGTTAAATTTTATTACCATCTTTTGAATAAACACACTGTATCAAATTAAAATCATACGGATTCTACAAGGTTTGATTATATTTAATTAATACTTTTTTTTTATGATGAGGTTTGACTACTATAAATTAATAATTTCTTCATTCACAACTATATTATATCTTTCTTAAATTGTACACATGCATGATACATAACTCAGTTACATTATGTGTCATGCTGTCAAATACATATGTCATAGGCGCCGACTTTAAAAAATTTTGGGGGGTGCTCAAAAATTAAAATGTCTTTAAATTTTATTAATCGTTCGGGGAAAGTGGTAGCTTATCATGAATTTAATGAAGTCCCGCAAGGTTTGCAAGATTGGCCAAGATGAAACGTAAACCCATGCCAAACTTATATCCCAATCAGGGACGTCTGCAGACCGAATTTCAGGATGGGGGCAAATGGTCTTAAAAAACATAATAACATAAATGAAAAAAGTATTTGCCATTTGCCAGTAATTTCTGTTATTACTTACACAAAATGCATTTAATCGGACTTGTGTTCTCTTTGTGAACTCATCTGCGATTAAATTCATGTTCAATTTAGCAGCTATCTCCTTGTAAACATGCAAAAAAAACCACGCTATTTAGTCTCTGCTGCTTCATTGTAGATCTCAAGTAAGTCTTGAGTCGTCAGAGAGTAGAAAAAGATCTTTCAGCTGTACAGGATGTAACCGGAATTATTAATATTCGGTTTATTAATTTACAGAACTCTTGTATGAGCGAGTGGAAATGTTTTCTTTTCTATTAAAAAATTCAACTATATCAGATATACTGTTAATTTCTGCAGAATTTGCCACAGTTAATATGTCCCAAAACTTATCCCGGTAAAGCGACAACCTTTTGCCATCAAAATCCGAATCGTAAAAAGATACTATTTGTTCTTCCCTTTTAATTTTATTGAGGTCAAAGTTTTCAATCATGGAAAGATACTCTATCGTCTTTTTCTCAAATCTTGTTTTTAGGGTACTTATGACATTGTCCATTAATTGAAAGTAAATTTGACAATATCTTTCTGTAGGTGACTGAAATTGATGAGGATAGCTTACCTCGTCAAATTTTGAAATTTTTATAATCCGTGGAAGAACAGGATCTTCTAAATATAATTCTACACCTTTTTTTATTACTTCTTAAATCCTCAAATTTATTTTCTTCTCTCTGAGTCTGAATAGACTCTACTACACTTTTGATGTAATTATTTGCTTGAAAGTTCAAGGATGTTTTCTGGAGAGCAATATTTAATGTCTCCACTCTTTGAAAGACAAAAATAACAATTTTTGTCATAAAGAAAAATTCGAATTCTTGATTTTCTTTCAGAAAGCTGTTAGTTTTTCCTCCTGCTTCACTAACTTCCTTGCACATACCTTTGAGGAACTTCATGACCACTTCGTAATTTTTTTCCAATGATCAAATGGAGCTAACTCTCAAACACCATCTAGTTGGGCAGAATGGCCTCAAGGAAACTGCATCATCTGAACTCAATTGAAATGTTTAGAAAAATTTTAATTTCTTTGGAGATCCTCTTATAAATGATATTAACTCGAGCACCAAAGTTAAGTAATCACGAATTATTTGTAATTTGCACATACTGTCTTGCACTCTACCAAATTTAAAGTATGTGCAAAACAATGAATATAAATAGCCCTTGGCTCAATCGAAAAAATTCTTGATTGCAGTCCTGAAAGATGGTCGCTGATATTAGCAGCTCCATCGTAGCACTGGCCATGGCAATTTTTGATATCCAGACCAAAGCGAGTCAGAACATCTGTTATTGCACATTCGGTAAAGACGAAACACAACCTTAAAACGTAAAATAAAATTTAAATTAAAAAATGCACTGGTTTTGCATCTTATAAATTAAAAATAAATAAATATTAGTAATAGAGATGGCAAATACTAGAAAGTATTCGATATCTTGAATATTATGTCATTAAAAGAAATATCAGCACCGTAATTAAAACATTTACAAGTATTTACAGGAGATTAAAACCAAAACTATAAAATACTAAAGTTTTAGAAAACAATATACCAAAATGTAAATTAGCAAACAATTTTAGCATTGAATATTATTCTATTTTTAAAAACTAATAAATTATAAACAATAAATTAATATAAATTAAAATATACGGGTAATTCATACGGGATGGATTTGACAAACATCCATCTCCCTTTCAGTGAATTCTTGGCATTTTTAGAAGCAAAATTAAAATGGAATTTCATTAAATGCAAAATAAATGGGGAAAAGGAAACAGTAATTAATAATTGTTAGTTAATGAGTTCACTGTTTGCTAAAATAGGCTTACATTAAACATGGGAGTAACTGTTAACTAACAACCCCAGTCGCTAAAAACGGACCTCAGAAAAAAAGCCATAGAAGGTTTTTTTCTAATTCTATGGAAAGAACAGGGAGTGAAAGAAATGGCTTAACGTATTTTCTTTTTAACACTTTACAACAAAGTTGAAAAGTGTTTATGACTTTGTTCATTCTGTCTGTCTGTCCGTTAACACGATAACTGCCGTAAAAATGACTTAATCAAACTGAAATTTTAGTATGTTGTTCAGACGGTCTGTAGGACCTATGGGAATATAAATGAATAATATCACTCAATTAGTTTTGGATTGAACCCGGGTTGAAAAAATGAAATACATTGAGCCCTATGGGACCTAATTTTTCAAATATTTTTTAAGCGGATTTAAAATTCACAAATTGCTTCGAAATTTTTAGGTAATATTCAAATTGTTCCATAAAATATATAAAAAAAAATTCAGCGAAATATATTCAGTAGTTTTTTAAATAAAAATTAAAATAATAATAACACCTCTTATATGAAACGATCACGTGACCATGATATGAAATTATCACGTGATCCACTTCAAAATGATATATGGCATCCATCTTGTCTCAAAATCGTGATTTTTAAAGTTCTTTTTATTTCATATTGAGTGTTGTATCCGTTCTAAAACCACTTTATTTTGGTTTAAATTCTGTGCATCTACATACTAAATCAACACAATTACAATATATATGAGTTTAAATGCTCATCCAAATTTGATTATTTCTACAACGAAGACTATTTTTCACTTATGTAAAATGTAAACAGCAAAATATGTAGGATGAGTTGTATAGGAATTGCTGCATTTTTTTAATGTAAAAGAATTTAGCTCATTGAGTCTGCATAGCTGATATGAAAGAAATATTCATTGACTTTACCAAGAGAAGGACGATTTTTTGCGATGAAGTTTTACGCATAGAGTTAAATTACTTGTAGCTCCATGGTCTTAATTTTTAAATAAAATAAATTATTATAGTATTGTGATGAATGACATGAATGGGAAGTTATTTATGAATGAAATGCTGCATTTTTAGAGAGAGCCAAGAGTGTTATTTTTTCTATGACGTCATTTGAATGAATTTCAGTTGTTTTCGATGAAGTTTTTAAATATAATAAATTATCGTGGTATTATGATAATTCTAAAATTATTATCGAGTAATATATCACATTTTAGAGATGTTTAAACCAGGCAATTTATATTTTAATGCCGTCATTTGAATGAAGTTCATTTTTTTTCGATGTAGGTTTAAGTTTTCAAATATAATAAATCAACGTAGTATTGTGAGAAGTTTTAAAATATTACCAAGGAATATATTGCATTTTAGACATGTTTAAATAAAATTGCATTGCTGTTGGAAAGTGTTTCATAATCAATGCTTTAAGCATGATTGATCTTTCTTGTTTTTCCTAGTATAGATCTTGAAACAAAGAATTTTACTTTGAAGGCAAAAATTTTCGTTCTGCAAAATTATTTTGAAATTTAAAAAAAAAATGGTTAATGATACAATTTTTGGGGAGTGGTGACATATGTTGATTAAACTAAATTACTAAAAATTAAATGAATAATTTTAATTTTGTTACAATTTATTGTCTTTTAACATATTTTTATTGCTCAAGTTTTCTATCTACATATTAAATTTTATAACTCTCTTTTGACTAAACATATTGTATCAATTTAAAATCATAAGAATTCTACTAGGTATTTCACATTTAATTTAATATGAAGTGAGGGAGATTTCAATTTCATAAATTAAAAATACTTTTCATGGGATTTAAAATTAATAATCATTCAATTCAAATTTTTCTAACAGAATATTTTTGAAGTTGGAATTAATAAATATTTAAGAAGTCGTGCAGCAGTTATTGGCTTACTTTTCTTGCAATTTCTACAGTGTATTTCTAGTGTGTGTACACAAGATTTACCGATTTGGGGGAAAAGAAAATGGTTATAATTTAGATGAGTTTTATCATCTTACATAGCAGAAAAACAAACAAATACAAATTAAACCTAACTCAAAAGTAAGAAGCTTTGCCACTTTGTTTCAAAAACATTAAAATGTTTCAGATTTCATAAAAAAATTATTAGTTGCACTTTTTAGGAGTTATCTTTGAATGCCTATTTACAGAATGGTTATTGTGACACAGCTAGCAATATTGTAATTCATCTACTCTAGTCAATCATGTCGTCTGTATAATATTAAAATACACATCCTGTACAAATTTTATAAAAATCAGTTGGTTTTCAGACCAGTGACCACCGATTAATGCATAGCACTGTTTGAGACACAGCATGAGTGTTTCTTATACAGTTATGGTCAGTAACGAATTTGGTCTGTAAAGCAGTAATCTGCACCACATGTCTAAAATCAAATAATTCAGTTGAGTGTTAGAGGAGTTATTGTCTCAGCTAATTTATAAGCACAGAAAACAGCATATGTAATTTTTATCTGACCATGTTTGGTAATGAACTTTGCCTGTTGAACATTAATTTACATCACATATCAAATTAAAAAAAAAAGGGGGGGGGATTAAAGTTTGGAGGAGATCATCAGATAAAGCTCATTGACAAGCAGCAAATCAGGTCCAGCCCAAAAGTAAGAAGCTTCAGTCACTTCACTCTCTTATATCCGACAACTTTTTACAGAAATTATCTATAATTATAAAAAATCTGATGTGGGCAACACATGATTTTCTTTTATAATGCAATGAATTTATTTAACTTCTTTCATAGTGAAAAAATGATGTATAACATCTATGGCACGTTTTTTTTAAATGTTGAATTGTACATTTGGTACTTTTCCGGATGACAATATGTAAAACTATTTTGAAGTACCCAATTAACTTATATTTCACATAATTCTAAATTGATAATTATCAATATTGATAGTATCAGCAATAAGCAATATAGTCCATATATTAAAAATTTTAATAATTAATTCATAAATTTGGCAATATTTTCGTTAGGCATCAAAATACAAAATTATTGCACAAAGTATCTTCTCTAGTGAATGGAACAAACTAGATCCACAAGAATGTTAACAAATTTATAATATATTATATAGTATATATGTAAAGTGAACATATTTCACATTAATTAGTACTTTTCAATTTTATGTGATTTTTTGATACATTTATTTGAAATATGTGCAATATCTTCATGCTAGCATTCTAAAGTTTGTATCAATCGTTTTTGAATGAGTAATTATATAAGATATGATTATTTATGTAACATTCTTAAACATTCTAGTTTCTCACAAATTTCATTTGAAAATTTTTGGGGTCTTCCCAACATTTGATTACATTTAAAATCAATAAATTCAATATTCACTTATTGTAATTTTTGTAGCAATTTTGTTCAAAATGCTTCATTCATTTGTGAGATATTGTCTCCACAAACTCACATATACACATACCACCTTAAAATCAATTGATTCAAATTCAGGAATGCTTTTTTGTCAAAAACAAATTCAAATTTTTGACCCCATCATAATATTTCCTCCTATACATTATACTATGTATATAGGGAAAGTAAAAAGGATATGCCAATAAAATCAATATTTAACAGGGGGTGCTTTAAAAAGATTAATTTTTAAAGATGGGTGTATAAATGTTGAAAGCAAAGCACTAGATTAGACAAATCTAGTAGCAATGATAAATGAGATATGTATATCGTGTTTGAGAATGGTAGTTAGTAAGTATAGCAAAGAAAGGTGGGAGAGTTTGGCACTTTAAATTTTAAAATCTGGTTTAAGATAAAAATTTTATTATTTTATGTCATACAACATGGTTCTGTGCATTTGCTGCTGTGTTTTATGTTCTATTTTGTAAACAGTAACAGTGGGATTAGGATTAAATTTATTTGAATCAAACTACATATTAAAAAGAAAAACAGGCATGTTTATTGTGAAATTATATTGTGAATTGCCTATTGTATGTTTCAATGTATCCTCTGGAATCGGGGATGTGTATGCAGGATACAAAAATAAGTCCTAATTTCTGGATAACTAAACACATTTATTCACAAGTACAAAGTAAACAGGAACAATATACAATCAAACAGCACTTAAATACTCCACTAATTACACAAAATAAGCAATATTATTCTCAAAATACTAACAAAAATAATTTCATAAAACAACAGCTACTATTCTCAAAACATTGACAAAAGTCACAGTTCACTGTAGCTCGTATCTTGTCAACTCATCAACTGAACTCTAACGGAGTAATGAGTTCTTTTTATAGTTTCTCTCTCCCTATAGAAACTTCAGAAAATCTTTCTATATCTCCTAGACTATTCGTTATTTCGTAGAGTTTCTCGAACATTCCGGAAGTCACCAAATTGGCGATAAATCACCAAATCCGGAAAACTTTCTTCAAACTGGGGAAATTATTGCAACCCTTGACTCATGTCATGAACTGTGTATTCACTGTCTGGGCTTCGAGACGCGATAAAAGAAAAAGTGTCAGTGAGAGAATATTACATGTTCGCAACAATACAGTTGGAGAATGGTAGTTAGTAAGTACAGTGAGGAAAAGACAAAAAGAAAGAGGAAAGTGGAGTTCTGGTTTAAGATTAAAATCTGGTAATTGTCTGGATTTAAATTTTATTATTTTATGTGCTACGACATGGTTCTCCTGTGCATTTGCTGATATGAAACAGTGGGATTAGGATTCAATTTATTTATATCAAACTACATATTTAAAAAAAAAGGCATGTTTATTGTGAAATTATATGTAAAATGGTCATTGTATTGTTAAGCCTAAAAGCATGGGAGACTTCGGGAAGAATCTGGCCAGTTAGGGCCCATTAAACACCTTGGGACACCTGGTATAATTATTTTTTGCAGTGACTGCTGTATGTAATGATTTTAATTTATTGTAGACATTTGATTTAAACTTTTGTTACTCAAGATGGCTCTAAATTATTCATATGTTAAAATATTAGATTTTTTTTTCTTTACTGGATTTTCACTGCAAGTTCAATACATTTGCATTGTATAAAATTGTTTCTGCTTAAATCCAGAGACTGTTGTGTTAGTTAGTTAAAATGGGCAATGTAACCAAAAATGCTTTATCCATTGAAGGCACTGTCGCAAGGTACCACACCAGATTGGGCACCCTGGGACACTGCTAAGGGTTCTGAAAAGATATATTTCTTAATTATGTACAAGATAATTCAAGTGGATTTTATCTTATGTGGAAGTGTTTAGTACATGAGGTAAGTGTTTTGTTAAATTAGAATTATAAAAAAGTATTCATAAAAATAAAATACTGAAAAGTGTTCCACTCTCCCCTACTTTTACTTAACAGTAAATAAGCATGTAAATTTCCAACTGGAGACTCCCAAGTTAATTAAAAGTTCCAATTCATGATCAAAATGTATGAGTTCAACAAATGTATGAGTTTTATTTTATTTTGTTGCTTGATATATAAAATGAAGAAATATTTTAAGAAAAAAAGACAAGCTTTACCTTATATTATTTTCATCCATCCCAAATACAAAATCAAATTTTGTGAAGTCATCAGATAACACTGGTCTTGCTCGGTGATTCATAGGAACATTGTGGTTTTTCATACACTGTTGAGCTCTTCGATCAGGATTTTTACCAGTATGGTAGTCAGCAGTAGCTGCACTATCAATAAGCCACTATATAAAAAAGTTATTTCATTTCCATCAGTGGGTATACTTGAAAAAACAATAACATCATGAAGTACAGTACATAGTAAGATGATAACTATGAATAGATTTTTTTTTACATATCCAATTATGGATAAAGGGGACATATATATGTGCAGATATTAAAATATCAGAAAGTGAAGAACTAAAAAAATTACATTTTATTGCTAAAAATGCAATTTTTTGCAATAAAATTACAAAATTTGTTAAATTTTACCAGTATTTATTTTTACGCACTGGTGAAATTTCGAGGAATAAATAGGTATTTTGGTGCATACCAGATGCATAATTGAGCATTTTGGTGTGCAGTTATATTATAATAGAATTCTGTTGGTCCGCCCCCTCTCCCTCAAATGCGATTGAAAATCATGGAAAATGTATTATAAAATTCTGTCGATCACCATTCCCTGAGACAGTGCTTCCTTTTTATCTCAATTAGATATTCAGAAAAGTTTTGTAAAACAGCCCCTTCCCTCCCTTAAACAATGGGGGAAAAAATTTAAATTTCATCATCAAATAAAATAAAATTCATCAAATAATAAAATAAAATTCCTCATCAAATAAAATAAAATAAATTTCTATTTTGTTTTTTAGCTGAAAATTTCTAATTAACCCCCCCCCCCACATATACCACGATATTTTATTGCATTTGAGAAGGCAGATTGACAGAATTTTACTTGTTTCTTCTGGCAGAAAATTTCCAGCACAGCCCCCTACTTTTCTGTCATATTTGAGAATGCAGAAATGATGGAATTTTACTGTAAGGGCAGCACCTACTGGGAATTTTCTGCTAAACAAAACAAATAAAATGCCATCAATCCACCTCTTAAGAAGGGATGGAAAACACAGAGTATGTTTTTATTTGGGGGGGGGGGGGGGGGGGGGAAGCTATTTCACGAATTTTTTTAGAATTTCAAATTGAGACAAAAGCGGTTTCCTTGGAAGGGAGATGTTTTCATGGGGACGGCAGATCAATCAATTTCTACAGTATGTAAATAAATAAAATTGAATACATGTTTTTTCGAAATTTTCATGGTTTGAACATGAATGCAAAGTTAGGTTTTAATTAAGCATCTGCTTCTGCTGCACAAGTCAAAAGTTGAAGGCAATATCAAAGGAGAAATTCAGATTACAGCTTTCTCCATTTTGTAGTTTTCTATATTACTTCTATTATAAGCATCTTCATGAATATTGTAGATAGTTGCACTAGTTTTTTTTCCCTTTAAATTTGTTTCTGTATTGCACAATTTTTTCTAATCAAACTATTTTCTTTTTTGGGAATCCCATAAAAAAGTTACATCCCTACTTTTTAAAAAATACCCCTACCAAAAGAATTATATGAAAAAATTTTGCATTTAATTTAAAAAAATATTTAAACAACTAATTGCTAAAGCACGCCTAAAACCAATTGCTGAAGCACGAAAAGTGAGGTCAACTATGTTGAAGGTATATACGAGGTAGGATTCAAAAGTTCCCGGACTGAGCTGAGTCTATAATTTAAAAAATATTATCAATTAAAATGATGAAGCACATCGTCCTTCGAAATAATACCCTTGCACAACAACACACTTTTGCCATTGCTTGTAAAGGTCATCAAAACACTTCTGGAATCCATTTTTAGCCATGTCCTTTAATTCTGCCTGCGATGCACTTTTAACTTCATCTGTGGATTGAAATCGACGACCCTGCAAGCGACTTGCCAGTTCAGGAAATAGGCTGAAGTCACAGGGGGGGAAATTAGGGGAGAAAGGAGGATGTCGCAAAACAGTTGTTTGCATTTTCGCAAGAAAGTCAGAGATGAGGAGGGATCGGTGTGCAGGAGCGTTGTCATGCAAAAGCACCCATGACTGCTCAGTCCACAGTTTTGGTCTCTTCTTCCGGAGCAACTCATGCAAACGACGCAGGATGTCTACATAGAGTTCCTTGTTCACAGTGTGTCCTTCAGGGATAAATTCCAGATGCACAATACCTTGGATATATAAGAACACCTCTAGCATGACCTTCCCTTTAGAGCGATCTTGGCGGAATTTTTGCTTGCGTGGAGATTTCCACGTTGCCGATGCTCTCTTGGATTGCAGTCGTATAAAAAACACCATTTCTTGTCTCCAGTAACAATTCAAGTAGGGAAGGATCTTTGTCAACAGCCGAAATTAAGTCTCCTGCCATTTCCATTCGATTTGCCTTTTCGTCTTCGATTAACATGCGGGAATGATGCGTTGATACACCCTATGCATGTTGGGAGCGGTAGCCCATTGGTTAGCGCGCTGGAGTTGCACTCTGTAGGCCCGGGTTCGATTCCAGCCACTGCCAAACCTGCTGCCGTGTTCATGCGGAGTACGATCACGTTAAACATGTGGGTCCGAAAGTCCTTCCGAGAGGTTGGTGGTAGGGGAAGGAGGGTACGGTCCCTGTGGATGCCTCCCCCACTGGGTTCCGGTCTAAATTGGGTGGCACTTCCCGACCGTCCAAACTATTACCTTACACCTTTCTGGTAGTTCGGACGTTCTGGGTTTCAACAACAACCCTATGCATGTTAAGATCTTTAGTCAGTATCCATTGACATATGGCCTTGGATATCCCAACTAATTCTGCTATTGTTTGCTGCCTATTCCCACGTACCGTCACAGAAACCTGGTTTCAGCGGTGTGGGAAGTCTGAGGATGGCCAATGCGTTTGTCATCTTCAGCACTTTCCCTGCCTTCTCTGAAACATCAATGCCACTGAAAAGTTTGCATTCGCGATAATGTATCACTGCCGTACACATACACACATGCTTCAACATTTCGTAAACCTACCTCCATAGCACTCTTTCCAAAGCAAACACAAAATTTGATATTAACTCTTTGCTCAACAAACACCATTTCTTTCAATCGCTGGTTACTAAGTGCACCCGTCTACAAAATACGACACCATGGAGAGCCACCGACCATGTGATTTGGGTCAAACCACTTTTAGAAGAGAGGGGAGAACGTAGTAACACAGAAAGGTTATCGTAGTCGCTCTACTTGAAATATTTTTTAAGTTATAGAGTCAGTCCAAGAAATTTTTAATTCTACAACGTAGTATATTATTATTTATATATTGTTATTATATATCAAAAATTGAGGGCAAATTATCGAAGGAGGAATTCAGATTCCAGTTTTCCTTATTTTGTAGTTTTTTATATTACTTCTATTATAAGCATCTTCATGAATATTGTAGATAATTGTACTAGTTTTTTTTCCCTTTAGTTTCTGTATTGCACAATTATTTCTAATCAAACTATTTTCTTTTTAGGGGATCCCATAAAAAGTTACATCCCTACATTTTAAAAAATACCCCCCTACCAAAACGAATTATATGAAAAAATTTTGCACTTAATTTAAAAAAATATTTAAACAACCAATTGCTGAAACATGACTAAAATCAATTGCTGAAGCACGAAAAGAGAGTTCAACAATGTTCAAGGTATATAGCATACTGTTACGAATGGGTAATATTCCCTTTATGGAAACTTGACAAGCAGTTATGGCCAACCCCCAACTAGAAAAACAATGAAGGAATAGTTATGCGAGATGATGGAATTTATGAAAGCTGGACAAGAAGCTATGAAAGCTGGACAAGAAGCTATGCAAGCCAGACAAGAAGCTATGCAAACCAGACAAGAAGCTATGAAATTCATACAAGACGAAATGAAATTCGGGCAAGACATGATGAAAGAAGTTATGAAAGCTGGACAACAAGACTATGATTTATTGCCCATTTGACGACTTTTCGAACATTCGAGAGATACTGCAAAATAACCAATATTCTATGAGATATGCAGAATTCCAGAAGTTTCTATAGAGTGATTATAAAAGGACTCATCACTCCATTGGAGCTGTAGTTGACAAAACACAAGACACATTGGACTGTGATTTTTGTCAATGTTTCGAGAGCAGTAACTGCTGTTTTGTGAAATTACTTTTGTCAATGTTTTAAGATAATATCAGTTATTTTGTGAAATTAGTGGAGAATTTAAGTGCTGCTTGACTGTATATTGTTCCTGTTTATGTTGTGCTTGTGAATAAATGTGTTATTTATCCAGAAACTTGGACTTTTTCTTATATCCTGCATGCACACCTATGATTCCAGACGATACGTTGTAACAATAAACTTATATACTCGTGCATACGCTAAAAATTATTTGTAAAAATTAATGTTAAAAAAAGATTTGGGTGCTGGATTATCGGCAATGCAGATGAATTTTTAAATACAAAGTTGCATAACACCAATTTCAGTTGAATTTCGGAAATAATTTTGTGCTAATACAGCATATGTAGTGTACAACATCTGGTGAGTGGACAACCACTGGATGTTAATATAGACAAACTTTCAAAGACAGATAGTGAAAGTTATAGAACAATTGGATGTATTCTATAAATATAAAACCAACAAAGGTATGAAAATTAAAAAATCCTGATATCAACATGATCACTTTGTAGATGAAGGAAGCATGGGAATCAATTTCGTGTGTTCTAAAACCATCGAATACAGCAATTCTGTGGATGGCTCAGTGAAAAACATTATTAATGACAGTGATGAAGAAAAGTTCTGACAAGTCTAATCTTGACAATGTTATATATTTTGACAAGAGATTCATGTAAACACTTTTAAAATTGTTTGGCAAATAAAATTAGATATTTAATGGTTGTAGTGTGATATGCTAATATTCCAGAAATGATTGTCTGAAACTGACATTATTTCCTTAATTATTTTTGAAATTTGAAAAGCATAAAATGAGTTTTTATCTGTTTAATATGGGGGGGGGGGGGTTGACTTAATATGATTATATATTAACAGTATGAAATTTTCACAACTCACTTTATCGGATAATCCACCTTCATTAACTAGCTTAGCAAATACTGCTTCTGCAATTGGCGAACGACATATATTACCTGTAATTAGACAAAAACATCAATATTTAAAATTTACAACAGCAGTGCTCGTTAAAGTCAGATAACTATTACAATGAGTGCAAAAATATTACAGATTGTACATTCTATTAATTTATTGTTTTTAAAACAAGGCGTTCACTTGCACTGTAGCTAAACCCACACTCGTACATAATATCTAAGACCTTCATTTGTTGCATTTTACCATACTAACTTGGAGTAGTTTCTGACTTGTTAACACTTATGCACCCATAAGAGGATATTCTCGCTCTAGTAGCTTGTTTTATTTTTCTCGTTTTAACATATGGAAAATACATAACTTCTAACTCGTTTAATGTTTAGGATTTTTTCACTAGGCATAGATATACTGAAATGAGGAAGGTTTATGCCTTTTTAACAAATCTGTAAATTAGTTAGAAATGTTTTTAATATGTATTGAAAACATCAAAAGCAATGTATTTATCTTACAAAAATATCAGAAATATATCTAATTATTTTATTAAATTTTTCAAAAAGCCCACACTTTTCTATTCTGAGCACCTACACTCGGAATTTTTTTTTTAAAAACAAAGCAAACTAGAAGTTAGGTTAGGGACTATTTTTCATAGGTTAACATAGGGAAAATAAAATAAGTGGCTGTAGGAAAAATATCCCCTTAATTATACAAATTGAATTTCGTATTACCATTTATTTAGCTCAGCAGAAATGAATAAACAAATTGAAATGTGTATAAATGAAATGTGTTGAGATCCAGACTGTCCGACCTACCAGAAAGGTGTAAGGTAACTGTTTGGATGGCCAGGAAGTGCCACCCAATTTAGACAGGAACACAGTGGGTAAGGCATCCACAGGGACCATACCCTCCTTCCCCTACCACCAACCTTTTGGAAGGACTTACCGACCCATATGTTTAACGTGATCGTATTCCGCATGAACAAGGCGGCAGATTTGGCAGTGGCGGGAATCGAACCTGGGCCTACCAAATGCAATTCCCACGCTCTGACCACTGGGCTACACCTAAATGAAATGTGTATAAATGTACTTCCAATTCATTCAAGATTTACTCTACTTTGCACCCTAAGATGTTTTACAATAAAAACAAAATGCTTTCCCGGAATGATTGCCAGTTTCTTTGCTGATGACAAAATGATCATTTTTATTGTGCTCTTAGATGAAAGTAGGTACAAAACAGCAAGAACTTATAGCCCCCAGTGAGAGACAAATGGCAAAATATAAACAGATAACAATTGAATTAAAAGTTAAAGAATGTATTGAAATTAATAATAAATTTGTAGTTTAAGTTAACATATTAATTAACATAGTAAACAAGACTTTCTGGGAGAAATGCCCATCTATCAAAACTGGCCACAATTTGTTTATTGATAGTAATAATTTTATCAATAACAGGAAGAAGTCACAGTTGTTGAAATTGCAGCATCAGATTGTTCTAATAAAATAAATGTTTGTTATTTGTACAATAAACACAAATTCATAATTTGGAGAATGCGGGACTATGATACTGGCTGTCAATCACCAATAAATAGTGATACCAGATGACTGTTGCTCTTTACGTGAAAAGCTTCATGTTCCACACATAAGGTGAAATTTTAGAGAACAGTTTTAATATATGGAATGTTGTCATAATTCACCATCTTTTTGGCGAACCAAAATGTCACCAAGAAAGATGGCCGACCGTCCAAACAGTTACCTTACACCTTTCTGGTAGGTCGGACGGTCTGGGTTTCAAAATCAACCAAGAAAGATGGTGTTTTGAAAAGTGATTATGCATTCCATGTTAGGTTTAATAATTAAATTGAAGTAAAATTCAAAAATACATAAACGTAAATATCATACAAAATAAAAGTTAGCAAAGAGAACACATGTTAACACTGTAACAGTGGATAAAAGAATAAAGTAACAGAAAATTTACATAGAAATGGTTGTTTTCTGTCGAAGGTCATAATGTGGCAACAGCTGTTTGTACAACAGTTGATCCAAAGCAATTCAAACATAAGATTTACAATCGCGTCACGGTCTTACCTTGCTACGCTTGCCCGCTAAAAAAATCATCACAGAATTGAGTCCCGCTGGCTGTCAGAGTTGCACATAGCAAAAGCTGTTTGTGCAACAGGTGTTCCATGGCTTATAGAGCAGCATAAAAATATAAATTCAATGAAAATAATTCTAAAATACAAAACCAAAAGATAGTACATGTCAACATCGTAAAAATGGAAATTTCCATCCTAACGTTTTTCCCAGTCCATCTCCCAACATATTCCAAAAATTGATTAAAACAATCAGTAAATTCAGAGACCAACCCACTCCATGTAATTTATCTAAGTACAAATCGCACAAAGTTGGCGCATTCTCCAATGTTTTGAAATTGGCCCCACTCATTCTAAGTAACGTATTCTTCCATGTTTTTACTAGAAATAGGTATTATACTACAATTTGGCAGGGATTTGACCTAAGGGTCGAAATCTATGGAATGAATGTAATAGTGGTCCGTATGTACCAGTGATCCATGTAGAGGCAGGGGTTCAACCTAAAGGTCCAAATCTCTGGAACGAATGTACCAGTGGTCCATGTAAGGGCAAAGGTTTGACCTAAAGGTCAAAATCTGTGGAACGAATGTACCAGTGATCCATGTAGGGGCAGGTGTTAGACTTAACGGTCATTCTACACTGGGACAGAGCCCCCAGAGATCTCCAGTTTGTTAGGAGCCTGTGGCACCCAGACACAGAATATGCTACAATTTTATCTGTGCATGTCGCACGTAGCAAGATCACTTTCTCCATGCAACCAAGGATCCGTACAAGGGCAGGGGTTCAACCTAAGGTCGAAATTTGTGAAACAAATGTACCAGTGGTCTGTGTAGAGGCAGGGGTTCAACTTAAAGGTCTATGGAACGAATGTACCAATGGTCTGTATGTACCGAATTAAATGTCAAATTTGAATTAAATATCAAAATCTGTGGAACGGATGTACCAGTGTAGGGGCAGGGGTTCAACCTAAAAGTCGAAATCTGTGGAACAAATGTACCTGTGAACCATGTAGGGACAGGGGTTCGACCTAAAGGTCATTCTACACCGGAAAGGGGCCCCCAGACACAGAATATGCTACAAATTTATCTGTGCATGTCGCACGTAGCAAGATCCCTATCTCCATGCAACCACTGATCCATACAGGGGCAGAGATTCGACCTGAAAGTCGAAATCTGTGCAACGAATGTACCAGTAATCTGTGTTAAAAAAAATTGTACTCTAACAAAATTTCAAAAAATTGATACTTAAAAAAAGTTTGTACTCTAACTGAAAAGATTAAGAACTTTTAAAAGAGGAAACAATTTTCTAAATACAGAAAAATATAAACCAAGTTTCAAAACATGAGATAAATTAAACAAAAAACACCAACCTTCAGGACTCCTCTTCTGACTGAAATGCTAAAAACGCTTCATTCAAACAAATCAGTCGTTTGATCTCTCACCCTCAACTTCATTTCATCTCCACATTTAGGACAAACATATTTATTACTCATAATCCCTTTCATAACACGCCAATCAATCACTTCTTTCAAACCTTTATTTTCTAAATTATAGTAGAATTTTAAACAAAAAATCAAATAATAAAAACATGTGCAACTATGGCAAAAGAAATGTGTTTCTACATCAGAAAACTGTGTAGCAATCACAGAAACGTATTCTTACATCATCTTCTTTTTGGATGTTGCATAATTACAGCTGAAAAACACAGATGCAAAAGGTTATCAGATTACAACATAAAGCACTCGCAATTGGAATACTTGGTGGAGATTTGGCGAGTGAGCTGAAAGTGAGGTGGGTTGGTCTCCGGATTAGCCAAACAATCAATCCCTTTACCCGATAAAACACTCTGAAACTTAGCTACAACATTGCTAACAGAACCCGAAACTGAAGCTATGTTTAAATCAAAAAATTAAAACAAAATCACCACATCCCACAATTAATCGCTTGGATTTGGTAAGCGAAGTGCAAATTCCATAAACTAGAGCTATACCAATTTCAGTACAGTGCAACTTGGATAAAACAAATGTCTCTAATTCGAAATCGTCATTAATTTGAAGATTTCTCTTGGTCCCTTGAACTTTGTATTAAATCAATGCTAAAAAATCGTGGATAATTCGAAGTTCAACTTCCTTAATTCGAAGTTATTTATAAAAAATTTCAAACCATAACAACTTTTCGGCCTTTCATCGTTAAGAAATCATCACCAGAATACCCCCACCTGTTCGACACATGACAGCTGAAACCCCCCTTTCCGCTACCTATTCGACCGGTTCGAGCATTCAACCTACACAGGGTGTTGGTTCAAGTGGCTTCAGACGTCATTTGAGCTTCCTATTATCAGTGTGTCTGTAGTGTTGTGAGAGTTTCGCTAGTGAGCATTCACGATGTCTTTGAGTAAATCACGCATTCAATACAAAAATTTAGCGTACATTTGTTGAAAAGGTTGCCGCCATTCACAATGTGGAAAAGGGTGTGAAGAAGAAATGCCAAATCGCCAACGAGTAGAAGATAGTGCCGAACACTTTGTCTACTTTTTTGGAAAATAAGGACAAAATTCTGAGTAACGCTGCTGCTACACGTGGAAATGGAAAGGATCGCAAAAGAGCTAGAGAACCAGACAATCCTGAAGTCGACGAGTGCGTGTTGAAGTGGTTTAAACAAGCACAGGACAAAAACATTCCTCTGAGTGGCCCCCTTATTCGAGCAAAAGCGGAAGAATTTTCTACCGGTTTCGGAAAAAGTGATTTCAAGGTTAGCACTGGTTGGTTGGATGGATTTAAGGAAAGAAATGGAATAGCCTTTAGGCGTATGTGTGGTAAAAGTGGAAGTGTGAATCAAGAAGCAGCAACTGTTTGGAAAGACGATGTTTTACAAATGATTGAGAGAACACCGGCTAAAGACATTTTCAATGTTGATGTGCTCCAGACAAGACATTAGTGTTTAAGAGAGAGCGTTGCAGTGGGGAAAAGAACAATAAAGAACGAGTCACTTTATTGGTTGGGGCTAACATGGATAGCAGTGAAAAGCTGCCTTTGCTCATGATAGGCAAATCTGCTAATCCAAGATGTTTTCAAAAATGTCAAATCTAAACCAGTAGAGTATAGACCAAATAAAAAAGCTTGAATGACTGTAGAAATTTTTAAAGATTGGCTGCTGAAACTTGATAAAATGTATCGACAAAAGAACAGAAAAATTCTCTTGTTTATTGACAATTGCACTGCGCATAACTCTATTCCACATATGGACAATGTAAAGGTTACTTTTCCCCCACAAAATATGACTTCAGTTGTGCAACCAATGGACCAGGGCGTCATAAAAAATCTCAAGAAATTTTACAGATGCCCTTTCATTTGAAACCTCTTGACAGATTCTTTCAAGGTCAAAAACAAAAAAAAAAACAGTAATATGTGTCTTTGATGCAGCACGATTGTGTCACAATGCATGGTCTCAAGTACCAGAAACAACAATAGCAAATTGTTTTCGAAAGGCAGGATTTACCAATAAAACTGACCCAGCTGAGTTCATAGAAGAAAATGTCCCCCCACCGGACGCATGGGGTAACAATATGGGCATGACATTCGAAGAATACGTCAATTTGGACAAAAACGTGGAAGTTTGTGGAAAACTGTCAGATCAAGACATTTTATCAGAAGTGTTAAATAAGGGGAGTGCAGTGGAGTACAATATCGAGGATGAAATACAGGAGGAAGAAGAAGAAACGCCAATCCCTACATCGTAGGAGGCGCTTTTTCATCTAGGCGAATTTTGTCGGTACATTGAAGGACAAACAAACATTAGTGAAGCTGTTTTCCATTCACTAAACATGCTTGATGATTTTGCTAACCTTAAACGACAGAACTCTACAAAACAATCAGACATTGCACAATTTTTCTAAAACTATAATTTTCTGTATTGAATGTAATACGTACATGTATGTCGCTTACGTAAATCTTATTTTGTTTACATACATATAGTGTTTAAGTTCTTCATACCATGGTATTTCTCAATAAATATTTACTTATTGACAGAATAACATTTTCAAGCAGTGGACCTGAAACTAAAGTTAAAAGATGTAACTTTTTTAAATCAAAGTTTAGGATAATTCAAATGTTTTTAGTGGTCCCTTCAGCTTCGAATTATCCAAGTTGCACTGTATATTAAGACGAGCAATGAATTCCCATATCATGCATAAATCCACTTGCTGGATTTAAAGAAGCTTTAAAAGAAAAAGGTAGCATGGATTATAATAAAAAAATTTCCAAATGAAAAAAATGGCACAATTAAAATAATTCATTTTAAGCAGGCATTTACCTTGCAGTTTTTCTTAATAAATTAGCTTTTTCCAAAAAGGTAATATATATAAATATATTAAACGGAATTCAGTATGTTAAGCAGAATGTTTGGCTAATCCGGAGACCAACCCACCACACTTTCAGCTCACTCACCAAGTCTCCGCTAAGAGTTCTGATTGCGAGCGCTTCTTGTTGTAATGTGGTAACCTCTTGTATCTATGTTTTTCGGCAGTAATTGTATAACATCCAATAAGAATATTCACGAAGGTGACGTAAGAATACGTTTCTGCGGTTGCTACAATTCTCTGATGTAAGCACATTTCTTTTGCCATAGTTGCACATGCTTTTATTATTTGATTTTTTGTATAAAATTCTACTATAATTTGGAAAATAAAGGTTTGAAAGAAGTGATTAATTGTATGTTATGAAAGGGATTATGAGTGATACGTATGTTTGTCCTAAATGTGGAGATGAAATTGTGATAAACCGAATGACTGATTTATTTGAATGGAGCGTTTTTAGCATTTCAGCCGGAAGAGGAGTCGGAGTCCTGAAGGTTAGTTGTTTTTTGTTTAATTTATCCCATGTTTTAAAACTTGGTTTCAATTTTTTTGTGTTTAGAAAATTGCTTCCTCCTTTAAAAGTTCTTAATCTTTTCAGTTTGAGTACAAACTTTTTTAAAAGTATCAATGCTTTTGAAATTTTGCTAGAGCATAAATTTTTTTTTCTAATACGGACCACTGGTACATTCATTCCAGGTCTGTAGATTTCGACCTTTAGGTCGAACTCCTGACCCTACATGAACCACTGGTACATTCGTTCCACAGATTTTGATTTGCAGGTCGAACCCATGACCTTGTATGGATCTTCGGTTGCATGGAGAAAATGATTTTGCTATGCGCGACATACACAGATAAAATTGTAGCATGTGCTGTGTCTGGGTGCTGCAAGCGACAGTTCCTAATAAACCAGAGATCACTGGGGCCTTCGTTCCAGTGTAGAATGATCTTTAGGTCGAACCCCTGACCTTACATGGACCACTGGTATATACGGATAACTGGTACATTCGTTCCACCGATTTTGACCTTTAGATCGAACCCCTGCCCATGTACGGATCTTCGGTTGCATGGAGAAAGTAATTTTACTACGTCAACATGTACAGTTAAAATTGTGGTATAAAAATTTTAAATTTCACAGAAATCTTATTTTGTAAGGTTTTTACGAGTACTATTCACTATTGCTTAAATTATCTTATTCTGTAAGGTTTTTACGAGTACTATTCACTATTGCTTAAATTACACTATCATTTGCATGAAAAACTCTTGCTCAGAATGCAGTAGCGAACGTCATTTTGGTGGGAGGAGCCTATTTCTAAACAGGGAAGAATATGTCATTTAAGATGGGTATGACCAAATTCAAACCACGGGAGAGTGCACCAATTTGGGGCGATTTGTACTTAGGAAAAATACGTGGGTTGGGCTGGTCTCCGGAATTACAGAATGTTCTTAACATAAATCTATCTAGATTGATCTGAATAAATATATTTATGGTTCTGGTTTCGTTATTTCCTCCACTCCAGATAATTCTAGTTTTGGGTATTCCTGTTCTATTTACTCTTGGCCTATCACTTCGCAGCCATTTCTTATCGTTTGTTATGCGATCACAAAGTTTCTGAAATGAGGAAGAAGGCTCAAAACGCCCTCCAAACAATTGTACTTCCCATATTTGCTTATGCATGTTCAAGAGTACTAAAATGCTACATTCTCTTAAACAGCAGTTTCATTTTTATGATCTATTTGTTTAACAGACAAAGTTATTTAACATATACTTCCTTGCTATACGAGCGGCTTAAAAAAACAAATCTAAAACATGCATTTCGTATAAGCACATTCCTATTTGTACAAATTTCTGTGGGATTGAATTTCCAGTATTGTCGTGGTAACCACGGGTAGTTATAAAATTTCAATATAGGATAATTGAATAAAATGATAAATGTATACAAAATATTTAAGGTTATAATATTTTACCTAGACAAACAAACAAAGCAGACTTATTTTTTTCCGCCATTCTTAATAAAACAATAATGGATTTTAAACGGCTGTGGTTAGGCTGCCTGCATGTGCGGTTGCGGATTGAGTTGTAGTAGGAAATCTGCAAGTGGGCTTCCGTCAAATTAGTCGGACGGTTGTCTTCCGGTGGAAAGTAGCGTTTTATTCCGTTTAGATGGATATTATGATGACAAGTATAAGAAATTTTTATATATTTTTAAATTCAAACCCTTTTCTATAGCTATGTTGTGTAATATATGTTCGACTATAGCTGTAATATAAGAAAAAATACTTTAAAAAGTAATTGGACATATTATTCCAGCTGACATGTAATGATGAAAATAATTTCAATAAAATCAAAGTCCCCAATTCCCTCCTCCTATATGTATATAGGAGGAAAAAATTCCATTTTCAAGATCTACTTTAATGTTATATATGCATTAGTGAGATCTAAAAATAGTATATTTTTAATTTTTTAAAGTAGTTTGTTTTTAAATATTTTCTTTCTTGATAAACAAAAGTTATAAAATAATTATGTTTTATCTATAACAGGATTTTTTTTAAAGATAACTATAAAACATTACACAAAAGGAATAGCAGGAAAAAATAATTTAAAATTCTTAAAACGTAAATTATTAAATATAATAAATAAGAGTAAATTATTAAATTATAAGAACAAATTTAAAAATGCTTTTGAAAAATATATTATATTAGAATTCGTTTTGAATGCTTACAGATGGGAAACCTTTTTGCCGCTTATGAAAAAAATAAATTAATGACAAAAAGAAAATATAATTTACTCAGTATTTTATGTGCATAAAAAATGCATTATTAAATATTTAAAAAAATGAAAAACCGGTTCACAATTAAATCTTTTTTAGGAATATATTATTATATATAATATTAAAAATTATTAAAAAATAGCTGCTTGTAATTGAATGGTTGAATATTATGAAATGGAAGAGATAATTTGCTATTAAATCATATTCCTTCACTAGAAGTACTTGCGTAAATATTTTAAATTTTTTTTCTTCACAACTTTACCAACGTCTTTCTGAGAAGGAGTAAAATATCACTTGTACCTTTCTCTTATTCTTTTTCTTCAAGATAAAGCACACACATGCAGGCCCGTGGAAATCGAGGGGCCTCTCCGGGCTCCCGTCCCCTCATATATGTACCTAATTTTTCCTGTCCGAGCCGGGTTCCCCAGCATACCGGGACGTGGGGGGGGGGGGGGAGGGAAGAGGCTCCAGTTCGGGTCTATTAATTAGAAATTTTTATGATCAAATACTTCTTGTCAAGTTCCTTAAAGAGTTTGGAAAGATTATCATATTTTATTTTCAGAAAAATAGAAGTGGAAAAAAGGAATCGCTCCATTCTTCAAGCTCTATTTTAATGCTATATATGCATTTGTAAGAGCTAGAAACCGTAAAATTCGACTCTTTTATCGGTAATTTATTTTTAAATATATTTGAAGAATTACAATTTAAATAACACTGTCGTCTAATGTTAGTAAACGAAATATAATTTGCTACCTTCAGCCGTAAGACAACAACCATCCGGTTAATTTGTCGGTAACCCACTGGAAGGTAGCTCAATGCGCGTCCGCACTTAACGGCAGCCAAATTACATCGTTTCCGCAACAGCACTTGCAGGTAGCCTAACCACTTCGATTTTAAACATGGATTATTTTTACACCCGGTAGAGAGAGTGACCTCTCCCTCCAATCAGAGGTCGTTCTGATGTCATGTGATATTTTCTTGGTTGGGATGGGGATTACTCATGGAGTTAGAAGCGTCACCTTCGTGAACTAAAGAGACCTCCTAACTCCGACGTCTCCGAAAACGGTGCTAGAAAATTGTTGATATAGTATACTTTTTGTTGTTGTTGTTGTTGTTGAGACCCAGACCGCCCGACCTACCAGAAAAGTGTAAGGTAACCGTTTGAACGGCCGGGAAGTGCCACCCAATTTAGACCGGAACCCAGTGGGGAGCCATCCGCAGGGACCGTACTCTCCTTCCCCTACCACCAACCTCTCGGAAGGATGATATAGTATACTTGTAAAATAGTGTTTTTTTTTAATAATTCGACACCCATAACAGATATGTACACTTTCTATATGTATATTAATGTTTCTGACAGTCGTTGTCAGTAAAAAAAATTAATTTTTTTGTTAATTTTTGCAATAAACGATGCATTTTTCTTGCATCGTGTCAATGCTTATAGTACATAACAGGGGTGTAAGTAGTATATATCCACACGTATGAGCGCACACATTTTTTTACACTAAAAACATGATTTTATAGCTTATTATTTTTTTTTTCGAAAAAAAAAAAGGTCTCGATCCATTTTAATATTCAAAACATGATTTTTATAGTTAAAAAAAGGTGCATATATGCCTTTTTTCATTTAGACCAAATTTTAACATTTTACAGTGAATTACTGAACTTTTTTAGTTAAAAAAAAGCTAGACTTTTTCATACTAAAAGTATGATTTCACAGATGCACAATATCTTTAAAAACATTTTTTATAAAATTGGTATGAATAAATAAGTTTAAAAAATATAGATTTTAATTAAAAATGCTCTGTTTTTAAATGGTGGGGCTGAGACCCTCCTTTTAATTCCCCACTTATCTCAAAAAATTTTAACTAAATCTAAACATTTTTTATAAAATTGAAATAAATGAATTATAAAAAATATGAAATGTCAAAATTAAAAAATGCGTGAAAAAAAGTGGACCTCCAAATGAATGGAAGCCCTCTAATATATTAAAAAATGAAATAAAATGATTAAGCTTTCTCTAATTCATATTCGTATTTATCATCGATCATACCCGAATACTTAAATATGTATCTTCCTTTATTGATTTTATTTAATGATTCATCAGAAAGTTTCCATGTTTTTTCGCAAGGTAATACTCTTTTTCTTTATTTTCTACATCTAACTTTACGATTAATGAATCTGTATTTAGTATTAATTTTACTCAATGATATCAGATCATATTTCCCAGGATTTAAATCTTTTAATTTAAACGTTTTGGGATAACCTCTGAGTCTATTGAATTCTTCCATTTATTAGTAAACATTTTTTATAAATAAAATTATACTCATAAATACTAATAGCACTCCATTGGAAAAAATCTTTTTGATTTTCTAAAGATTCATCATTTAATTCTATACATTATGGTACAAATCCAGTGGGGGATAGTCATCCCCAACTGAATTATAGAGATATTAAGAAAGATCTTGAGAAAATTTTAGATTATTATAATATAAAATACGATCGACAGCATTTTTATAAATACATCCTTTCTCCATAATTCCAGACCGGTAAACTGTTACCGGTCTGAAAATCTTCATAATATATAACAAATCGTTAGTTATAATAATATACTTTTTATAAATATAAATCCACCCATTCTTCATAATCTGTAAAACCTCTTTCTTCCATCTCTTTTATGAGTCTTTCTCTATATTCTTCATCAGACTTTGACTCTCTGAATATTATTTCAGCTATAATATTTTTGTTCATTATCAGAAATTGTAATAGAAACATCAGGATCAAATCCATTTAGTATATTAATTATTCTAGTTACTTTCCCTACAAAACATTTATCATCACCCTCTTTTAGTTCATCTTTTAACACTTTTATTACTTCGTTTTTATTCTCATTTTTTTAAAATTCTATTAAACACAATAACTAATATTTCTCTAAATTTAATATTATGGAAATCTTCCTCTAGTAAGTCTCTTTTAATTTCTATACCTAATTCTTTAATGCATTCATCTAAATCATATTTAATTTCTGTATTTAGTAATTTTATGATAGTCTCTCTCAAAGATTTTTGAATATATGTATTATACACATTTTGAGAGTCATTATATACATTATTATGAAATAATCGTCTTCTTAAAATCGGGAATAAATTTATTTTATCTTCATCATACCATACTTCATTTATTCTAGGCAAAAATATTAATTCATTTAGGGATGTAATATCATTTTCTCTACAATCTAATTCTACTAAATTTATTAAATTTTCTATTCCTTCTAGTGATGTTAATATATTTTCTATACAATCTAATTCTTCTAAATTCATTAAATTTTCTATTCCTGCAAGTGAAGTTAATTTATTTCCCTCGCAATATAATTCTTCTAAATTTATTAAATTTTTTATTCCTACAAGTGAAGTAAATTTATTTTCCTCACAATATAATTCTTTTAAATTACTTAGATTTTTCATTCCTTCAAGTGACGTTAATTTATTTCCTCCACAATGTAAATTTTCTAATTTTATTAAATTTTCTATTCCTTCAAGTGAAGTTAATTTATTTCCTCCACAATATAATACTTTTAAATTAGTTAAATTTTTCATTCCTTCAAGTGACGTTAATTTATTTCCTCCACAATATAAATCTTTTAAATTAGTTAAATTTTCTATTCCTTCAAGTGAAATTAATTTATTTCCTTCACAATTTAATTCTTTTAAATTAGTTAAATTTTTCATACCTTTAAGTGATGTTAATTTATTTCCTCCACAATACAATTCTTCTAAATTGGTTAAATTCTTCATTCCTTCAAGTGTCGTTAATTTACCACTCGTACAATGTAATTCTTTTAAATTCGTTAAATTTTCTATTCCATCAAGTGAATTATAAAATAACAAAGAAATAGATATCACTTCAGTAGGATTCTCTATATCTAAGAAAGATATAAATTCTTTTCTTATACCATTATTATATATAACATACATTTATTTAGAAACATTTTTATAAAATATTTATTTTTCATCTTTGTTAGTTAATTGTCTCAAAAGATAAACACATTCTTTCAAGGTTTTTTTAACTTCACAAATCTCTTCAGCAATTTTTTCTCTATAAGGTTCTTCATAATGACCAAACTTTTTATTTAATTCACTCATCTGTATCGCTTGTATTTTTTTCCAATGAACATTAAAAAAGTGTTCGGGTAATAGATCAAATTTGTATTTAATCAAATAACAAAATCAAATTTATCCATAAATTCTGCTATAAATTTTTCACTGAATGTCTGATATCTAGCTATATACATCCAATTTAAATCATCTTTTAATACTCTCATGGTATCTTCTGAAAGATTTTGAAACATTGATACTTTATATAAATCTAAATTGTCAGAACATTTTATGATAAATTCTTTACTTATTTTACATTTTTCTATAAAATCTTCCGAAAATTTTTGATATTTAGAAATTTTAGGCCAATCATCAGGTTGAGCAAATTCTTCAATAAAAGAATCAGACAGTGATAAATATTGAAAAATTAAATCCCAATTTACATGCTCTTTCAGATTTCTAATTACATCTTCAGATAAATTATTTCTGGAAAATTAATTCCAATCGATATCCATTTAATGATGAACATATTTTAAAAAGGGATTTTTTCGATATGCATATAAGGTTTCAAAGTGTTTAATCTACCGTCGGATTTTATCCATAATGTGAAGATATCATCACGTTTACCATAAGCAAAACAGGTTACTGTATCTGTATTAGCATTTAAAATTTCCTTACCATTGATTTCTAGTGATATCAGTGGATCTTGAATTTTATAATTTATATATTTACTTTCGACTGTATTATATACAGCTATATATATGGAAATTTTCATATGCATATCTGTAGTTAATCGCATCTCTTGATCCAGTAACTTAGAACTCATCATGTTGAAATTTGCTTTATTATATCCTAAATGGTTAAAAGTATGAAAATCATCTTCTATGGTAATCCAGATATCTCTATTGTTTAACATATTTTATTGACAGCATCGTTATCATTTTCAGGTTCTGAAACATTCGTAATTATTTTATTTTTGCATCAAATTTATCATTCTTTAATATTAATGAATTTTTTTCAAAATATCTTTTATTCACAGCATTTTTATCATCTTTAGGATCTGCTACATTTCCTATTTTTTCCCTTTTGCATCGTAAGCTTTTCCTTCTAAAGAATGTAAAGTTGTTTCATTTAATTATTTTATTCTCTTACCTGTTTCTTCAGTAAAGGATAAAAAAAACCTCATCATATTTAGTTTCTATAAGATCTCTCAATTCAAAATGATTATTCTCTATTTCATTCAAAACGAAACTTTTAGTGGTTAAATCTAAATCATCTATAGGATTTTCGCAAATTTTTAAAATTCTATTTTCCATATCATAATTTCCATCATCCGTTAATTAAAAACCTATACCAGGAGGTCCAATAGGCCCTTCTTTCAATTGATCATCATAAGGTGAATAACGACCAGCCATTTATAGCATTAATTTTATGATTTTAAACTCTTAACCATTGTTATAGTTTTATTTTTCAAATTTATAAAACATCTCTTTCTTTCTTCAAAAATAATATAAAACTTATATTCCTTTTGAGTATTCATTAATCTCTCCCAATTAAATTCAATATCTAAATTATTTAAATCGGTATAGTTTTCATGATTTGATAAGTCAAAATAAAAAATAGTATACATTTCTCCAAAATTCTTCTTATTTATCAAACATCCTGTTTCAGTATTAATATCATTTAATCCTGCATGTAAAAGAGCTTCATACACTCTATTATAATCTGTATTGGTAAAATTCGTTTTGTAACGCATAAGAGGAATTTGTTTATTATTAATCATCAACCAGCATTCAGTCATATCTATATTATCAAATATCATATTATTTTTTTCATAATCACCATCTCTTTCAACGTACTGAGGAATAACATGGACATCTAAAACTTCATCAGAGGCTGTTGTTGCTGTGACAGATCCATTATCACTTTTATAAGGGCCTACCATTTTAAATCTATATCGATCCCAATTCACCTCTATATCTTTATCAGATAAAAATGATTCCATAAATACGCTTTCTGCAGAATTTTGAAATTCTATATAAGGTAAATGCAAGGTTAAACCTTCAACTACTATCTTATAATTAATATTATCGATATCAGTATATATCATATTCTTATTTTCATTTCTTTGAATTTCTATTTTCACTTCAAAACCAGAAATTACCTTTCCATATTCTCTAAAGAAATCGATTATATCTTTTAAAGGTGTTCATATTTTAATGACATTGCTATCTTTCGTTAGTTCCCATCTCTTTGCGAATCCTTCGTTATAATCTTTATTCATTTTCAAATTATTAAAAAATTCAGTTATTTTAGTAGTATCTTCTAAAGTACCCTCATATTTTAACTCTTTTCGGTCAGCTGAATCAGCTATATCTAGATAAAAAAAAATCATCTTGAGCTTGTGATGTTACATAATCAGGTGTATAGTGAGTTAATCTTAAAGCATGATTCATGATTGAAAAATTTGACTGTGTATTTGATTCAATTTCAGTATCTCCTATATGTACTTTTAAAGTTTTGATAAAACCTCCCCCATTTACCAGACTTACATTTTCGTTTCCAATGGATGTTTTATCATTTTTTGTAATTTTTAATTTTTGTTCAAGATATCCTCTAGAATATAAAATGTTTGCTTTAGTATCATTAATATGAAAAACATAGGTAGTATTCTCATCTGAACTATGTTCTTTTGGATGAATTTCTCTTAATTCATAACTTTTAATTTGATCATTATGATAATAATGAGTATCACTCAATTCATAAATCTTTTACATTTATTTAGGAAGAATTTTTAAACCACCTCCTTTCTTCTTCATTGAAAATATTTCATTTAATTTATTCCGTGCTTCGATAACAGGTTCAGTTTTCAACAAAACCTTTAACCCTTTCGGGACGGCGGCATTCCGAAACTACCGTGGCCCAAAGGACGAAGCGCTTCGTTTCCGAAATGTGCGTAAAAGACGGCTATTTTTTTGCGCTAAGCCTAACTCTCGAAAAAAATTCACTAAAAATCACCCGTTCAACACAGCATTCTACTATTTTCAGGAAGAAAAGAAATACTTATTTTCTATTTGATGTATATTTTTTATACAAATTTTCTTTTATCAAAATATTAAAAATTTTAGTGTATATATGTTTTAGGTACAAATGGATAATTCTTTGGCATGTCCTTCCGATTTTTTAAAACTGTACCACATACATGCGTATTCTTAGACAACAAATACTTTGCAAGAACAGGAGAGGTAAAAAATTTATCCAAATACAAAGTATATCCTTTTCCTGAAAGTTCACTTAGAAGTGGTTTCACCACTTCGAAGTGGTTCTCCATACCCACCATCAGAGCTTGATAATCCCGTGTCCTTTCCAGTATACACAAAGAAATTCCCTTTATGGCCTCATTCCGATTCTGACGATTTATATATTTTTATTTCATATCTGGACCTTTTCAATGGGATATATTAACGAAATCCCAGCCTTCCTTTCCATGAGAACATAAATAACCTAATCATTTCATTGCCGTACATTCCTTTACCCCCCCCCCCTCCCCCACCCACTAAAAAAAACTCTCTTATATACCTCTAATTCAACAACCAAATCAATAAAAGACAAAATCAGAACGAGACCCGGAACTCAATTATAAAATTGTTGATGCTACGAGAAGTGCTATGTTTACTTTACAGAACCATGTGTTTCACCGCTCCAAATGGAGAAATAATTCATTGGATTCTCCTTGTGCCAAGGTCAAATATCTACAAAATACATTTAAGTTGCTTCCACGGGCATTTAGCGCCATCTAGGAGACAAATATATTCAAACTAAAACGTTCCACGTAGAAACACCAATACGTGCCAGTCGTCCTTTAGGGTAAAATTTCCTCCGGCCCGCGGGAGTGCGGGGCCGGCGGGATTAGTTCTGCTCCTACGTAAAAGAAATCCCGCCGGCCCCGGGGAGTGCCGCTCGTCCTTGAATGCAACTTCGCAGCTGGCGCGTGGGCGTGCCACTCGTCGCGAAAGGGTTAAAAATCCTTGTATTTTTTTACTTTTTCTATATCATCTATGTTTATTCATTTATTTATGAAGAAAAACCTGACCTAACAATTGGTATCCTCAAAAATAGGAATAAACTTAAATTCTACAGCTCCTTTATTTAAATTAATTAATTCACCTTCTTGATTAGTAATCCTCATTTTTATTCTTTGAACAGGATTCGTTTTAACAGTAAAATATATCCAATTATTAAATTTTTTTGAAATTATACTACCTGGAGGATTTTTTTAGTGAGAGAATAAATGACTTCTGAATTAGATTGATTTATTAAAGATCCTTTTACAACATCACAGTGAATATAAATATTATCATTTCCATTAGATATATCAGAAATATGTTTGCCTTCTACCTCTGTTTATTCATCAAAACTTCTGTATGTCGCTTTTAAAAAGCCTATAATTTTATGAAAGTTACTTTTTGTAAAATCAATTACCCAAACTTTTTTCAGTTTAATAGCTATTCTTTGTCTTGCTTCAATAATACCAAATTTCACAGGTAGATCCTCACCGAATATTTTCATCATATACTCATTTATACCTCTTATAGTATAATTACCATTTGAGATAACAATTGTTATATCTGTGCCTAATTTATACATTCTAAATATGTTATTTCCATAATTCTCACTTATATTAAACCATGAAACTTCCATAGAAAACGACTGTAAAGCTAATTTTTTTAATTTAAGAGGTGTAATAAAATTTACAGTGAATTCCTCCGATTTCTCATGACCTTCAGATTTTAATATTATCATTTATACAGAACAAAATTTTCATTATAGTCACTAGGTTGTGTAGGAAATGATTTGAGAACATTTTTAGGTGATTTACCTTTATTCCTTTCTCTTATATATTTCATACAAAATAAACCACATTTCACAGATGTAGATTTCTGTAAAAACTATCATTATGATCTATTTTTGGTTTTTTATTAGATGTAACAAGAATTGTTTTAATATTTTCAGGAATATAATATTATATTCACCAAACGGATCAAAATATTCCACATATTTATATTTAGGATCATTATAATGACAAACCCAATGAGTTCCGGGAACTGTTGATACATCTAAATTAATGATTCCATTTTCAAATTTTCCTATTGTTTTAGGTAATAAATCGAATGTAAATACACCTCTATATCCTTTTTCATTTTTCATATTTTCTTCAATCATTTTGTTACTAATTCCCAAGGTTGATATATTCCCTTTCCACGTTTTTTTCCCCCCAGATCCTTTCATCTTTTTTTGTACAGCTGAACTAGTTAATCCAGATAAAGCACCTGTTGCTAATGCAGGAACTGCAAATTTAGCAGCTGTTATTAAAGAGGGTATAAGTGCTGCTAGAAATGGTAAAAATCCTCCATTTTTATCTAATTGCGTTTTACTGATAGTAATTCTTTTTCCATCATTAATATGATTAATTGAGTTTTAGTTAAATGCATCTCATGATTAGGAGTTTTAGATTTGTCAATTTGTAATGTTAGTTCTTCTTTTTTTCTAAAAGCTGATTTAAGTTTATTTTTCTGACCTTCAAATGTATTTTCTTTTTTATCATTTAATAACAGAGAAATTGTTTATGATATCGTTGTACATCATTAAGTAATTTTTCCATTTTTTAATAACATATCTAACAATAAAACTATTTGATCACTCAATTTCTTTGATTTACCTCCATTACATATTTTTTCTGTTAATTTTGAGAATACATCCTTTTTATCTATACTTTCCCCAAACCAAGGTTTGCTTACATTTATAATCTGTAAGACGTTGATATATTTTTTCATCATTTCTATTTTATAATCTGCTTCCTTAATTTTTTCTAGATCACTTTCAGCTTTAGAATAGTTATAATTTTTAGTATTATTTCCTTTCAATCTTTTATATTTATCTCGCTTTTCTTTAGCCATTGCTATTATATCATCAAGATCTATTTTAGATTTATTTATAAGATTAGAAGGTAATTCTAAATTTTCTTTTTTGATAAACGGAATATCCAAAAATCTATCAGTGTAAAATATAAATTTGCTCTATTCATCAATTGTCCAGCATCTGATGTGTAATCAAACTCAAGAGGTAGAAAGGAAATATTTTCTACAGCATTTTGAATACTTTTCACAACTTCTTTATTTGATTTTTCATTTTCTTGAGTGACTGGTTTATGAAATTTTTCTAAGGTTTTTTGAATACCTAATTTTTCTTTTAGTTGATCTTCACTATTCTTTCTTATTTCTTTTTCTAATTTTACTAATTTAATTGAATCTTTTATTTGTTTTATAAGCTTGTGTTTTCGTTCTTTTTCTAATTTGTTCATTTATATAATATTAATTTTTTACAGCGAGTAGATTACTTTTTACAGCGTGCAAATTATTTTTTACAGCGAGTAAATTATTTTACTCCTATATAAATGCTAAAAAGTAAAGACTACACGGAATCAGATGAGTTACCTGATCCTAAACAACATCCTTTGTTACCTAAACATCCATTTAGATTGCTTATAACAGGGCCTTCAGGTTCAGGTAAAACAAATTTACAGTTAAATATGATTTACGATTTTTTAAATTTTGATGCTCTATATATATGCGCGAAAGATTTATACGAACCTAAATATTTTAAATTACAAGAAATATATACAATGTTTGAAGATATAGAAAGAGAAGATATTTTGATATGTAAGAATATAAATAATAAGAAAACATTATTAGAATTATATGATAAATACAAAAAAGAAGTATTATTTTCTTCAGATGATTTTATTATTGTAGATGATTTAAATCCTTCATTAAAGAATTTAGTTATTTTCGATGATTGTGTGACTGAGAAAGATCAAAAAACCATTCAGGAATTATTTATCAGAGGCAGAAAGAAAAACGCATCCATAATTTATTTATCACAGTCTTATTATTCAACTCCTATCAATATAAGAAAGAACTGCAATTACTTTATATTTTTCAATCTACAACCAAAAGAAATTCAACAGATTATAAGAGAGATAGATGGTAAATTAAGTACTGAAGAATTCAAACAAATATATAATAAAAGGATCAAAAACAATACGATTATTTAATGTTAGATTTAGTGAATCCAAAAATGAGATATAGAAAAAAAATTGATCCTATATAAATGAAATGGAAGAATATTTAGAAAAAAAGCTTTATGTTTACAGAAAGAGTAGAAATTTGTATAACAAGATAAGTATTTCATCATCAATAAGCAAAGTCATCCTAAGTGGAACAGGTTTATCAGCTATTGCTTTTATTCCACTTGCTTGTTCAAGTTTATCTGCAGGAGTTGTAGAAGTGGTTGATAAGGGATTAAAAATAGAAAAAAGAAAGGAAGAATATAAACGTTGCTTTAGATTTTATAAAGGACTTATTAATTCATATAAAGCTAAGAAATATACAGAAGAACTCTACAGAAGAAGAAATTTATTTAAAAGAAAAGGATTTCATAGAAACATTAGATTTTAATGGAGTTGAAAAATATATAAAAGAAATGGAATTGAATGGATATAAATTTATTCATCCTAAATAAATGGTGTAGAAGACCCAGACCGTCCGACTCGTCCAGAGGACTAAGAGCAACTATTTGGACGGCCGGTAAATAAATGGTGTGTAAAAAGGAAGGCGGTGATATTGTTGGATGGTTACAAGATAAAATAAATCCTCCAAAAATGCATTTACCTGGATATCAATATTGCGGTCCATTTACAAAATTAGAAAAAAGGTTAAAAAGAGGTGATCTAGGAGTAAATAGAGTTGATAAAGCTTGTAAAAAACATGATATTTCTTATAGTAAAACAAAAGATACAAAACAGAGACATGTTGCTGATCAAGAATTAATAGATGATTTAAATACAATAGAATATCCAACATTTCGAGAAAGATTAGATAGAGGAATTATTAAATATATTATTAAAGCTAAAAAAACTTTTGGGTTAGGAATTTCTATAAATATGTATTGTGTCAAGTGTAAAAAGAAAACCGAAACTGAAAATTATCATGAAACTACATTTAAAAATAATAAACCAATGGGTAAAGGTATTTGTACAATTTGTGGAAGTAAAAAGAATACTTTTTTAGGATCAAAGTCTAAAAACATATTAAATAATCAAAGTCAAGAAACATATTATAATCCAGAAACAGGATATTGTGGAATTAATGAATTGAAAAGAAAAACAGGATTACCTAATGTTGAAGAATTTTTACATGAACAAGATGTATATACTATATATAAACCTGTCACTCGTAAATTTAAAAGAAGAAGAGTTTATGTTCCAAACGGTAATAATCAATTTGATGCTGATTTGCTATTTATAAAAATTATAGCAAATATAATGATGGAACTAATTATTTGTTAACAGTTATAGATTCTTTTAATAAATATGCTTGGATTTTCCCTATAAAAAGAAAAACATCTGAAGAAGTTGTACAAGCTTTCAAAGAAGTTTTTAAAGAAGGAATACCGAAATTTATATTGACGGATGAAGGTACTGAATTTACAGGAAAAGTAGCACAAAAGCTATTTAAAGATTATAACATAAAATGGTTTACGACTTATAATAAAGAAATAAAATCTGCAATAGCTGAGAGATTTAATAGAAGTATAAGAGAAAAAATTATAAAAGATATGCACGCTAACAATACTAAAAGATATATTGATGTATTACCCAAATTACTTAAAAATTATAACAATTCATATCATAGATCAATAAAAATGACACCCATTGAGACTAGTTGAGACGAAAATGAATCTCAAGTTTATAAAAATTTATATACGAAAAAGATCATAAAAAAACCTAAATTTATGTTAGGGGATAGAGTTAGAATATCAAGAATTAAAAAACATTCAGGAAAGTAGATGATTCTACATTTACGGAGGAAATTTTTATTGTTTCTGAAGTAATCAAAACAGATCCAATTACTTATTGATTAAAAGATTTAAACAGTAAAGAAATTGAAGGAACATTTTATGAATATGAAATGGTAAAATATACTAAAAAAGATGATGTATATAAAATTGAAAAAAACATAAAAAAGAAAGGAAATAAATACTTTGTAAAATGGTTAGGATATCCTGATGAATTTAATAGTTGGACATCTGATTTATGCGATGTTAGTTTTTGAATATCATGTTTAAATTATGATGATATCATTCTTTTTTAATTAACATATTTAATTTTCTTGGTTGAATCTATTTTTATATTCTTTATTATCAATAAAATATGTTTCGACAATATTATAAACTTTATCATTAGAAATCCAAGAACATATATGAGGAATCAAGTCTTGATATGATCCAGATATTTTAGTATATTGATTAGTTTTAATTTTTAAAATAGTATCATAGTTATTGGTGTGCTCAGATCTGAGCACACCAAAATCATTACTAATTTTCCAAATTTTATTAATATTATTATATCAAAAGTGGTCCCCCAGATCTGGGGGGGGGGGCATATTTATCATCTATTTCAGAGTGCCCAGATCTGGGCATTGAAGAATTATTACCAGATAATGAACCTTTTATTTCTATATCATAATTTTTACAAGATAATGAACCTTTTATTTCTATATCATAATTTTTACAAGATAATGAACCTTTTATTTCTATATCATAATTTTTACAAGATAATGAACCTTTTATTTCTATATCATAATTTTTACAAGATAATGAACCGTTTATTTCTATTATTATATTAAAAGTGGTCCGCGAAGATCTGCGCGGGGCATATTTAGAGTGCCCAGATCTGGACAGTCTAGAATTTTAATCTAATTTTTATTATTTAACTCTTCTATTAAATGATATACAAAACAATACAATAAAATTTAATGATAAAGATTTTACTTGATAAAGATGATAATCCTTGGTTTAAAGGAAAATATATATGTGATATATTAGGTTATAAAGATATAAGACATGCAATAAAAGATATTATAAATAAGAAGAATACATTAAAATTTAAAGATTTTATTTTAAGGATTTGAGGGGGCCTGAAACCCTTAAAATCCATCCCTTGATATAAATCTTGACAATTCAAACCCCGTTTATGGGACGGGGTTTAAAGGTAATGAAAAATCTTTGAAAAGTTTAATTGATTATGAAGATAAGCAAAAATACGAATGTTTATGCCCCCCCCCCTAGCAGGGGGGTCATGATTTTAAAGAAGATAGGATTTATTTTAAGGATATAAATCTTGACAATTCAAATCCCGGTGTTTTACTGGAGTTAAAAGGTACTATATTTATTAACGAATCAGGTATTTATAGTCTTGTAATTAAAAAGATGTTATTCCATCTATTCGTAAAAATGGTGAATATAAGATTAAAAACTATTATGAGAATAAATTTAATAAGATCGAAAAATTTGAAGAGGTACCTAATATGGGTACTTCACAATTTTCATTATATAAACTCATATTTAGATCTACGATGCCTAAAGCTGACAGATTGGATAACTAAAGATGTTTTGCCATCAATTAGAAAAGAAAGGTGTATATAAAATAATAAGATTTCGTAGTTAATAAATGAATGCTCACTTCTTTGACGGTGTTGAAATGGTTGAATCGATTCAACACCGTCAAAGAAGTTAGCATTCATTTACTTACCTCATTATCTGAAACTTCATATTTCAGATAATGAAGTTTCAGATAATGAGGTAGCGCATAATTTAAAGATGAAATTAATGTATTCAGATGATGAATATTTTTATGTTATAGATTATGAGAGTTTAAAACAAAGAAATAAAAGTAGAATTAGTTATTTTAAACGAATAAAAAGGAGGTATAATATTACTCAAGAAGTTGAGGAAATGTTTTTAAAATTTTTAGATTTTATGTATTATGAAAAATCAGTTAATTATTATTATTTTATGAAAAAGATGTGTGATTTTTTAAAATTGAAAATAATATAAAGGTTCAAAGACTTTGTTATAAAGTCAAAAAAAATATGAAAAAATCTGGAATGATTTCTTACAAAAAGTGAAAATATTATTCCTTATGAAGAAATTATGCAATCCCCTTATAAAAATAAATCATAATAAATGGAAGTGACAAGAATATGTACACACTGTAAGATTATAAAACCAATAGAGGATTTCTATAAACATTGTAATTATGGTAAATTTAATCGTGACAGTATTTGTAAAATTTGTAAATCTAAAAGATTAGTTATACAAAATATAAATTGTGAATGCGGAAAACAGTATACATATCTTCACAAACAAATACATTTAAGAAGTAATTATCATATCAAGCAAGTTGTGAAAAGTATTTAAAAAAGTATTTCCTAATAAATGGACATGCAACTGAGAACAAAGACTATTGGTGAACTCAGAAGTGTTTTAAAATGTTTAAATGTAAAACAACCGAAAGGTTGTAATAAAGATGAATTAATTAGATTATTAATTAAATATGTCAGAAAAACAGGTGGATATTGTCCCAAGGCAAATTTGGGACATTGCAAATTATGGAGGAGTGTAACCTACAAAGATGGTCCCTGTACTTCTCCTCTAATTCATATACACTTCCCTAAGAGAACACCTGCAAAAGGATGAGCAAGCCATGTTTCTGGGAAATATGGACAACGATCACCCAGTTACAAAGGGGCGCACAGCAGGGCGCTCTTGGGGAGAGCTGACCCTTGTCCGGTTCGGCTGCACGTGCACGCAAGGTCGTGAGAACCCGCGGTCCACCTGCCAGATATTAATTCTGGGGTGATCGCCATCCTCCTGTCAGCACAGCACCCAATAGCTGGACATTTTTGGAAATATCCAATGAAGATACCAGGGGCGTTGATTGGGGGGACGAGTAACAAACCTGGGGCTTAATTGTGTAGGAGGAGACATTTTTCCGATGATCGAGAGAGTGGTAGATTTTTCGAAAAGTACGAAGAATTGAGTTTGAGACTTCAGAGAGAACGGAGAATTGGTTTGTGTGCTCGAGAGAGAAGAGTCTCTCAAAAATTACGTCTGCAGCGATGTTCGGCGATTCCTCCGCCGAAGTTCCCCGTATCCAGTGGCGCATCCAACGATGTTCGAAGGTATGAAATGCATGTATCACATACTTAGTCTGTTTAACACAGTTTTAATTAATGTCTCACTCTCTCGACATCTTGTTAAATCCACACTTGAGTAAATAGTAGGGACGAATTTAATTGCAAACATAAATGGAGATTTTAATTACATACATTCTTTAAATATTCATGATTTAGAAAATGTCAATGGAGAGTCATTGTAATTTGTTAAGAATGTAAATTGAACCAATCAAATATGTTTTTATTATTATTATTTTTTTAATTTCATTTTTATCAATAAATACATTGTTATTGTTTTATATCATGTCCGTTGTCCTCATTTGCCACTAATTTAATTCTATGTATTTTTATTCGACACGGCCAATGTCGGAGAAGAGAAACTATACTAATTTATGCGTTCTAACAGGACGTGTGGTTAAAACCCACATAACAAAAATGCATTTTTGTTAAAATGCTTTTGTTTGAATATTTAAAGAATGTATGTAATTAAAATCTCCATTTATGTTTGCAATTAAATTCGTCCCTACTATTTACTCAAGTGTGGATTTAACAAGATGTCGAGAGAGTGAGACATTGTTTAAAACTGTGTCAAACAGACTAAGTATGTGATACATGCATTTCATACCTTCGAACATCGTTGGATGCGCCACTGGATATGGGGAACTTCGGCGGAGGAATCGCCGAACATCGCTGCAGACGTAATTTTTTAGAGACTCTTCTCTCTCGAGCACACAAACCAATTCTCCGTTCTCTCTGAAGTCTCAAACTCAATTCTTCGTACTTTTCGAAAAATCTACCACTCTCTCGATCATCGGAAAAATGTCTCCTCCTACACAATTAAGCCCCAGGTTTGTTACTCGTCCCCCCAATCAACGCCCCTGGTATCTTCATTGGATATTTCCAAAAATGTCCAGCTATTGGGTGCTGTGCTGACAGGAGGATGGCGATCACCCCAGAATTAATATCTGGCAGGTGGACCGCGGGTTCTCACGACCTTGCGTGCACGTGCAACCGAACCGGACAAGGGTCAGCTCTCCCCAAGAGCGCCCTGCTGTGCGCCCCTTTGTAACTGGGTGATCGTTGTCCATATTTCCCAGAAACATGGCTTGCTCATCCTTTTGCAGGTGTTCTCTTAGGGAAGTGTATATGAATTAGAGGAGAAGTACAGGGACCATCTTTGTAGGTTACACTCCTCCATAATTTGCTATGTCCCAAATTTGCCTTGGGACAGATATGAACCTGTTTTAGTAGATTTATTAAATCTAGATTTGTCAGCATACTTAGATAAAAAGAAGAAAATATTTATTGAAAAACCTGAAACACGTAATAAAATTAAGAAAATTTTTGATTCTTTTAGTTTAAGATTTGATAAAAATAGTAATGATTTTAAATCTGTAATTTTCGTTCCTGAAGAAAAAACAAGTGTTAATCTTGAAAAGTTTTTTACACTAGAAGAAGATAGAAAATGTCGTATATGTGGTATATATTACAAAACTGAAGATGAAGAAGAACATATAAAGAAAGACTTAATGATTAAAAGATCAAAACAAAAGAGAAAATGTATTATTTGCGGTAAATATTATAAAATATCACATTTTGAAAGTCACATATCAAGTCGAAAACATAAAAAAGCATTATTAAGTGATGAAAGAAATGTAGAAATTCAGGAATATGAAACTGCTTATAAATCTAGATTAAGATCTTATAGAATTAATAATTGCAATAATATTAAAATCCCTCTAGAATTTTTAGAAGAGAAAAGAAAGATTGTAATAAAAAAAATAAAGCAAATTTTGAATAACTAACAATGTAATGAATAATAACTATAATAACTATAATAATAACTATAAATAAGAATAACTAACAATAAATTAGAAAAACATGTAAACTTGTTTTATATGAAAGATGAAAAAAATGATCATTATTGTTGGATTTAAAATATGAATAGTTTGATCAGATCACAAATTACTAATAATCATATATTTTTATGTGATAGATGTTTAAATCATTTTTATTCTGAGGAAAGATTAAAGATACATGTGGAAAACTGTAAAGAGAAAGAAGCTGTCGTAATTAATATGTCTAAAAAGGGTGAAGTTATTCAATTTAAAAACTATGGAAGAAAAAAAGAGTGCCATTTACTATATATGCTGATTTTGAATGTCTCTTACCTAAAATTGATACATGTGAGCAAGATCAAACTAAATCATATACTATGAAATATCAAAAACATGTAGCAGATGCATTTTGTTATTATATCAAATATGAAACTGAGTACTTTAAACCTCCTGTTGTTTATAGAGGACCTGATACAATCAAAAAGTTTGTATCTATGTTAAAAGAAGATACTCTTAAAATTGAAAAATTTATAAAAGGAAAAACTAAAAAATATGAAAGTATCAAATCAATGATAGAGTTCGATGAAAATCATTATAAAAGAACTAATATTTGCCATATATGTGAAAAACAAATCTTAAAGGATGAAAAAGTAATTGATCATTGTCATTTAACTGGAAAATATAGGGGTGCCGCTCATAATATATGTAATTTAAATTATCAAATTCCAAAATTTATTCCAGTAAAAATCCATAATTTAACAAGTTATGATTCTCATTTGTTTATAAAAGAACTTGGATTTGATAAATCAAAAATAGATCCTATACATAATACTGAAGAAAAATATATATCTTTCAGCAAAAAAATAGGATGTATGAAATTAAGATTTATTGATTCATTTAAATTTATGTTTTACAGTTTAGATAATTTATCAGAAAACTTGGGAAAGTTACCAGAAAATATTGAGTTGAATAAGTGTCTACCAAAAATACGGAAAATGAAATATATTAAATTCTTAAAATGAAAATTTAGAGAGACATCATTACATTTTCCTGATGATAAATTAGATCTCATTACAAGAAAAGGTGTATATCCTTATGATTATATGGATTCTAGAGATAAATACAAGGAAACAGAATTACCTTCAAAAGATAAATTTTATAATAAATTGAATGAATGTGATATAACTGATGAAGAATATAAGCATGCTCAACGTGTTTGGAAAACATTTAATATAAAAAATTTAGGTGAATATACAGATTTATATATCAAAACAGATGTATTAATTTTAACAGATGTATTTGAAAATTTTAGAGATGTTTGTTTAAAAACTTATAAATTAGATCCAGATTGGTATTTTACTGCTCTTGGTTTATCTTGGGATGCAATGTTAAAAATAACAAAAGTTAAATTAGACTTATTAAATGATTATGATATGATTCTCATGATAGAAAAAGGTTTAAGAGGAGGTGTTTCACAATGTTGTAATACGGGCGCGGTAGCCCATTGGTTAGCGCGCTGGAGTTGCACTCGGTAGGCCCGGGTTCGATTCCAGCCACTGCCAAAATTGCCGCCGTGTTCACGCGGAGTACGATCACGTTAAACATGTGGGTCCGTAAGTCCTTCCGAGAGGTTGGTGGTAGGGGAAGGAGGGTACGGTCCCTGTGGATGCCTCCCCCACTGGGTTCCGGTCTAAATTGGGTGGCACTTCCCGGCCGTCCAAACAGTTACCTTACACCTTTCTGGTAGGTCGGACGGTCTGGGTCTCAACAACAACAATGTTGTAATACCCGGCCATCCAAATAGCTGCTCTTAGTCCTCTGGACGAGTCGGACAGTCTGGGTCTTCAACAATGTTGTAATAGATATGGAAAAGCAAATAATAAATATATGAAAAATTATGATAATAGTAAAGAATCTAATTATTTAATGTATTTAGATGCTAATAATTTATATGGATGGGCAATGAGTCAATATTTACCATATGGAGAATTTAAATGGTGTAATGGTTATGAAAAAAAATTATGTTAAACGTGAATTATATAACTATAAAATAAAAGATGATTCAGAGATTGGATATATATCTGAAATTAGTTTAAGATATCCAAAAGAGTTGCATGATTATCATTCAGATTTACCATTATGTCCTGAAAATAGAATTCCTGAAAATTCTAAACAAGGTAAGTTATTAACAACTTTATACGATAAAGAGAAATATGTAGTTCATTATGGGAGTTTAAAACAATATTTGAAAATGGGTTTAAAGGCTGTAAGAGTACATAGAGTATTATAATTTAAACAATCGAATTGGTTGAAAAAATATATAGATTTAAACACTGAAATGAGAAAGGAAGCTGCTAATGATTTTGAGAAAGATTTTTATAAATTGATGAATAACTCAGTATTTGGGAAAACTATGGAAAATATAGGAAAACGAATAGATGTAAGATTATGTTGTAATTATGATCAAGTTAAAAAATTAATTGCTAAACCTAATTTCAAATGTAGAACTTTTTTTGATGAAAATTTGGTAGCTGTTCACATGAAAAAAACAAAAATACTTTTTAATAAACCGATTTATGTTGGAATGAGTATATTAGATTTATCTAAACATTTAATGTATGATTTTCATTATAATGTCATGAAACCGAGATATAAGGATAATATTAAGTTATTATATATGGATACAGATAGTTTTATATATGATATTAAAACAGATGACGTTTATGAAGATATGAAGTCAATGATTGAATATTTCGATACATCTGATTATCAAGTAAATAATCCATGTAATATGCCTAGATGCAATAAAAATATATTAGGTAAAGTGAAAGATGAAAATAGCGGTGAGATTATGGAAGAATTTGTAGGTTTAAGAAGTAAAATGTATTCAATAAGATTAGAAAAAAACAGAGTGTTGAAGAATACAATAATAATGAAGATAAGGAAAACCATAAAAAATTTGAAACTAAGAAGTCTAAAGGAACTAAGACAAGTACCATTAAAAACAGAATATCATTTGAAGATTATAAAGACTGTTTATTGAATAAAAAAGATCAATATAGAACACAGAATTTAATTAGAAGTACGAAACATGAATTGTATTCAATTCAAGTGGACAAGATAGCTTTATCAGCAAAAGATGATAAAAGATTTATATTAGAAGATGGAATTCATACTAGAGCTTTAGGACATTATAAAAATGTTTTAAAAATAATTCTATATAAATGGATGAGTGTTTAGATAATATTCGAGCTTTAAATTTTACAAATTCTGAAGAAATTTACTATTTGACTTATCTTTGTAAGGAATTGTATGGTTTGTATATAAAATATGAATTTGATCATACTGAAGAACTATTATCAGAAAGTTTTCAAAGGATGACTGAATTAATTGAAAAGGAAGAAAATGTAGATATTAAATTGAATGGATTAGAAGTTTTATATGTTATTTCAAAGAACTTATTCTATTAGTCACCTTAATATGACACCATCAGTGTAAATCATAAAAGAGATGGTAGAAAGAGGTTTTACAGATTATGAAGAATGGGTGGATTTATATTTAAAAAAAAAGATATTATTATAACTAACGATTTGTTATATATTATGAAGATTTTCAGACCGATAAGAGTTTACCGGCCTGGAATTATGAAGAATGGATGTATTTATAATGCTGTCGATCGTATTTTATATTATAATAATCTAAAATTTTCTTAAGATCTTTCTTAATATCTCTATAATTCAGTGGGGGATGACCATCCCCCACTGGATTTGTACCATAATGTATAAAATTAAATGATGAACCATTAGAAAATCAAAAAGATTTTTTCCAATGGAGTGATATTAGTATTTATGAGTACTTTTATTTATAAAAAAATGTTTACTAATAAATGGAAGAATTCAATAGACTCAGAGGTTATCCCAAAACGTTTAAATTAAAAGATTTAAATCCTGGGAAATATGATCTGATATCATTGAGTAAAATTAATACTAAATATGGAGATTCATTAATCGTAAAGTTAGATGTAGAAAATGAAGAAAAAGTGTATTACTTTGCGAAAAAACATGGAAAACTTTCTGATGAATTATTAAATAAAATCAATAAAGGAATATACATATTTAAGTATTTGGGTATAATTGATGATAAATACGAATATGAATTAGAGAAAGCTTAATCATTTTATTTCATTTTTTAATATATTAGAGGGCTGCCATTCATTTGGAGGTCCTCTTTTTTCACGCATTTTTTAATTTTGACGTTTCATATTTTTTATAATTCATTTCAATTTTATAAAAAATGTTTAGATTTAGTTTGAGATAAGTGGGGATTTAAAAGGGGGGTCTCAACCCCACCCTTTAAAAACAGAGCATTTTTAATTAAAATCTATATTTTTTAAACTTATTTATTCATATCAATTTTATAAAACATGTTTTTAAAGATATTGTACATCTGTGAAATCATACTTTTAGTATGAAAAAGTCTAGCTTTTTTTTAACTAAAAAAGTTCAGTAATTCACTGTAAAATGTTAAAATTTGGTCTAAATGAAAAAATGTATATATGCACCTTTTTTTTAACTATAAAAATCATGTTTTTAATATAAAAATGGATCGAGATCTTTAAAAAAAAAAAAAAAGCTATAAAATCATGTTTTAGTGTAAAAAAATGTGTGGGCTCATACGTGTGGATATATACTACTGGTGTAGTCGAGGGGGGACGCGGGCGGACGCAGACCTCCCACCTTTTCTCCTGATCTCAAGAATACCCCCACTTTTTATTTTGTAAGGGGACGCTCTTTTTTAAATTTATATATACATATATAACCCCTCTGCAGCTTGGCATAGATGGAATGCTTTGCCGATGGCCTCAGACTAACATTCTTTGGTCACTCATCCTCTAAAAAAACATATGGATAGGGATGGCGGTTATTACAAAAATAACCGGTTTTCGGGTTTTTTTTAGAAAAAAAAAAGGTTTGTAGACAAAAAAAAAAATTATTTACAATTTATTTACATTCGGATTTTGGAAATTTTCCAAAGCAAAAAGCTTTAAAAAATCATTAGTGAAATCAATGACAAGTAGTCCCTTTTATTTCTTTATCGCAACCGATATGATGCTGCGAGTTTTATTTTTCCTAACGAGTAAAGTACAGTACTTTATCACAAAAAGGAACAAAAGAGAAGCGCCTTTTCCAAGAAAAAAGTCATACAGCATGGCACCCTAGCAGATTGGGGTGGGACGCACCACAAACAAGAATCATTTCTCGTCATTCGAAGTCGTGTGCGAGTGTAAAAATTTCTGCTTCAGTCTCTTCGATATAAAACTAAATTACACGTGAAAAAATGAAGAGGCGTAGACAATCAAATCTAAAAAGTTTTTTTATTCCCAACAAACGGAGTTGTACGGATTATTCTGCACGTGATACTGATACAACAGATCGACCGTCTCCTCCAGAAAAGCTGTAAGTGCTATTTTGTATTATGTTTTAATCTTCCAATTTATTTAAATTTTACATTTATGTGATGAATCATCACTTTCATGTAATAAAAAATTAAATTGCGAAGGCGTTATAATATAAAGTACGTTAATGAATTATTCTAAAAAAAACGGGTTTTTTCTAACCCCAGTCGGGCCCACCCCAGCCTACGGTCTTGGTTTGAGTGTTTGACCTCCCCCCCCAAAAAAAAAAACCATTAGTATTCAAAGTCTCCGTAATCAAAATATAAAACTAATGTTTTCAAGTTTTCGTTGTTAGTCTAGAGATCAAAGTCTTATTATTGCTCATTAAAACCCCTACAGGAATTCCACTGCAGCTGTTTCTGATGAAAGTGATATCTCTGATTCAGAATCCTATACTTTGGATGGCGACAACGACGGAAATGGCATAAAAGTTTCTGGATCTACTTGTGATGAGATAGGAAAGTGACCCAAATATTGGAATGAAAAGCAAATAAAAACATTTAGAATCAAGTACAATTGGCTAGATGCTAAAGAAGGACGACTTGGATGTATTGAATGCAAATACGGATTGTCACGGGAACTCGGCGTAGTGCGAGATCAAGGGATTGCAGTATCAAATGAGTGGGCAAAATATTTGATAAGTGAAATCGGTTGTCCAGACCGAAGTAAGCGTTTGGCATCACTAAGAGAAAAATCTCCAAACATTTGAACTCAGAAGCTTATACAAGAGTTAGTAAATTAAACGATATATCGAAATTGAATATTCTTCCTCAAGCTGTTTAAAAACAAGTTGCTACAGGGTATTTGGGAACCGAACGAATTTTTAGAACAGCCTACCACATCGCTAAGATGAATCGGCCATTTAGTGATATAAGTTCTCTTGTAGAATTGCAGAAATCTAACGGATTGGATATGGGTATAATTTTACAATCTCAATACTCTGCAAACCAAATAATTTCCACTATTGCTAATGAAATGAGAAGAAGAATCGTAAAATGCCTAGTGGAAAATAATTCAAAACTCTCTGTTCTTATTGATGAATCCACCACAGTTAGCAACAAAACAGTACTTGTTATAAACTTGAGAGCATCAGTCGAAAGAAAATCTGATTCAATTTTTATATTTCTTGATTTAATCTAAGTTCATTTATTCTTGGATATATGCCGTTCGCATTCCAAAATATTATTTTAAAGGATTCTTTTTGGGACCTAGCCATGACGCATTTGATTCTCACTGTTACTTTTAAAATCCGCGATTATTTTAAGAGTCTCAAAGACCATTACCATAGGATTGCTCTTTTTTTGTACCAACTCTGCGAACTGCATCAACAGATGTTTTATGTCGTCTAAATTGAACATACTGATAAATTCTCTGATGAGGTTGAGGATATCCTTCATCTTTTCAGCATCAGATTTATCAGTCGGTTCAGTCTCAGCTTCCATTTCCTCTGCCTCAGCCGCAGTTTGCACTTTTTCTGTGAGTGTCCTTTTGGGATTCGATAGTTTTTTGCTTTTTTTCACCCGTTTTAACTAGCAGTTGGGTTTGCGCGAGATCTTCTTCCCTGACTCGTTTAGTTTGTTTCCAATCCTGGACCTTTTTGTCAAGTCTATCCTTTGCCAGTCTGGCTTTATCTAATTCCGATCTCCTTTTAGTGCCAGCTGTAGCTGCTCTTACTTCCTCCAGGGTCAATTCTCTGGAGGTCGATGGGCCTGCTCTTGCACCAATGTGTTAGGTGTTGACGGTTGAGTTCTTGTTTACTGTGGCATTGCGTGCGAGGAGTCCTGAGGGGTACCTGGGAGTTTAAACCGAGGGCCTTTTGCCTCCAGGGGGGTGTCTGGTTTTGGGGGGGAGGGGCATATCCCGGTGCCTTTCCTCTATTCCAGGGGATCTTTGGGCATTGCCTGAAGTTCGCCGGGTGGTCTCTATTGCAATTTGAACACGTTGCCTTCTACGTCCTGGGTCTCTGGCAGTCCCGTGTGTAATGACCGTCAGCACACTTAAGGCACTTGGGTGGCATACTGCAGTTCTCAGAGGAGTGGTTGAACTGCTGGCACTGGTAGCAAATTTTAAAGCCCCGTGCTCTGAAGGCCTCTACCTTCACAGCCAAGTATCCTAACCTTGTCAGCCTGTAAATCCTCTGCCAGTCTTCCGTGAGTCTACGGCTGAGTAAGAAGATCGGCAGGGGAATCTCGTTTTTGTGTTTCTCAGTTGAGAAACCCGGACTACATCTAATCCCATGGATGTTAGAGCAAGTTTTATTTCCTCAATGTTATAGTTTGCTGGTAGCCCTTTCAAAACTACTTTTTTGGGGCCTTTCCGTTTTCAAGTTTAAGCTGTGCAAGGGGATTTTTTCACTCGTCAGATGGCGCTGTACAACCCTATAGGCGTCAGCGTCATTGGGAATCAGTTTTAGCATGTCTCCTGTGAGCTTGCCAGATACTTTATTGCCTGTGATCTCATTTAACTTTTTTAGTAGAGCCTGGTAGTTATCTCTAAACTTAATGAAAAAGCATTCCGTTTTTGGGTCTTTTTTCTCTACTTCCATACTTTTTTCACTACCACTATTTACAACCGTTTTTGGTTTTGGTGCACTTTTTAACACTACAGGTTGTGCGACAATTTCAGTATAAGTCTTAGACTTATTTACTTCATTAGAATTTGCATTTACATTTTTGTCATTTACATCATTAACAATTACATCATTATCAATAACAACATTACAATCCATGTTATCATGGTCACTAGATTTTAAGTTTGATTCTCTAGTCTGGATTTTAGTAGGAGTTCCCATAGTGGGAAACTCCTCTGTCCTAGTCCTTTTACATGGATTTTTAAGTTTCAATTTTATCAACAAGTTTAATTTTATTAATTAGTCCTATCACTAGCAGTTTAGATTTAATTTCAGTGTTGTGTAATCTTAAATTACTATCCTCAAATGATTTAAAGATTACATACATATCACTACTCTTAAATTTAGTCATGTCACAGCCTAACATAAAAGAATTCACAACATTGAACATAACCAAAATCCGGGAGACTTGGTCCTTGTCAATGAGTCCATTCTTGAGCATATCCCCGACATGCAGAGTCAGCGTGTAAATGAGTAGTCCATACAAGTTCACCGTTTCCACCACGTCCTGGTTCCACGTGCGAAAAAGTCCATCGTCCGGCAGGGAGTCACAATATGAATTCATGGCATCCTTGAGAGGCCGAGCATCATCTCTATCCAGCCCACTTGCAATATCCCTCGTCACTTCCAAAACATCTCTGTCCAGCTCCATAATCAAGCAGGGTCAATACACTCCAAGGCACGAAAAGCAGAACCACGTGGGAAAAACACACGTGGTATTCTAAAGTCGAAAAGCACAAAACGGCGAGAAGCCGTACACAACAAATTTGTAGATTACTTAGCCCGACGTGCTCTATCGTAACTGGATATAACACTCCCAAGCGTAAGAAAGAAAGTCACAGCAAGATAAAAGCAGCAGATTCACAAAATCACAACCTCACAACTCGGAGTCTGAGCTCCGAATGACATAGCCAAAAACCGATCAGAATGATTTTAAGTCCAGGAGTGACCAATTACGCGTATACTGCGTACAACGCCACTGCAAAACTTACGGCACAGTGTGAAAATTGCAAAAAATCTAAAATTATTCTATTACGGAGGTGGCCGACCCGCGGATCGAACCACGTAGGTCCTGACTTTTGCGATTCTTGTCCTTTTTTTAGCTCACTCTGACCCTGCCTTATCACCAAGAAGGTCGACACTTTTTTAGGTCTTGATAGACCGAATGACATTAAGATAATTCAATTGGTAGGACTATGAGTCCAATGTACCATCACGAACTTTACTTCTTTAATTGTGAGCCGTTCTTACCGGCCCAGTCACTTTTAACGCATATGATGCCTTAACCCTCGTTTTAAGACGATGTTCCTGACGACGTCAAATTTGCCGAATCCTTTAAAGATTTGGTTACCCTTCAACTTTGCCGATTTTGATCCTTTAAAGATTTGGTTACCCATACAGTGCTACTTCTGGCACGTACCAAGACATCAAGTCATATCTCAACTTTATAGGAGGCAATGCCTAACGAGACGATAAATTTTGTTGCTGAGGCTAAACCCTACAAAGATAAATGATGCAATATTTCTGAGCGTGTGAATTCAACTGTTTATCGATTCAAGACCAATGATGATTAAACAAGCCCTAGGCCATCTCCTCATCTCAGACTATATGTAAGTTGCCTGCTTCTTTACTCGAATCAGTAAGATAACTGCTAGCAATATCTTTAAAGACATTTGTTTAATTTTAAGTTCAAAAGTGTAAAGTAAGAAGAAACCAATAAGCTCAACTTGTAAATTTTATTTTGAATTCTCCGTTTCAATTTTACAAAAGTCATATGATACTTTTCATTTTTACAAAAGTCATATGATACTTTTTATTTTTACAAAAGTCATATGATACTTTTCATTTTTACAAAAGTCATATCATATGACATATGCTTATCAAACAAAGTGAATAACTTTCATTTTGAAATAGAGCTGTTTCAACCATGTGGTATTCCCTAAGTAACGAGACTTGGCAACGCTGGCTGGTAGACATACAATCCATAGATCGCCCATTGGTATACACGTTGTACATTTCGTCAAGAATATTTATTTCAGCATTAAGTAATATTTATGTTATCTACATATTTTCAGGATGTGGATAATTGACATAAAGCTCGATATGTTTTAAAGATTGCATCAATAGGAAACAAAGATCCGTATTCAATGTGTAAAAGTGTAAAACTTAATACGTATTCAATGCGTAACACTTCAAAATTTCAAACACACACTTATTTTTCTTTCATGTATCATTGTGAGCATCCAACATAGACGTTCATCATTAATTTAAAGAAGAAGCAATTCTTAATTTCCTTTTAATAAATGGAGTGACGATAAAAAAGAGTAATAATTATCTGAATAAAGTAATCTTCGCATACAGTAATTTTTACTTGCCCTGCAATACATGGAAAGTATTGTAACCATGTCGTAAATCGCAACTCGAGTTTTTGACGTGTCTACACGTTTTAGGACCTCTAGAATACGAAAAAACTATTTTTAGCGTAACGTCTGTGTGTGTGTGTCTATCTCTGAAATATTTGTATCCACTTTAACTCAAAACTAATTGATCAAATTTCATAAAAGTTTATGGGTAAGTCACTTGTGGGTGACCCTAGTGCTGATTAGATTTTGGTACTATTCGTGATAAAAGAATCTGTCTTTTTTTGCAAAATGGCTCTAGAAAATTACCTATATTCACTCAAGCTGGCAAACTAATAGACCAAATTTCACAAAATGTGGTAGATAAGTCACTTTGTGGGTTACCCTGGTGCTGATTAGATTTTGGTACGATTACGGATAAAAAGAACCTTTTTTTTGCGAAATGGCCCGTAAAGATTGTCTATATCCCCTCTATCTGAAGAACTAATAGACCAAATTTCACAAAAGTTGGTCGATAAGCCATTTTTGGGTTACTCTGGTGCTGATTAGATTTTGGTATGATTCAAAATCTGGTATAGTTCGTTTTTTTGCTACTCCATCTTTGAAAATAAGTCCAGTTATTAAATGGAAATGAAAATTGAATTGAAAATGCAAATTCAGTGTAATTTAAAATAATTATGGATGCTATTTTGTGTGACGTGAATACGTACGTTGTTTTACGTGAATATGAGACTGCAAGGAAAGTCATGCTGCTCACATCAGATTTTTATATTTTCAATAAGTTCAGCGCTTTTGATGGTCGACAGCCACTTCTCTCAGTGCTCTTCACTAAGATGTTTTTTAGATTCACCTCCTCCAATTAATGAAGCAAGGAATCTAAAAAAAGATTTACTGTCACTATCAGAACGATTTCCCGATATGGAAACACCACAGACGGTAGGCATAATAACAAATATAAGTTTTTATAACATTATACACATCGGTATATCTACATACTCATCCCAGAAACATGCAATGTATGTCTATCAGCAACGGTTGCTAGGTGGCAGCTTGGCGGCGTGACGTCAACTGAAACAGCTCTATTTAGAGTTTAGAAAATATGCCTAAATTATTCAAACTGTTGGTCATAATTTGAGTAACACAAAAATTGCTTATATACCTAAATATAAACATAACATACATTCATTGTAATAACACAGATACATACCATACACGCATATGCGAAACAGGCTAAGCAGCACTGAAAATGATGAAGTTTGCTCAAATATGAACATGTAAATACACCCAAAAAGTAATTTTGACTTATTACAATACTTTTCCTATATGTGTACTATGTCTTATAGGGAATATAAAAATGATCTTTAATCTTATGTATTTAAATTTTATACAGGAGATGGCCAATTACATTATGTTAAATTTTGAGAGGCAAAACAAGAGATTGAAGACAATCGAATAGCAAGAATCGAATAATAAGATAAAGTACATTGAACAACAGTAGATAAATCCACCAATCTACTATTGTTGAGATGCTTCAATAACATCACAGAAAAAAGCCTTCTTTAAAGTTGAAATTTTTGTTGGTATATTTTATCGTTCCTGAAAGCCGACAGTGACGACTTGTGACTTTAGAAATGAGTGAAGCAGATTCAGCGGTGAAATTCCCCTTCCTCTTCAATAACGGACATCTTCAAAACACATCACACTATTGACACAAGTGTTGTCAAATATTATCTAAAAATAGCCAAACGAGTCTGAAAAATTTACCAAATAATAATAATAACCTATCCAGCCGTGAACTTTAGGCTTGTCCTACATCACCTGCTTTACCTCACCTGCCGCCACTGGAAGCTGAATGCTGTAGATAAATGTCAAACAAGTCTGAAAAATTTACCAAATAATAATAATAACCTGCCATACGAGTCTAAAAAATACTGCCAAATAATAATGCCACAATAATACTGCCAAACGAGTCTGAAAAATTTACCAAATAATAATAATAACCTATCCAGCCGTGAACTTTAGGCTTGTCCTACATCACCTGCTTTACCTCACCTGCCGCCACTGGAAGCTGAATGCTGTAGATAAATGTCAAACAAGTCTGAAAAATTTACCAAATAATAATAATAACCTGCCATACGAGTCTAAAAAATACTGCCAAATAATAATGCCACAATAATACTGCCAAACGAGTCTGAAAAATTTACCAAATAATAATAATAACCTATCCAGCCGTGAACTTTAGGCTTGTCCTACATCACCTGCTTTACCTCACCTGCCGCCACTGGAAGCTGAATGTTGTAGATAAATGTATGGGAAGTAAATATACAGATAATTATTTATGCATTTATTGTACATATTCTTTTTCTTATAGTTTATATTTCCTTAAGAACGGGACCGAGAAGGTCCTTGATAGGAAGGAGAACATTGCCACAAATGTCAGCGTTATATTATAGATTGAAATATACAAAGTTTTCCCTGTTAACCAAGTTTGACCGTATCCAAGCTGTTTTCAGTCCACATTAGCTTGGATAATAGGGACTCTATTGTATTTATGTTTGCAAAGTGAATGCATTCCTCTCCCATGAATTTTTTAATTATTGCAATACTTTTCATTTATGATAATTGAATAGCATGTATTCATATGATGCCATGAGGCAAACACGTGGTTTACCGATGTGTAAACATATTCAACAGTCCCATTAGTTTTTACTTTCGTTATATATATAATGTATAAGGAAAGTATTGTGACGGGGTTGAAAATTCGAATTCGAGTTTTCGACGGGAGAGCACGTTTCAAGCATCCCTGATCACGAATCAAACATTTTTGAGGTGATGTCTGTGTGTGTGTGTGTGTGTGTGTCAGTGAGTCTGTGGAGACGATATCTCACGAAAGAATGGAGCGATTCGAATGAAATTTGGTACAAAAATCACAATTCATGAATACTCGAAGCCTTTTGTTTTAAAGCACAATCGAATGTTCAGAACTCCCCAAAATTTTCGAGGGAAATTTTGAAAAAACCATCAAAAAATCAAAACGTTTAATAAAGTTACGCAAATAGACATTTCTTATGTAATATTTCCTTTGAAAACGATTGACATAAACTTTAGAACGCTAGCATGAACCGCTCTCGAGATATTGCACATTTTTCAAATAAATTTATCAGAAAAATCCCGTAAATTAAAAAAAAATATTAACTTTTGAGAAACAGGTTTACTTTCATATGTAATATCATGTGATAAATTTGGTCACATCATTCTCATGGATTTAACTCGTTCTATTCACGAGAAAAGATACTTTGAGTGACACTTTTGTATTTGAACGCCAATAGTCATTTATATCTGCTGTAAGAATAACATATTTCTCGTTCCATAACGCTTGATGAGATTTTGGCGACGAATTTAGCGGAATGTCGCCAACTTCACGACATTTTTAAATGTTGCCAAATTAACGAAAATTTCACCAAATGGATAAAAATGAAGCCAAATCAATGGAAATTATAAGTAATTGAAGAAAATTAAATGTCTTGGAAAGAATATAAGTATCTACTACAAGAATAACATTGTTTTAAACTGTAAAAGTAGTAAATTCATTGCATTATATAAGGAAAGTCATGTGTTGCCCACATAAGATTTTTTTTGTTGTAAAAGTAGTAAATTCGTTGCATTATATAAGAAAAGTCATGTGCTGCCCACATCAGATTTTTACAGTTGTTCCAGTGTTTTAGACAGAAATATTGATAAATAATTATGGTTATGTGTGCAATGATGGAGTTGGAAAATGTAGTCTGAGATATCAGAATATCTCATTATAGATTTCCAAGAATTGTATATAGTAATAGAAAAATTCAACTAACCAAAAAGCATAAAAATGTATGGTTGCCTCTTGTTCATCAAAAATATTTAATGCATCAGAAAATTGAAAACAGTAGCTATATAATTGACTGTCATATTATAATAATTGAAAATAAAGATATTTTTTAAATATATATATATTTTGTTCAATTGTATAAATTATCAATAAATTTTTACTTGTCATTTTTAAAATTTTAATACTGATCGTTGGGAATACACAGGGGCCGACAATCATTATCGCGTTTTGAAAAAAAAAATTGAATTTGGCGAACATGAATTCTGACGATGTCAAAATTAAAAATTATTGTATACTAATTGCAATGAAAACTACTTCTCCAAAACAATGATCTTTGGAATTTTAGAATTTATAAATTAAATCAAATTTTTCAAATAGAAAGTCAAAATGAAATTTATCAAATAAAAACACTATTTTACGAAAGATTTCATTTTCACTCATTACTCACTCATGCTGAGCTCGGCTGTGCTTGTGTGCGGACGTGTTTTTTCAGTGCTGCCTGCTACCTTCCACGTGGGAATTTTTCGCCATGCATTTTTTCACTAATCTGGGCGTGAGTAGACAAAATAGGGGGCTTCACCAACAGAGGAAGAGCAAAGAGCCAAATCGCCTCCGGGAGGAAATTTCGTAATCCTGGACGGGGGATAAGGGGGAATAGAAATTTTTTATGTATTTTTAGTGTTAGAAACTTTTTGGGTGGCAACGGCAGTGTTGTCTTATACGAGGATATTGTTTTTTGGGCGTAATGAGTGAGATAATGAGGGTGTATAGAAGCTTTTTTGGGGTGACAACACCTGCTCTTCATCTACGGAGGAAGAACAGTACCCTCAGTGCCCCCTAACGGCGGAAAGTGGAACTATCGGGGATGGAACTTAGATATTTTTTGTTTAACTTGGGGGTTGATATGGTGACCCTGAGGAACAGAAACTTTTTGGGGATGGCAACACCTGCTCTTCACCTACGGAATTTTTAGCGTTTTTTCACAAAAGCGTGTTTTTACTTGTAGAAAACTAACAAAAACTTGTTTCGAATTACCTGAATTGAGTGAATTTCAGATATGAATTAGTTGAATTGAGTAAATTTCAGTTTTGAATTAGCTGAATTGAGTGAATTTGAGGGGGTGTGTATACTCAATGAGGATGGGGAGACCCACAGGCTGTTTATCGACGATCTGCTGAGAATTTAGGTGAGTAGTGTTACGAATTCCACATTTATTTTACTCTTAAAATCTGGAAAAACCCCAGTTAATATACTTATTTTAAAAATAAATATTTTTAAAGGCTAGTGAGTGCATATGTTAAGTACTGAATTTTATTCTGTACATCTTATCTATTGAAAGAATAATTTTTGTCTTAAAATCTGGGAAAACTACAGAGAATATACTTATTCTAAAAATAAGTATTTTAAAAAGCCGGTGAGTGCATATGTTAAGTACTGAATTTTATTCTGTGCATCTTATTTCTTGAAGGAATATATTTTTAAACCCCGCCATTATCTAAAATATTGGTGCATTCCCAGTGTAATGTGCTTGCGATGAGTGCTTTTTAAAATTGTAGTCCCACCACCACCTGTCCATTTATACTGGGTAAGAAACAAGTGTTTAATATCCAATGTAAATGAACGCTACAATTTATCTATGATTCTCATAAATTTGAGAATCTTCTTGGAGTGAAATCCATTGAAGTTTCCATTTTTACTAAGTTCGGATTTCTTGATATTGCCTAAAAATAAAAATTTCTTGCTTTACCTGAAATAAAAGTATCTGAAACAATATTATTATATAAAGCATATGCAGTGCTTGATATCCTTAGAAATAAAAGTACCTGGAACATCTAAATTGAGTTGAAAAATAAAAGTGTGTCTGTAGTTTCCAAGAACAAGACATGGTTAAAGCAACACACGTTTATTGAAAAAAACAATAAATAAATAGAAAAAAGAATTACACATTTGGAGCTAGATATACTCGTACTACTTTAGAGTTTGTTTATCTATGAGCCCATAGGAACAATACAGTTTATCCAAGTTACAGATACAGTTACAGGTTATCTATCAGAGCATTCCACGTGGTCGCTACACCCGCATACAAACACATTAGTGTTGTTAGTGTTAGGGCACGAGTGTTTGCCGGATTCATCCCTGCATTCCTCCGCCTAGGTAATCCTTTCGCATCCAATTGCGAGGCCATTCGTAAATATGTACGGTAGATCATAGTGCCACCTCACAATAATATCCTCATCTGCACTATGCATCGCTATCATCGTCTGATGGATACATTGGGCATTCCTGTAGCAGCTGGTAATAATCCGTATCACTGATGGCGGTGGCTACTAATGAAGAAGATAACGATGGCGCTGGTGATGATATGTGATGAATGTCATCGGACATATACATTTGGATGCCAATATCCATAGTATCCAACCACTCCTGAACCCTACGCATTCTCCAAAAACCGCCCTCACCTATTATGGGCAGTTCTTCTAGGACCCATTCTGAATCATCATATGCACTATTAAAACTACCTTGGGACATTGACTCATAATCAGATCTGTTATTGTATGCTGCATAATCCATCGTTTAAAAGTATTTTGATATGTATCTAAAAAATTCAGAAGTGAAAGAGCAAGAGCAGTAGCAAGTAATTTGTGAATTTTTTAATGTGCGGGTTATATAGCCAGTGTACATAAGAGACTTCTATCATACTCTAAGATAGTTACGTATCTTAAAAGCAGTCAACTACATTGCTTAAAAAGCTAACAATTGTAGAAACATCTTTCGGCATTTTACAAGGGGGGTATACGTGGCTTTAATAATGAGGGAAACATTTTAAGTAAACCAACTTTCTGTGAACTCTTTTTTGTTTGCCCAGAAATTGGATAGGTTTATTGATTGTGATATTTATGAGATTTCTAAATGTGAGGGATATAATTCTAGTGTTAAAATCAAATGTAAAATGATAGAGCTAGGCTTAATTAAGGAAATTAAAGATGAATATAAACTTAAAACGGTGAAAATCCAAATAAAAAAAGAAAGCTGGAGGGGCAATCCACTAAGGATGCTCCTACTGAAAGCCAGATTGTAGAAGAAAACTTAAATGTCCATGATAACATGGACTGTAATGAAGTAGCTGATAATGTTGCAAATGTAACTGACAATGATTATGTTAAAACCAAGACTTACGCTGTGATTGCCGCGCAACCAGTTGTGCTTAAAAGTGCACCCAAACCTTAAACGGTCGAAAATAGTGACAGGCTAAAAGTAGTTGAGGTTGAGAAAGAAGACCCCAAAACTGAATGTTTTTTCATCAAGTTCAATGATAATTAAAAGGTTCTCCTTAAAAAACTAAATGATATCTCAGGAAATAAACTATCTGGCAGGCTCACAGGAGACATACTAAAACTGATTCCAAATGACGCTGACACCTACAGGGTTGTGCAGCGCCATTTATGTAGTGAGAAAATCCCCTTCCACAGTTTAAACCTAAAGACGGAAAGGCCAAAAAAGGTAGTTCTGAAGGGGCTACCAACAAATTATAGCATGGAGGAAATGAAAATCACTCTAACATCTGAAGGATTAGATGTAGTCCGGGTTTCTCAATTGAGAAACACAAAAACGAGATTGTCCCTGCCGATCTTCTTAGTCAGCCTTAGGCCTACGGAAGACTGGCAGGGGGTCTGCAGACTCACAAGTTTAGGATACTTGGCTGTGAAGGTAGAGGCCTTCAGAGCACGGGGCTTTAAAATCTGCTACCGGTGCCAGCAGTTCAACCACTCCTCTGAGAACTGCAGTATGCCACCAAAGTGCCTTAAGTATGCAGAAGGACATTTCACACGTGACTGCCAAGGACTAAGGACAGAGAAGACGACGTGTGCAAACTGCAATGGAGACCACCCGGCGAACTTCAGGCAATGCCCGAAGAACCCCTGGAATAGAGGAAAGGCACCGATGAATGCCCCCTCCCCCAAAAAACCAGATACCCCCTTGGAGGCAAAAGGTCCTCGGTCTAAACTCTCAGGTACCTCGTCAGGGTTCCTCGCACTCTGTTCCACAGGTAAAAAGAACTCAAACTTCGGCACCTCCCAGATCGGTGCAAGAGCAGGCCCCTAAACTATCGACCTCCAGAGAAATGACTGTGGAGGAAGTAAAAATAGCTACCGCGGACATAAAGCAGAGGTTAGCAATTGATAACGCCGCCAAAGAGGCAAGAGATGCAAAACTAAGACCAGAAAAAAAGGTCAAGGAATGGCAACAAACTAAACGTTACCGAGAAGATAAGCTCGCGCAAACACAGCTGACAGAGGAAACGGTTGAAAAATACAAAAGGCTACCGAGATCCAAAAGGATACTCACAAAAAAGATCAAACCGCGGTTGAGGCTGAGGATATGGAATCTGAGAATGAACCTGCTGGTAAAACCAATAATGAAAAGATGGATAAAATTCTCAACCTCATCAGAGGGTTTATCACCATGTTCGACCTAGATGCAATAAAACACCTGTTGATGCAGTTCGCAGAGCTAATGCAAAAAAAATAGCGATCCAATGCAAATGGTGTTTGAGGCTTTTAAATTAATCGCGGATTTAAAAAATAACAGTGAGAATCAAACCCGCCATGGGTAGGTCCCAAAAAAAGCTTTAAAATAATATTTTTGAATGCGAACGGCATATCTCCAAGAATAAATGAACTTAGGAGCTACGTAAATGAAAATGATGTGGATGCCCTGCTAATTCAGGAAACTAAAGTTAGAGAAAATAAAAAGCTAAATATAGCAACCTATATTGGCTATCACAACCTTAGCTCAAATACAACTGCTAGAAACCCCCATGGAGGAACAGCAATATATATTAAAAGAAATATTCTCCACGAGGAAATAAACAACATAAATCTTCAAGGTATAGAAAATACTAGCATAAAAATTAAAATAAATAATGTAAACCCATTTATCGTAACTTCAATATATGTCAAAAACAGGAGTGGTATAAATGTAGCTGCGGAACTGCTTTTCTCGAGACATCCAAACACAATACTCGCGGGCGACTTCAATGCACACCACCGAGCGTGGGGCAGCAGGAGATCTAACATACGCGGTACACAGATACACAGATTGCTGAACACAACAAACACCAACATCATTGCACCGTCGAGACCAACTCACAGGTGCCAACGGCTCATTCATAGACTTTGTCCTAACGAGAAACATAGAATACGCTCACACTATCGATACCCTGGATGAATTCGACTCGGATCATTCACCGGTATTGGTGACATTCGATCTGGACACTCCCGTTCCAGCCTCTCTGTGACAAGAGAGGGTGAGCTGGAACGTTTTCAAAAGAGCACTTTTTGAGCTGCACTTAGCAGTACCCAACATTATGAGCACGGCGGATATTGACTCTGCCACACACACACTCACAACAGAAATCAAGAGAGCTATTGCGTCTGCCAAAACACATCGTGAGTCACCAAAAATGCCCACACTTCCCACCATGTCAAACAATTAGTTAGGCAAAGGAACAGAATGCGTAAGACATGGCAGGTTAATAGGGACCCTACCCTCAAAGAGGAACTTAACAGACTCACGTGGAAAGTCAGGGATAAAATTGTCGCAGAAACGCAGTAACAGTACAAAGAGTTAATTGAATCCCTTAGCCCGGAAGACGTATCGCTCTGGCAATTCGCTAAAAGACTCAGAAAATCTCAAATTAAACTCCCGCCACTAATAGATGGCGTTAAAATCGCGTACTCAGACGAAGAAAAAGCAGAGGCGCTTGCTGGGCATTACGAAAAGCAATTTAAACCAAACCACGATCTAATGTGTCACGACACCCTAAGAATTAAAAGAAATAGAAGCTAACACTAAACAACTTGCAAACTCTAAACAACTTCAGGAACTCCCTGGTCACGGCTGAGATTAACCCAGCAACCCAGCAAGAGATAACTGATATCATCAAAAACCTTAAAAACCGCAAAAGCCCAGGGCTCGACAAAATCAGGAATATCGCGGTGAAATATCTACCCCTAAATATAATATTTTACTTGACCACCCTTACAAACAAAATACTAAAACTAAATTATTTCCCCAAAGAATGGAAGGAAGCGATAATTATAGCGATCCATAAGCCTGGTGAAGATGAAATTCCAGCCAACTACAGACCAATCAGCTTACTACCGACACTTAGTAAAATTACTGAGAAAATAATTCTTAATAGACTGAACACGCACCTTAGTGAGAATGATATTATCATTCCGGAGCAGTTTGGATTTCGGCCAAAACACTCCACCACACATCAATTGTTGAGAGTGGTAGAGTACATATCTTCTGGACTTAATAGTAAGACACCCACAGCTGCAATTTTTCTTGACATACAAAAAGCATTTGATAAAGTGTGGCACTGTGGATTAGCATACAAATTGATCACTCTAAAAGTCCCCGACGCACTTGTCAAACTTTTAATCTCATACCTAAATAACAGACACTTCCAAGTTAGAGTAAAAGATAACTTGTCTACACCCAAGTTCATTAAAAGTAGTGTACCACAAGGATCCATCCTGGGCCCGACACTCTTTAATATATATCTAAATGACATCCCCAGGACCCCAGACACGGAGTTGGCACTCTATGCAGACGACAGTGCGATACTTGCAAAACACCCTTACGTCTCAGTAATGCACAGACAGCTACAACAACACTTAGACATACTCCAAGCATGGCTGGAAAAATGGCGAATAAAATTAAACCCCAATAAATGTCATTGGATCTATTTCTCTAGAAAACGTAAACCTCCGCCGCCTCTGTACATAAACAACCATGCCCTAAAAGCGGAAAGATCTACTAAATACCTAGGTGTAACGATAGACTCCCACCTAACCCGGAAACAACACGTAACGAGCTTAATCAAAAAAGTGTATATGGCCACAGGAGCCTTACACCCAATGATAGGAAACGGAAATCAAAGTTATCAAAATAAACTCCTAATTTATAAATCGGTCATCCACCCGGGAATGCTGTATGCAGCACCCGTATGGGGATATGCCTGTAAAACTACTATAGACTTACTAGAGACAAAGCAAAACAAAACCCTAAGGATTATAAGGAAAGCCCCTAGATACTTAAGAAACTCGGTAATTAGGAATGACTTCAAAATAAAAACTATTAGAGCCCAAATTAAAAAGCTAGCGCTTAAATTCTACAAAAATCTGCCATCTGTTCCAAATGAACTACTATTCAATCTGCATGACTATGATCATCGCAAGGCCAAATCACGTAAAAGACCCCTCGCGGTACTTAATATTGAAAATCGGAATTAGGTAAGTCCCACCTTAAATAGTTGAAATTAACTAAAAATCGCGATCAATGTTTTCTAAAAAAAAATATTCTTAAACCTTAAACTGCCAAATTGCTAGGAAATCCTTAGATCTGCATCAACTCCCCAAAATTACTCAAACTCTAAATGTGCAACAAACTGCCACACTAGGAGCTAGGTTAAATAATAAAAACAGTAAATCAAAAACCTCGAACCTCCAACTATGGGCAAATGAAATAATGTCACTGTATGAAGATAAGAACCACACCTGGAGATTAGAGATTAAAGGCGCTTCGCGCCTGGTGCTCTTTTCTGGACGAAACCCTGTAAAAGTAAACCAACTACTGTATTATAAGATGGCTACCTTGAATAAAAACATGTAGGGCCCATTAACACTCCTCACTCCCTAATGCTGATATTCTTTTTAACTGAGAGTAAATTGTAACACCCCGAATAGTTCTATGAGGAATTATCGTGTTATGCAAAACGGCTAGCCAACTATTTTACAAAACCAGAATCAACGAATACTTAAGGGAGTTACGCGTATGCAGCTGATATTCAAGCGGATCATTTTACAACTCTGTTTAGCGTAAACTTATGCGTTTCACTACATCACAAAATCCATTAAATGTCATGCTTATAATACCTCATGAGCGTTAGAATTATCGTTAGACATCGTGCTTCGATAATAGGAAACCGACTAACACCTTATCCCTGTCAATTGTATTATGTCCGAATACAACTGGAGGATATCTTGCATTCCCACATGACTTAACATTCCCGCGCCTAAAGGGACATGTTTAGTCGGAAGAAAGCTGATGCACCACACATAAAAAAACCACGTTTTTGCTCCATTCGTAGCGCTCCTTGTATAAAACTTTCTTCTGTGCTGAATAGGAAATATGCTTTAAGAATAAAATTGTAACAAAATATTCTATATGACGTTAAATTCAATAGTGTTTAGCTTAATCGAATAACAACACGTGGTTTAAATATAATTTATTGAAGAACACATAATAAATTTTCACAGTCGTTTCATTTCCCATTAAGAATGGAACATGTGTTTTCAGAGTTTTCATGGACATATATCGTGCTAGTGATATGAAATAGGAATTGCTCTTGTGACTTAAAGAGAGGGCCATTTCACGCATATCTAGTAAGAAATATGTGGTGTTCCACTGTATGTAGCTTTTCAAAATCTGATTTGTATAAGCAGTCATGGTATAGCAAATGAATTCATAGCAAATGAATTCATTGCACAATCATTACAGATATATGCAGACTTCTGATTTAAAATCCTAAATTCTCTCGAACGGCGGTTATAAGTTCTTCATATAAACTGTCCTCGGATATCGTAGATGAAACACATTCATTATTGAAACAATGCCTCCAACAAACAGGTTAAAATTTCATAAATGTAACCTTTCAAAAGTTCCAATTGTTCTAGAGTCAGTCTAATAAAGGTGAATTTTAAATGGTATGGCCCACTTTGCATCAGTTGCTGGAAATGGATATTTGGTAAATCTGCAATGACTAATATGGAGTTATTGCATATAAAAGACATTTCTCGCTGGGTAGCATTAAAAGCAAATATTTCTGCACAGAAGACGACCATGTAGCTGGTGACATAACAACACCTTTCGTTGTCGGTCTTAAAATACACTCAGAATTCTCAGCATATTGTCTTATGTGCACCTTGACTTGGTTATTAAATGTTTTTACTGAAACTGAAATATTACCTCCAAGATGCATACTGAGATAACGGTTATTAGACTCCACTGTAGCAGAGTATTCAGGTGGATCCATAATAAGCGAGATGGGTTCAGGAATACTTAATCCAAATATCATACTACATATGGCAGAATTAGGAAGGGCATTACTGCAATCTTCTTGATCATCCAGCAAATAATCGTCTGGACAAGTCTGGTTAGATTCCACAGGACATTGCGTATTGTCTCGCTGGATGCAGGTGCGGGCGACGACCCCATACAGACATCTTTGGACATGTCTCTGCAAAGCTTTTTGCATGGACTTGGCACATTAAAAGCATCTTTTCGCTTTAGAGGTAGGATAAAGCTAGACATCTCTAGATCATTCATAAAAATAAGTTTTAAGGTTAGATTACTACTAAAATTGCTATTTAAGACTGATTCGGAATAACAATAGCTTTTAAATTTAAAAATCGATGTAGTGCGAATAGCTTTACAGAGCGAATACTACATGGGGGTTTAAGCTTCATACACTTATATTTTAGAGATGTTTAAATAAAATTACATTGAAGTTGGAATGTGTTTCATAATCAATGCTTTATGCCTGATTGATCTTTCTTGTTCCCTTTGATTTGATTCTAAATTTGTTATTCTCGGTTAAAAATTCGTTGATTTATCGCGATTTTTCAGTTTTATTCTATTTTCAGCTTTTTAAATTTTTCAAAATCGTTCTTATTTAAATTATTACCGAATTCGTATATTCCAAATCGTTTCACTTCATTTCTTTTAAATTTTCGTCTGCTTTAAAGTTTCGAGTTTTCGATTGGTTGACTGTAATATTAAAATCGTCTGTCATTAATTATTTTATCGCTCATCGATAATTTTGTTTACGATGATGGTAGCGATATTTGGCAGTATATAAACAGACTCGCGCTCTTTTTCAGTCTCTCTCTCTCTCTCTCTCTCTCTGCTCTTTCTCTTTTTGATTAGTACTCAAGATGTGATCCTTTTAAATTGTTCTAATTGCGCTACGGCGCGAACACGCGGTTCATAATGGAACAATGCGTTCTGATTATCAAATCTTCTCTTTCAGAATGCGGCGGTATTTTGTCTACGCCCAGAGAACGAAAATCATTTTTAAAGAGCCTCTGAAATGTTGCATCTTCAATGACTGGATGGAGATGTTTGGAACACCTGTCTTCCATTTCCTGTCTTCTAAATGTTGGTTCAAGATGTACCGCGATTTATGAGATGTCTGCCGAGGAAGTTTTGCCGGCAAATTGTTTATTTTCCCAAGTAGTGGGGCTCTTATGAAGAATGGAATCAACATTTCAGTTATTTGTTAAACGGACATATGCCTTGAGTTCCATTCTGATACCAAAAGTCCACTGCTGCGATTTGGAGAAATTATTTAACTTCGGCATTGCTGGACGTCCGGCTGGTATGGAGAATCCCCCATGGAGTTGGACTTCGTGGAACGATCGTTTTTCCAGACTTCTTTTGGATACAAATTTGATCCCGTGACATTGATTGCTTCTGCTTGTTTTTCTTTAGATCTGCGGCACGTCTGGCGAATCTTTTGGTGATACTGACTCCTGCAGATCTCTGCTGTTTTTCCCTTGGAGCATTTGGTGAAACCTTTTCTAATTCTCTTCCTCATTAGTAAAGTAAGTTTTTATTCTAATTTTAATTGTTTATCAGTTTTACATTATTTGAAAGTTAAATTGATTTGGTTGGAATAAGACCCCTTGACCAATATATTTTAGGGTTCCAGAACCTGGGGTTTTCTTTAACTTTTAGTTGAGATTTTTATTATGTTTAAATTTCCATTTTGGCTAACTGATGTTCTTTTTTATTCTAAATTGTAGTTTGGCAAATAATTCTATAGTTTTAACATAACTTCATTTAAACATTAAATGCTGTTTTCATTAAGGGTGAGCGTCAGTAAATCCTCTGCCCTATCCGCTCTTTGTTAACTTTCGCGGCACACATTTTTCGCCGAAATTCTGCTCAAACAGTTGCGAAATATTTTCTGATAAATAAAATACAATGCTTAGATTATATTAAAATTAAATTTAATACCCAATAATACGCATAATATATTTTTTATTTTAATTCAAAATATTTTTGGTGCTGCCATCTGTTGTCGTAATTTAATCCATACCGACTATTTTTATTTTTTAATGAACATTTTTAAATGTCTATTCCTTCTAATGCCGTATTAGATACAACAACTGATCATATATAATAATACCACAATCACGGAAAGGTAATTTCTTATTCTATAAATTTGATAAGGGGATCTGAATGTACATCACTGAGGACTGCAGTTTTATCTTCAAGTTCCTTTGTCTTCAAATCCAAGTTAAATTACGTTTCCGTGATTGTGGTATTATTATATATGACCTGTTATATTTAATAGCGTATTAGAAGGAATAGACATTTAAAAATGTTCATTAAAAATAAAAATAGGCGGTATGAATTAAATGACGACGACAGATAGCAGCACCAAAAATATTTTAGATTAAAATATAAAATATATTCTATGTTTTATTGGGTATTAAATTTAGTTTTAGTTTAATCTAAGCATTGCATTTTATCTATCAGAAAACATTTCGCAACTGTTTGAGCAAAATTTCGGCGAAAAATGTGTGCTGCGAAAGTTAACAAAGCGCAGATAGGACAAAAGATTTACTGACGCTCACCCTTAACTTTTAATATTCTAACGTTTTTACTGCCACTATAAGACTAGTCACTTTATAAATTCAATTTATTTATTTAATTTATTTATGATGTTTAATTAGTTTAATTAGTTAAATTTACTTAGTTAAAAAGAATGTAAATTTTAATGGTTTTTTAAAAGTGAAGTACCTAAGTAGTAAGTTAAATAATTAAGTAGTAAGTTAAATAAACTTCAGAATTTTGAAAATTTAAACTCTGTGTTCTATCTTTTTACTTTAATGTATTCTTATTTTAGGAAAGTTCCATTTAATATTACCGGTTAGCATATTTTTATGCACTTAGGATCACTGGTCAGTCAGCACCCTTTCAGTTTATTACAGAATGTTTTAGGTATTAAGAACGTTTTTAGAATATCATCATGCAAATTTCTACAGAACAAATTTTTGTTTATTTCAGATGATTTTTAGGTTTTGAGAACTTTTCAGAGATATTTCTGTAGCTTTTAGAATGTTTTAAGTATTTAATATGTTGTTTAGTAAATCATAATGCAATTCAACCGGACAATATGTAGACTTTTTACAAGTTATTGTGTGATTTGGTTTATTGAAGTTTGGAAAAGCATTTTAACCCTTTCGCGACGAACGGCACGCATAGGTGCCAGATGCGAACATGCATTCAAGGACGAGCGGCACTCACTCGGGCCAGAGGAAATTTTACCGCAAGCGGATAGTGGCACGCATAAGTGCCAGTACGCAGAACGTTTTAATTTGTGAGCTAGATGGCGTTACTTGTCCATGGAACTAACTTCAATGCATTTTGCAGAGGCATGACCTTGGTAGAAGAGGATCGAATGAATTATTTCTCCATTTGGAGCGGTGAAAATCATTTTGTAACATAAACAAACAGAGCAATTCTCGTAGCATCAACAATTTTATAATTGAGTTTCGGTTTTTATTTTTATTTCAGCGTTATGATTTCGTTGGTGAATCATAGGAATATAAGAGAGTATTTTTTTTTGTTTGGGTTTTAGAGGCAGTGAAATTATTCGTTTATTTCGGATAAAAGAATGGGAGCAACTAACGAGTATTTTGTATTCAGATTTGTATGAAAATTATACATCAAATAGAACATAAATATTTCTTTTATTCCTGTAAAAAGTAGATTTCTGTGTTGAATAGGTGATTTTTAGTGAATTTTTTTCGAGAGTTAGGCTTAGCGCAAAAAAATGCGCCGTCTTTTTCGACCAGTTCGGAAGCGAAGCGCGTCGTCCTTTGGGCCGCGACAGCTCCGGAATGCCGCCGTCCCGAAAGGGTTAAGAACAAAAATAAACAGTTTTTAACCTACGATAGTTAACTTTATGTGGTATATCAATAATCGCGCAAGAATATTAAGAGATATTCAATGCAAATATGTACCGAAGATAAAAACAAATAGATCACTTCTACAGAGTTAACTTATATTATACATAATTATGCTTATTTTCTCTTGCATATCTTCATTAATAACTAATACAGCAACTGAACAGCCGACCTTTTTTATATATAAATGAGCCAGCTGCTATATTAATGTACAAGTTTACAACTCAAAATATTACTAATAAAATCCTTGCAATATGGGTGATTTAATTGCATGAAATAAACATAGCACAACTGAATAAACGAACTTTGATGACAGAGATATGATTAAAAAATGCAAGTGCAAGATGTCAGCAAAGAAATTTCAATTCAATTTACCCAATTTCTTTAGCAAACTTTTAAAGGCACACATAGTGCATATATGTTTATAGTGATAATATCAATATTTTGTCATTGACACACATCTTTTTATCAATATTTGCGCTAAATATTCATAAGAGAGGATAAATTTAGATTTTTCCTACTAAAATCATGTGCTAAATGATTGTAAATTTCTAAAAATCGTCTGTAATATGCAAGTTAATATTTGACAACAAACATGGTTGGCGTGCAGTGGAATCGCGGGTGTGACGTCACATGAAACTCATCTATAGACGAGTTTTAAGAAGACGTTAAAAAAGTTTATAGACGAGTTTTGAGAAAGACCAATAGGAAAGAAACGCCAATGTGTTTTCTAGTATTGTAATTGGTATCCATCAAATTGAATATATTTTCATTTTAATTAAAATGTATTGAAAGTAAAAAAATCATATATTTTTTTGTATATCCTCTACATCTTTACACAAGAAAATTTTATCCCTATGTATAGTATTTTGAAATTCATACATTATAGCACATAAGCATCAAATTACAGTCATATCATATTTCATTAAAATGTGCTTTGAAATTTCTACGCCACACTTAAGTTAGGAGTTTTAAACACTCTAATTAAAAGTTGTACACAGATCTTTAAATTTTAAAATCCCAATTACAAAATAATCCAATATCCTTAAATCACAATTAAACTTGCTGATGAAAGATAAAAAATATATACATACAATGGACTCTTGTTAAGACGACATCCGTTTAAGATGGATTTCTCCGTATTACGTACAAATATGGATGCCCCGGTTAAGGTCTATAGATGTTGCATGTTATAAACATTGTGTAATACATCCATTTATTAAGATAGACAAAATTTATTTACTTTTTCAATCAGCAGAAGATGTTCCCGACATACATTCCGCGCAATTGGCTAAAATTGAGAATGACTTAAAAAATAGTGTTTACCCAGAAGAAACACATAAATATTACTTCATTTCAAAAATACTAGCATTACGCGCAATTGTATTTTGTTTATGCTTTGAACTTTAAAATTTGTTCATAGTTACCTCATTATACATATTAAAATTTTTTTGAATACATTTTTCTGTTTTTTAACACTTTACAACATAGTTGAAAAGTGTTTATGACATTGTTAACTCTGTCAGTCTGTCTGTCTGCCGTTAGCACGATAACTGCCGTAAAAATGACTTTAACAAAATGAAATTATAGTATGTTCTTCAGACGGCCTGTGGGACCTATGGGAATATAAAAAATAATATCACGCAATTAGTTTTGGATTGAACCCGGGTTGAAAAAATGAAATACATTGAGCCCAATGGGACCTAATTTTTTAAACATTTTTAAGCGGATTTAAATTTCACAAATTGCTTCGAAAGTTTCAGGAAATATTCAAATTATTCCATAGAAAACATAAAAGAAATTTCAGCAAAATATATTTAATAGATTTTAAATAAAAATTAAAATAATAATTTCACCTTTTATATGAAGAGATCATGTGACCCTTTTCAAAATTGAATATGCCTTCCATTTTGTGTCAAAATAGTGATTTTTAAAGTTTTTTTAATTTATATTTGGTGTTGTGTCCATCCTAAGACCACTTTATTTTGTTTAATTTCTGTGCATCTATATTCTGAAACAACGCAATAACAATATATTTGAGTTTAAATGATCAATGCCATCAATCTGGGGCCAAAATCATGATTTTTAAAGTTCTTTTTAATTCATAGTGTTGTATCCGTCCTAAAACCGCTTTATTTTTGATTAAATTCTGTGCATCTACATACTGAAACAACGCAATTACAATATATTTGAGTTTAAATGATCCTTCAAATTTGATTATTTCTATAACGAAACCTAATTTTCACTTATGGAGAATGTAAATACCAAAATATATAGAATAAGTTGTATAAGAATTGCTGCATTGCTGCATGCACGTGAAAATCAATTAAATCTCAAATCAAATGTAGGTATGTAGGTATCTCATCCTCTCATGGACGTTCAAGGTCTCAAATGTAGGTATCAAGCTAGTAGATATATTTACCTCCCAACCTTGACTTTTGACATTCCATTTGAGTTTTGTTGGAGTTTATTGAACGTATTAGTCACTTTTGAAAATCGCAAGTTTCAATTATGAATTTAAATGGAAACTATCACCATGGTTTATTTCTCAGAGGCTCACTCAACAACGAAAAGTATTAACAAGAAAGATCAATCATGCTTAAAGCGTTGATTATGATACATTCTCCAACTTCAATGCAATTTTATTTAAACATGTCTAAAATGCAATACATTCTTCGGTAATATTTTAAGACTTATCACAATACTATATTAATTTATTATATTTGAAAACTTAAACCTTCATCGAAAAAAATAAACTTCATTCAAATGACGGCATTGAAATATAAATTGCCTGGTTTAAACATCTCTAAAATACGATACATTCCTCGGCAATATTTTTAAAATTATCATAATACTACAATAATTTATTATATTTGAAAACTTCATCGAAAACAACTGAAATTCATTCAAATGACGTCTATAGAAAAAATAACAAGCCTGGCTGCGTATTCAGAATCGGTGGTGAGTACAGAACCCAGGAGGGCCGCCAGGTGATCTTTGGCAAAAACGGTGAATCACGAACGCTTTAACGCCAAACCAGGGCTGACTAGAAAGCCAAGCTTGAGCGCTAGATCATAAATTATGGCGAGAAAGTCACGTGATCCGACACGTTTCGGTAGATTCCTGCATTGAATCTGAATGCTATGCTATGGATTCTTGTATAGCTTCTTTTATATGGATAGCTTTTTCGGAGAGAATTGAAGTAAGTTTTCTTATTTAATTACATGTTATGTTGACTTTATGCCTTAAACATTAATCTGACAACATTTAACAATTTTTTTCTTAAAATATCATCTCTTTCTTGCCGGTTTTTCATAAGCCTAAAACGCATCATTGTTGGTTATGCATTGACTTTTAAAATTTGTTTCCTTTATTTTTATGTTATCTACACTTCATATATATTTGCATGATTGTATTTTTATTTTACATAATGCTTTAAAAAGGAGTTTGTATATCGCAAAAAGGCTAAATGAGCACTAGATGAGTTATGCTGTTTATAATATCTCAGCGAACTTTCTAACTGTTTTTTTAGCTATCTTAAAAGATATCTGCAGTAACTGTTTTTGTAAAGTATAACAAATTAAGTGCATGTAAAAATGTAGTATTGTCGTATATTGCATGTATAATGGATCATTTACTTGTTTGACATGGCATTAGAAATCACTTGTACTATATAAACTATTGTATTGAGTTTTTCCCGCTAATATTTGACGTTTCGATTGCATGTTTTAGAATAAAAGTAACAGAATTTATTGATTTAAATGTGTTATGCTGCGATGAAATCATGATTTTGTCCAGCACCATTCTGTGTATCTTTACATTTCAGTAATAGAAGTTAGGGTTTGAATTTTGACATACACACTACACTTTCTTCATATACAATCATGCTTGTTTTGGAAGTAACAGATTTGAATCAAACACTGCAATGAGTTCAGTGAATTTTCATTCCATGTACTTTTCTCAACGCTGAGCAGCACTTTATTCTCCTCTTTATTATTTTTCTTAAAGCACTTTATTCTCCTCAAGCACCTCCTCTCCTTTAAGAGTACTTAATTTTTATTTCAATTGTATTTCATTCTGTAAAATATAGTATAAAGAAAGTATTGTTTTTAATGAAAATTTTTGACAATATGTGTTTTAGTGCCTCTTGAACACGTTTTGACCATATTTAAAATGATGTCCCTCTGTTTGCGGTCAATTTCTTGTGTACGCGATAACTTCCATAAATATTAGTGGATTTTCACGATACTTTATATCCAGTTTATTATTAAAAAATCTAGAACTAGATGGAACTTTTTTAAATCAAGTGAAAACTGTGAAATTTTATAGTTTTTTGGTAGCATAGGATAAAATTTAACATAATTATGCATAAAAGAGGTTGTTTATGGCTCAATGATCATGAAACCTAACAGTTTCAACCGTATTGAAAAATAGTTGTGATACAATTTTTGTGTTCATGACATCATTAACACCCCCCTCATTTGATGGGCAAGTTACCCCTCAGGGTTTATTGCCAAGTATGGTATCAATCGAACGATTTTTCCCCTCCTCTCCGGATGAGAAACACTATCAAACTTAGTATCAGTCGAAAGATATTTTCAAGATTTTAAAATGAAAGGTAACATGCTTTAATTATGATCATTTGAACCAACAATATAGATTTTTGAAATTTTTTTTCTTGTAAAATTTGCAAACAGAAAACAAGCTACTTAACAATGGAATCTGGTATAAGAATGTCGAGTTGAGCCACACTGAAGTTAATTTTTTCAGTGAATTTCAGTTTGTCAAGACGTCTAGTAGCATTTTGTGGAAATTTTTATTTCAGTAGTAAGAGTATCTATAATAGGATTGATTTCAAGGTGCACAGTCTGTTTTCATCATACATTATAGTTTTGTTGGCTGGTTGTTACCGTCGCTTTTTGCTACTAATGACATTCCCGGTTATACTCTCGGACCCAAACACACAGTCACCAGAGGTGGATCAAACTTGCATGGGGTCCCTGGCTTAAAATATTGATAGGGCCCAGCAGCAAATTGATTTATATTTATTATTAAAAAGGGGTCGCTATTGATATATGAATATAGTCAACCAAATGCAACTTGATGATATAGACCTAAAACATTTGGGAATTTAAATGAAATTAAAAATTTGTCGTTTTAAATGACATAAATTTTTAAGACTTGTTAAAAATAGTAAATGACTCATTTACTCATTTTACAGAAGTTCAATTTCCAAAAATTATACTACTTAATATTCGAAATGAAAAGTATAAGAAACAGACGGTGTTGAATTTTGATTTTTTCAACAATTATTTATTAATTGTGTGGGCGCTTTATATAAATATACATATATTTTACTCTGATATCCTTCAAATACTATTGTATTTAGATATATTTACATTTAAGATGATTACAATGAACATACTAAAAATTAATGAGAAAGAAATGCATGTATGAAATGCTTCATAAACTATTATTTTGCTAACCTGAAATGTGAAAGGCCCAGACCATTCGGCTCGTCCAGGGCCTTAGAGCAGCAAATTGAATGGCCGGGAGAGTTTTGGATAACGGAGTCCGACTCCCGCAGTCACGGTCCCCGGTCAGAGCAGCCAGTAGTTTATTTAAATTCAAATAAATTTTACATGTTACATGAATCAGCAGCATAAGCTGAATAATTATTTTCCACAAAACAGACGGGTGGCAAATCAGGACATCAACATAACATCGAAATAAACACACAAAGCAAGCAAACAACAACACACGAATAAAACTACATAGAAAACAGCAACCGGGAGTCAGGCATTCGGCACGAGCTCAAAAAGTAAAAAAGTTAAACAAAAGCAGTTTAAAATTAAAAGAAGTCAATAATACAAAATTATAAAGATTAAAATAAGACAAAATGCAAAATGCCTAACTCCAAAAAATATAAAAATCAGCCACAGTGAATTCAAAAATCCCCTCAAACTAAAAGCAAAAGGCCAAAAGAGAGAAAAAGGCGGAAATTTTATATATTTAATTTAAATGTTACATAAAAATAAATTTTAAACATTAAAAAAAAATTTTTTTTTTTTTTTTAAATTCCTTTTTTTTTAATTTAAAAACAGAATTGTAAGAGAGGAAAAAAGTTAAATCCCCCATTCAAACGGAAAAATTCACTTCCAACGTCCAATTCAACAAAATATTTAAAATTAAAAAAGATGTAACTACAAAAAGAAGTTAATTTTTGAAAACCTCACATCCTCAAGAGGGAGAAACAAGACAGCAGCTTAAAATGGAAAAGACGGGAAGGGAAAAATAATTATGGTTCTTTGCAGGTTAAATGTATTCAGAACATGTAATGTATTACATATTCTGATAAAAGTTTATATGTTAAAATATATATATATATGATATATATATGAAGATAAAAATCAAAAGTGGCTGAAAAAAGCAAATAGTCATATTTTAACAAAGAATATAACAAATAACACAACATAACAACAGTCAAATTGATGCTGGGAGAATCTCAGAAATTATTAAATAGTTTTTTGTAATTTCTTGATACGTAAAAGTTCTCTACGAAGTGATGGGCAAATAGAATGGTCCCGAGCATTGTGTGATACACACCAGTTAAGGCTCGGATCTTCCTTGTTAGCAAGTATACAGTTATTGCACACTGGATTTTTGGATGGACAGGTTTTAAATGTGTGATCAGTCGAGGAGCATTGACTACAGATCCCGGAAGGGGATCGACAGGAGAAAGCAGAGTGGCCAAATCCATTGCAGCGGTAACAAATCTGAAGAGAGATGTATCTTTTAATGAATAAATACCGAAAGTTGAGGTATAATTTTCTTGTTTGAGTAAGAAGTTTTCCAGCAATGGCGTCTATTAGAAAGATCCAGTTGAGTGATCCTGATTTGTTTTTGAATGATTTTATAATTTTAAATTCCTGTATTTGAGCAGTTGGGAGATTACTAGCAAGAAGAGGTTCAATGTCATTCTCCGAGAGATCTTCAGGGACATTGAAGAGTATCAAAGCTTGTTTACGAATTGGTGGTTTGCAAATATAGAAGTTATTGACCAGATCTGAATTTTCAAATTTGGTGAGCAGGGTATCTCCATCCTCTCCACGACAAGTGATCTTGAGAGAACCATCATTCAATGAAGATATATTTTGAATCCGAGTGTCCGTTGGACAGTGAGAAGAATGAAGATCGCTCATAAGTTGATCTCTGTCCCTCGATCCGTCCTTGCCCCTCAGAAGCACACTAGCATAGGAAGGACGAGGGAGAGGGGAAGAAGGGTTGACAGGAGGACAAACAGAGGTAAAGTCAAGATTTGAAATGTTCTCCTTGACAGTTTCCTCGACAAGAGTCGGAAGTTGTAGTGAGAAGTTTGAAAAGTTCTCTTTGACAGAGTCCTCGATAAAGGTTGGAAGATGAGGTGAGAGATTTGAGATATTCTCTTTGATGGAGTCCTCAATAAGAGGAGGAAGTAGAAGTGATAGGTTAGAAATATTCACTTTGACTGAGTCCTCAATAAGCGTTGGGAGCAGAGGTGAGAGTTTTGAAATGTTCTCCCTGACGGAATCCTCGATAAGGGTTGGAAGCTGGTATGAGAAACTATTGGTAAAGTTCGTTTAATTTTTCAGAGATTAAAGTTTTCAGTTGATTAATTTCTTCACCGAAGGCGGTCTTAATTTCCGGAAGAGAGCATTTATCAGATATTGTAGTTTTGAAGTGGTTGAGTTCTTCACTGAGGACAGATTTAATCACCAAAGGTGAACAGGATAAACCTTCATTGCTCTCCAGGGTAGAGTCAGGAATCTGAGAAATAAAAAGTTGACATGTTGAGTTAATTTCATCAAGTTTCACATCCAAATGTTTTTTCTGGGTTGAGGTAGTTAGAACGTGACGAGTGAGGTATTCTTGAATTTGCTTACATCCATTATGGATGTTCAAGAGAAAATTATTGTAGAGCTTATTATTTGTTTTAGCAGTTTCAGGAGTGGCAGAAAAGTAATCTGAGTCAGATTTCCCACATGGTGAAAGGGGAGCCAAGAAGGGATTCAGAATTTCAGCAGGTGCTACAGCAGGAGTTGAAGAGAGCACGGCACAGGGAGGATGGGAAGCAGAGTCAATCGGCGAATCAAAGGAATAATAGTCATCAGAGGCAGGAACGTTGAAACCACCAGAGGTAGAATCAGAGGTCTCCAGAGGTCTCCCAGAGGTATAAGCAGGTTCCAAAGGAGCAGGTAGAAGGGAGTCAGTCGAATCAACAGGTAAAGAGGAAGTGTAATCCAAATGATTTGAAGAGTCCAACGGAGAAGGAAGGTTTTTATTATAAGCACTGAGAGCTAAGGTGTAATCAATTCTATTCATATAATCCGAAGGGGAAGGTCTGAGGTCTGAAGAAGTAGAACAAAGATTTCCGGAAGAGATAAAATCTCCAGAACGGCCATCAACCAGCATCTCAGGATCATCCACAGAGCAGTAATAGTCATCTAAACATTGACCACGATCCCCAAAATCTACAAGCTCCCGTGGAGAATCTCTAAATCCACCGTACGCCTTATCCAGGAGATCCAAACGATTTCCTCTTCCACGAGATTTATCACTATATTTACAGTTCCAACTATTGTCATGGAACAATCGGTTTTCACGGTTCCAACGTTCAGAACGTAGTCCATCCAAATATCGGCGAGAAAGGGATGCAGAGGAGTGTTCCATTGTGAAAAAGTTGAAATTTGTTTAAATTCAAGTGATTTGATGTAGAAATGTATTATTTAGTGCAAAAGTGTATAATATATACAGTTACAATACATTTCCAATCAAAGAGACAGAAAAATCAAGAGAAATAAAATTGGAAAAAAAGAGGATGGTGAGTGAGAGCGAGCACAAGGTACAAGTAAGATCAGAAAGTGGATTCCAAAGAAGAGGGATAAAGAACCGAGGAAAAAGCTCCAAAGGGGAAGGAGAGAGAGCAAAAAGAAGGAAGTTAAGAAACAGAAAAAAGTTTCAAAACAGAGGTTGCCACAAAAGATTATCCAAACGCGTGGAGCCAGACTTTTCAAATTAATACAGTATTATATAGATGGTCAACAAACTCTATGGTCCAAATGTCTAAGGAATTCAAATGTTTAAAGTTAACTTTAAAAAATAAAAAGATTTTCCAATGGGAATTTACATGTTAAAAATGAAAGAACCGAAAAAAGGGAATATAGGGAAAGTAAAAAGCAGAGACCGGAAACCGATGAACAGTAAAAGGAAGGGATCAAGGAGGAAAGTATTACAGCAGAAATTAGTATTTATTAAAATTATATAAAAAATGGCAATAGCAATTCACATGTTAAAAATCAATGCACAAAACAGGGGAGGAAACGAAAAAGTTCCAACAGAAAAGACGGAGCAAAAGGAAGAAGAGGAAAAATCAGAGTATCAGCTAACCTGAAATGTGTAAAAATACATTTATATTTCTTTATATATTTCTTTATAGAAAATAATTAAGATCTAAAGGTGTTTTATACTAGTTATTTATTCAGAAACAATTTACATACATAATTGTTGTCATTGTACTTTCGGAATTATTGTATTTCTTAAATTGCAATTACTAAAAATTAAGTAATCTAGTATAATTACAGCTCAATTTTTACCAGTAACACAAACACAACTAAATCAAAAACTTGTCTTTCATTAACTTGTCTGCCATTTTAAAACCACAAATTATCACCATACAGAGTGTTAATTGGAGAACTAAAAGAAATATTGTATTTTTAAAAGGCGTATTTGATATACCTATCAAAAGTACTGACTATATGATCAACTATATGACTGACTATATGAGCAACTATATGTTAAGCTCGATAACAGTGAGTGCGGTCGTACAAATGTATAAATTAGAATGTAATCTAAAATTATGGTATATTTTTTAATTTACAGAAGTTGGTGTTCACGGCTGCAGACACCCCCCCCCCCCCCTCTACCACTGCGAGTAATAGAAAATTAAATGATCGCGAAAGAGTTATGCTTTTTATAAAATGTTGGTAAACTTTTCCAGTGTTCTTTTACTTACAACCTTTAAGGACATGTTCATCCTGTAGAATAAATGATACTCTTTATAATTATATCCAGTGTGGTAATTAAGTAGTTGTACATAAAATCTGAATATCTTCATATATGCAGCAAAATTGCATATTTACAGAAGCTACACTAAATTTGGTGTTAAAAGCCCTTTTGACATACTTATTTTATAGAGAGAAATAATGCCAAATGCGAAAAACGAGTTACTTGTCAAACAATTAAAAATAATTTTTGAACTCCTATGATGGCTAAAGTTGATTAAATTACAAGGCTTGATTAAATTTATATGTTTCTGAATTTCAAGAAAGTTAAAGCTGATTTAATAAATTGTATTTCGAACAACTTATTATTGAAGATCCAGAAGTTTTTACATTTTGTTCGTGTTTCATTAAATATTTTTATGTAACTCAAATTAAATGTTATTGAAATTTGAAGTTGGTAACGTGGTAGGACTGAATTTGTCAGTTCCCATAGAACAGAGGTCCTGAGCATGTTGCTCACGATCACCATAATGCTTATGGACCTGTATTTAGTGCTCGTTAGAGAAGTGAAAATGTCACTAAAAGGAGCACTAAGTGTATAATGCCACTAAGACGAACACTAAAATCAAAATTTTCGGAAATTTTATTTTTTGTTATATAAATATTTAATGACCTTCAATATTCATAAAATTGTCTTACTATTTAGCCAAGGACTGGTAGCAATCTCTCAGGTTCAAACTTCACGCTTCTGCTAGTAACTATGAATCTGTTGAAATTTAAAATTAATTAAAGCAATTAATTATTAGAGAAATCTGCTGCATTTCTGGTTCTTTTTACTTTTTATCCATTATCCCTCCTTTGTAAAAAGAAATTAAATTATTTGCGTTAAAAAACTAGTTTCAAGGATAAGTTTAGTAAGTTTGATAATATGTACAACTTTGATAAAAAATATTAAGTACAGTTTGATAATATTAAATACGGCATGCAACGTTAAAATAATGGTTTGATTGTATCCAATTATAATTAAAATTCATATTTTCGGAATGAAATGATACTTTATAGCACGAGGTTACAAATTTGTCACTTTACAGAAGGCGTGAATAATATACAGGAGAGGTACGGCATGCTTTCAAATCAGGGGCTGAAATATACCAGAATAAATCAAAATGGTGCTCCAGTTCACGAAATATATTGAAATTCCATTGTAGTTATGTTATATGATTTGTAAACTTGAACTGCTTGCCACACTAAGCAGTCATTTGGCCTTGTGCAATAAAGTAACTTCTTTTTCACAGCTCGATCTTTTTTACTCTTCACAAGAATGTATCTAATACCTACATGAGCCTATTGTGCTTCGCACAGAGTCATATTTTAATATTTAATTAATTTTTTTTTAATACCTTCCGGCTCAAGACTGGCCACGACTTTCTACAGAAACATTTACATCGTTTTGGCTTGTCGGATTCTCCGACACGCCCACTTTGTGACTTTGGTGACATGACTGGTGAACAAAACGTTATAATGTTGTATGTAAAATGTGTATGTAAAATGTAAACAGCAAAATATGTAGAATGAGTTGTATTAGAATGGCTGTATTTTTTAACACAAAATCATTTAGCTCATGGAGTCTGCATAGCTGATATGAATGAAATATTGATTGATTTTACAAAGAGAAGGACGATTTTTTTCGATGAAGTTTTACGCATAGAGTTTAATTACTTGTAGCTCCATGGTCTTAATTTTTAAATAAAATAAATTATTATAGTATTGTGATGAATGACATGAATGGGAAATTATTTAAGAATGAAATTATGCTGTTATAGAGAGAGCCAGGCGTGTTATTTTTTCTATGACGTCATTTGAATGAATTTCAGTTGTTTTCGATGAAGTTTTCAAATATAATAAATTATCATAGTATTATGATAATTCTAAAATTATTACCGAGGAATGTATCACATTTTAGAGATGTTTAAACCTGGCAATTTATATTTCAATGCCATCATTTGAATGAAGTTCATTCTTTTCGATGAAGGTTTATGTTTTCAAATATAATAAATTAATGTAGTATTGGGATAAGTTTTATAATATTACCGAGGAATGTATTGCATTTTAGACATGTTTAAATATAATTGCATTGAAGTTGGAAAGTGTTTCATAATCAATGCTTTAAGCATGTTTGATCTTTCTTGTTTCATATGCACTTGTCCATCTGGTTGTTTTGAGACCAGATATAGATCACCATTTGTAAACAAACATTTAAAATTTAAAATAATTTTTAGTATTTTAAATTTTCAAAATTTAAATTAACTATTTTTAAATACGTATTAAGCTTTAACATTTAAATTTTTTAAAAGCATACAAAAATATCAAAATAAAAAAGAATAGGTGACCTCATTTATAAGGAGAAATGGGCAAGATGTATACACATAAAATTCATTTTCAAGTAAGCTGTGACAGTAAATACGTAAAGTACCCCTTCTTTACAGTGGGAAGAAATTTTGTTAACCATTACACATTACAATTTGTTAAAATAAATCTTAAGCTGATGTTCAGATTTTCAATATATCGTATCAAAAGAAAATTTAATATGTTATTTTATAAAAATATTAAAATATGCAAGTTCATATTTTAATAGTTATTAATTTTAATTGGAATTCATTTATGCTTGCAATCCTTGATTTAAATCTAGGGAAAAATAAAGGGTTCAAAATTAGTGGTTGTTAAATTTTGTACCTATATATTTTACTTTGATGGAGATTTTAGATACCCAACCGTTCTGCCTTTCTTCGCATGTATTATGCAAATTCCATTTCATCCATTTATTTTTCCTTCTAACAATCTAACTAATTCATATTATGGATTACATGCACCCGTGCAGCACAGAAGGGTCAGAGACAGGTCTGCCAATAAAAGATGATTTATTTTGTGAGTTGAATAATGAAAACAAAATAAATAATTTAGAAATTGCACCCAAATAAGACATTTTGGTAACTGGGGAAAATTGGTTAGATGCCATTGTTGAGTGACTTTATGCTCCTACTTTCTAACCCTGCATATATAATGCATTTATTTACGTTATGTTGAAAAGAGCTTATTTACCATTTCCCAAATAATACCAAGTTTAACCATAATTACATTGTTGTTAGATAGGTAGTCCCTTTACCTCCATAATGATATCTCAAACACTAATTATTTTATTCAAGTTCATGTTCAACAATGAAATTATACGTTATTCGATCTAAAGTTAATTTAATTTAAATAAATATATGGTTTATATTTGATTAGAGGGTCGTATAACAATGATTCCACATATGTCTGGTGATATTAAAAATGAAAGAGCGATACTAATTGTGAGACAAACAAAACTAAATACTAGGGAAAATTAATGTTTAAAAATGACTCACGCTCCAGAGTTTGTATAGTAAGTCACTAACAGATAGTGACCTTTCTGGTAGGTCGGACGGTCTGGGTCTCAACAACAACAACTAACAGATAGTGAGCATTGAAAGACACTAGAGCGTAGATGCTCTGCATGGATACATCTAGTGTATAAAATTTTCTGACAGCTGTTCAAAATATTGCCTTTTTATGCTACAACACAAACAGGTAGTAATTAAAGTTTCAATTTTACAATTATGCACTCCACAATATGGTCACTTGGAACTTCCTATGCTGATATAAATACAACTATAATGTTGATAAAACCTCATAACTTAATATTTACAAATTAACCTAATATTTACAAATTTAACCTAATATTTAATGTAAATATTAACATAATATTTACAAATTTAAGCATAATTTCATAAACTAACAATATGTCATTAACTTTCAAGCATTTAACATATTAAAAGCTAGCAAAATTATCTCCTATGCCAAAGAATTCAATTATGATCTCTGGACAAAGAAGAAACTCAGCTGGCATGGCAAGTATATGTAAATTATTTTACAGTATGAACAAATTTTAAAAAGCAATCATTTCAGTACAAAACTAATGTGTAAAAGTAAAATAATAAATATATTAAATTAGCAATGCATCTATCCTACGTCTAACTATTAATAAATTTTGAAAACGTTATTCCAAAAGAAAAAATTAAAGTTCATATAGGTAATAACGGAAAAATTTTGCTAGAGTAATTAGTAACATTTTATGTAATGTTATTTGTTCTTCATAAATACTGAAAAAGTTATCCCAGACATTTCTTTATTTACAGCACACATAATATATAAACAATGTAAGCAGAACGATTAAAATTAAAAAATTAAACTTCGTACTTATTTTATACTTCTTAAATTAAAATGAATAGGATTCAGAGAGAGAGAGTAGCAAAATAAAATACAAAAAGCACTATTTGGTTTGGTTTGTTTCACAGAAGAAAAAACGTGGTAAATTCGGTTGGCTTACCAACCGAAAAATGCAGTAACCTAAGGGTTATCGCATTGTTAGTTTTTCAACTGCACTGCAACTGTAAGGACTGAGCATTGGCGCGTTATTGGGATTTTCGCCAACGACCGATGTCAACGCCACCTGGCGGTCATCCTGGGTTCTGTACGCACCACCGATTCTTTTTACGCCTCCTGGCTCTCTCTATAAAAGCAGCATTTCATTCATAAATGTTTTCCGATTCATTTCATTCATCACAGTACTAAAATAATTTATTTTATTTAACAACTTAAGACCATGGAGCTATAAGTAATTAAACTCTATCCTTAAAACTTCATCGAAAAAAATCGTCCTTCTCTCTGTAAAATCAATGAATATTTCATTCATATCAGCTATGCAGACTCCAAGAGCTAAATAATTTTGCGTTAAAGAAATACAGCAATTCTAATACAACTCATTCTACATATTTTGCTGTTTACATTTTACATAAGTGAAAAATAGGCTTCGTTGTAGAAATAATCAAATTTGGATGATCATTTAAACTCAAATATATTGTAATTGCGTTGTTTCAGTATGTAGATGCACAGAATTTAGGCAAAAATAAAGTGGTTTTAGGGTGGAAACAACACTCAATGTGAATTAAAGAGAACTTTAAAAATCACGATTTTGAGACAAGATGGATGCCATATTTAATTTTGAAGTGGGTCACGTGATCTTTCCATATCATAGTCACGTGATCACCTCATATAAGAGATGTAATTACTATTTTAATTTTTATTTAAAAAACTACTGAATATATTTTGCTGAAATATTTTTTATATATTTTATGGAATAATTTGAATATTACCTAAAATTTTCGAAGCAATTTGTGAATTTTAGATTCGCTTAAAAAATGTTTGAAAAATTAGGTCCCATAGTGTTCAATGTATTTCATTTTTTCAACCCGGGTTCTATCCTACCAGAAAGGTTACCTTACACCTTTCTGGTAGGTCGGACGGTCTGGGTTTCAACAACAACAACAACCCGGGTTCTATCCAAAACTAATTGGGTGGTATTATTCATTTATATTCCCATAGGTCCTACAGACCGTCTGAACAACATACTAAAAGTTCATTTTTTTTAGTCATTTTTACGGCTGTTATCGTGCTAACGGAGAGACAGACAGACAGAATGAATGAACAAAGTCATAAACACTTTTCAACTTTGTTGTAAAGTGTTAAAAAAATCACAAGAAAGACCAATCATACATAAAGCTTTGATTATGAAACACTTTCCAACTTTAATTTTATTTAAACATCTCTAAAATGCGATACATTCAGCGGTAATATATCACAATACTGCAATAATTAATTACATTTGAAAATTTAAAACTTCATCGAATAAAACGAACTTGACTCTAATGATGTCGTCGAAATATAAATCGGCTGACACTCTGTGCAAAAGCAGTAAATATTTCATTCATACATTTTTATTTCATTCATCACAGTACAACAATAATTTATTCTACTTAAAAACTTAACACCATGGAGGTCAAAGTAATTTTACTCTATGCATAAAACTTCATCGAAGAAGTCTGCCATTAAATCGTCTGCTTTTCTGTGTAAAATCAATGAATGTTCCATCATTCATATCATCTATATTGCAGACTTTTGAACAAAAAAATTTTTCGTTAAAGAAATTCATCAATTCTTATACAACTCATCTTACAGCCTAATCAGTTTATATTCTCCATAAGTAAGAATTAGATTTCGTTGTAGAAATAATGAAAATTTGATGATCATTTAAGCTCAAATATATTGTAGTTATGTTGTTTCAGAATACAGATGCACAGAAATTATGCAAAAATAAAGTGGTTTTAGGACGGATACAACACTAAATTTAAATTAAAAAAAAAAACTTTAAAAATCACAATTTTGACACAATATGGATGGTTTCCGGCCGTCCAAATAGTTGCTCTTAGTCCTCTGGACGAGTCGGACGGTCTGGGTCTTCAACAATATGGATGGTATTGATCATTTAAACTCAAATGTATTGTAATTGTGGTGTTTCAGAATACAGATGCACAGAAATTAAGCAAAAATAAAGCGGTTTTAGGACGGATACGACCCTAAATATAAATTAAGAGTAATTTTAAAAATCACGATTTCGACACAAGATGGATGCCATATTTTATTTTGAAGTGGGTCACGTGATCTCTTCATATAATGGCCACGTGATCTCTTCATATAAAGGGTTTAATTATTATTTTAATTTTTTTTTTAAAAACTACTGAATATATTTTGCTGAACATGTTTTTATATATATTATGGGATAATTTGAATATTTCCTAAAACTTTCGAAGCCATTTGTGAATTTTAAATTCGCTTAAAAATGTTTGAAAAATTAGGTCCCATAGGATTCAATGTATTACATTGCTTCAACCCGGGTTCAATCCAAAACTAATTGGGTGATATTATTCATTTATATTCCCACGGATCCCACAGACACTCTGAACAACATACTAAAATTTCATTTTGATAAAGTCATGTTTACGGCAGTTATCGGCCGATGTGGTGGCCGAGCGGTCAAAGAGGCAGGCATTTCCTCGTGATGGCTCGGCTGCCGGATTGCGGGTTCGAATCCCGCCTGTGGGCATGGATGTTGTTATGTCTTATTGGGGCAGAAGTCAGACTTCTATCTTCGGGTGCCCCCGGGTCTTTGACTAAACAGAAGCAGTGCAGACATTCTTCCTTAATAAAGTTGTTAGGGACACGACACCAACCAACCAACGGCAGTTTTCGTGTTGACAGACAGACAGACAGAAAGAATGAACAAAGTTATAAACACTTTTCAACTATGTTTTAAAAATGGTTAATTAATAATCAGCATTTTATGAGGAAGATTCTTTCTTATGCAGCTATGGCTTATACAATGCAATAATTTTTTTCTTCACATAATGCAATGAATTTACATCTTTCTTAGTGATAAAACAATGTATAAGATTTACTACCCTATATGTTTCGGTGTAATTTTTATCACAGTTTCGCATGGTAAATCAGAACAACGGCAGGTAATCGCTGCTAGTAGTTTATAAGTAGGGTATCCATGTAATGGGCTCTCGTAGAGGACTGCAAGGGATCACTTAAGCTCAACTGGATATTCATGGTTACAAATGTAGGTTACAAACTAGTCGATATTGAACGCCTCATCCTTGAGTTTCCTCCTGGAAAATTTTACATGAGCGCCTATAGTGGAGGGAAGGAATGACACTTGCCGTGCCATAGACGTTCAAGCTTAGACATGTAAGTCTCAATCTTGTCGATATTGAACTCCTCATCCTTGAGTTTGTAACCGATGGAATTAATTCTACGGGTGTCCTTGCCATGGGCGCCGATAAGGGAACGCAAGGTGAAACTTGCCCTACCGTGTACATTTAAGGTTATATATGTAGATTACAAGCAAGTCAATATGGAACGCCTCATCCTTGAGTTTGTCGCCCCTGGAATTAGTTCTATGGGCGTTCTTGCTATGAGCTCCCATAATAGAACACAAGGGAAACTTGCCCTCCCATCAGTGGCGGCTCGTGAGCGACATGTAAAGGGAGGCGCTCATCTATGTATTTATGCCTATATATGTATTAGTAATATATATATATATACAAATGTATATATATATGTATACACAAATGTATATATATATATATACAAATATATATATATATAAGCATATATATATACATATACGTATTTTGGGCATAGCAACGTGTGTATTAAAAATATAAACGACGGATGTATTAAGTAAAATAACATACCTCCCACCTTCTCGCTCGTTCATAAAAATCCTGGCCACATGGAATGTATCCTTCCTAGTGGAAAAACATTACATAGTCCTAATTTACATTAAAATAAAATTGTAGAGGCTAGTTAAACTAAAAGTTATGCCCAGGAAGTTGACTACAAAAATATGCATATTCTGATGATACGTACTGATGGTTCAGAGACTATAGCCACTCGTAAAATCCAAATTGGTGGATTAGGAAGCGATATGGAAAATTGGGAGGGAGGGGTGACCAAAGTAAGAGTTACGCTCAAGGATTTGCCGCGTTAAAGTTGCATATCCAGGTGACATGTACAAATTGTGGATAGACAAGCCGAGCCAAAATCGCTCAATTTGGAGCAGATATGTAAAATTGTGAGGACTAGTTAAACTAAAAGCTACATTCAGGGGTTGACATAAAAATGTATGTATCAAAGTGAAATGTAACAATGTTGCTCAGACTATATAGTCACCAGCACAGTCAAAATCACTCAATTAGGAACTGAGATGTAAAATTGGGGGGCTAGTTAAGCTAAATATTACGCCCAAATATTACTAAATATAACACAGAAAACGCATGTATATTATATATCCATCAAATATGTGTATTAAACTGAGACGTACGGATGGTGCAGATACAACCATCAGCATAAGCAAAATGCCAAAATCGTTCAATTAGGAGGTGAGATAGGAAATTTGAGGAGGGGGCTAATTGAAGTAAAAGGTATCCTCAGAGAGCTGTCACAACAAAGATGCATAACCAGATAACATGTACAAATGGTGCGAAAACTATAGCCATTAGCAAAACTAAATTCACTCAATTAGGAAAAATGCTCGCTAAAAATGCATAATGATGGGGCTAGTTAAACTAAAAGTTACGCTTAGGGGGCTGACACAAAATATGTATATTCAGATGACACGTGCAAAGGGTGCAGAGACTAGAACCATCGTTAAAATAAAAATCGTTAAATTAGAAGCCGAGATAAGAAATTTGGGGGCTACTTCAAGCAAAATTTACGCCCAGGGGGTATCTGAGCAATATAGTTGCCTGCTCGGGGTCAAAACTTCGAGGGAAACGACGCAGATAAAAGAAACACGATAAAAATTTAATATTAAAGTTTTTTACTAAATATTTAAAATTTCTTTAATTTTTAGGTATTTTTTAATGTTAAATAGCTGAAAATGTAAGACAGCTGGGTAGATCAAGTGACCCCTCAAACTAAATATCCGAAACAGCATATTTCTGAAGCGTCACTAAAATAGCCTATCGATTACGGGTATGCTGAAAATAGGAAACTCCAGACGTTTAAAGAATTAATTTGAAGTCAAACATATTGGAATTCGTCACCAGCGGATCAACCAAAGCACAGAACTGCCCAAGTCAGAAATAACCCCCTTCCTAAAGGACAGAACCACACTACATCAGAAATGACGAAATGCGAAACCACTTCAATAAGTAAGACAGCTGGGTCGGTCAAGTGATCCCTCAAAGTGAGTGTTCTAAACAATATATTTAATTCACGATGGCCATAAACCCCTAAAATATCATACCCCCCCCCCCCTCCCCATCACCACACACGTACACTTAATCCACTCATTTGTTCAAATGTTTATTTAAACTTCCAACTTTCTAACAAAGACGTGAATCAGAACAAACACATTCGTAAATGTAGAAAATTGAAGCCAAATTAGCGAAACTGAGCCAATTTGAAAGGTTCCTCTTTATGTTTTTCTACTCTTCTATTTCTTTTTGGCTGGAGGCGCTCTAAGACCCGCGACACAATCTACTAGTAAATCTGCAATGCCTGGTATTTTTTCACGCCAAATTTATAATATCTTTCCTATACCATTCGTTCACTCTCGAGATTCAGATGTTAGGGACGCGGCTTTATCAAATATCCCTGAATTTTCCCCTTATGTGTTGAAAATTCTACGCATTACAGCTTTCGCGAGTCTCCTTTTTTGAAGAAAGCTGTAGTGCTGCCATCTAGTGACATATTTCATAACTTATTTTTAATAATTCTCGGTTTAAAGGTGAGCGTCAGTAAATTTTCTGCCCTATCCGCGCTTTGTTAACTTTCGCGGCACACATATTTCGCCGAAATTCTGCTCAAACAGTTGCAAAATATTTTCTTATAGATAAAATGCTATGCTTAGATTATATTAAAACTAAATTTAATACCCAATAAAACATAGAATATATGTTTTATTTTAATTTAAATAATTTTTGGTGCTGCCATCTGTTGTCGTAATTTAATTCATACCGACTATTTTTATTTTTTAATGAACATTTTTAAATGTCTATTCCTTCTAATACGCTATTAAATACAACAACAGATCATATATAATGCCATAATCACGGAAACGTAATTGAACTTGGACTTGAAGACAAAGGAACTTGAAAATAAAACTGCAGTCCTCAGTGATGTACATTCAGATCCTTTATCAAATTTATAGAATGATAAATTACCTTTCCGTGATTGTGGCATTATTATATATGATCTGTTGTTGTATTTAACACTGTATTAGAAGGAATAGATATTTAAAAATGTTCATTAAAAAATAAAAATAATCGGTATGAATTAAATTACGACAACAGATGGCAGCACCAAAAATATTTTGGATTAAAATTAAAAATATATTCTATGTTTTTTGGGGCATTAAATTTAGTTTTAATATAATCTAAGCATTGCATTTTATCTTTCAGAAAATATTTCGTAACTGTTTGAGCAGAATTTCGGCGAAATATGTGTGCCGCGAAAGTTAACAAAGCGCGGATAGGGTAGAAAATTTACTGACGCTCACCCTTAATTGAACAAAAGCTCAGATTTTTTCAATAGAAATTGTAATATATCTGTATAAGTAAAAAAATAATTTGAGATGTTTACTCAATGGTGTCGCGCGTACTCGCGACTGCCTCCCATGGACGTTTAAGGTTACAAATGTAGTCTTCAAGCTAACAGAGATTGAGCTCCTTATTTTTAAGTTTGCCCTTCTGGTAAATGTTACATGGGCGCCCATAGTTGTGGGTAAGTAGGACACCTGCGCTCTCACTGAAAAAGCTTTATGGGCACCCATAGGAGAGGGCAAGGGGTACACTTGTTCTCCCCTTGGGACATTCAAGACCACAAATGCAGATTTCAATGTAGTCGATATTGTAGGTATCATCATATAGTTTACAACCCTAGAAAAATTCTATTTGCGCTTTGCCATGGGCGCCCATAGAGGAGCGTAAGGGGGGGGGGGGCGTTTACTTTCCTCTGGACATTTAAGGTCATAAATGTAAACATTAAGCTTTTCAATTTTTTACATCTGATTCTTTAGTTTGACCACCCCAGGAAAAAGTTTTTTTTGCAATTACCACACTATGTTCTTGATAATACAATATTTTTGACACTCTCTTATCCAATAAAAGCAGAAGTAACTCGTAATGCGATAAAATAAAAATCGCTAAATTAGAAGCCGAGATAAGAAATTTGGGGGCTACTTCAAGCAAAATTTACGCCCAGGGGGTATCTGAGCAAAATAAAATTATAAAATTTAAATAGAATATATATATATGTGTGTGTGTGTTTTCAATATCAAAATCGCCCATAGACTAATTGAACTGTAAATTTCCGCCTGACGTGTTTTACACGTGTTTTGCCCGAGAGTTCATTGCAGAGATTAGCCGCAATTCGTTCATTGCAAGTTATCTTATGATCCAAATAGCTAGTTGCAGTACTTTGCGCAGTAGAAGAAAATTTATAACAGTTTTATGATTGGGTAGTGTTTTTTCTATGCATTCTCAACCATTATCAGCTCTCTCTACTTGAAATCATTACCATCTCTATTGTTGAGAAAGTAAATATTCAGTGACTGAAAATATGGCGGCAACGTTGATATTGATTAATGATATCTTACCCCAAGCCTTTACAAACAGAATTATTGAAATTAATGACGAAATTACGATGATTAGATCTAATTTAAATACCATGGATGATATTAATAAATGGGTAAAGGATTTTGGAATATTGACATATACTAAGTGGAATAGCAGGAAATCGAATCCCAATGGGGAACGATTTATCTGCTGGTAAGTTTATGTCTTAAAATTTTATTTTACTTTTTATAATCTCTATGAAAAACCTTTATTAAGCAGGCGCCTTCACCAAAATTCGGACAAATTTTAATGGAACAAATGATATTAGTTTTCACATACATGATTTTAATTCTGCTCAACAGTGGGATTAGCTATTCTACTTCATTAAGGAATTCAATCCCAGTTGCACAAATTGATGTGTTTTTAAAAATTTTTAGATTTTCTGATTTTATTTTAACTATTATTGTTTTTCTGTATTTAATAAATTGTATTTACAGGAAGAAATTTGTGTGTCATCACAGTTCATTTATGAAAGTTTCAACAATTACTAGAAGATCAAAATGTTGTAACTGTGAAGCGTCAATTTTTGTGAAAATTAAGAAAAATCATTATAGAATAAAAAATTATGATCAGTATGTTAAAGTAAGTGTTTGATGGTTTAATCATTTCTATTTTGCTTTTTTGTGTTTCATTAATATTATATTGTCCTTTTCTGAAATAAATTATTGGTAATGATCACCAGTGGCGAAGCAACAAAGGAGACAGCATCGATCCACATAATTTATGATCAAGTAGCATTTATTTTAACTATATAGATTATCCAAAATAAATGTATAAAATATGTTCTGTGTAAATAAACAAAGTATTTCTGTTCTGTCTGATTTTCAGAGTTCAATGCAGGTGCCATTCAGGAATTTTTGACTGGTGCCGTCTGACTTTTCTGTGGTAAATCGGTAGAATAGCCCACCCCTCATTTTTCTAAATACAAAATTGAGCCAAATTGGTGAGTTTCTTCAAGTTTTGAAATTGACTCCTCCCCACTCAAGTGATGTATATTTTGTGTTTTAAAATAGGCTCCTCCTAGCAAAGTGACGTATTCTACAGTTATATGAACTGGAATTTTGAATGTAAATGATAGTGCAATTCAATTTGAATAAAAGTTAATTATACTCATAAAAAGTTTATAAAATAGGATTTTGTGCATTATAAAAGTATTGCCTAATGGCAGAATAAAAAACTTTTAAAATTTTAGAAACCATATTGAAGCACGCAATGCTTAAAATATTTTGTGATTTAAAATCAATTTCTAAAACTTATAACTCGAAACTTTGAAAATAAAAAAAAAAAATACTTAAAAAAATATAAAATTTTTAAAAAACAATTGTACTTTAATGAAATACTAAGAAAAATCGATACATGGAAAAAAGATTGGACTTTAACTAAATTTAAGGAATCATAATAATTAGAAAAGAGATTGTACAAACAAAATTCAAGAAAAAACGATACTTTTTGTACTTTAATAAAATTTAAGAATAAACAATACTTAGAAGAACCATTTTAAAAACATAGGAAAATACAAAGGACAATTTCAAAACATGGCATGAATAAATAAAAGAACTAACCTTTATCTAAATGCACTTATATCCATATTTTCACTTACATCCACGTAAACACTTTTTCTGGAACATACACGTACATTCCACACTGGATCACATTTTCTAAAACATTCGCATAATTTGCCGCGTGCTATATGTCATTGGAAAACTTAATAACAAAAATCTGTATAAATGTTGATGTATGTGAATTACGTGGAAACTATTAAATATTTATTCCAAAGAGTTTGCAGCAACAAAACTCAGCAAAATCAATCGAAAAAGATCTGTAGAAACAGGGGTCAACGATTTTGATCGAAAAAGATCTTATGAAATGTACAGAATACTATTGAAATACTTATTATTCAAATTCCCTTAAAGTCGTGTGCTGATTGGATGTCCAGAAAGTCAAGGGCTACCAGATAGGCAAAGTAAATGGAATGAAATTGTAACCTGGTGCATAGCTCCAACTTGGCGCAATTTTGTACTTTGAAAAATGAGTGGTGGGCTATTCTATCGATCGACCTTTTCTGCTTGTATCTCTAAGAAGTTTGCTGTTAGGTTCTTCTAATGATAGTTGTCTTAATCTTAAATCTACCTGACATTTTAATATTATCTGTTGCTATCAACTAAAACAGCAGGATTTCCTTAAATTGGATTTTTTTTTCTTATTTTTATTACAGCCTGTTTCCATTGATTGTCAAGTTGGGCAATTAATTTTAAGTTAATTGCCAAACTAAAGAGTATAAATGAGTTTATAGTAGATGATAAAGTGTGGTTCATTGTATCTCTGCTATGGAGTATTAATTCTACGAATATCTTGGGTTTTTGTATATTTATTTTAACTTAAATTCTAAGTTATATATTTTTCGTGTACATATATACGTATCCTTACAAATTTTTTTGTGTGCTTTCTTTACAGATGGGACTACGTGCTATAATTACAATAAAGAATCAGCATTCTCATCCTTTGATGACTAAAGAAGTTCTTCAATTCTTACCACCTGGTGAAGATTTAAAGACTAAATTTTTTAAATACTTTGATTATGGCATGACAATATCAGAAAGCCGTAAATTTCATGAAAGCATTATTATAGCACAAGATCCTTACCCTGAAATTCAGTTGATAAATGGTCGCATAAACCCGAAAGAGAAGATAGTCAGACACTGGTATGATCAGTGGCGAGAGTCTAATTTGAAAGAAGGAACTGGTGTTGGTTTGATTGAAGTAAGTCAAATTTAATAAGTTCTATTTTTAATGCAATATGTGTGTTTGCAGATGCTTGTATTTACTCTAGCTTAAAATCTGTTTCATGAGGTTTGACAGTTTTCTGAAATATGGGCTGATCAGATTTAGTGCAAATCAAGAAATTGTTTTTCCCATGAAACCTTATCTACTATGCTTGTATAAGCCTTTCTTAGAATATTTGCATGTTTTGGAATTTGGACAAGTTGGTATCATTGGTATAAATGCTCACGGATAGTTCTATTTTTGCAATGTATGTCTTTTTCCATCAAAAAAGTAAAACCTTTTCCTTATATTTATCACAAGGTATATATCACAACCTCTGTTTTAATTGTTCAATGATCATCATCAATTTTCTTCTCAGGATCTCAAATGAATTTAAACATTAGTGTTCAAAATTTAGAAAATGTGGCTGTCCTGGACTGCTAACTTTTAACTTAGGTATTGGGTATAATCAGATCTTGACAACAAAATGTGTAGTTGTGTGTCTAGTCTGCACAAAATACATATATTTACTTTTCAAAATTTTAACAGTGTGTGAAAATATGCATTAAAGTTTGTAGCAGAAAATTGAAAATTTATCTTCTAATTTTTCCTCTTATATTTCAATTTCTATACATAAGCATCATTTACAGTGGGAACAATTCTACATTTTTTATAACTCTCCCTGCAGGCGGATTCTGTGACTATGAATTTGGCCATTGCAACCTCACATAGTCTAAGCTAAATTTTTGTGAATGTTGAATTTTGGTAAGACTAAATTCTCATTACTTTAGGTATAGTCCATATCAATTCAGGCAGGGGGGGGGGGGGGGGGGTTACCTTCATAGTCTCAGATGTTTTTGAATTTAACATATGCTAAAATTCAGGAAAAAGTAAGAAACCCATATTTTTTTGTTTTGTTCAATAAAATTCCTGGCCCGAGATACAAGCCGCCAAAGATGGCGCCATTTTTCACGTGCGATTTTTGGCAAAATTTTAAAACTCTATATCTGGAATGGTTCAAGATATTTTGTTGCGTTTTTTTTTATTTGAAATGTAATGTTTTTCTGATTGAAATGATATCCTCCGTTTGGAAATATGTGGCCAAGTTCTCTTGCTGTAGCCTTCTGAATTTTGTTTTGAAAAATCAAAAATATTTTTTTTTTTTCAAAAATGCCAATCTCAGAAATTTTGATTTTTTTCACAGTTGATCAGTACCATAGAGTACCACATTCCCTGAAAAGGAGAATTTCCACTTTTGAGTTTAACAGGTTTTATAAACAATGTTCATGTTTTAGCTTCCGTGGCTAATTTCTTAAGCATTTTTTTTTTTAATTTTTTTTCTCAAAAACATCTCTCTGAAAAGGAGAACATGCCACTTTGGTGGAATTTTTCATAATTTTGTTCCTTTAAGAAATCTATTTTCGGACCAATGTGTTCAATGTGATAAAATAAAAGTGATAAATTAAATAAAGTTGGAACTGGTGAAATGTTTTTATTCTTTTGGATTTTCTTGACATAGAACCTTCCAAACCATTAAAAGTCTTCTGGAACAATGTGAAAGCTTCCAGATAATTCCAGAATGTAACAGAACCTTCTTGAACAATCTGGAACCATCCAGATAATTCCAGAATGTAACAGAATCTTCTAGAACAATCTGGAAGCTTCCAGATAATTCCAGAATGTAACAGAACCTTCTAGAACAATCAAATTTGTGGTCTAACAGCACTTAAGTAAGCTTTTATGAGAATTCTGCTGATTGAGTTGTATGGTGTTTTGTGGAAAGAACTGAGTTTGAAATGTCTTCTGACTGAGGCCACAGAAGAGTGAAGTGTGCTGACTATTTGCATATCCATAAAAGAGTGATATATAAGACTAGCAAAAAACAGATTTTCTTCAGGTTGGGAATAAGAGTGCTCATTTCAAGACTCTGTTTCAAAGTCAAGATGTTTCCAATGATGACTTTCTGTGTTCTAAATGCTTTGACATAATATCAAAAACGACACTAACTGAACAAGAAGTTTCCCATGGTGTGGATGGTGCAGATATTGTATTTGCAGAAGACTAATTAGATTCTCTGAATCAGTCAGCTGTAGAGGTTGGTGTACCTGTTAAGAAACTATGGTCAGTGAAGTCAAGTCATAAGCTGTATGCATCAAGAAAGCACAGAAAAATTATTGAAGCTGTGGTGAGTACACCAAAAGAAAACTGACCGATCTCTTCAACGTAGAAATGTAGTTCACTGAATTGTTAATTTCAGTTCTAAGCAGAGTGCACAGAAGTAGTATGCTGTGGAACCTGTTATATGTTTTGAAACTTGCATATATATTTTGGAAGCTTTAATATGTTTTGAAAGCTGTGTCTGTTACTTATCTTTATTAAGAATTAAAATGCCATGTCAAATAAGACTGGATTTTGATTTCATGACACCAATATGTTGCGAGTATGTGGTAACGGAAACTGGTTTAATGTATGGCAAAATTTTCAATTGTTTATAAAACCTGTTAAACTCAAAAATGGAAGTTCTCCTTTTCAGGGAATGTAGGTCTATGGTACTGATCAACAGTAAAAAAATCAAAATTTTTGGGATTGGCATTTTTGAAAAAAAAAAAAATGTTTTTGATTTTTCAAAAAAAAATTTAGAAGGCTAAAGCAAGAGGACTTGGACACATATTTTCAAATGGAGGATATCATTTTAATAAAAGAAATATTATATTTCAAATAAAAAAATCCACAACAAAATATCTTGAACCTTTCCAGAGATAGATTTTTTTTAAAATTTTGTCGAAAATCGCAAGTGAGATATGGCCTTGGACCAGGAATTTTTGGAACAAAACAAAAAAAATATGGATTTCTTACTTTTTCCTGAATTTTAATATATGTTAAATTCAAAAACATTTGAGACTATGAAGGTAAGATTTTTTTCTTTGCCTACTTGAATTGATATGGACTTAGCCCTCGGAAGTTTGCAAAATTGCGGTAGAAAGCAAGTTTTTTTTATCTACCATTGATATGCTGACAAGTGCATAATAAGCATCAACTGGCCCTTGGATATTGTTATATAGAATGGAAGCATATTCCAAAAATGTAAGTTCAATTGATTTCAGAGAAATAGGAGATTTTTTCAGGACAAGAGACAGATCAGTCACTTCATCAAAACAGGTAAACATCTATAGATGTACACTTATATTTATATTATAGTTTTAAAACAATATCAGAAAATAATCTATAATAATATGGGAAGGTGTCTGTTTGTGTTGTCTGTAATGGAAAATCTAAGCATCTTACGGCCATGAAATTTGGTTCACAGCTGCTTCAAAACCCAGGATGATACTCATTAACACTTTACAACATAGTTGAAAAGTGTTTATGACTTTGTTCATTTTGTCTGTCTGTCTGTCCATTAGCATGATAACTGCCATAAAAATGACTTTATCAAAATGAAATTTTAATATGTTGTTCAGATGGTCTGTGGTGGGACCTATGGGGATATAAATTAATAATATCACGCAATTAGTTTTGGACTGAACGCCATGGGACCTAATTTTTCAAACATTTTTTAAGCGAATTTGAAATTCACAAATTGCTTCGAAAGTTTTAGGAAATATTCAAATTATCCAATAAAATATATAAAAAAATTTTCAGTAAAATATATTTGGTAGTTTTTTAAATAAAAATTGAAATAATAATTATACCCTTTATATGAAGAGATCACGTAGCCCACTTCAAAATAAAATTTGATATCCATCTTGTGTCAACATTGTGATTTTTAAAGTTCTTTTTAATTTATATTTAGTGCTGTATCCGTCCTAAAACCGCTTTATTTTTGCTTAATTTCTGTGCATCTGTATTCTGAAACAATACAATTACAATATATTTGAGTTTAAATGGTCATCAAACTTTGATTGGATCTACAACAAAACCTAATTTTCTAGGCTATAAGATGAGTTGTATAAAAATTACTGAATTTATTTAATGCAAAATTATTTTGTTCTGAAGTCTGCAATATACAATGAATGAAACATTCATTGATTTTACATAGAAAAGCAGACAATTTAATGGCAGACTTTTTTGATGAAGTTTTATGCATAGAGTTAAATTACTTTTACCTCCGTGGTTTTAAGTTATTAAATAAAATAAGTTATTGTAGTACTGTGATGAATGAAATAAAAATGTATGAATGAAATATTTACTGCTTTTATACAGAGAGTCAGGCCCGACTGTCCTTTTGGTTGTTCAAGTCCTTGGATGAGTCGGACGGCTTGGGTCTTCAATAGAGAGTCAGGCAGGGCGCATTAGCCCAGTGGTTAGCCTGCATGAATTGTACTTGGTAGGTGCGGATTCGATTCCATCCGCTGCCAAAACTGCCGCTATGTTCACATGGAGTATGATCACGTTAAACATGTGGGTCCGTAAAGGCCGTATCACGTTCAACAACTTTTCCGGCAATTTTTCGGACAACCAACTTTTCGAACAATTTTTACGCCGAGTTGGGGGAAAACTGGTGTGAAATAAGGTCAAAAAATTGGGACAACTTTATCTGACCGGTATAGAAAAAGTTGTTCATTTGGGACAATTTTTTACCAACCAGCCAATCACAGATAAGTAGCGAAGGAATTACGTGTGTAGAAAGATTGGCGCAGGTTCTACTACATTCTGGTTTGGCGTGAAATTCTGGCGCAAGTTTGAATCTGTGGAGCACGAACAGATAGAATATAGTAACAGATAGATTATATTGATATAATAACCAGGCAGTGCGAAGTATTATTTTAGTTTAGATTTAGAATTTTGTTAAGTATTTATAATATTTTTGTGTCATAAAAGTGGATGTCAATGGAAGTCGTCTCGAAGTCGAAAAAAAGTAGTCATGCGAGATGGAAATGGAGTTAATTGAATCAATACGTGAAAAATCATTTTTGTGGAATCTAAAAAATCCACTGTATTTAAAAAAGAATTTGAGGAAACATGCGTACAAGAAAATATCATCTTTTCGAACCATCTCTTCCAAAGCGATTTTATATACATGAAATATTATATAATATAAATTAAGATATTATTACTAATATAATCTCTCTGATTCAAATTTATATTTACCAGTGGCTTGCTAGTTTACAGTATTGACGCGTTTCAGAAAATCCGCCTTTCTGTGAATTTAAACAAGAGCGTACGCGAGTTTGTTTTGGCGATATATACATATTTCATCAGTTTTCTAAAATAAGCTAACTAAAGTGATTCCATCACAAAACACAAAGGATCCTAATTTAAATTGTTTTAGAATATTTACTACACTATGGCAATTTCCTCGTTTTAACGAATACAATTATGTTCTCTTTCTCGAATCGTTAAAAAAAAACATCAGACAGAATTTAGAAAATGAATTTTTATGTATGTTCTCCATAGACTTTTTTTTATCCTTCTATTGCAATACTAAAACAACTTCAAAACTTATTCTGTTTACTCTTCAAAATAGTATTCTTAAATAACACTAAATGCATTGCATGATATAATTTGTTAGTACATTTCGAATGCGAAGTTTTGGCTTGAGTGGTTGAGAATCAGCTCAGCAAACGACTGGGCTCTGGTTCGAATCCAAGCGAATTTTAAATTTTACTAGTGCTGCCATCTGTTGCTAAAATATTCAAATACAGCTTTTCTTTAATAATCTGCAGAATTATTTTGTTTTAAATTATTTTACGTTCTATATACAAAATAACCTTATATCACTAAATTATTTTTAAATTTGAATACGTATAAAAATTTATTTCGAAGTTACTTTGAAAAATATCTTGAAGTATACTTTATACCAGGTATAGATGGAATATATTCTTAAGTAAAAAAGTGCTTGTAAAATTAGCAAATATAAAATGTGCATGTAAAATTAGACAGAAATCATTGAACATCCTTATACGAATAGTAGTTATCTTTCGACATGTAATTTTGAACATTTTAGATTAGAATAAAAACAAAAATCAAACTACTTTGAAATTTTAATAATTTGATGCTAACATTTGAAGAATTTTTTTATTATTTTAAACGCACATAGACAATTAGAAATTTACAATACATTTGAAAATCATTTACTTTTAATAAAAGAAATAAGTTTGTATGTAAATATGAAAAGTTTACTCTTTTAAATTTGAATGCTTATAAAAATTTATTTCGAAGTTACTTTGAAAAACATCTTGAAGTATACTTTATACCAGCTATAGATGGAATGTACATTTAAATCTATTTAAAACATAATTACTCAATAAATATAAATGTAGATAAAATAATTTTTAAAAGTTTACTTTAATGAGAAATATTTTAAACGTTACAAATGAGCAAAGAACATCTTCGAATATTTAATATTAATATGTATTTGAAAACCTTTAAAATCAAGTATAAAATGGTAATGAACTTAAATTTGTTTAAGACATGATATTTTAATAACGGCATTCTTGAAGTTAAATACTTTTTACGGTTTCTTTTTCTTTGTTTCATTTCAGTCAATATCGGCAATATCGCTTTTTAAACTAATTTTGTATCTTAAAATAGAGTGAATATTTTTCAACAAATATTTATTTGCTTTTTTATACGGATGTGTGACAAATCCAAATATTTTTTAATGTTCATTCATCTGTTTAAGCTTCTGATATCTGAAGTAATCCATATAAAAAAGATCAAATTAAAAATTTACAATAGATCTTGTCCACATCCTTCTCGGTTTGCTTTGTTTCTTCTTAAGCAGGAATAATCCTAGCGTAATTATGCCAAAGCATATTTGATTTTTCCCTGCAGCTGATAACAATTTAGTCATAATTACAAAGTAATAAAGGTTACAAAAGGAAGTACTAAGTAAAAGTCTTGTTTTACTGCCGAAGTCGAAGCGAGAACGCGCTGCCTGCCGAAAAGTACATGTACAAATATATAGTTGTCACCAAAAGGTGATAAACATACCGCCGCAGTTTTGTCATTTAGCACAGTTTCTTCAAACTGTCAATAACCCTATCGCCAACTTTTTCGCCGAAAAATTGGGGAAAAAGTTGTCTGAAATAGTTGGTTGCTCCAAAAGTTCTTGAATGTGATTCGGCATTAAGTCCTTTCAAGAGGCTGGTGTTAGGGGAAGGAAGGTACAGTCCCTGTGGATGCCTTCCCCACTGGGTTCTCGTCTAAATTGGGTGGCTCTTCCCGGCCGTCCAAACGGTTATCTTACACCTTTCTGGTAGGTCGGATGGTCTGGGTCTCAACAACAACAGAGAGCCAGGCGATTTATATTTTGATGACGTCATTTGAATAAAGTTCGTTTTTTAAGTTTTAATTCAAATATAATTAATTATTGTAGTATTGTGATAATTTTAAAAATATTACCACTGAATGTATCATATTTTAGAGATGTTTAAATAAAATTAGAGTTGGAAAGTGTTTCATAATCAATGCTTTATGCATGATTAATATTTCTTGTTTTATGTTTTAGCATAATTTTGAATAATTTTCACACAAATCGGTCCCTTAGCAATGGAAAATATTATAATAGATTTTCCATCTTAACACCATCGGAAAGATTGAAAAATTCTCTTTCAAACAAACTCTGAACGGAATCCACTATTAATAGACAAAGTTTCATGAATTTTTTTAAAATATATACTTTTTGTGTGAAGACTTCATTTATCTTTTATCTATAATAATGAAGGAAGATGTCTGTGTGCCTGTTTGTGTCATCTGTAGCAAAAAATTTAAGCATCATATGGCCATGAAATTTGGTACAGAGATACCTTGGTTCTTAAGAGGAAACATCTTGTTCAGATTTTTGTTGTTGTTGTTGTTGAGGTTCGAACTCAGAACCGAAAGCATGGTAGATTCATGCTACACTGTTAGGCCAAAAGAATTCTTTGGACCTGAGGGTATAATCGGAAATGTGTTTCATAGCAGAGAGTGACATAAGAGCTGCTCCTCACACTCTCATGTCTAATTTGTTTTTTAGCTGTTTGGGGCTGAATTAAGCCTACATAGGCAATGCTACCAAAATAATGCCAAATTCTGGTACAAAGTTGGTAAAATAATGCCAAATTTTGCACCAACAAGCGATTATTTGCCAAAAATTGTACCAAATAGCGTTTTTTTGTTTAAAATCCCGCCATATTATTTTTTGCTTTAATTAACAATATCAAAATTATAAAATTATGTGTTGAAACATATATTTTCTCACTTCAACTCTTTACGATCTTAACATAACAAAGATCTCGCTGAATCCGTACTCTCCACACCGAAAATGTTGCTAAAAATAGTTCCAGCAAGGAGGAAAACGACAAGTATCATGGAGGTAAAAGCAAATTCATTAACTCCATAGTGGATATATTTGTTTCATGATAGATAAACATACTTTCAGTGAGTGACAGACCATTTCATTTGTGAAACAAAATAAAGAGCTTCTATTTTCTAGCAAAATCATATTTTTAAATTTTTTATTTATTTATTTATTTTAGAACGAGTGTGTTCGTTTGATGCCTCGATCACTTCGTAGGGTAAAGTGACATCAGGATGTTTCTCACAGCGAAGTGACTGGGGCGCAAATAAATGCTGCTGTAAATTTTATTTTCATTCCTTTTAGCAGTTAATGTTCTTAGATCTACGAAAATTTCCCTTGAACTAAGGAAATTCAGAGATTTTTAGGGATTTATGGAAAAACTGCGGAATCTAAAGAAATTTGCAGAGATTTCCAAATTTTTTCTCGTTTACTAATAAGTTTACAATTTTCAATTTTTGGTTTTCATTTTGAAATTCTTAACTTAAAAATTAACTTTTGGCTTTATCAGTTAACAGTTTCGTTAACTGTACGCGCTGATTCTGAATAAACTGTAATCATCTTAAAACAGCTTGTTTTGATTTTTTTCAAGGTGGTCTGCTATAATAATGCCGAAGGAGTGACACAGGTGTTAAACAAGTGCTTCCGATTTACAACATATTCTTTAATTGTCTTCCTAGGATACAGGAGTTTAAAATCTTTTATAAGATAAATAAAACATAGATTCCTATCATGTTTTTTTCCAGACATTTACAATTATCAGGCAATCTGGGGGTATTGGGAGAGGGGAAAATGCATGATTTTCCTTTTTTTTTTCATTTAAAGTGGGTAGATTTAGGGCTAGTTTCCTTGCGGGCGAAATTGTTTGCAGTATTTTCTAGGGACCATGAGAATTCTCAATACTCAGGTTGTTTTTATTTTAGATTAGTCTGAGAGCTGTTAGTATTTACTTCTAAGTTGTGACACATTTGAAGAAAATTCTTAGTTAACATTTTTGGTGTGAATTATGTCCAAACGACCATCATCCGATGCAATGAGTTCTAAAAGAAAACGTATTTCATTACCTATAACAGATAAAGTGACCATTTTGAATGGTATGAACAAAGGTGCTTCTGCTAAAATATTAGGAGATGAATATGGTGAGGGCCCACTTTAATTGAAATGTTCAAAAAAAAATTCTAATAACTAGCCTGAATAATCAACTTTTTTCAGACATTGTTTTTCTTTCAAAAATTTTCTTAATCACTAAATTTGATTCTATAATTACATGTAATTTGCATTTTAGTTACCAAGTATTTTTTTCATATAGATTGTAAAAAATCTTTATTTAATATATGTTTTTAAAATTAATTATAATTTTCTATAACATTTTAGACTATTCCATTAAATTTTAGAAAAAGTATTAAACGTGTCTGAATTACGTAAAAACCCTTTATCCAGAATGCTTGAAGTTCCAAGCAGTCCGGATAATTGATTCTGTACCCTCAAATGAGAAACAGTTGCTTTCTACCACAAAAAGTCTGAGATGGTGTATTGCATTTGAATTTATAGCAAATTTTTTGACATATGCAAAACATAGTAAGGCCTCTACCCAGAAATCTTTGTTTAACACTAGTACTTAGTACAGAAATCAGGTTAAACCTTTTGGGGACATCATTTTGTTCTGGAGTATAGGCATTCGTTAGTTCTCTCAGCTTTTATGCCCTGCTGTTGTAGAAAATATTTAAATTTGTTGTGGCCAAATTCCATACCATTATTGGGCATTACAAATAAAACTTTTATGTTTAAAAATCTTTCTACATTGTTTTGGAACATTTAAATGTTTCAAGCACATCTGACTCTGATAAAAAATATTACGTTAGACTTCATTCTTGACACCATTGGGAAAAATCAAAAAATTCTCTTTCAAACAAATTTTGAACAGAATCCATATGATTAATAGTCGAATTTTTTGAAATATATACGCCTTTCATGTGTTGATGGAATCTATCTTCTATCTATAATAATAAAGGAAGATGTCTTTCTATTTGCCTATTTATGTTGTCTATAGCAGAAAATTTTAGCATCATATGACCAAAAAATTTGTGGTACACAGGATAATACACCTTGACAAGAAATTTTTTAATTCAAAATAGTTTTTTAATCATTTTATGTTTTAACATGAATTAGCTTGATTTTGAACAATTTTCATGTAAATTGGTTTCTTTCCAACTAAAAATGCTATTATAGAATTTCCATCTTAACCCCAGTGGAAAGATTGAGAAATTCTCTTGCAAGCAAATTTTGAACGGAATCCATACAATTAATAGATGAATTTTCATGAATTTTCAGACACCACTCAAGCATAAAAATGCTTTTAGGCGAACCCACAGTTTGTATGTGCAGCTCTGTTATGCATTTCATGTATCGTCATATGACACAGTTCGACAAAATGAGTAATTTCTCTTAATGGGTTTAAGTCATATATAATTTTTATTTTCTCACGCTATAGAATATAGTATAGAAAAAGTATTGTTTTCACAAAAATTTTCAATTTTAAAATTTTGATGCCAATATATGTTTTAGAACCTCGTTAACATGATTTGACTATTTTTAGTGATGTCCGTCTGCCTGCCTGTAATCTGTCTGCAGTTGATTTCTTGTGTACACGATAGCTACCCACAGATATTAATAAATTTTCATGAAATTTTATATCTGGCTTTGTTAACTTAAAATTTAGTAGTAGATAGAATTTTTTGAAATTTGAGCGAAAACTTTGAAACTTTATATTTTCTTAATATGGCAGTGACAAAATTTGACATAATTATGCATAAAAGGGGTTATTCATGGCTCACTGATCACAAAACTTAACAGTTTCAATCAATAATGAAAAATAGCCACGATACAATTATTGTGTTCATGACATCATTAACCCCATGGGGGTACCAAGGGGGTTGTTGTTGTTGAGACCCAGACCGTCCAACCTACCAGAAAGGTGTAAGGTAACTGTTTGGACGGCCGGAAAGTGCCACCCAATTTAGACCGGAACCCAGTGGGGGAGGCTTCCACAGGGACCGTACCCTCCTTCCCCTACCACCAATCTCTCGGAAAGACTTACGGACCCATATATTTAACGTGATCGTACTCCGCATGAACACTGCGGCAGTTGTGGCAGCATGCAAATCCAGTGCGCAAACCACTGGGCTACCGCGCCCTAAATATGCCAACAGCACGCGATGTTCCCAGGTGGTCACCCATCCAAGTACTAACCGCACCCGATGCTGCCTGACTTCGGTGATCTAACTAACGGGAACTGGTGTTTTCGGCATGGTACGGCCGTTGGTACCAAGGGGGTGAGGTATATTATTGAACTTGGTATCAATTGAAAGATTTTTTCAAGCGTTTAAAAATGAAGGGTAACATGCTATAATTATAATCATTTGGACTGATGATATAGGTTTTTCAAAAATTTTCTTGAAAAATTCAATTGAACTTTTGGTTTGTATGCACGCTACATACATAATGCTTGTATGGAAGCTACATACAAGAATTTTTATGTAGCTTGCTATAAAATCTTATCTATTTTTATAGCAAGCTACATAAAAATTAATTTTGGTACGAGAAAGTTGTTAAGCCACATTCCAGTTTATTTTTTTCATTTTCACTGTTCTGTTATTAAAAATTTGTTATAATAAAATTTGTAATTGGTACATTAATAAACTATTTCAAAATCTTAATATGTTACTCAATATGATTCTTGTGAGAATACAAATTATTTGCACTGTCTTGATAGAAGCAGACATATAAAAATTAAGTGTCTACAGTTGTTTCAAGGGGCCTTCATCAGGTCTGGAGCAGTGTGTATTGATAAAAGCCTAAGCTGCCTAAACTTTTGAATTACTATATTTGCTGTTGTTGCTAATCCCACTTGTCTGGAACTAACCAGAACACGTCCATAAGACCAAAGTCTAGTAAAGAGAGAGAGAATGCAGCTTCTGTTGGTTCAGAGACTACAGGTACTATAGTAGAAGCTTTACTTTTGCCTAATAACACCCAATTTAAATTGGAATCCAATGATGGTCACAGCAAAGGAACTGTACCATCCTCCCCCATGACCTATCGCCTTTCAGAAAGACTTTCTGACTTACACATTTATCATGCCAATACTCTGTGTGAGCATGGGGATAATTTTGTTGAGGATCAAATTCAGGTCCACTGCATGTGATCCTCTCATCATAAACAGTGGACTATCCTGATCCTTTGATTGTATTTGATCAGTACTATTGGATCTTTAAATCAGTACACAGTGTTCCTAACCCGATTATTTTCTTGGTAGTTTTAGTAACTGAGCTATATGTGTAGTAATTTTCAACATTCTAACTTGTCTGAAAGTTGCTTAAATTTTCAAACATACAAATTTTTTCTTTTATAATACAGATTTTGAAAAAATAAATATATCTATTACTTTAAAGTGGAAATAAAATTGTCTACTGTCATATAAGATACTTCCACAGTTTAAAATATAATTGCACCTTGTGTGTAACTTCACTTAAAGAAAACTTTTAACGCCATATTGATATAGAAGACATGTTATATAAAAAAAAAGTTCTCTCTTCTCTATGGGGCATAACTAAAAAGTTTCATGGTATTATATTTTTATTGCCTACTTATTTCTATAAATTTATTATTTTCACGGCTTAATAAAATGAACTCTATTAACACTTTCAGGATTGGACATTTTGTTCTGTATTTCTCTCATAATATTGGGGCTTCAGATATTTTTTCTGTATTTTTTTTAACACATTTTTTATTTATGTATCATTTTTTTTAATCTGAAAGGTCACTTCTTTTGTTTTCAAATATGCAAATAATTAAATAGTATATGTATTAGAAATTGTTATGACAAAAATTATTTAGTAAGTTTTGACATTGGAGAAAAAAGTTGTGTATAAGAAAGCATCATATTACAGAATCAAATTTTATATACAGGGTGTACATAAAAGGATATCTGGGTTTTAAAGCTGTTTAATATCTTATAACTTTGAATTACAATAATGAGTTACAAATAAAATAAAATGAAAGAGTAACACCTACAGTTTTTCCCTACAGGTGTTCAATGTGAGCTCCTTTAGTAATGTGGCACACATCCAACCGATAGGCGAGTTCTTCCTAAACTTTAATCAGCATGTCTGAAGTAATGGAAGCAACAGCTATTTCAATCCTATGCCTCAAATTGGATAGGTCAGTAAGTAGCGGAGGCACATGCATACTATACTTTATAAAACCCCACAAATAAAAATCACATATTGTCAGATCGGGTGGCCTTAAAGACCATCTCAAACAAGCCCTGTCATCCAGTTCATAGTGTCCAATCTAACGTTTGGGAACAACGTCATTCAACCAATCCCGTACAGAGTTATGCCAGTGAAGTGGTGCAACATCTTGTTGCCAAATAAAATTGTCTGGTCCATCTCTCAGTTGGGAAAAGAATCACAACTGCTGCATATCCAAATAATATAAAAATAAATGCTTGCTCCAAAGAAAGAATGGCCCGTAAACTTTGTTGGGATTATAGCACAGAAAATATTTAATTTTGGTGAGTCTTGTTCACATTGTAAGAGTTCATGGAGATTTTCTGACCCCCAGATACGGACATTCAGTGTGTTAACTTTTCCACTGAGATAAAATGTTGATTCATCACTGAAAACAATACCGTCAAGAAAGTCATCATCTTCATGCTGCATTTCGATTATGAAGTGGACATGAACAGCATAGTTGATAGGCTTCAAAGCCTATACAAGCTGTAAACGCTATGGACGCATATGTAAGCGTTTCCTTAAAACCTTCCACACCATCATCAACGGCATTGCTAGTTCGCGGCTGACCTTCCTAACAGATTTTTTAGGACTATGCAAGAAAGACTTCCTTAACACATTTAACATTCTTTTCAGACACACATGGTCGTCCCTTACTTTTCCTTTATACAAACATCTGGTTGTTTCAAACTGTTTATGCCATTGATGAATGTTATTGTAACTTGGGGATTACAATTAAACTTTCTACGGGAATGCACGTTGAACTGTTACTACAAATTTAGGTTTAGCAAACTACAAAACACAAAACGCTTTCATTTAGGAGTTGTCATCTTTGCTAATATCACAGTCAGGTGGGAAGACTGGGAAACATTAGGTCATAGTCACAACTTAAACTGCCGCCCTACTAAAACTGTTGTCTCTGCTCTTTGATTCTAGCCTTGAATCAGTACTGTACACATCATCTAAGAGATATTTATGACAAATTAAAACCCCAATATGATTTTATGTACACCCTGTATAATTTATTTACAGCACAAATATAAATGCATAAACTTAATATATACATTATTTAGAAGAAAAATTGCTTCGGTATGATAACTTTATGCTGTACAGGCTATGTCTGTTTACTTATAAGATCACAGAAAGTCATACACAGACTGAATCAGGTTGTTAAATATGCTAAGAGAAATTACACCCCCCCCCCCCCCCCCCAAAAAAAAAAAGGTGGACTGCCATGCCAACTATAATATATTGATAGAAAGTTAAATGTACAAGTATTACTCTCAAGTCAACTAAACATGAATGGGACATGTGGAAATTAAATTAGAAGGTAAGTCTGCATGAGCTACATTTGAGCACAGTCAGTTAAGAGAAAATGTGGCACTCAAGTCCAGCTTGAGCATAGCTAGAAAATGTTTAAAATGTTTATACAACTTGTTGTTACTTTAAGTTGAAAACAAAGTTCTACCATTATATTTTACTGAGCATTTTTGTTTTGCAGGATGTTTCTACAACTGAGGCAGCTTCTATAGAAAGTACTTCTGGGGAAAATGATTTGGCTCTTGTTCAAGCAGCATTAGAAGAATCTTATATTAAAGTAGAGTTGGAGGAAAGGAATATAGAACCAGAATCTGCATTTGAATCAAAAGTGGTGATACCTAAAGCTAAAAAGACAGCAAGAAAAAGTCAATCACTAGGCACTAACTTAAGTCAACCACTGCGCTTCAAAAAAGTAGTGAATAGAGTATCCATATGGGAGAGATGGAAGAATGCAACTTCATAATCATTACTTCATAATTTATTATGAAATCTATATTTTATACCTTTGCTAGTAATTACAGAGTATGCATGAAACTGTGTCTATGGAATCTCCATACTACCATAACTTGGATAGTATCACCTGTAGTGAATCTGTTTTTTCTCCTAAACACCACCATTTGATTCTTGCAGATTCAGAGTAACAGCTAATAATGTAACATGATTGGAGTCGGAATAGTCTGCTTGGTGACACAGATCATATCCAATTGTGTTTAGCTATGTGTATACCAAATAATAATCCAAGTAACTGTGATATAAACATTCCATGTAAGTAAGCTGCATGAAAGGATCAAAAGGTCACTTAATTTATGTTATGAATGATGGCTTACTGTGGCCTATGGTACATTTTTATGAATAATAAAGATAAAAATATTCAAAAGCAATTTTCTTTCAACCAACATTTCGTAGGCCAAGGGTCTCCAAATTTTTGACACATGGGCTTTATTAAAATTTTTAAATATGTTGTGAACTATATCAACTTCAAAATGGTAATACCATACCTGCCAACCTGGGAAAATTGGAATGTGGCTTACTGTGGCCTATGGTACATTTTTATGAATAATAAAGATAAAAATATTCAAAAGCAATTTTCTTTCAACCAACATTTCGTAGGCCAAGGGTCTCCAAATTTTTGACACATGGGCTTTATTAAAATTTTTAAATATGTTGTGAACTATATCAACTTCAAAATGGTAATACCATACCTGCCAACCTGGGAAAATTGGAATGTGTAAAATTCTGCGTGAATGACATTTATAATGGTTTTTTTTAAACTACACGCGCAAACGACATTTCTAATGAATTTAACTATGTACAAGTACCTGCATTAAATACCAGGCATAGTACTGGTAGAATATGAAAATTCAGGACACCAATTTTATAAAATTTCAGGACAATAAATTATAAAACAAAAATTATATAAAGCTTTTATCCGGTGAGAATTATTTTATAATGAAAACAAATATTAATGTTTGGTAAAACACAGGTTTTTAACTAAAGATAGTAACAAATATTGATCTTTAATAAAATTATATATATATATATATATATATAGCACTGATTTATATTCCTGTCAAAATGGTTTCCTTTTTATTTGCCTAAATCATTGCTTTAATACCACTTTTTGGAAAATATCCCTTCACAGAGTTCATACCCATTTTTTAAATAGAAAAATTTATATTATGCAAATATAATTAAAAAATTAACATTAATAATTAGCCATAATAGGAGAATAAGCTAGTTTAGTCTATCTAATATGCAACATTTAAATGATGGAGATAGATGGAAAAAGATACTAATGTACTCTCAGGCCCGGTTTAAGGCGTGGGGGGCGTGGGCAATTGCCCACGGCGGCCGAATTAGGGGCGGCCATTTGGAAGTGAAATTAGGTGTAGTAAGAATGACTTTTGTGGTCGTATTCAAAAAACATTTTGAAATTGAACCAATTTTGTTCCACTTTAATATAAATGAATTAATGTACTCCTTTAGATAGTATTAAAACATTAAAAGGTAAAAATCGTTTTTCTCCCATAATTATATCCTTTTTGAAGCAATGTATAGTTCTACTTGAAAGTACTGAGCTTCAACACTTAGGAGATTACTAGATTTTATACATCTTGCAGCTGGGTTCAGCCTGCAATACCCGAGGCTGACGACCTTGTTCCCCTCCAAATACTGGAAAAAACCCAAGGGGCGATTCTCAGAATTTGTTCATGCTTCCAAATTCAAATTGTAAACACATGGATGATGTCTCTATGATCACATTTCTAAAAGGACGGGAGGGAGGAGATTAGTCCAGATGGTCATTATTTTGGTCATCTACCACTTTAGCTCATTTGGGCATTGAGCCTGGCAGGAGGCCATTGCAGTTGCAGATAACACAGTGACTAGAAGTAAAAAGCTACTTCTTACTATTCAGAGTGTTGTGTTCTGCAGCTGTGCAAGGTTCACAAATTCATCTTCGTCAAATATGGCTTCTTTTAAGTATTCGGGTAACTTTTTTTTCAATTATTTAAAAATATTTTCGTAAAATTTCTTAATTGACTATGTCTTTTGTTGATTTTTAATGTGTTTTAATAAATAAAATAAATTTGATGCTGAATTTAGTCTATGACATTAGCTAGCCCCAGGATAATACTGAGAAAAGAATAATTTTTTCACGTTTTTATCCAAAATAATATCTATAGGCCCCATGGCTGTTCTATGAAGAATTTTCAGACGCAAATAATTAAGCAATGGTGTAAAATGATCTTAATTTTGTAATTTTTCCAGTTTCATTGCAAAACGAAAAAAAAATGGTATAAAAATTTTTTGTGAAGCAAAATATTCCTTTATGAATATTTGCATAAAAGTGGAAAAGTTGTTTCTAAATTGTTAGAGCTGTTTCATAAATTAATAAATTTATTCTATAGCCCCAGTCTACGAATTTGACAGATTCTTTTGCTCATACATACATATTTCTGTCTAGATATACTTTCAATAATCTGTAAATATTATTTTTATTTTGCATAATTACAAGTTTAGTTTTAATTATAATGAAATACACTTTTAGGTAAAATGCTAAGTAAACAATCTTAAAATTTGTAATATGCATTTTGATATTGTGATTTTTTTTATTTCTACTCAAACAATTCATTACCCCTATTCCCATGTTCCAGTCAACTTAGAACATTCGAGTTATTATTATTCTTATATAAAGTTTTATTGTATGATATGTTGTTGTTGAGACCCAGACCGTCCGACCTACCAGAAAGGTGTAAGGTAACTGTTTGGACGGCCGGGAATATTGTATGATATGTGATATTTTTTGTCCATTTTTTTTCAAAACCTCGAAAAAATGAAATATTGACGTTCCTCTTTTCCAACGAATGGAAATTTTTTTATTACCTTACTCGAAATTTACATTTTTTAATTTCTACCCCCCCCCCCCCCCTGAATGCTTTTCCTGAAATGTGTTTCCTTTATCTCTGCCCTTTTCTAATTTGTTCATGAGATCATTTGTTTGATTTGTTTATAATGTTTCACTGCTAAGATGTATAAATAATTCATAAGATTTATGCAATTACAAATTCAAATTTTATTAGAAAAAATAATGGTGAGGGCAACTTTCATGGCACTACCTGCAATGCAGTAAGTTACTTCTGACTCCTGATAAATTCAGAAAAATATAATGGCTCCAGTCCAATGGAGCTGAAATTGTTTTACGTGAATAATATATTGATAAGATAAAACTCCAGTAAAGTTCAATAAGTTTATTCGATTTCTTCAGATTTATTTGTTTCATTTACAGGCTTGCAAAGCAATATAAATTACTAGCTAACTATTTAAAGATAGCTAGCGCTTTTAATTTTCGCCCCGATTTCATCTGAAAACTCCAACCATGGACTCCACTTTAATATATTCGATTATTTTACTATAACTCGATTTGCGGTTTAAAAATTAAACTTACTGACGAATATTCTAGCTTATCTATAAACTTGCGGTACATAAATACGTACTTGAATACGTATATTTCCACCTATTTTGTTCAAACCTCGCCATGCATTAAACATCTTTACAATCCCAATGTTCATCTAACTTCCTAAATATTTTTAAAACATAACAAAATATCTCGTGGTTGTGTACCAATATTTCACAAAAGAGTAAGTAACCAAACTGAGTTGCAACAATCGTAGCATTTCAAATATTACAACTTTTCAACCCATTGGAAAACTTGGATTTTGAAGTATAGTGGTTATAATTTTGATATGCTAAAATATCGAAATTATAACTACTATACTTCAAAAACCAGGAAAGTGACCTAAAATCCAATTATATACAATTGTAGGATTTTTAAAGAGCAATAAATTCATGTTTATTGTTTATTGCTATCACTTCTAGTTTTTAAGAAATAAGCATTAAAAACTTGAAAAACGTCAAATTTTCAAACTTCTTTCAAACTTTCAAAAGACAATTACTTGAAATCTATAAAAGCTTTTTTTAAATATACATGTAAATTTAGAAACTAAATTTCCTCATACATATTTTTGTCGCTTACTAATTATATCGATCTTTTATACTTTCGAAGATATTTCGAGTGAAAATCTTAAACATGGAAAAAAACTCATTTTTAAGTTTCAAAGTTTAAGTTCTTACTCCCCCCTCCCTCCCCCTCTAAAAAAAAAAAAGTTCGATCCAAAATCCAATTACATATGCTTGTAGGGCTTTCAAAGAGCTTCAAATTCATGCTTATTGTTCAAGGCTAGATCTTTTAATTTTTGAGATGTAACAAATTTGAAAATTGGAAAATTTTCAGTCTTCTTCAATTTGGCAAGGCGATTACTCGAGAACCATAAAAGTTTTTTGTAATAACAAATATAGATTTTTATGCTAAATTATTTATATCTATATTTTATAGTTTAAAATAAAAACAAGAATAAAAAAAACACTCGCTCGAACAGATACTTTTTTGTTTTCTAGAAAAAAGTTCAAATATTGAAATTATTATTATTAGCATCCAAAGAGTTTACATTTTTCGTAACGCTTCGTTTTCCCTCCACAGAAACCCTAGACATAGATGTTATTCACATAAAAGAAAGTCCTATATCCACGTCCTACAATTTATTTCACTATAATATTAGCAGTGTATTAAACAGAAATTTAAAGCATTATTGAACAAAACAAAATTGACTTGTTTTTTCTCGTGAATGAAACGCGCTATATATACGAGAATGTCGATAATATATATATATATATATATATATATATCGTATAAATACTCTTTTATTAATTTTATGCATCATTTTTTATCCATATATTCGAAAAACGTGTAATAGCACGAGAAAGGTTCATGCTATCTAAAGTAAATTCCATTTGATTTCTGCTGAAAACTTACATATAACATTATTGTTTATTTAATATTTTTGGATGTCGTTTTTTTTTATGATTTAAAAGAAGTTTGAAAATTTGCGACTTTCTGAATGTTCTTTGCCCTTTAATATCATAAATTTTATTCGCTTCATTCCATTCATTCTAACATTATACTCACATACGCACAGATATCCCTTTAAAAATAATTGAGACGGGTTAAAGGATGCCCAAAACATGTATTAATCTGTCGAAAATTCCAATTTTGGACCCCATCAATATTTCTCCTATATATTATTTGCGTGCAGGGAAATTACAAATAAAGTCAAAAATTCAGATATGTATTATAAATTATTGCTGTATTATATATGTATATGTATGTAGAAATAAATGTAAAGCATTACATTTTCTAAACTGCTAATTAGAGCTATAAATTTAAATGGGAATAACATTTGATAGGTTATTGAAATAAAATAATTTTCGTAAGGTGATGGTGATCTTGTTTCTAAGGGGGATTAGTCCCCTCTTGCTCTTGCCTATCTAAGATGCTTTGCTCTTAATAGCTTTCTAGTATAATCATAAAAAAAGTCCAGATCTCATCCACACACTTATGCAGCAGTCATAAATACTGAGAGAGACGCGGGATTCGTCTCTAAACATGCCTCTAATCGGACACTGTCTAGGCCAACCGACTTAAACACCAATCCAGGCGGCTTTGCCTATGTTGAGGGGTAAGTGGTAGACGCGTTAATGGACTTCGACACTTAATCCCACTTACACCCAGTCGTCTTCGAATGATATACATTGATACAGGATGCATGGGGATGCCAAATGCTTTCGATTGACTAATAGCGACGCCATTGAAGTAGACATGGCTCCTCTCCTGACTGCTCAATCCTCTAGAGCAGTTGTCTGTCTGGGGCGTTCTGAGCCTCTGCTACGGTTACGTAGGTCTTCTCTGATCCACTGTTTTCATCACTGAGTAACTACCAAATCGCTCCGACCAAGATGGCGACTGATACGTCTGTTGGACCAACCAGTTTCCCTTGGGTCAATGATGCAACTGCTCTCAAAATCAGAGAATAGTTCATAGTGCTGTCGAGTACGTCTCAAAGGCATCTTTGTACACAATTTTCAGTATTAAAGCAGAAAATCCAGTTCCAATTGCCCGTAAGAACCTCGTTTGTATTAAATGCTGCACAATACGTCGTTCTCATGCGCGTTGCATGAGCCCTATAACGTCATTGGCGTTGACAGTTTGATCATTTGCATAACTCTAAGCGAAATAATTTGCATGCCCAGTTTCGTGGCTGTAGCTCAATTTATATATAACTCTATTCTTTCATTGGATTTTCATATTATATATATATATATATATATATGTGTGTGTGTGTGTGTGAAGGGCGTCCCTAAACAGTTTCGCCCACACAGGAAAATATTCTTGAACCGGCCCTGCGTACTCTCGACAATTCACGCGAAGTAACTGAATTGCGCAATCGCACTGTTTATGCGAAAATAATTAAGAAATTAACCATAGTAATTAATCAGAATATGAAAATAAGTTAGTTTAGTCGATCTAATATGCAACATTTAAATGATGGAGATGGATGGAAAAAGATAGTAACGTACACTCGGCAATTCACACGATGTAACTGAATTGCGTAATCGCACTGTTTATGCAAAAATAATTAAGAAATTAATTGTAGTAATTAATCAGAATATGAAAATAAGCTAGTTTAGTCGATCTAATATGCAACATTTAAATGATGGAGATGGATGGAAAAAGATAGTAACGTACACTCGGCAATTCACACGATGTAACTGAATTGCGTAATCGCACTGTTTATGCAAAAATAATTAAGAAATTAATTGTAGTAATTAATCAGAATATGAAAATAAGCTAGTTTAGTCGATCTAATATGCAACATTTAAATGGGGATGGATGGAAAAGGATAGTAAAGTACACTCGGTGTAAATTCACACGTATGAATTGCGTAATCGCACTGTTTATGCGAAAATAATTAAGAAATTAACCGTAATAATTAATTAGAATATGAAAATAAGCTAGTTTAGTCAATCAAAAATGCAATATTGAGATGGATGGAAAAAGATTCTATTTTACTCTCGGCGATTCATGAGAACAAATTGAATTACGCAATCGCAGTGTTTATGCGAAATTAATGATCAAAATAACATTTTAGCGATTTATGATGAATTTGACAACCTTTATAGAAGTATATTTATTACTTTCATAAAATAAGCAATCGAGATCTTAATTTACATTACACGCGGCCGTAAATCTCCGTTAATTTGATTGGCATTACCCTGCATTTTATTATGGATTTACTACGATCCTGGGAATGGTATATATCAGTGTTAAAAAAGCAGAAAATCGGTGTTTCCGAGGAATTATACCATGTCTAGTTAATTAGTAAATTTCAAACAAAAAAAGCCGGAGAATTTCGCCGGAGATTGATTTCCTAGTAATGTTAAAAAATTCAAATAAATGCATAAAATATAGCAATTTATGCGTAAAAGCGTAAAGAGAAGTTAAAATGCGTAAATTTTACGTATAATGCGTAAAAGTTGGCAGGTATGTAATACCTGAAACTTAACCAAATATTCCTTTAGAACAGCAAAAATAAATAAATATTTTCTAAGCAAATCATATTTTCAAACACAAAGGCATGAAAGTGCTGTTCCTTTACTAGAATTTCATTTAAATGTGGCCCAAAAATTTTGTTATTGACTACAATTATACAGTTCAGCAGTCAATGCAGGTATATGAACTTATTTGCATTTTTCACTATTTGGCAGCACTGCGGTTAGCTTGTGGGAATTGCTCTTGGTAGGCCCAGGTTTGATTCCCGCCACTGCCAAAACTGCCGCTGTGTTCACACAGAGTATGATCACGTTAAACATGTGGGTCCATAAGTCCTTCTGAGAGGTTGGTAATAGGGGAAGGAGGATACGGTCCCTGTGGACGTCTCCCCCGCTGGATTCTGGTCTAAATTGGATGGTACTTCCCGACTGTTCAAACAGATACTTTTTCCCGGCCGTCCAAACAGATTCTTTACACTTTTATGGTAGGTCGGGCGGTCTGGGTCTCAACAACAACATACATGTGTCATATGTAAGGGGCGGTTATCCAATGATTAAGTAAACATTAACAATATTGAAATTTTAGTTATGGCACAGTAAAAATTGTAAATACTGCAGTTATTATTTTAAATTCACAATGAAACAGCATAGAATATACATAGACATACCTGCCAACTTTCATGTATTATTCATAATCTTCACCCATTTTGATTACTTTTTACACCTTTACTGATCATAGCCTTATTTTTACACATTTTCCTTGATTATTTTCCCCCTTCGTTTTTCATTCCTTCTGGACCAAAGTAATGATGATTATGTGACTTCTACCAGTGCAGATAGCTAATAGATGGCTCTTTAAAACCAAAACAATCTTCATGACTACGCTACACCATTCCATACTGGCACTTGTATAATATTTAATGCAACTATGATTGCTCGAGCTAGCGACTTATCAAAATCCCAGCTGGAGCAACCTTGCATGTCTGTCATAAATTCAGAGTTCAAGCAGGTAGTAGATAATCTAAGCAATAAATAACGAAACACAAATTTATTTTACTTATTACATGTATTATAGCTTCAAATTCTATGACCAATTATTGGGTATTGTCACCTTTCCTTCATTCACTTTAGACAATGCTTCAGACAGGTGGTGCACTGCCTCCTCCATCTACCATAGATATCTGGTATTTTTCTACTACTTTGGCTATTCTCACGGGGAAATGCCATAATTAATTGATTTATCAGAAAATTTTGAAAAAATGGCAACATACAAGATGAAATATTGTTACACGTATTCCATGCAATTCCATGTTAACAGAACTGAAAAATGTGTACTATTTTTATGCTTCAATTTAAAAAAGTTTTGATATATTCAGAACTTTTTTTGAGTGTAGACCTCACATTTAGTGACCCCTAGCCATTTTAACCTGTATTATGAAAAAGACTGGTATTTATTATATTATATTATATTAATATATATATATATATATATATATATACAGTAGTTCACATTAACATGTAATTTGATAAATTCAGTGGCGTAACTAGAAAAAAGATTAGGAGGAGGAGTGCAACAGGAAAAATTTATAGTTCTCAATCTCATTTTGTCATACTCTGATTTTTATTAAACAAGCATGTTTCATAGTTCATAAAACATTTATAACTTATAGCAACTTTCAGGGTCACTTTAATCCTTTAATAGTATACCTCTATCATTTTACAGTAATTAAAAATACTTCTAAAATCATTCTCAAAATTATTACTAAATATGATATTTTGGAAAAAATTTTCAATGACTGAATATTTTTATTACTTTTCCTACATAGTATAATGAATAAGGAAAGTATTGTAACAAAGTCAAAAATTCGAATTAGAGTATTCAATGAAAGTGCATGTTTCAAGTATCTCTGAACTCAAATCGAGCATTTTGAAGTAATGTGTGTGTCTCACCTTGAGTCTGGAAGCGATATGTCATGAGTGGAGCAATTTAAAAAAAATTAGTATAATTATTACAACCAGTGAATACTGGAACTCTATTAATTTTAATTGAGATTAAATATTTTGAAGATCCCTCTCCCTGTCTCAAATTTTCTAATGATTTTTTTTTTTTTTAAATCAGGAGTTACAAAATTCTTGCATAATGAAAGATTTTGTCTTTCTGTCTGCATCCTCTGTCGTGAAAAATCGAAGCGTCGGACAGTGGGGAAATTTACTAGAGGTGCTTTGCATTCCTATACTGTGCACCTTGGCAAGAATTTTTTAACATTCGAATCAGTTTAAAGGTAATGAACATTCAAAACTGAAAATCTGTCAAAATTTAGACTTCAAAATCAGTTTTATTCTGTACAGAGGCAGTCAAATCAATTCACAGCTTCTAGAAGCAGGTGATCAGTGAATGATATTACAGATTTTTTTCTAGACTAGTGCTATTTTATTTGCTATTTTCTAATGTTAGGATATATAATTATTTCACTATTATAAGTGTTCTCTGAAAATTTCACTTCACTCATGAAAAATCGATGAGATAGCAATTATTTTTTTAAATTTTACTTCTGAGTAAAGGAACTTTATTTTATTTTCTTATGACTTCAAGTGTTTTTATTTATATGTACCATGCTTATTTAATGCATATCAAAGTAGCTTAGTAAAGGCATAATAAAGGAATATATTACTCAGGTGTTGTATAATTGGCATGCCATGGTTCCATGGTTCAAAACAGCTGATTTGGTTATCCAGGAATTACACAGTTCCTTTTCCCCCTTCTACTTTTTAAAAATGAAATGATTCCTACTTTCCATTTTCCTCCTATTTTCCATATTTGGAAACTGTTTTCCAAATATGGAAATAATATTTCCAAATATACCAATCGCGGACATTTTAGTAAAAATGCAAGAGGAGCTAAAGATACAATATATAATATGAAACAAGTGAAGAAAATCGATCTGAGTTCATTTTTATTAAAAAGCACAAAAATTCATAATTTTCAAGAAAGATGTTTGAAATTCGTACTTTTTTTAGAAAGAGCTCAAATCTTCGTAATTATTTTAAATAGTGCTAAAATTCGAAAGTTTTGTGAAAGAGCTCTATAATTTGCGATCAATAAGACATTTTTATCTCTTACTTTTAGTGTTTTTAAATAGTTGCAAAATTCAGCACTTTTACACAAAATTGCTAATTTTACTGCTTTTAAATTACATTGTGCATTTTAGTGCTTTTAAATTACATTGTGTATTTTAGTGCTTTTAAATAAAGTTGGAACATTTTTCTATATTTAAAAAAAAAAAAAAATAGCAAATTTCAGTGGGTTTTGAAAAATTGTGAGTTTTACCATTATATTAAGGAAATCGTGAATTTTAGCTCTATTTAAAAGAAATCACAAATTTTATCATCTTTTCTCAAAAATTGCAAAATTGAGCTCTTTCTCAAGAATCACAAAATTTAGCACTTTCTCAAATATCACAAATTTTAGCATCCTTTCTGAAAAATCGTAAAATTTAGCATCTTTTCTAAAAGGTTACAAACTTTAGCTTTCTTTCTCAAATATGGCACATTTTAACGCTATATTTTAAAACTCACTAATTCTAGAGCTATTTCTTAAAAATCTTGAATTTTAGAACTAATTTTTCAAAAACTACCAAATTTTAAAGCTCTTTTATAATTTTTCTTTTAAGGTTTAGTATGAGGACAAATTAAGCTATGTAATTACGCACAGAATAACATGCAGCTCATTTAGCCTCTTTTGACTTCAGAATTTTTACCGAAGATGATCCAGCATATCCCAGAAACATCTGTATGTTGTGTTGTATAATAATATGTGCTTTAGTATGTTGTTTAATTTTTCTTTAATTTTATTGCAGTACTGTAATTTTACTCTATATAAATTACAATAAAATGCAGTGTATCTTTTTCCCACTTCTGTGTCTGTGTTTGATACTCCCATTTCATATTTATTTCTCCTTAAAACTTATTTTTCTGAGTTGTTTCAAAATTTGGTTTTATTTTGAACAGATAAAAAATATTTTTTTTCTTGAAATTTTCGAAATGATGATTTCTTTGCTTTATAACTGCAACAAAAATGTTTTATTTCTGTAAAGAACATACAATGCATTCATTTGCTTGTTAGAAATTTTAAAATTTTCTTCATCGAAATTCTAAATTTTATTGCTCCAAACTGCTACAATTTTTGCTGGTATGGGCCACAGCGATGCTACACCCTTATGAGCTCCAAAAGATCTCATATGGGTTGGTATGGCATCACTGTATTATGCATATTTCAACACTATAATATTTTTGGGGGGAGGGGGAATATTATTTATTGGGGGAGGGGTTAAAATTTCTATTTTTTTACTACTTTTTATATTAGAATTCCTTTTCTGTTCATTTTGGGAGAAAACTTGAGTGAAATTCTTGTGTTAGTTATCTTTTTCTGTATTATTTAAGTAGCGAGTGCTTATTTAGGGCCTGTACGATGTTGGATAATTCGTTCTAGTGTTAAAATAATTTCTTGTGTAATTTATCATTAGAAAACAAATGGTACCAACTTTAGAATGCTAGAACTTTTCAACCTATAGCACACTTTCAGATACATTTATCAAAAAGTTGCATACAATTAAAATAAGTAGCAAAAATCTATAATCCTTAACTGATATGGTATGGGTCCTAAAGACCCAAGCTCCACCTTTTTTGCAAAAAAAAAAAGTTTTGGGGTATATTTTCAGGTGGCTTTAGTACCTTCATCATTTTATGCCATCTGCACTTTTAATGTGTACACTTAAGCTATTTTGTTTATATACATTTCTAGAAGCCTTACTGGGTCCAAGGGACCCGACCATATCAGTTATGTAATTTATGTTTTAAGATAATTTCTTTTGATATAGGATTTTCTATAACATTAGGAGTTTTAAGATTAATTCGTTTATTACTAATTTACCTTGATTTATCATGTAACTGATATGGTTGAGTCCCATGGCCCCTTTATTGCAACTGTTATCATATTTTACATTTGAGTAATAGAGTTTTAAGAGCTAGAGATATTTGTCAGCTTTAAGCTAGTTTCCTACTTTGTTAGGCTTATTTCTTTGTTTATTATTTAGTTTTTGTTGTTTTTTTCTTAACCCTTCACTGGTATGGCGAATTTTTTTGTTCCTAGCTGGTATCGTCGGGCCCCTGGTCCAGTCAATTGAATTATAACTATGCCCATTCAAATTTCATGAAACCCCTGAATAACATGTGAACAACTTGTGGAAGGATAAACAAGAAAGATCACTCATGCATAAAGCATTGATTATGAAAATGAAACACTTTCTAACTGAAATGCAATTTTATTGAAAGATCTCTAAAATGTGATACATTTAGCACTAATATTAAAATTATTACAGTACTACAGTAATTTATTGAAAAACAAAATTAATTTTATTTAAGTGACTTCATCAAAGTATGCTTCTCTATGTAATATCAACGACTATTTCATTCATATCACTTATATTCCAGACTCCATAGCTAAATAATTTTGCTATGGAGCTAAATAATAATCCATAGCTAAATAATTTTGCTATAGAGCTAAATAATAATCCATAGCTAAATAATTTTGCATGAAAAATATTCAGCAATTCCTATACAACTCATCTTACAATGGCTTGATTTGTTTACCTCTTGCATATGTTATAATTAGGTTTCATTGTAGAAATAACCAAAGTTTAGTGATCATTTAACATAAAAAATATTGTAATTGCGTAGGTACAGAATTTAGATACACAGATAATATGTAAAAATAAAGCGGTTTTATGATAGATGCAACACTAAATATAAATTTAAATTATCCTTAAATATCACGATTTTTACACATGGAAAAAGAAATGGATGCCATATTTTATTTTGCAATGAGTCACATGATCTCTTCCTTTAGCATGAGTGTAATTATTATTTCAATTTTTATTTAAAAAACTACTTAATATATTTTGCCGAAAATGTTTTTCTACATTTTATGTGATAATTTGAATATTTCCTAAAATTTTCGAAGAGTTTGTGAATTTGAACTTCACTTAAAAATGTTTGAAAAATTAGTCCCAGAGTTCAATGTATTTCAATTTTTCAACCCAGGTTAAATCCGAAACTAATTGGGTGATATTATTTATTTTCCTTCCCATATGTTTCACAGACTGCCTCAACAACATACTAAAATTTTATTTTTATAAAGTCATTTTTAATACTTCTATTCCAGGAGCCTTTACAAGCAGCCATTTTTATTACGTGAATGTAGGTTTGCCCAGCTTTTCGAATGTACTAGAACTTTCATGAAATAATTAATATTCTGGGCAATACAAGCTTCTTCTGAAAATTTCAACAGAGTGTAAAAAAGAAGTCATTGCTCAGTTGGACAGCAATTGATGTGATGCAAGCTATATTGAATTGTGAGATGTATCAGTATCTTGAATGCATATGTATGGTTGAAGCTAATGACCCTGCTTTTTTCCAATTAATTTCTGTCGATTTGCTCAATTTATAAATTTATTTTGTCATCTAATTTCTTTATAAACTGAGTGAAAACAAAAAAAATTATGTAATTCTTAAATAAAGTCAAAAATGAATAATTTAGTATCAAGAATGATGTTTTAAGTTTTGAAATCAAATAAATTAAAATTTTAAATATGTTCTTAAAATGTTGACAAAATCATTTTACATGTTAAATATATTTCAAAAACTGTCCTTTGGGTTATACATTTATCTGGTACAAAGTCTAACTTGAGAAGGAAAAAACATTATGTTCGACAAAAAATGTATTCTATCTTCTTGATGCATTTTGAAAATAAATAGGCTGCCAATTTTGAGTTTCGGAGTTATAAAATAACTTGTCATTACTTTCCACTTATCTATCATCTGTTTTCTTTCTTAGTATATATTTTAAGATGTAATCTATTAATTTTTTTAACTAAATGTACCTTATCTTGCAAAAAATTATTGGAAAGAAAATTTTAAAATAATAAAAGTGCCATTTCATTTTAGTGTTTAAAAAGTTCAAAATTTTGGTGCTTGTATCAATGGTTTGATAAAATCTTGAAAAAGAATCGAATTTCTCAAAAAGATTTTATATGAGGAGTTGCTCCACAGCAAGACGTTTGAAATGTGCACCGATAGAAAAACATATCCGATAAAGCAGAAACTTGAAATTTGGTGCTTAGGTAAATTGTAAAATAGTAATGAGAAAAATTTAAGTTAACCAAAATTTAGTATTTTACACAAAGTAGTACAAGTTTTCACAATATGAATGAATTAGTCTGGCTATTAGACAGGGAAAAATGTGCTAGGGTTAATTGTTTGATGGAAAGAAGGTAGAAAATTTCAAATATTTGTCGTTTGAGGGGTTTCCGCATATCAAAATGTTTGATTTGCTGAATAAATTAGTGAGAAAATCAATTTTAAACTTCATGCAAAACAAATGAATGAAATTGAGTTTGCAATATGGATACAAACTTTTCAACCCAATGAGGGGTACAGCCAAAATGTATATTTAATCCACTCAAACTGCTCATCTAACTTTAAAATATATAATGTAAATAAATAAATATGACTATCAGTAATTAACAAAATTTATACATGAAGTACAATCAATTGTGCAAAGATTTTAAAATAGGCATACATTTTGTTTTTATACTATATTGCTTTCAAAAAAATATATATATTAACAAAAATAAGGGAATAATGAGAAATTAGAGGGAGGGAAAAAAGCAGCCGAATCTACATAAAGAGACAAAATTGTAAAATGTTGAAGATCCAGACCGTCCGGCTCATTCTGGATTGAGCAACTATTTGGACGGCCTGAAAATTGTTAAATGTGTAGTAACTGAAAGGAATGGAATATGATGAAAACAGAAGGGACATAAAAATTAGGATAACTATATTCAAAATTCACTAAACTATGTGGTAAATCAGTAAATAATCAAAATGAAAGAAACAAGTTTTTCTTTTTTTGGTGGGGGGGGGGGGGGGGGGAGAGATTAAATAACATAGCAACCTTCAAAACACGAAACTTTAAAAACTAGTTACTTAAAAGATAACAATAATTAAGGAAATAACAAAAATTAGGGGAAAAAACAGTTTTGGAGTGTTACATTAGAGCTACAAAATTCAAATAGCATTTAATCAAACAACTATATAAGTACCAACGCAAGTTACAAGAAATAATAAGAACAGTAAGAAGGAGGTAACCGGTCTTGTAAGCTATGTAAGCTAAATTTATTAAATAACTTCAACAGACATATAACCAAATTGCTTTTTTAAAGGTAGCAGTGAATGCGATAGGAAATACAAGGATTATACCAAATATATAGGAAGCAACAGATTTCAGAAACTGTATAAGCTAACTTTATAAATTAAAGGCATTCAATCAAACTGCATCAAAATTACAAGTAAATAAGGCTGAAATTAAAAACATTTATATAACATGAGAACAAACTACTTAAAACCCAAACATAAATTGAAACTTTGAAGAATAAATAAAATAAGGAAGTAACTGGTTTAGGAAGCTATATTAGCTAACACTATCAGTAGTTTGTTTAATTGCTACTTGAATTTAGCTGATAATATTAGCTAACATAGCTTCCAAAACCAGTTGCTCCTTATTTTGCTCATATTTAAAATTCCCATTTGAAACAAATTCATCAAAAATGATGGATTTGTATACGAAATAGACAAATAGACTTTTGCATTATATATAGATACAGTAAAAATACATTCTACATAAGATATGGAAAATATGTCTACGTTATTAAGCATAAATAAACACTCAGCATACAGCTGCTTTGAGGATACACATTGGACCCCCTTCACAGTGGCATAGCGAGAGTGTAGGGTGCCTGGGGACATACATTTGTGCCCATTCTAAAATAGGGTGCAATAGAATTTGCCAGAATAATTAAATGTTAATCAATCATGCAACATCATCTTTGTTCAACCATACCCCTTTTTAATTGTTAATCACTTTTTAATTCAAGTATAATTTTTAATTGTTGCTTTACAAATATTAATTTCTATTTTCTGTTCGAATGATTTGATTCAAGATGTAAAAATATAAAGTTATCATTTTTAAAGTATTATATACATGTTTTTTTTAGCATGAGTTAGAATAAACACCCTTTTTCTAGTTTAAACAGCACATAATGAGAGAATAAAAAATACAAATACTTTAAATCAAATTATAATAAATATGTCTGAATTAAAATTTAAACAAAAGCCCCTCTTACCAAATGTTTGTGATGCAAAAGTTTCTAAACTCAAATATTATTCCATTACTTCTGATAACCAAGAGTGGATGGTCATTTTTTACACAAGCAATGTGTTTGAGAACAAAGAGATTAAGTGACTTTAACTTGCAAGTACTGAGAAGCATTTTTTCCTACCCATTATCAATAAAAAGTAGAAACCTCTCATTCTTTGTGAAAGTAACTGAATGTATTAGATCAGGTTAACAAATATATCAATATGTGATTCTGTTCCAATTATATCTTACCATAAAATAAACGATGCAAGTGGTAAATACAAGAAGAACATTTCTGTAGGTTTTTCTTATATTAATATTTTATATTTTGTTTAAAAGTTCTGAATAGGAAAATCAGTCAAGATATCCTGCATATATCTATTAGTATCTTCTATTTTGATTTAAATGTACAAGAACTTTATAATTAAAAAGAAATGATGCTAAAATAATTTATTTCAGAAATTCAGTTATAAACTTTATATTTGATTTTAGATAACCCTTGATACTGTAATAAAAATTCGCTAGTAACATTTTATATATTTACCTTTTGTTTATTAAATGTTTATAAAAAAAATTTGAAAACATATTCATTTATATTTTACATTTCATTATATGGGGAATATTATGAAAAATCGTATTTCTATATAAACATTTACTAAAGTTTTTTTTTTAAATTACACTATTTTTCTTTATAAGAAAAGTTATTTATTGTATCTACTGCAGTATGCTTTACATATCTGACTATTCTTAATAAAGTGTTTCCTTTCTACAGAAGCATTAGCTTTTTTAAATGTAATAATGCTAGAAAATAAATAAAATATTTATAAGTTATAAAAAAATATATATAATTTATAAGTCATAAAATATATAAAGGTTTATGGTGTATTTAGCGTAATACCACGATTAGACAACAGTAACAAAATACCCTGTTTAGCGGCCATTTCGCCGATAGATCAGAAATCCAGAAAGCTAGTGGTTCGGAGGATTCTGGATAATTGATCCGCTATTGTATAAACATATCAGTAGATAGAACACACTTACACCTCTATGGTAAACTAGGCAAACATTAATTTCTAGAGCAATGACAGGAATTTGCGTGATCTTCAGGTGTAGCAGACTGGGTTCCATAAATAATAAATTAGCTCCACAAATTCCTGTCAGTAAATTTTCGCTGTTCCAATATCTGAAAAGTACACCAACCTGGATTGATTATATCTATTCTATATACCTCTTATATACTATAGAGTATAATAATAAAAGTTTAAAAATCCAATGAAAGAATAGCGAGAAGTTTCAACTCAAAAAACCCCAACATTACAAAATGCCTTACAAATAAAAGTATCAAACAGAGAATCATCAATCAAGTGGAAAATAAAAATGCAAACCTCTAGTCATCAAGCTGAAGACAAACAAAAAACATCAATGGAAAGGAATCAATAAAATAATATCAAATAAAATCCAAGCATAAAAGCTTTACACGTGGACAAGCCCTAGGCGTAATAATGAATTGTTCATTTCGATAAAACTCTATCAAGTCCAAGTATTCTATAAAAATGAACACAAAATGCATGTTTCTGATATCAGTGATAGATTATATCTTATAAACTTTGGTAACTTGGACAACATGCGTAAAGATTGAAAAATAATAGGAAACAAGAATACTTGAAAAAACACTGAATACGTCTGATCCATTAGAGCCTTGAATAAAGAGACCAATGTTGCCAATCGCAAAAAATAAAAAGTTGAGAACTACTGTTACCAATCGTGAGAAAGAAATAACAGTGATGTGAAAAGACGATAAAAGGTGATGTTCAACAGTAAGAACATGTAAATACATGGTAATGCTTATTCAAGAGAAAGTGGATGTCTGCCTAATACAAGATACTAAGGAGGGAATTTAAGTATAATCTACCATTCCAAACTTTTTAACTATACTATGTACTAAATAAGCTGGATATTTATATAATTTGCTAGTAATTTTAAGTTTATTAATATGTATAGCATGATATTTTTTACCAGATAATCTATAAATTCTAAAAAGCTGATTAAGTATAATATTTCTACAATTTACAGGAATTAACAATTTACAGGAGTTACAGGAATTAAAAGGTAATATTTTATTAATGTTAAAGTTAAAATAGTCTTTTTTATCATATAAATTAGTAACTATTCTATTAGTAGGTTCAATAATAAGATTTAAGTTCAAAAAATTTATGTTATTACTAATAGTGGCTTCATTAGGAATTAGTTCAAAATTATCCGGATAAAAATCTATATCTATGATACAGTTGTATGTTAAAGACCAAACAAATCAGATCATCAACATATCTGTAAATTTTATAATCTGTTGAAGTAAAAGATTTTTCATAATGATAAAGGTATAAATTAGCTAATATACTGTGTCGCACGATGTAGCACGACATGTTGACATTTCAATTACAGATACCAATCAACAACAATGTCAATACAAATGCAAATAAACACTTTAAATGCATCCATGAAAACCAATGGGAACTCACACACAAGTAAACAGCGTTCATCCCCTCCATCACAATGATAAATAAGAAGAGGTGGTATGACACCGCAAGGAAAAAAGTGGCTCCAGAGTGTTCAAGAAGTTTCCACGAGATGCAGTTTTCGACAGCGTCCTAGACGCACCTAATTTTTTAGGAGAATCAAAAAAATTTCCTAAGTGGATCAGCAATGTGATGTGCAACAGTAGTTCCTGCATAGTGAACAAGTGGCGTATCAAAAATATACGCAACCATCCAAGCAAGTTTCACTGATGATCACGGAAGGCACACTTCAATCGTAATAAGGAACTCTGGTGTTTAAAATAAAAGAACTACATATATTTTCGGTATATAATAATAATGTGTTTGTTCTAAATATATGTGTCACTTAAATAATGTGTTATAAATATATGTGTTACTGAAATATTGTTATAGATATGTGTCATAAAAATGGATTTATGAGCAATTTTAAGAATAATCAAGATATATATTGTATATATATATATGAAATTAAAAGAATTGATCAATTTAAATAAGAGTGATTATTTTATGTCTTGAGTATTATTCTCTCCTGCTCGTGAACCGGAGTTTCCATACTCCACTCTTAGTGAAGGCGTCAAAGGTAAGTCCTGGTAGAGTAAATTTTGGGTAAGGACAATTTACCTTATGATATACTGCTACTACAGCCACCTTGTGAAACCCCTGAGACTTGTAAGTATAATTTATTACCTTGAAATATATAATTATCGAAAAGAACAAAGTGAAGAAGTTTAGGAAATTTGGTAAATATAGTATGAGTAGTATGATAAGTAATATAAGCATTATATAGAGCTAAAATTACCACATAAAGATCAGAGATCTTAATATTACTAAAAATATCTTTAAAATCAAAAGTTTGAAATCCAATTAGTTTATCAAGTGATGTTAATTTATTCTTTAATTCTTTACTATTATTTAGAATAAGATAGTTATTGCTAGAAAAACGTAAACTATCATTTATTATATTTAAATAATTTAGAAGTAATTTACTCGCAGTAGTAGAGGAAGTATTATGACCACTAGTTTTGAAATCGCGATGTATTACAAAGTTTTTCAAGTATCTTGGGGCTTTTCTGATAGAACGTAGGATTTTGTTCTGAATGATTTGGACTTTTTTTACATTAGATTTCGCAGCGTAGCCCCAAATTGGGGAGGCATAGAGAATGATGGGGCGGATAACTGATTTGTAAAGTAGGATTTTGTTTTCAATGCTGACATCATTCGAGTACAGGAGGAAGATCAGTTCTGCTTTTACAAAGTTTATTTTATCTTTGAGTTTTGCAATGTGGGGTTTCCATGTTAGTTTGCTGTCAAGAGTGGCACCGAGATATTTACATGTCCTCTCAAAGCAAACTGGCTGATTGTTAATTATGATTGGTTGGGGCGGAAAACGTTGATGTGAGAAAAATGCAGTTTGACATTTATTAGGGTTTATTTTGATGCGGTATTTCTCTAGTCAGGGTTCGAGAGTGTCGATGTGATGTTGTAAGTATCGGTGTAGGTAGTTTGTCTTGTGGTGTGTGGCAAGAATGGCATTGTCGTCCGTATACAAACAAAGTATAGTGTTGTTGGTTCTAGGGATGTCGTTTATGTAAATGTTAAAAATAATGGGACCAAGTTTATTGCCCTGGGGGACTCCAGACAGGATATGTTTGGTGTGTGAGTGTGCCTGGTTCAGACGGACATGAAAGGTTCTGTCGCTGAGGTAGGAGTATAAAATATGAGTAAGAGAGTGTGGCGTACGAAGTTGAATGAGTTTGTATATGAGTCCGATGAACCACACCCTATCGAAGGCCTTAGCGACGCAATAAGCATACCTCCAACTGCTGACCGATTTTGGAGTCCATCAGAGATGTACTCCACCACGCGGAGCAGTTGGTGTGTTGTAGAGTGAAGCTGTCTAAAACCTATTGCTCAGGGATGAGAATGTGACGGTCCATACAGGGGCAAACGTGATGGCTGTATTGACTACTATGACAAAGATTTACAATTAATGTTATTCTATTCGAATGAAAGAAAATTACAAACAAATGCTTATATTTTGAGTTGCTGAGAATCTTTTTGCTATAGATCGCAAACTTTGTAGTAAATGCATTGATATTTATGGCCGGAAATTAGTTAAGAACATTGGCATATTTAAGGCCAATCTCATCAGCATATATTGAGACAGGGTGTTCATCGTAAGTATGGGCGGGACCGAAGGCGAGCCAATGTGTCTGAACACATATACGTAGCTAGATATGTCAATCAAGAAGCAGAAATTCATGCTATTATTTCACAGGATATAATTTTTTAAACAATTTAAACTTATGTAATGTATTTCAGAAAGAGGATTTTCATTAGTTTGCTATTTATGTGTTCTGAAACACGGAGATTAGTTTTTTTTTGTCTTGATCGTATTACGGATGGAAACATTTCTATGTAAGTAAAGCATTTTTCTCTATTTACGTATTATCAAAATCCATTCAAACTACGATTCATATTTTAGCACATAATGTAATTTTTGAAATAGTTCAGCGAGCTGCGTATTTTAATTTGAATTAGGTGGATTTTAAAACATCTGATTCATTGTAAAATTATCTTGCTCGCATTTTCAAAATAATTTTAATCATCAGTATTATTTTGTGTTGAATTCGAGTTCCTCTTATTTTTAAGTTTTCTACAACATATTTAAAGCTTGCAAATATGAATATCAAATATTTTTATTCTGTTTATAATGTTTACTTGCTATAATTACAAATGACAATTAGTAAATAGTATTGCATGATTCATGTATGTAGTTAAAAATTTTCACAACTACCTAATGTATCACTCACTGTATTTTATAAACAATGAACTCCACAATGACCCCTTAATCTGTTGCTTGTAGTACACTCCAAAATATTTTATATAATATACTATTAAAACATTGATAAATATACCACTTAAAGCATAGATAATCTAAATTACTTTATAGGACTGCTGTTGTGCATCTGAGAGTTGATTCAAACTTTTATGACAGCTTTATATGTTCATAGATGCAGTTATCTTACCTGCATTGAGAGCCTGATCCAAACGTTGAGAGTATCTTCTATAGGCAAGTTCTCTCAAACGTTTAATTTTTAATAAATTAGAAGAGGGCTGCATGGTAATATAACAGTCCCCATAGAAATTCACATTATTGTAGTGTAAAAATTAATGTTGGTGATCCCAAGCCAGGCCCGAACTCGGAACCCCGTGCTTACAAGACCGACATTATAAGGTTAGAGCAAAAGCTAGCTTCCACTCCGAACTTATAATTCGGGTACAGGTTCCTATCATCTTCGATCGATGTCTTTGGCAGGAGTAGAGTCGGCTGCTGCCACACACTCCACCCCTTGATGAGAAGCCCCGGTCGATTTTCGGCGAGGAGTGGCCACTCAGAAAACCTCGCGTGACCCCATCCGAAATTCAGTCGAGGGGCTGAATAACCGGGAGGCGCGTCGTACCTCAAGCTTGACGTCAGTCGTGTTCAACCAGGAAAGGAGTGATCGGCGTCTCTGGCTCAGCATGGTGCTGCCATCTAGTGTTGAGATTGTTGGGGAGAGAAGGTGTGTGTTCGTACGTCTAGGGTCATCATTGGAAGTATTGATGTTGGTGATCCCGAGCTAGTCCCGAACTTGGGATCTGGTGCTTACAAGACCGACATTATAAGGTTAGAGCAAAAGCTAGCTTTCACTCAGAACTTATAATTCGGGCACAGGTTCCTATCATCTTCGATCGATGTCTTTGGCAGGAACAGAGTCGGCTGCTGCCACAGTGGCATATAACAAGTTTTCTTGCTGCCATTCAGGTATTAACTATTCCTTGTTGATAACATGTTTTTTTCAAAATAAAATAAAAATGTCCTTACTTCATATTACGTTAAATGAATGAGTACTTAAAATGTTAACGATATTGTACACAAATTATTTAAATGTTCAGAAATTATTTTAAAACTGTGATTCGTGTACGGGGATAACAAAAACGTGTAAATCCATGAAAGTAAGAAAGCCAAATGTTTTTTAAAACTACACTAAAAATTTACATACATGATGATTTAAAAAAAATTACATGCATCCTGAAATTGTTATTTAAAAACATCTTATCAATTTCATACCAAATCTTTTCAGACATAGTTAGAGATATGTGTCAGTAAATTTTCCATTTTTATTTCATTTTAATGGATTTGAAAATTAACTCTTTTTACACTGCTTTTTAAAAAGCAAGTAACTTTACAAGTCTTTGATTATTTAGTTTTTTAATTTTGAGCAAGATGGTTCAGTCATGATAACAGTCATGTAAAAATAATTTGCGAAGACTGAAAGACGGAGTCCAAAATTTGCAAATGCATTAGACAAAATGGTCACTGTACAGTACGTGAAAACCAATTAAATTAATTTATATATTATAAAGTAAACTTCGATAAACAGAAATTTGCATACAAAAGCAAGTAACTTTACAAGTCCTGGATTATTTAGTTATTTAATTTCGAGGAGGACGGATCAGTCATTATAAAATAATTTGGAGAGACAGAAAACCAAGGTCCAAAATTTGCAAATATAAAGTTTCATAATATATATTTTAGCTAGGTAAAATTTTAGACCTAAAGTGGCACCAGATTATCAGATGTCGAACTAAAATGGGGTAAGAAATGAAATAAAAAATAATTTGAAACAAAATATTGAGTAATATATAAATTTTTGTCCAAAACATTAGACATAATGGATTAAACTATAAAGTACATGAAAGCATTTAAATTAATTTATATATTATAAGGTAAATTTCGGTAAACAGAAATCTGCATACAAAAGCATTTAGATTATTATAATAAAAATATCTTAGTACAGCTGAATAGAATTGAACAAAGCCGCCGTCAGAAATTTTGGGCCATATGCAACAAATGCTCACTCCTCCCTATTTTACAAATTATTGAACTATTTTCACAAACAAGTTAGGTAACAAGGGGCCGGGTGGTAGAACAGTCCAGTTGTCATCTCAGTGCACGGGGGATCATCTCAGTGCTCGGTTTAACTCAGTGCGAGTTTAATTCCCAGCTCTGTCCAAACTATTTGTGTGTTCATGCGGAGTACGGGAGCGTTAAATATATGTGGACCCGTAAGTTCATCCATGATGTTGGGGTAGGGAAAGAAAAGTGCAGTCTCTGTGGATGCTGCTCCCATTGGGTTCCGGTCTAAATTGGGTCGCATTTCCCCGACATTTAAACAGATACCTTACACCTTCGGGTATATCAGGTAAAAGGTCTGGGTAAAAGAAAATGAAGCCACCCAAACCCCTATGCAAAGTATTCTTTTACCTTGCCTATCAGAGCCTCTGTGCTATACTGCGGTTCGAGAGATATGCAGGACTGTTTTAGAAAATTTTTCGATAATAACTGAATTACAATTAAAACAAAAAGAATATTAAAAGTTAAAGAAAACAGCTTTTAATGTTTAAATTAAGTTATGTTAAAATTATACAATTATTTGCCAAATTAGAATTTAAAATATAAAGAGAACATCAGTTTGCCAAAAAGGAAATTTGGAACATAATAAAAATTTCGTTAAAGAAAATCTCAGGTCCTGGTGACCTAAAATATATAGGTCAAGGGATCTTATTCAAGCCAATTTAAAACAATGCAAAACTGATAAACAATTAAAATTAGAATAAAAACTTATTTCACTAATGAGGAATATAATTAGAAAAGGTTTCACCAAGTGCTTCAAGGGAAAAACAGCAGAGATCTGCAGGAAACAGTATCACCGGAAGATTCGTCAGACGTGCGGCATATCCAGGGAAAAACAAGCAGAAGAAATCCATGTCACGGGATCAAATTTATGTCCAGAAGAAGTCTGGAAAAACGGTCGTTTCACAAGTACGACTCCAATGGGGATTCTCCAAATCAGCCACACATCCAGTAATGCCGAAGTTAAATAATTTCTCCAAATCGTAGCAGCAGACTTTTGGCTTCAGAACGGAACTCAAGAAAATGTTGATTCCATTCTTCGTAAAAAAGAACAACTTGAGAAAATAAACAATTTCTTAATTGGCTGGTAAAACTTCCTCGGCCGACATCGTAAACAGCTCGGAACACGGTGGATTACTAATTAACAACTTTTCATTCTGTGTGTCTAGATGCAACAAACGCCCGGCTCTCTCAGCTTCCAGACAAAAACAACATCAGAGAGCACGGGAGAAGGATTCAAATAAAAAATGGCAAAGGACTGCTGGTTATAAACTAAACACAGCCACTTTCACCTTGGGAAAAACACATCACAGACTTAGACGGGGATAATAGAACTTTTCGTGCCGAATTCGAACTTCGGCTTGGCTCGCGCCGAAGCGCTAAAAATAACAACTTTATACGATTACATTCCAAGTTTCATTCCAAAGGGGAAGAGCAGAAGCGCCTGAAAAAGAGCGCAAGTCAATTTATATACTGCCAAATATCGCTGCCACACCATTGTAAGCAAAACTATCGATGAACGATAAAAGAATTAATGACAGATGATTTTAATGTTACTGTCAACCAATCAAAAACTCAAAATTTTAAAGAAGAGAACAGGAATTTTAAAGCAGACGAAAATTAAAAAAAAATGAAGTGAAACGATTTCAAATATGCGAATTCGGCATAATGAACAATTCCGGCCTCTTTTTTATTTTTGTATTCGATTCGAAATGTTTCAAAACGGACAAAAGTACAAAACATTTTTATTCTTCAAGCCGTATTTCATGTTTTATTAGCAGTCAAAGTTCGCCTTTCTGACTGTGGCGGGAAAACGGTCCTTTTTGGCGCGCACCGAATGTGACGTCACCAGGTTCGTCCGCGGCTCCCGTCTTTGAGACTTGGTGCATTAGTTTGGTTACATTCGGAAAGTTCCGATAATTATAATTGTTTCTTCCGTCCCAAACTTCCAAATAGTTATAAGTATTGTATCGCTCCAATATGCCCGACTACTAGTTTTACATCATCAGATAAAATATTTATATCTGTGCCAAAAAATGCTTTTCGTGAAAAATTATGTGAAGCGCAGGAAACTAAATTGTTAACAAAATTCACCACTGTCATTAAAGAGTGTTCATTACGTATGTTATGATAATTAATCAGTAACTGTATAATACACTTTTCAAAGTCATTTTATGAGAAGTTATTTCTTTATAATTTAATAAACTTTGAAAATCCACTTCTGGTGTCCACTACTGGTTCGACACTCTAAGTTTTGCTATTACGAATGAATTTAAAGCCAGATTCAAAGTGGATTATTGACTTTACCGGTTTAGTGTGTGATGTTCGCAGTTAGTTTAGTGAATATAAAAAATTTCTTGCATAAATGTCTTTTTATATCTGTATATACTGCAGTGAGCAGCTGCAATTTAGTATTTTCATTAAGTACATGTGCTTCTAAAAAGTTATAAAATAGATTTTAGCTAAAATAATGAATCACAAATTTGACACATTGCACTAAAGGAATAGAAATTAAATGGAAAATAATTTAAAATTCCTTTACCTACTCAGAATCATAAATGATTTGCTGTTTATAATAGGTTTTAAAATATAATATTATAAGAAACAATTTAAAACTGTTTTTAATTTAAATATAAATTATTAGATATTATATTTAGAATCCCCACAAATCATATAAATATAATGAAAAATATATGCAAAAAATATATATATACATATAAACATAAATACATAAATATTATTTTTAATTCCCAGAAAAAATGCACCGCTCAATCTAAACTTTCGGTTTGAATTTACTATATAACAAACTTATCTATAAAAGGCTATTTGCACTCAAAAAATTACGCAGCAGATTACTAAAAAAAAATAATCAGCGGTGGGTCGTCCAGTCTGATGGAGCCGAAATGGTTTTGTGTAAATAATATTTTGTAGAATAAAGATTTAATTTGTTCGTTTTTTTTCACTTTAATTGTTTCGTTGACAGGCTTTCAAAGTGCTACAAATTACCTGCTAACTGCTTGTAGCTAGCTAGAACTTTTAGTTTTCATCCCGATTTCATCTGGATACGCTGACTCTAGGTATGCAATTTTCTCTAAAAATGAAATTTTCTTAACTTGCTTTGCGGTATATATATTAAACTTAACAATATATCTGACGAGATTTTACATTCAAATTAATTTATAAACTTGTCTGGCGGCACATAATTACTTACTTGATTATGTATATTTCCATGTATTATGTTCAAACCTCACCAATCATTAAACATCTTTAGAATCCCCAAGTTTATTTAACCTTATAATTTTTTTTAAACTAAAATATCTCGTCCTTGTGCATCCATATTTCACCAAGGAGTAAATAAAGACACTGAGCTGCAGCAATTGTGATATTTTAAATATTGCAAATTTCCCAGCTATTGGAAAATCCAGGTTAAAAATTAAGCTATCGAAATTAGAACAACTCGATCCAAAACCCAATTATATACACTTGCAAGATTTTAAAAGAGCTACAAATTCTTGCTTATTGTTCATAGCTAGCACTTTTAGTTTTGAGATATAAGCATTACAAACATGTAAAATGAAACAATTTCAATCTTCTTCAACTTGCCAAGACGATTACTCGAAAGTAAGTCAGTAAGGTTCAATATATTAGCTTTTTTTTTCCTCAAAAAGTAGATTCAGAAACTAAATTTACTAATACATATTTTTGTCGCTTACTATTTATATCTATCTTTTGAAGTTTGAGTGAAAGTAGGAAAAATAAAAAAAACACTTGCTCGGATAGACGATTTAAAGCAACCGTGGTGCTAGAAAAATGTGAATTCAGGGGGGGGGGGTGTACACATATCACGCTGCTCGGTGAGAAACAGCTTTATCGACGTGTGAATGAGTCTGCACACATATTCGCAGGATATACAGTTAAAAAAATATTGTTCTGTGATTTTCAACGTTTAAAAAAACAACATGCGTGTTAATTTCCTTAACGAAGGAAAACATATATTTTCGTATGCATACCAGTTTTAAGTGAAATTTAATAAATACAAGTTTTTATCTTTAAAAAAACAGACAAATGCAATTTGCAGTGTTTCAAAAACTGCTAAACGTGGTTTTGTACTTTGTAAAATTTAACACAAATAACTGTGCATCGAGTAAAATTTAACGTATATAACTTTATAAGGGAGTGGAAATACCTAATGAGGTGATATACGTGATACACATAACCAGAAGAAAGCGATAGAAATGAATGTTAGGCTAGTGTTTAAAGACAGGACTTTGAAATTTTGTTGATAAATAGAGTGTTTAGGGTTATTTAACATATGGATGATCAGTATATAGCAATAAAATGGGGAACTAGGCTAAGTTTTTAAGAATGAGACTTTGAAGTTTTTAGCTAAATGTAATATGTACTAACATTTTATAAGGTGATATCACCTACAGAGGGAGTATGACGTGAATCCATCCCCGACACCTAGCTATGAAGTACCCAACTGGATGAATATTTTTACAATGCGAAATTTAAATTCCTTATCTAAATGTAATGTTTTGAAACTTTTAAAGGGTTGGAAACGCTTACTGAGGCGGCATGCGTGTTATAACCGATACATAGCCGTGAAATGGTGACTAGCAGAGTTTTTTAAGGTTAGAACTTGAATTTTTAGGTAAATGCGATTTCTACCAACTGCTAAAAAGGTGAGAAATGCTTAGTGAGGGGGGTTATATACAATGCATATAACCAACACCCACCGGTGGAATGCAGATCTAAGGTAGTATTTTAAGGCGAAAACTCGGAATTTTTTAAGTAAATAGAGTATTTAGGAACATTTAAAGATATATGAACATATGGTAAGGTTTCCTATATTAGTTGTGTGTATCTATGATACACACAGCTAATATAGGAGAGCGAAAGGGAAACTTCAGTATTTTTTAAAGACAGAACTTTAAAATTTTAAGTAAATGCAGGTGTTTGGAAACTTTTAATGGGCTATGGGTGACACACATGCCCGATCGCAGTGACGGAAAAGTGATACCAGAGTGTTTTTAAAGCTAGGACTTAGGACTTTAAAGTTTTTTCAGTTAGGTGGGAAATCTAGTAAATCTTAAAGAGTGCGAACGTTCATCGAGGGGGCATGTATAATACACATGACCGGCATATAACATTAGAAAGGGATATTAGAGCAATTTTCAAAGATGGGACTTTTTGAAAGTAAATGAAATATCAAGAAACATTTAAAGGGATGAAAACATCTAAGGAGACGGAATGGGGGTGTACTCACCCAAGACACCTAGCAGTGAAATTATGAACTACAGTATATTTTTAAAGTTGAGACTTCAGAAGTTTTAGATAAATGATAATTTATACTAACTTTTAAAGGAGTGGAAACACCTAGTGAGATGGTTTGGAATGAATACAACACCGATACATAGCAGCGAAAGGAAAACTTCAGTATTTTTTAAAGACCGAACATCAAATTTTTAAGTAACTGTGGGTGTTTGAAAACTTTTAATGGGCTAGATGTGATACACATGCTCGATATATAACAATAAAATGACGAACTACGGCTAATTTTTAAAGGGGTGGAAACGCATACTGAAGAGCATACAGTAAATTTTTAGGAGGACTTAAAGAATTTTTTACCTATATAGGGATTTCTACTAATTTTTAAAGGGGATAGAAACACACACTGAAGGGTATACAGCAAAATTTTAGGGGAACTTTGTGAATCTCTTAGCTAAATAGGGATTTCTACTAATTTTTAAAGGGATAGAAACGCATACTGAAGCTTACAGCAAATTTTTAGGGGAACTTTGGGAATTTTTTAGCTAAATAGGGATTTCTACTAACTTCTAAGAGAGTAGAAACACATACTATATGGTATAGACTGGAATCATTACTAACACCTAGCGGTACAATGGGGAATTAGGGTAATATTTTAAGGGCGGTACTTTAGATTTTTAGGTACATGGCATATTTGAAAACTTTAAAATAGTTGAATATGCAGATTGAGGCGGCAAGTGTGATACACATCATCCACATATTGTAGCAAAAGTAGAGCTGAGCAAGTTTTTAAGGATAGAATGAAACCATCACCGATGCCCATCGGGAAAAATGGGAATTAGGACAATATTTTAAGGATGGGACTTTAGATTTTTAGGTAAATGATATGTTTAAAAACTGTTAAAGTGTGAAAATGCCTGCTAAGACGGTATGTGCGGGATACGCATAACCGACACATAGTAACAAAATAGGCCGGGACTAAGATAGATTTTTTATAATAACACTTTAAATTTTTTCTGACTAAGTGCGATATACCAACATTTGAAGCGCACGAATACGCAGATTGAGGAGGCATATGTGATACACGTCATCGACACACAATAGTTGAATGCAGAATTAGGTAAGTTTTTAAGGATGGAACTCTGAATTTTTTAGTTAAATTAGAAGTTTAGGAACTTTTAAAGAACCAGAAACTTTTAAAGAACTAATAAGTCGGTATGAGATGAATTCATCACCGCCAGATAGCAGCGAAATGGGGTACTATGAGTATTTTAAAGGTAGATTCTTAAAATTTCTAACTAAATAACTTTTAAAAGGAGTAAAAAATGCATAATGAAGCGGTATGTGTAATGAAAATCACTGGCATCTAGCGATAAAATGGAGGTACTAACGTGAATTTTAAATACTAAAAACTCAAATAAGTTACATTAAATTCATAAAAATCTTAATTAAATAAAATAATTAAGCTATTATACATCATAAAATTACTAACAAGGAAGATCTCCTGACCGATCCCCACCGATTTTGATGAAAAAATTACTGTGAATAGTATTGGTGTGTCACAACACATTGTGTAAGTACCAGCAGATCTATAGCAATAGAAACGACACAATAAAGTATTGAAAATTGGTTCTAGGTTACCAGAATCTATACGTTATCCCGATTTGGCGATTATTCATTATGATTACTGTTTTGACAATCGTGAAAGCTGAAAACCCCTGAAGATGTAATACTATAAAAATTCGGTTAATGCCTAGATCCTGGGCATACGAGCGTCATACTTGTAAATAAGATACCACTGGGAGATTTAGAGTTCTCGCGTTCGATTCTTCAGACCGCACAGAGTTTTGAGTGGTGTTCTCCACATATAACGTTAATACGAAGGAAGATCTTTAGAAAGTCTCGCTTTACCGCCTCTTGAGCACTTCTCCCAGCAGGAGGAAAACCCTTGTTGTTGTTGTTACCCAGACCGTCCGGCCTACCAGAAAGGTGTAAGGTAACTGTTTGGACGGCCGGGAAGTGCCACCCAATTTAGACCGGAACCCAGTGGGGGAGGCATCCACAGGGACCTACACTCCTTCCCCTACCACCAACCTCTCGGAAAGGAAAACCCTTGTAAAAAAACAAAATCAATAGTAATACGAAACAGTAAACAATAACAAGACAGTACCTACTAATACAACTCCTCAGATTTTGAAGTCTCACTTTTTATAAACTTGTCATAAATTAATCTGTAGGACAAATCCAATCTGGTGCCACTACGACCTAAATTAATGTAACGTTAACAGGCTTATTATTTTATGGAATATATGTATTGCAGAGGTGAGGAATAGTAAGAAAATGTTCGAAACAGAAATATGTGCAACACCAACTACATTTTGCAAACCTTTGGAAAGAACAATTGGCCAAAGAGCAATGAAAAGAATCTGATGCATGAAAAACAAAATCAACCGGCGTTTGAAAATGTCCTGGGTGTGAATCTGTATATCCACAGGAATACCAAGAAAATTTCCACATATCAATAAAACGTGGAGAAGAAAATTGATTGGGCGTAATCGCTTGAAATTTAAAAATACTGTCTTTTTTGTATAAATGAATGTTGATTTGCTTAATCATAACCACATCTGAAAATTTTCTCACGAAGTTCTTCCATAATCGAAACCCGTACTATCTAGAGGTTGAATGAGAGCTGTAGTTTTAGGAGGAATGTTAGGCAAATGCATATCTTTATCAGATGGAATACAATACAATTATTAATTAAATCTTGGTTTCTAAATGCAGACCAAGAATCTACCAAAAGTACTGTTTCCTGTGGAGTGATTTTGAAAAAAATTTCCGCCAACCACGTACGCAACTCTTGAGATTCCCATTTTACCTGATTTGGTTGCAATTGTATAAATATTGCTTGCTTGAAACATGTTCCTTTCCACATTGATACCAAACCTTTCTGTTGGTTCAGGGTATACAATGAGTAGTGGAGATAACAGATTGCCACTTTTACTAATTATGGGCATTATTGTGAATGAATGGGTGGTGGTATTTATAGATTGGACAACATTTTTAATTTGTTTTTCTCCTGAAAACGCGAGTGTTCGTCCAGAATATATTTCCTTATTGAAGCCCGATTAATCGGCGTTGAAAACCTGATCATCGCTAAAATGTGAATGTTTGACAAAAGCAGTAACATCGTTTACGAAAGCTTGTGCAGAATTCTTTATAGCCATCTGTTCGACTGTTTCTCGAGGCGATATGGTTTCTGCTATTTTCCTGAGAATACGGTACTTTTTCTTAAATGTGGTTAGCCATTTTCGCGATGCCGAGAATTTCATTCCTAAATCAAAAGCTTTAGAACAGGCCCAACGCTTTAAATCACAATCATGTACAACGATGCATTTTTGTCTTGTCTCCTGGAATTGTCCGTATACAAAATCTTGAATGGCTTTTAATTTGTGTCCGCGATCACCCAAATTTCCAATTTGTTTTTCCCAATTTCTTAACTGGCGCAGGATTTTTTACTAATTTAAAGCGATGTTGTACAGATCGTAGAGGGCGACATGATCGTTTACTTGTGTTTCTCCAATATTGCACTGCAGTTTCCTTATATTAAAATCTTTTCTTCTGTATTTGTACGTCACCTTCATCAGAAGCCAAATTAGCATCAGCACTAATATATTCAGGATCGCTTTCGTCGTCAAGCTCATAATCAGAACATTCTTCCTCAATCCCCGCATTTTGCATCGAAGTAACGTATTCATGTATGACTTCATTGATTCGGTTTTTCAGATATCTTTCTTCTTGGGTGAAAGGAGTTATTTGAAAATCATTTTAAGTATAGTCCTGACGGAGCATCCATATTACGTTACATACGTTGATGCTAACCATTTCGAATTAATGGAGTTCAAAATTACGAAAAAAAAAATAAACAGCAATGCGAAGTTGCAAATGTAAAAAAAAAAAAAAATCAGAGAGTTTAAACACACTGTTCTATCAGCCTTTGATAGTTAATTATATTACTTTCCTTATATACATAATATATAAGGAAAGTATTGTGACGGGGTCGAAAATTCGAATTCGAGTTTTCGACGGGAAAGTACGTTTCAAGCATCCCTGATTACGAATCAAACATTTTTGAAGTGATGTGTGTGTGTGAAAGTATGTGTGTGTGCGTGTGTGCCAGTGAGTCTGTGGAGACGATAACTGACGAACGAATGGAGCGATTCGAAACAAATTTGGTACAAAAATCACAATCCGTAAACACTGGAAGCCTATTGTTTTTATACGCAAGCGAATGTCCAGAACCTCCCTAAATTTTCGAATGAAATTTTGAAAAAATCGTCAAAAAATCAAAACCGCTAATAAAGTTACGCAAATAGACATTCCTTATGAATTTTTCATTAGAAAACGATTGACATAAACCTTAGAACGCTAACATGAACCGTTCTCGAGATATTGTACATTTTTCAAAAAAATTATCAAAAAGTCTAAAATAAAAAAAAAATTCTATTGAGAAACATGTTCACTTTTCATATGTAATACCATGCGATAAATTGGGTGACATCATTCTCGTATATCTAGCGCGTTCCATTCATGAAAAAAGATACTTTGTGTAATATTTTGTATTTGAACGCCAATAGTCATTTATCTGCTGTAAGAATAACTTATTTCTTGGTGCTTAATGCTTGACGAGATTTTAGCGACGAATTTAGCGGAATGTCGCCCACTTGGCGACTTTTTGAAATGTTGCTTAACGAAAATCTCGCCAAATGGATAGAAATGACGCTAAATCAATGAAAATGACGACTTATTGTCAAAAATTCAATATCTTAGAAAGAATATCAGTATCTACTATAAGAAAAACCTAGTTCTTTACTGTAAAAGTAGTAAATTTATTACATTATATAAGGAAAGTCATGTGTTGCCCACAGCAGATTTTTATTAAAATGTAATGAAAGAGATAAATTTAAAATGAGACTGAATTGTGCTAAATAAAAGCAAAGAAGTTTTAACATCGAAAGGCATTTTATTGCTATCACTATATCACGAGAGAGTGAATACTCAGAAGACCTCATTGTGACGAGGCCATTATCTCCTCAGCACCAAGGTCAAGCTAGCGTTCCATGCTGATTTCACACCCCTTTCGCAATACTTCCTCCAATAACAACCCTCCTCCTCCTCCTCATGACGTCCTCAACAGACGGTGCAGCACCGCCTGCTGATGTTCAACTCTTATTTCTATTCTACTACCATGGTTGATAATACTCACCCTCACGAAGCAGGCAATCTTATCGCGTTCGGCAGATAATTTAATTTGGCACTCCTTTAGAAAATACACACTTGCTGTTTTTAATTCAGTGTAAATAAGCGGGATGGTAGTGGGACTACAATTAAAAGCGCTCATTACAAACGTTGTATACACCCATAAGTTAAGAACATCTCTATTACACTGTTTGTACTATTTTTAAACTCCTTATGTGGGATTCTCACATTTAAATTCGGTTCACATTTAAATTCAATTCGCTTAATTAAATTCACAGTTAAGTTTTCAAAATTACATCGCTGTTAAATTCACGGTTAAGTATTTACAGTTAACTTTACAGTTAAGTTTTCGTAATCGTGATATAGCGGAGGGATATTACAAACTTGTATACTATTCACATTCATCACGATGATCTCTTTAGAAATTACTTTGGTTGAGGGATATTGCAAAAACTGTTTAGAGATAAACCTTGTTACACCCTTGACGAAAAAATAAATAAAATAAAAAACTTAAGTATTGGGTAGTTCCCCTTTCTACCGCTAGGGGACGTTGATGGCCCCATTCCGCAACTAACTCAGAATCCCAGGTGTTACCACTCCCCAAATAGTTTCTATCCCTAAACGTTGCCATAGCAACCGCAATGTTAAACAAAAAATTTCCCAAATATTGGGTAGTGCCCCTTTCTGTCACTATGGAGGCGCTGGTGTATCATTCTGCAAGTGGTGCAGAATCCCAGGTGTTGCCACCCCAAAATAGTTTATATCCCCAAGCGTTACCATAGCAACACAAATGTTAAACAAAATATTTCCTAAGTATTGGGTAGTACCCCTTTCTGTCGCTAGGGGGAGCTTTTGTATCATTACGCAACTGTTGGTTCTTCTGAGCCTCTGGTCCAGAATCTTCAGGTGTTGCCACCGCCTTAAAAGTTTCTGTCCCCCAAGCATTGCTAGGGCAACCCCAATGTTAAACAAAAAATTTCTAAGTTCCACTCTCAATACTTACGCTTCCTGCCGCTAGTGGGCGCTGAATGTCACTGAGCAACTGTTGCAGAACTGTAGGTGTTACGTATTACCATCACCTAAAAAGTTTCTATCCCCCAAGCGTTGCTAGAGCAACCTAAATGTTGAACAAAGAAATTTCCCAAGTATTAGGTCGTACCCCTTTCCGCCGCTAGGGGCACTGAACGTCGCTGACAAACTGTCGCAGAACTCCAGGTGTTGCCATCTCCAAAAAGTTTCTATACACACCCTCAGTCATTCATTTTTTCCATTCCCCTTTACCCCTCGGACAAGACTACAATATGGTTGCCACCCGCAAAAAGAGTTTCTAAACTATGAAAACTTCCAAATTTTTCCATTTCCTCCTTTCATCCCCCCTAAGATTACGAAAATCCTAGATGGCGGCCATTTTGCTGATCTCTGAGCATTGCTGAGCAACTGGCGGTGAACATACATATCTTGTCTACTCTTACGTGTATCCATTGTTACTCATTTTATCCTAAAGAATAAATATTAATCTGCAAACAATATTCGAGCTTTCTGACCAGTCTCTCGTCTTGGCGATATTTTTTTTTATAACATCGTCATTGGAAGCTCAAAATTGAAAGCCAAAATGCTAAATACATCAACGAGTTCTGCAAAAGAAATCAATGAGTTGTGCCAACAAAGCTAATGAGTTCCGCAAACTGTCAAACAGTTTCGCCAATCAGCAAGGGAGGTTACCTTAGTGAGCAGAAAATATCAGAGTAGAAAGTCGTGCGAAACATGTAGTGGCCTGAAACGTGTAGATCTGTCGAAAACTCGAGTTCTGATTTTCGACACGATTCCAGTACTTTCCCTATGCATTACCATTTTGTAGGGAAAGTAAAATTGGGTGAAACTGACCTCTTTCTTCCAACTGAAGGATCTACACTTTAAAAAAATGTTTTATCGCTTCGAAGAGGTCGTGTTTTATATCATTTTCCCCCTCAAACGTTTCGGTATGAACCACATCCTCAAATGAAAAATTTAAAAAAAATTTGGTTTGTCCTACGATCACTTATGTTAGTTATATCGAACACTTATGCTATCTACTAAACCTCAAATTTCTATATCGAATAGAGGTATCGAAGCTTTATACTGTTGCGAATATATAAAAAGTTTCACTGTGCTTTGCCGCTATTCAAATAATACATAGCAGACTTTTACTTCTATTCAAGACATTTGCTGTATTTAAGGAGAGACCATCTTTGCAGGCAGTCATTTCTATTACATGAATGTAGGGTTTCCATAAATTGATTGTCTCGTCAGGGTTGCTAGATTTGGAGGTTTATCGCCATTTTTTACGATTTTTCGAATGTACTGGAACTTTTTCGAAATAACATATAATTTGGAAGATACGAGCTTCTTCAGGAAGTTTCTACTGAGAGTATAGAAAAGGAAGCAGTTGACGTAATATGCACTATCGTGAAATGTGAGTTACATCAGTGTTTTGAGAGTAATAACTACTATTTTGTGGATTAGATTCTTGTCTCTTGAGAGTACACCCCCATTCCAAAGGATACATCGTGGATACACACAATCGTGGATACATCGCAATTCTAAACTAACAGAGGTAAAATCTAAAAGAGGCGTCGAAACTAAATACCATCGAACTATTCTTACTTTCTCTATGTACAGTCGCGGAAAAGAAATCTGATGTGGGCAACACATCACTTTCCTTATATAATGCAATGAATTTGCTACTTTTACAGTTAAAAAAATGTTAATCTTATAGTAGATACTTATATTCTTTCCAAGATATTGAATTTTCGACAATTAGTCGTCATTTTCATTGATTTAGCGTCATTTTTATCAATTTGGCGAGATTTTTGTTAATTGGCAACAATTAAAAATGTCATCAAGTTGGCGACATTCCGCCAAATTTGTCGCCAAAATTTCGCCAAGCTTTATGGACGGAGAAATAAGTTATTCTTACAGCAGATAAATGACTATTGGCGTTCAAATACAAAAGTATTGCTCAAAGTATCTTTTTTCATGAATGGAACGAGCTAGATCCACGAGAATGATGTTACCCAATTTATCGCATGGTATTACATATGAAAAGTGAACATGTTTCTCAATAGGAAATATTTTTTTTTATTTTATATAACTTTTAAATATTTTTTTTGAAAAATGTGCAATATCTCGAGAACGGTTCACGTTAGCGTTCTAAAATTTATGTCAATCGTTTTCTAATGAGAAATTACATAAGAAATATCTATTTGTGTAACTTTATTAGCTGTTTTGATTTTTTGACGATTTTTTTCAAAATTTCACTCGAAAATTTAGGGGAGTTCTGAACATTCGATTGCGTTTAAAAACAATAGGCTTCCAGTGTTTACGGATTGTGATTTTTGTACCAAATTCCGTTCGAATCAGTCCGTTCGTTAGTTATCGTCTCCACAGGCTCACTGACACACACACACACACACAGACAGACATCACGTCAAAAATGTTTGGTTCGTGATCAGGGATACTTGAAACATGCTCTCCCGTCGAAAACTCGAATTCGAATTTTCGACCCCGCCACACAATACTTTCCTTATACATGCATATAAGGAAAGTAAAAACGCCCCACCCTCTGTTAATCGAGCATCGTAGAAAAAATTGAATGATACCATTCGATTAGGAATAACATCCTCTACGAATTAATATGCGTAAAATTTGCATATGGGGCCGTCTCATATCTAAACACGCACAAACTTTGAAATTTTAAATGGCAACACCCAAGTTTGACAACATAGTTCGAAACTAGAGCAAAATTCAATCCATGATAGCAAATTTCAAATCATTTGGGTGAAGCGTTTCTGAGTTGTGAGTATGTACAGTTTTGAACTTCTAATGTTAAATTAGTTTCCAAGACTTTCATTCATATCTTTTGTAATAATTATCTGCTGACGCTGATTATTTGTATGACGTTACTATTAAACAACCCAAACACATTTACGTGATTTTTAATTTTGTAGAATAAATTGTTTGTATGAAATATTAATTATGAAATCAATAATAAAAAAATATGAATACAAACCTGGACACCTTTTGATAAAAATCGATTCACAAAGAGTTTTTATATGTTTATATAAAATTCCAGGTGTTTCCTCCCACTAGTTCTTTCGAAATGTTTAAATATTCAGCATCACGATGATTTTAGGGGTCGTATATTAGTTTAAAAAATGACTACTTTGAAAAAGTTATATTAATTGTAAGTTAATCTTTATTTAAGAAAGCGGGCATTTATTTTTACCCAGTTTTAATAAAAACTTTGTATAAACAGTGTTGTATAGATGCAACCTAATCAACGTAATTCTGCTACTGTATTGAAGGGTGAAAACTTGTATTGTTATAAATGGGATCTACTTATGTTACTGTCGATTAATAGTTCCGGAGCTACTGCGAGTTGAAATCGCCCACAAAATGTGATAAATCACAATAAAAAATAATTATATAAAATAATAACAAATTATAAAATTATGTGATACTAAGCACCAACAAGACTTCAAGCGATGATTGATAATGACGGGGGTTGCACGCCGCATTGATACTTTTAAATTCGTCACCAAGTTCCAGTGGAGTTGTTTTGTCGCGTGATCGGCAAATAGTTGTTAGTTTTATAATTTTTTTTGAAATAGCATTATAAAATAGCATTTGAAAACAAACATTTCATTCTTCTTTATTTCTTCTTTCTTTTATTGACCCTGGTGCGAATGCCCCATTAGTTTTTAGCAACGTACCCAGAACGGCTTTTTACCCCCAAATAATCTTGCCCTAAAGGTAGGTCAGAGAGAGAGGGTTGCTTTTCGACCGGGAGAGCAACTTGAAGCGTGACTTCACTGACTTACAAGTCAAGAATAGGGAACATAGAGATACGTGTATAAAGTTTAGAAAGTTCGCGTTTATAATTTGAAAACGAGATAAGATATTCGTAATAAAATTTTAGAAGAATGAAATTAAATGATTCCACTCATACATGATAGGGTTATCATTAAAATATTATAATACATATATTATTTATGATAAAAGCTGAAATATATCGTGAAAAGTGTAGTAAATATAAAAATTACATTTCAAGTGTTTTAATACAGATATGAATAAATATCTAATCATCGGATTTTTAAAAATGTAGTATCCATTATCTTAAACATTGATAATACATTCTACATGTAATATAAATATGTATTTTAAAAATATCTAATTGAGTAAAAAATCTCACATACATATAACATATATTGATGACTATGAAATATAATCAATCTAGTAGTTACATAACTATATATTATATTAACAAGAAAGATCAATCATGCTTAAAGCATTGATTATGAAACACTTTCCAACTTCAATGCAATTTTATTTAAACATGTCTAAAATGCAATACATTCCTCGGTAATATTTTAAAACTTATCACAATACTACATTAATTTATTATATTTGAAACCTTAAACCCTCATCGAAAAAAATAAATTTCATTCAAATGACGGCATTAAAGTATAAATTGCCTGGTTTAAACATCTCTAAAATTTGATACATTCCTCGGTAATAATTTTAGAATTATCATAATACTACGATAATTTATTATATTTGAAAACTTCATCGAAAACAACTGAAATTGATTCAAATGACGTCATAAAAAAATAACACGCCTGGCTCTCTCTATAAAAGCAATATTTCATTCATAAATAATTCCAACATTCATGTCATTCATCAGAATACTATAATAATTTATTTTATTTAAAAATTAAGACCATGGAGCTACAAATAAGTTAACTGTATGCTTAAAACTTCATCGAAAAATATCGTCCTTCTCTTTCTACAATCAATGAATACTTCATTCATATCAGCTAAGCAGACTCCATGGACTAAATGATTTTGTGTTAAAGAATTACAGCGATTCTAATACAACTCATTCTACATATTTTGCTGTTTACATTTTACATAGGTGAAAAATAGGCTTAATAGTAGAAATAATCATATTTGGATGAGCATTTAAACTGAAATATATTGTCATTGCGTTGTTTCAGTATGTAGATGCACAGAATTTAGGCAAAAATAAAGTAGTTTTAGGATGGATACAACACTCAATATGAATTAAAAAGAACTTTAAAAATCACGATTTTGACACAAGATGGATGCCATATATCATTTTGAAGTGGGTCATGTGATCGTTTCATATCATGGACACGTACGTGATCGCTTCATATAAAAGGTGTTATTATTATTTTAATTTTTATTTAAAAAACTACTGAATATATTTCGCTGAATTTTTTTTTATATATTTTATGGAACAATTTGAATACTGCCTAAAATTTTTGAAGCAATTTGTGAATTTTAAATCCGCTTAAAAAATGCTTGAAAAATTAGGTCCCATAGGGTTCAATGTATTCCATTTTTTCAACCCGGGTTCAATCCAAAACTAATTGGGTGATATTATTCATTTATATTCCCATAGGTCCTATAGACCGTCTGAACAACATACTAAAATTTCATTTTGATTAAGCCATTTTTACGGCAGTTATCGTGCTAACGGACAGACAGACAGACAGACAGACAGACAGACAGACAGACAGAATGAACAAAGTCATAAACACTTTTCAACTTTGTTGTAAAGTGTTAAAAAGCGTAGATCAGATCTTGGGAAAAGAGGGGAGTTGACGGTCGAATGGATGGTCAATGGCAGTAGATTTATTTTATTTACCCAACAAAAAGACTGTGCATTTTGTGAGCTAGTAGAATATTATGACTCTTGGCTAAGCCATTAGATATGCCAGTTTTCACAAAGATATTTTAAGCATGCAAAATTGATATTAAACTTTAGAGTGTTTTAAATATATAAACTATGTACAGTTTTAAAATTTTAAAGCAATGTTGACATGGATCATAAATAATAAATCCGTACATACCATTTTTATGCCGTGATACTGCTTTTACAGCATGTAGAGGCTTTTCTTCGCTTTTTTCTCTCTACTAATTGTTGCATGAAAATCTTATTTAAGTGTTTAATGCGAATGAATGTTCTGGCTCGTGAAAACAAAGTTATGTCTTTTAGTGATACAGAAGGTGAAATGTTTGCTAACTTTGACTGCAAGTTCTTAATGTCGCATTTCTCTTTTGATATATATGCGCCATGCATTTCTAAGAAAGCAACCTCCCACTTTTTTATTTCTTCTGAAAAATGTGCCGTTGGCTTCTAGTTTTATTGTAAGTAAATTTTTTATGCATTATATTTCAACTTTGATAGTAGTGTGAACATGAGAGAGCTGGCGCAGACCCACAAACACCCCCATAAAAACTCCACCCACTTTTAGAAAATGTAATGGCTCTATTTCACCCCATAAAAATATCCACCCACTTTTAAAAACAATGGTGTGAAAACCACCCATTAAATATCCACCCACTTTTAAAAATAATGGCTAGCAAAACCCCCATTAAATCGAATCCACTTTTAGATATCAATGGTATGAAAACCGCCATAATTTCCTTACCCCCCTATAAAAAACAATGGCTCCCAAATCCCCATTAAAACTACACCCACTTCTAGAATAGTAATGGCTCTATTTCAACCATACAAATTCGATTAAACAATGGCTCTCAAACCCTCCATTAAAACTACACCCCCTTCTAGAAAAGTGATGGCTCTATTTCAACCATACAAATCAAACAAATCAATGGTATCAAAATCATCCATTAACAATGTTCTAGCGCAAGCACCTCCCGAGAAAAGTGATGGCTCTATTTCGACCACACCAATTTTCCGGAGCGAGCAAGCGAAAAGTCGTTGGGAGGGAAGGGTACCCCCTTCGGCGAGCACCCCCTTTTCCGCGGACGGAAGCTGCCACCCCCTTTTAAAACAATTAGCCATTAGTGATCAAATGTAATAGTTAAACCAACGCACCCTCTCTGCCGCATTGAGAATGAATCGAGCGCACCTTTAAAATAATAATCCCCATCAACAAAATTATGATTGATTTATCTTTAATGGGTGAAAATAATCATTAAAAATTTTTGCAAAATGCCCCCCGGTAGGCTCAGAGTATATTCAATCTCAAATTCGACCCACCAAGGGGCCCTTCTTGATGAGCCGAATTCAAGACCAAATACACTCTGAGCCTACCGCCTCTGAGGCTTACAAACAACATATAAGGACAACACTGTAAGACTTTGACGCCTAGCGTCGGGCCCGCCCACCACTTATTATCGATGAGTGCTGCTTTATTGGAACAACGACTAAAGCAAGCTGACATGTCATTTTTGGCTCGGTATAGTTCAATAAACCATCAACCCGGATTGATTAACAACCTGGGAGAGGTCGGGATTTGAACCTGGGACCTAGATGTTAATAGGTCTGCGCGCTAACCGTTTTGCCATGGGTACCCATCTAAATATACACATACCTTTAATTTAACCATTACACCACAGACGAAAATCTTCAAAAATAGCACTTTAAACAAGTTATTTCCCTCTTATAATGTAAGAATTCTTCAAAATATCTATCACTATTGTTTATCTGATTAAAAAATATAGACGCTTAAAATCAATCGCGAAAAATAAATTCTACTCCTATCCATATAGTGCTTCCTCCCCATATAGTGCTGCCATCTCCCTTTGATTCTCGTAATCTACGCTTTTTTTCTACCGCTACCTCTGAGAGAACTCTTCTTTAAAGAGGAAGAGATGTTAGTCAAGGTCAGCGCTCGCTACAGACGTTATGAAAGCAGGAAGTAGAAAACAAGGTCGAAACTCTCCAAGCGGAAAATAAAACTGCTTCGTATTTTATCTGATTTAAAGAAAACAAAGATATAAATAAAATGAATGAAATTGAGTCTGAGATATATTGCTATAGAATTCTTTATCAGTATGTTCAATTAGATGTTTATAGCGATGACATTTCAGAAGTGAAAAAATCTTTAAAAAAGTTGCATGATCAGTTTGAAAAAATAGTCAAACTTATAAAAGAATATAATGATCGAAGACAAAACATTGAAGGAAATGTTGGAACTAATAAGAATGTTAGGTCTGAACAATAAAGTTACCTCAGACGGAGACTTGAAAACTCATGAATGTGAACACAAATATGTAATTCAAAATGATGATGGCTGGTACATTTGCCAAGCATGTCACGAAGAGCTGAGATATAATCCAAATAAACCCCCTATCAGTAATCTTGATATGTATTTAAGCATGCAGAAACAACAGAGGCGAAAACATCGAATGAAAAATCTGGCTAAATGGTTAGGTTCGCATAACCTACCCTTAGAAGAAGAGCTTTTGAACGACTTTTCTTCTTTTATCCATAAATATGAGGAGATGTACCCAGAGCGAAAAAACATAATCAGCAAAGACTATATCTTATACCATATGTTACGGAAAAGAGGTTACGACATCTATATTTCACACCTTCTAGTTAAGTTACCTAAACTCAAGAAGACGCTTATTCAGAATGAAGAAATCTGCAGAACCATCTTCGAAGCATTGAATTGGAGTTTTTACCCTATAAATTAAAAAAACGGCTGATACGTCTGAACAACATGTCACGAAGAGCTGAGGTATGACCCCGATAAGTGATTATAATTTTTAATAGCTTATTCGGCTATTAAAAATTAATCAACTAAATCTTTTTTATCAATCCAGCTAGTCTCAGGATAACCTAACCATTTAACTAGATATTTGTCCCCTTTCTTTTTGATGATTTTTTCAATCTTATACACATTGTCTTTCTTATCATATTTTACTAATTCATATTCATAAAAAGTGCCTATAACCCCATCATTATTTAAATCCTTAACTCTATAAGTGATTGGGTCGGTTTCTAATACTTCAGAAATGACAGATATTTCATCTGTAAAAGTTGCTTGATAACCCCTTCTGAAGGTAGACTTATATATAGATATTCTTACTTTATCGCCTACCTGGTATTTATGTTTACGTATGACCTTTTCTTTAAACAAATTGCGGTAGACTTCACTACTGTTTTCTTCTAGACTAGCTTCAACAGGAGTCATTTTTATACTTCTGTGGTATGAGTTGTTGTAATTCTTCACTAATTGATCCAATACATCTATGTATCTTTCAGTGTTATTTGCACACAAGTAGAGCTTTATTTTATTACCAAGAGTGAGATTAAATCTTTCAACCATAGCAGCTTTTATTTCAACATTTTCTGTTGTGAACCATTGGATATTATTTTCTTTGAATAATTTTTGAGTTGTTTTTCCGACGAACTCTAAACCCTTATCTGTTTGAACCCTTTCAGGTATTCTTTCTTTGAAGATCTTTTTAAATGCTTGAGTTACTTCTTCTGCTGATTTATCCTTTAGAGGAACAGCCCATGCATATTTACTGAAACAGTCAACAGCTGTTAATAAGTACTTGATACCATCATTAAACTTACTTCTCGCAAATTTATAGACAAACAGTAAATCAGCCTGCCATTGATCGTCGATATGTGACACGTAAATTCTCCTTCTTTTGAACTTACGGATAAGTGGTTTATGCTTTGTGTATACATCCTGTCGGTGTAAAAAATCCGAGACTTCTTTTTGACTTAAACCAGTTTTTCTGCTCAGTACATTTATGCCACAAAATCCTGTTTCGGGATCGTAATAAACCTTTTCGGGGCAACCCTTCTCAGTTACCCCTTCAGCGGTAAAAAACGGCACTTCTTAGAACCACAACCCACACAAATACCTTTCAACATAGGTCTAGCGTTTTTAGAGGTGACATGCTGTTCATCTTTAGTGTCGGTGTGTGTTTTACATTTGAGACAATATATTTTTGAGCCCATTCCAAATGACTTCTTTGCTTTGATAATAGGCTTCACAACAGCTCTATCTAGCCTTTCACGAAAACTTGGATTGGGAATGTCGTCCAATTCTTTTATCATGTTTGAGTCACACACTTTGTTTCTGGTTTCGGTATCTTTGTTTTTAATGTAGCACACGTCATGTTTATAGGCACTATCATCAACCCTATTAATAGGCTTACTCCATTCTTTATATGTTAAATCGGGGTTCAGTCTAGTTTTTCCTCTGAGCAGTTGAGTTCCTGGTCCTGTAAATTGATGCCCTGGCAGATGCATTTCAAACGGTAAATTATTAATTGCTGCGTTAACAACACCTTTTCCTTTATTGCAAGTCTTTTTACCACACATTTATTTATATATAAAAAATTATTTACTCACAAATTGATATCCATTCAGCAGGGTTTGTTTCATATATTTTTCTCTGGGTAAGTAGACTAAATTATTGATGAAATCCTCCTCTCGCTTATACACTTCCTCTTCTGATATGGTATTCGATTTGTATGAATTGAGCAGCTGTTTGTAAAACTTGTAAGACTGTTTGTACTCTTCTTTCCTTTCCGCGATATTCAAAGCTTTATCAAGAACTTCAACAATACCGACGCTTAAGCTCAGAGCAGCTAAGGGAACAAGTACAAAAGCTGATAAACCCAATGAACTTAAAACGAACTTGCTAACGGTCATAGTGACACTAATTTTATGGTAGTGGTGGTAGCTCTTTCTATATACGTAAATTTTCTTTTGCAAGTATTCTTCCATCTTTATTTATAGGGGTGAAATATTTCTTCCGATATCTCAGAGCCGGATTAACTAAATCAAGCATAAAGAAATCATACGGCTGTTGCATGCACTTTTTATATAATCTACTGAATTCTTCTTTTGTCAAACTACCATCTATCTCTCTTATGATCTGTTGAATCTCCCTCGGTTGAATATTAAAAAATATCAAGTAATTACAGTTTCTTCTGATAACAATGGGTGTTCTATAATAAGATTGAGAAAGATAAATGATTGAGGCGTTTTTCTTCCGACCTCTGATGAAAAAATCTTCTATGCTCCTCTGGTCCTTGTCAGTCATGCAGTCATCAAAGACAACAACATTTTTACAAGATGGGTCCAGGTCATCCACTTTTATAAATTCTTTTGTATCAGAGGAGAATAAAGTTCCTTTCTTGCCGAATCTTTCATATAACTCTAGGATAATTTTCTTCTTCTTTTTGGGATACTTTATCGAGTCTATCTATATCCACACCCTCAAACATTGTGTACTTTTCTTTCAGTTTGCCATACTTGGGTTCGTACATATCTTTTGCACAAACGAACAAATTATCAAATTCGAGATAGTCGTATATAAAATTCAGCAATAAGTTCGTTTTACCAGTACCTGAAGCTCCAGCGATTAGAAGTCTGAAAGGGTGTTTAGGTAATAAATAATGTTGATTTGCATCGACAAGTTCTTCTGCTTCTGTATAGTTTTTAATTTGAATCATCTTTATTTAATGTTAAAAATTTGCTTCAGTAAAAATATAATTTGCTTAAGTAAAAATTTTTTTGCATAATAATAAAGATGAATGCTATACAAAAAGAACGAAATAAGAAATTAAGAAAGGAAGTTGAATATGAACTTAAAGTTTATAAGCTTCAGGCTGAAATTAGAAAAAACAACGAACAACAACTAGAGCAAAAATTAGGTATCCAGAAAGCACTATCGGACTTTCACAAGCCTGTAACTGAAAAGCTACAAGAACAAGAAATTAATCGAAAGGAGAATATTCAGGCTATAAAAGATGCTGTTGATCACATTCCTCTAGCTATTGAATCGCCTTTAGAAGTCTATGATTTTGATAAAAAATTGGATGTAGAGTTTTTAGAGAAAAATAACTTTCCAAGACCCTCAAAATTGTACCATGAGACCAAGGAAACTTTGCAAGAAATTATGAGTAAAGTAAATGATACTTACCTAAAAATGTCTCGTCAAAAAGGAAACATTATGAGTCAGATGTCTCGAATGACTAAAAAGGATGAAGAAAGAGAAGATCGCTTATTAGCTAAGGTTGATTATTTGAGAGATCATATGACTACGTTAGGAGATTATCGGGATCGACTCAGAGACTTGCAAAGAAAAGAAATTTATATCGGTAAAGGAGTAGAAGACAAAATGGAAATTTTAGCCCGATTTACTGATAAGATATGTAAAGGGTCCAAAAGTAAAAAGTTACATAATCAAGTCGTTGATTTATTGGATGCATTGTTGAGAGAAGGAACTATGACCAACGAGCAAGTAAAACAATACTACAAAAATTTTTCATTAAATAAATGAGTAATTACATAAAAACTAAAATACATTTAAGCGATCATCAGATTGCTAAGCTAAAATCTGCATACCAGAAAGGAGAAGAAGTATCTCTACAAATAGATAAGACAAAAGCCCCCAACAAAGATATACATTTAACTCGAACACAGATAGCTCAAATTGGGAAGGGGAAGCGTATCACTATCAGTAAGACGCAGCTCCAGAAAACGGGTGGTTTTCTACCTTTTCTATTACCTGCGTTAATTGCTGGGGCCAAGGCTTTAGCACTAGGTGCTGCAAGTGGGGCGGCTGGATATGGAGCAAAGAAAGCTTTGGAAAAAATTTCAGGATCTGGATGTGTTAAAAAAAGGCCCATTGGAAAGGGCGTCTATCAAAACTGGGAATATCAGACGAAGTAATTGAACAAAATATGAAACATGAACAGGGGTTTAGGGGCGTCTTTACTTCCGATCTGTTGCCTAAAAAGATGAGTCGGTTTGAAAACGGTATTATTAATCTGGACATTGTCACAGGACCTGGTACGCACTGGGTCTGCTACTATAACGATCCTAAAAATAACTTTGTTGAGTATTTTGATCCTTTTGGAGAACACGTGTACAAAATTCATCCTAACATTAAGAAGTATCTACTGACTTCTGGAAAGAAAAATATCGGGTGTAACTCGAGCTTTCTACAGCACCCTGCTTCCGTCAAATGCGGCTACTTTTGTATGAAGTACATTCGTGAAAGAAACAAGGGTAAGCCAGTTGTAGATGTGCTATATTCTTTTACCCAAGAACCCAGCGACTTCAATGAAAAAAATGTTCTCTATAAATAAAATGGTTCTATTGATATTAGATTCTAAAAACGCGGAAAAATCAGAAGATTTTACGATTGAATACACTAGACCTTTCACCTTTAAACAGATTGCCCTTCAGTCCTTTTCGATGTACGTTTCATGGGACAATATCAAAGATGAGGAATTATCATACTTTGATGGTCAGCAGTGGTTAAATTTGACGATACCAGATGGAAATTACACTATCAAGGGGCTGAATCGTTACATGATTAATTTTTTTGGAAGCGATCCGCCGATACAATTCGGAATAGTGGAGGAACGACAGCGAATAGCCATTAAGTTAATAGACGGGTATAAGATCGATTTAACGAAAACCAAAAACCTGCATAAACTTTTAGGTTTCGAGCCTAAAATCCATGAAGAGCTTGAACAAGTAGGAAAGTACATTGCTGACTTATCTGGGGGAAACGATAACATTTATATACATTGCGATGTCGCAGAGGGGGCGTATATCAACGGTTTCAACTCTACAAACGTCATCTATTCATTTACAAACAGTAATCGTCCAGGTAGTCAGATTATAAAATCATTTGACAAACCTCTGTTTTACCCTGTTCGAATGGATAGTGTTTACCGAATCAGAGTGCAAGTAACCAATCATAGAGGTGATTTAATTCCGCTCAATAAGCAAGAAGTACAATACAATTTTATCGCCCTATAATAAAGAAATGAATAAACACAGACTTCAAAGAAAGAGTAAGAAGATACAAGGAAGAGGCTTCTTTTCCGACGTACCAGTCCTGCAGGAGGCCGAATTAGAAGGTAAGTATGTGCAGGATAAAATAAAGGAGATATTATCAAAGCAGAAAAAACATGGAGCTGGACTAAAGTTTTTCTAAATTCGATTTAATAGCCATATAGCTATTAAATTGAGGAGAAGAAAAAAAAATTATTTTATAATAAATGAATAAAATATTTGAATTAAACAGCACCAATTATTATTTCGATGATGACATCGAAAGTTTCGAATATAGAGAGGTAAGGCATGAAAATAGTGATAATTCTATGGAAAATGCCTCTTACCATTTCTTTATTCAAGACACCAATGCCAACATTTTATACTCTAACGGTTATTTACAGCAAAAATTGAAAATTGTTAACAATGATGGTACTGCCATAGTGAATGATAATGTAGCTCTCGTGAATGGAGGTGGTTTGATCAATACTAACAGGTTTACATTAGGAACCACTGAAATAGAATCCAACATTAATTATACCGCTCTTATGCGACAAGTGTTGGGCTTAATACATTTTACGCCTGACTATTCTTCTGCCGAAGCTACAAATATGCTGTTCTACACTGATACGTCGGACACAGCTGATAGAGAACACTTGAAATATGATGGCACGTTAGTAGATACCACAAAGATTACTGAGTTTTTCGAAAAATTCGGAATTAATGAGAACCATAACCAGGGATTTACAGAAAGAAGCGAATTTACTAAAAATAGCAAGGTTGTAACTATATGGATCCCACTAAAGTACGTGTTTGATTTCTTCCGTGAATATAGAAAAGTAATCACGGGGTTCCAAGTCAAATTTGAGTTCCAGAGAAATCACAGTCTAAATATGCTGTACACCAACGAGCAACATAAGATCTATAAAGTCGTTGTAGAAGATTTATCACTCTGGCTACCTTACGTACGATTTAAAAATGCGGCGGCTTCAATATTTAACGAATTAAAGTTATCGAATAAGGATGTAGAAATAAACTGGAACCAACACAGCATTGTAAAGTCTAATATTTTCTATAAAAACGCTAGCGGCTGTTATACCATAAAAGCTACTTCTGATGAAGTCTTATCTTTGTACGTAATTCCTCAGTACACTGAAAGATACGAAAATTCGAAGCACAATAACATGCTGTTTGATAACTTAGATATGACGGAATGTTGGTTAATGATCAACAATGTAAAAGTGCCAACTGTCAGTTACATGATGGATTTTGAGAAAAGTGATTATAATCGATTATACACAGCCTTTTTGGAATCTGGACTCAACACCATCACGTCTGAAACAGGTTGTATGGTCAATTATTCGAATTTTGGTAAGTTGTATCCAATCATCTGCTTTAATCTCTCTCATCATCAAAACTATACCGATACGAATAACTTAATGATTGAGTTTAACTGGAGGTTAAGGAACGCTGCCCCCAAAGATTATGTTTTTTACTTCATCTTAAAAGAGCACAAGAAATGCTTCTTAAATATTAATAATCAAAATATTACCATGATCAAGACTTTGAAATTATAAGCCATTTTTATAGTCCATTTTTAATTTTTATAGTCCATGACTATAAAAAATTATTTTATATTTAAATAAATGGCTGCCTACTACCCGCTTTTCGATGAAGAATTAGAACAAGGACCTCCTGGTATTCCAGGCATAGGGTTTAAACTCACACACGACGGTAACTACGATATGGAAGATAAGATCTTGAAAAACTGTCAGACGCCGATTGAGAGTCGGGATGTAACTACTAAAAGTTATCTGGAAGCTGAGTTAATTCGTAACTCTACTACCGTCACTCACGCGCTGAGGGTTGAACTCCGAGAAGATATAGCAAAAATTCTGGAAGATTTAGATCAGAAGTACCTGAGGTTACATGATAGAAGACCCATTGACGCTAAAGGTAAAAGGATAGGTAATGTCGCGGACCCTATTGAAGACATGAATGCGGTTAATAAAAAGTACTTGGAAAACTATGTTGACAATAAAGTATGTTATGCAACCACCACATCAGGGTACATTACTATTAGACCTAGTACCAATGCGAATGCCGTTATTTTTACGAAGTTTTCCGGTGATGCTTTGAACTCAGATTGTAAATTCTCTCGGGACGGTTTTTTTAGACTGGGATTGTACCTTGATCCTCAAAAGATAATCGATGAATTAATCGTTGTTAAGTTATACATTAATAACAAGCAGTACGTTCACAAGATAAAAGTAGCCACTGAATTCGTGTTAATTCTCGGAGAGGTTAAAAAAGATGACCAATTAAAAATTTTCTTACGATGTGATGCTGAGTTCACAGTTCAACCATTTCTAAAAATTGAAGAAATCAAGTGGACACTCCAGCTGCCATAAAAAAAAAATTGTACAAATAATAAATGGCGTGGAACGAAATATCAAAAAGCGGTTTGTCGGAAGAACAAATCAGAGTTAGTAAAAATTATGTTAACTGGTCGCTCATAAGTCAATATACAACTTTATCGGAAGAGTTTATCGAAGAATTCGAAGGTTTGGTAAACTGGATGGTCATCTCTCAGTATCAGAAACTTTCGGAGCCCTTTGTAGAAAAACACAAAGGTCTATTAAACTGGTACTATACATCCAAATATCAAGTTCTATCAGAGGATTTCATGGATAGAAATACTGAATATTTAGATTGGGAAGTAGTTTCCAGATATCAGATAATGTCAGAACCCTTCCTGGATAAACATGCTTCCAAATTAGATTGGAGAATGGTTTCTCAATTCCAAGTACTCTCAGAAGAATTTATTCGTCGGCATATAGACAAAATCGATATGGAACTCATTTGCGTCAAACAAAAGCTCACTGAAGATTTTATGACGGAATTTGCAGATTACCTTGAATGGGGTAGAATTGTTCAATGGCAAACCTTTAACGAAGATTTTATTATGAAAAATCTGGATCGTATAGATCTCTGTCACCTCATGACTTATAAAGCCCATTTGCTCTCAGATACCTTTTACGAACTCCATTTTAAAAAGCTGGTTTGCATCCTTCTGACAAACATATGTAATAGATTTGTGGTACAATATGAACCTATCGACATACCTCCCGAGTTGGGTAAAAATGATCCTATCGACATACAACCTGAGTTGGATAAAAATGAACCTGTCGACATACAACCCGAGTTGGACAAAAATGAACCATAAATTTTTATATTCATAATAATATTTAATGGTTGATCAACCATTAAATGTTTAGATACCCTTTGTTACCTTCCTCAAGTTTGAATATATTTATCCTTTAAATAAAGAATATGGATCGTATTGTTAAAAAATTAAACGATTTGAGTACTGATAACTTTGAGTCAGTGGATGGCTTATATTTGGTTTCTGACATTACTGAGCACGGGAAATCTATCCTAATACGTTTGTCGAATAACTCAATTATATTTTTAAAAAATGATATATCTAGGGTTGGAATGATTTTGTCCAGGGATGAAATAAGATTATTAAGATTATATGTTGGCTTCAAGGTTTTATATTATTGTACACCATTAGAGGGTTTCGTGGTAAAAAAACCACCTTTTCGAAACCTCTACGAAACCTTTCCAATATATCAAGCTGACAGTGATAGCGATAGTGATAGCGATCGACCGACATCGATGACATGCCCTTCCATCATTGTAACTTAGATTTTCAATTCTTTTACCGAGGAAAAAGGTGGCTGGGCCCACCTTTTCCGTTCATTTAATAGATGTAGATATGACTATATTTTTAATGATTGAAATACTCATTAAAAATTGAATCGTTAAAAGTTTACCCCTTCAATAATATAAGCATTTAAAGAAATGATTTGTAGTTCTAAAGAAAGACAAAATGGATTTTCAATCTAAAACCGTTCGACAGTTGCAAGGCTACTGTCGTGAAAATAATATTCGAGGTTACTCGAAACTTAAAAAGTTGGAGCTGGTCGACCTCATTCAATATCATAACGGCTTTTCCAGTTTCCACAATGACTTGTTTAGCAAGCAAAAGAAGAAGAGGGAGCTTAAAATCAGATGTTGCGGTAAGTTAATTAAGGAATCTAGCATAAATAAGCACCTACAAACTAAAGCTCATCAAAACTATAAGCCTAAGAAGGCGACCACCAGCCAGGAGGATCACAGAGATGATTTTGACAATATGCAGAGGCTGCATTATATGACCATCAATCAACTACGCGTATTTTGTCGAACACGCAGCATTACAGGCTATTCTAAATTTCGTAGGAAGGCAGACATCATAGCATACATAAAAAGCGTATTGTTCAACCGTCACTTCGAATTTGATTCCGACCTGTTTTTAGATACGCGAGAGAGAAGGCTCTACACCCTCCACAAAGTTAATACAGCCTTTGAATCTCGCTTGAAGACGTACGACATCCAAAATGAACACAACCTGATGCTTCCCAAAGACTTTTTGAACGATGTGGCATCACTAGTCCGGGGACTCATCACTAAACACATAAAGAGGTTGCATGGTTTGAAGGTTAATTTCGAATTCCTCTGTGACTATCAAAAGGGTAAAGACGATGCTATTATAGAAATGGAGAAAAACTTCAAAACAGAAAACGCAGTCATCTTAGAATCAACTGATTTGGTAGCTTATTACAGATCGGTTATCCAAAAATTATTGACAGAAATGGAGGAGTTTGTTGCTAAGGGTTCGGGATGGACGCTTGTTAGAATTAAAAGCCTTGAGGTGAGGATCAATAAATACAACCCGCTGAGAGGATCATCCTACATTGATTTACCGAAAAGAATTAAAGCTAAAAAAGCAGTCATTAACGTACAAAATGAGGATAATAAGTGTTTCAGGTGGGCAATACTCTCTGCGCTACATCCAGCGGAAAAAGATGCCCAAAGAGTCACCAAATATAAACCGTATGAGAATGAGCTAAAGTTTGAAGGCATTGAGTTTCCAGTGAAGATGGAAGATAGAGTATTTAACAGGTTTGAAAAGTTGAATAACATATCGGTGAACATATATTCATACGAAGGTAATGATATTTACCCATTGAGAATCACTAAAAATAAGGAAGACAAACACATCAATTTGCTGTACATAAAGAATAAGGAAGGAAACAGTCATTACTGTTGGATAAAAGACCTCTCCAAATTGATAAGCGGACAAGTGACTAAACACAACGGAAAGATATTCACCTGTGAGAGATGTCTGCTGTATTATTACTCCGAAGAGGACCTCCAAGCTCATGAAACGGATTGTAGGAAGAATACACCAGTAAAGATTGTGATGCCCAAGGAGAACGAATCTCTGCGGTTCAAAAACTATCAAAGGTCTTTACGATTACCCTTTGTGATGTACGGAGACTTCGAGTGCTTGACAAACAAGATAAACACCTGCCGCCCTACAAAAAACAGCTCATTCTTACATAAATATCAAAAGCATGAACCTATGAGCTTCACTGTCTACATCAAATATAAACACGCAGACTATAAGGCACCAATCACATACAGAGGACCCAATGCCACCAAGCTGTTCTTTGATACAGTGAAGACTGAGGCGCTAGCGATAAAGAACATTTATGATAAGAAGCAACCCATCAAAATGACCACCGAAGATGAAGAGCATTTCCAAAGGACCCATGTTTGCCACATCTGTGACGAAGATATCAGGAAGAAACCTTCACCCTATTCGCCCAAGGATGAACCTGACTTCCGAAAAGTTAGAGATCATGACCATCTTCTCAATCCGGCGAAATGTGAATCGAACTACAGAGGACCTGCTCACAACCTTTGCAACCTAAAGTACCAAGAGCCTTCGTTCATTCCAGTGTTTATCCACAACTTATCTGGCTACGACGCCCATCTCTTCATAAAGGAGCTCGGTAGAGACCAAGGTGATATCGATGTCATCCCGAACAACGAGGAGAGGTACATTTCCTTCAGTAAGGAGGTCGGGGCAAAAACTGTAGAAGTAAGCGATGGGAAGAAAGCAAAGGTACCTGGTATAAAGTTGAGGTTTGTCGACTCATTCAAGTTCAAGGCCGCTAGCGTCGACAGTCTTGCGAAGAACGTAAAGGAGTTCAGGGAGACAGCCAAGTACTTCCCCAAGGACAAACTGGACCTCGTCACCCGAAAAGGCGTCTATCCATACGATTACATGGACTCGTGGGACAAATGCGAAGAAACCAAGCTGCCCCCAAAAGAAGGCTTTTACAACCAATTGAATGAGTCACACATAAAGGATGAGGACTACGAGCATGCTAAAAGGGTATGGAAGGCCTTCAACATTAAGACATTGGGTGAATATTCCGATTTGTATGTGAAGACTGATGTACTCATCCTAGCCGACATCATGGAACACTTTAGAGATGTCTGTCTAAAGACCTATAAGTTGGATCCTGCATGGTACTTCACTGCACCCGGACTCTCGTGGGACGCCATGCTCAAAACCACAGAGGTTGAACTAGAGCTGTTGACAGACTATGACATGATACTCATGCTAGAAAAGGGGACCAGAGGAGGCATCTCTCAGTGCTGTAACCGATATGGGAGGGCGAACAACAAGTACATGAGGGACTATGACGAGAACAAGAAGTCTAACTACCTGATGTACCTTGACGCCAACAACCTTTACGGATGGGCCATGAGTCAATACCTACCGCATGGTGGCTTCAAGTGGAGCACTGTGTCAGATGTGACCCAAGTAGAGGATGACTCAGACAAAGGATACATCATAGATTGCGACCTACAGTACCCGACCCATCTGCACAACCTCCATTCAGACCTACCTCTAGCACCTGAGAGCAGGATGCCCGATGGTTCAAAACAGCCAAAACTACTGACGACCCTCTATGACAAAGAGCATTATGTGGTTCATTACAGGGTTTTGAAGCAGCTGTTGCAGTTGGGGGTGAAGCTCAAAAAGGTGCACAAAGTGTTGGAGTTTCAGCAGTCTCCCTGGTTGAAGAGGTACATAGCCCTGAACACTGAAATGAGGACCAAGGCAACCAACGCCTTTGAGAAAGACTTCTACAAACTTATGAACAACTCGGTCTTTGGCAAGACGATGGAAAATATCAGGAAGCGACTCGATATTAGGCTAGTATGCGATCCCCAGAAAGCGGAGAAGCTAGTTGCTAAGCCCAACTTCAAGGGAAGGACCATTTTTGACGAAAGATTAGCCGCCGTGCATATGAACAAGACGAAAGTGATTTTTAATAAGCCAATATACGTCGGCATGAGTATATTAGATCTATCGAAGCATCTGATGTATGACTTCCATTATAATCTTATGAAGCCTAAATACGGGGACGATATCAAGCTATTGTACATGGACACTGACAGTTACATCTATGACATACAGACCGAGGACTTTTATGAGGATATGAAAGGAATGATTGACTACTTTGATACATCAGATTATCCAGAAAACAATAGGTATGGTATGCCTCGAGTAAATAAAAAGGTCTTGGGGAAGATGAAGGATGAAAATGCAGGGAAGATCTTAGAAGAGTTCGTTGGCTTAAGATCTAAGATGTATGCCTGTAAAACTGAGGTTGACCTGGTGAAAAAGTCGAAAGGAGTAAAGAAATGTGTCGTGAAAAACAGGATAACCTTCGAGGACTACAAGAACTGCCTATTCAAGCAAGAAGTACAGCATAGAACCATGAATCTCATCAGGAGCACAAAGCATGAGATTCATTCCATACAAGTCAATAAGATTGCCCTATCAGGAAAAGATGACAAGCGTCATATATTGGAAGATGGTATCCATACCTTGGCTCACGGTCACTACTTGATCTCGACTACAAGCTGACGTATCAGAGTTGATAGTGTTATAGTTGATAATTTTGACCTGGACAATGCATTGGAAGACAGAACTGGAACGGCACTTTGAAAAATGATAACTCCAGTACTGCTGATTTTTATTCTAGCGATGGTTGTGTGGCTGCTCATGGCAAAAGACACCACTACGCAAGATAACGCTGTCTTCCCAAGGATCATCATGATAGACCCTCCAGGCCCTCCTCAGTCAGAACTCTATCCAGGTATGATAATGGTGGATCCTCCAAAACCCCAGCCATGGTAGTTTTTAATGGATAGTTTCATTAAAAACTAAGTGTAAGACTTCAGGACTGAGATGTTACTCCTTTAAAGAATTTGCCGCTTCTAATAAACAAAATGAACCGATCTGAATCGATCTCTCTGGATCAAATCAAACAGCTTATACCGATCAATGGTGATCTTGTAAATTTTGTTGCCCACGTTAAAATCGTCTCAGAGTCAGACAGACCTTTTCTTATGGCTGTTGTCTCCGAGGCTTTTCCCCCATACTGCATCAAAGTATCATTTTTCATGAATGGAACGAATCCCCGATAGTCTGAACGTGGAGTTGACGGTGACACGCCGACCGTTTGGGACAAGCGAGTCCAAGAAGGTCCGGATCGCTGAACTAAACGACGCCGAGCTGCAGCAAGTGGTGAGTCGTCTCAAAAGCAGCATATTCTCGGGACTATGCTGCTTTTAGACTGGTTAGTATACGAGGGCGAGCCATTCACTCAGAAGCTGCTGGACATGAACGACATCCCGTACGAGGAGGTCGCGTTCGAAGTTGTATATTTTTTAATGGTGATGATACCATTAAAAGAAAATTTACTTTTCAAATTTAAACATTTGCCCTGGTTGTGCTTTCCCGACATCTTTAGTTCCCAAATATACAAAGAATAGAGGTTTAATCTCATTAAGCTCCATATATTCGGACGCCTTTTCATCGCATCGTTTCGGCAGATACAAATTTGAGCCGTCTTCTAACTCCACTACTAGTTTGTCACCATATTTGGTTTTGACCTGTTTAATTTCCGTGACAGGGTATTTTTCGTCGATATTGAGCTCATGCATCTTCTTGAAACTTCCTTCCAATGTACTAAGTGCGTTTAGTTTGTCCAACAGTTCCATGGTTTTTGTTCTTTCTTTACATTAGAATTCTTTTCTTTAAGTGCTTAAAATATTGTTGGGGTATCATTTTTTAACGCACCCGCAGATTCTAAAAGGGGGTGCTCGCCGAAGGGGGTACCCTTCCCTCCCAACGACTTTTCGCTTGCTCGCTCCGGAAAATTGGTGTGGTCGAAATAGAGCCATCACTTTTCTCGGGAGGTGCTTGCGCTAGAACATTGTTAATGGATGATTTTGATACCATTGATTTGTTTGATTTGTATGGTTGAAATAGAGCCATCACTTTTCTAGAAGGGGGTGTAGTTTTAATGGAGGGTTTGAGAGCCATTGTTTAATCGAATTTGTATGGTTGAAATAGAGCCATTACTATTCTAGAAGTGGGTGTAGTTTTAATGGGGATTTGGGAGCCATTGTTTTTTATAGGGGGGTAAGGAAATTATGGCGGTTTTCATACCATTGATATCTAAAAGTGGATTCGATTTAATGGGGGTTTTGCTAGCCATTATTTTTAAAAGTGGGTGGATATTTAATGGGTGGTTTTCACACCATTGTTTTTAAAAGTGGGTGGATATTTTTATGGGGTGAAATAGAGCCATTACATTTTCTAAAAGTGGGTGGAGTTTTTATGGGGGTGTTTGTGGGTCTGCGCCAGCTCTCTCATGTTCACACTACTTTTGATGATTTTAGTTTTGTATTCTAAGCTTTTTACATATCAAAATGAAATGTCCCATAACTTGAGATGATGTGAATATAATGTCAATATTATGACTAGTAAAGGATTGCGTTTTATGATTATGTATATTATTTACAAAGTCAAATGCTTAAGGCATTTAAAATTAACTTTACATGCATTTTGCAATAAACTAAACTGTGTAAATTAGCTTACAAAATGCTAATATCCCCCCCTCCCCACTCCCCTCCTCCAAAAAAAAAAAATACATAATTGCTAGTATTAGAAATATAAATTATTTTTATATATTTTAGATACTGCATATGAAGTCGATTTTATTTTATTAATTTTGTTTTTTGGATTACTTAGAGGACCACCTATTTTACATATCAATGAAACATGTCAATCATTTTTTATACTGCTATATTAAAAACATTATTTTTAACTGCTGTATTAATGGTATGTGAGATTTTTGCGCTGTTGGCTCCTTGTTTTAATCGTTTAACCGGCTTCAAATTCAAAAATTTAGCCCGGAAATCTTCTTCAAAATCTTTATCAGAAGAATGACTCGGAACAGACAGTTGCGTTAGCAATGGTTATTTTATCCTCTCTTTTGCACTTCACGATCCATAATTTTTGGAGTGTAAGATCTTTTGGAAATCTATTAAAACTCATAGATCCCATTGACTTCTTATAATAATTTGAACACAATGCAACCGCGCAGCAACCAGGCATTTTTGAGCTCACAAAACACAATTTACATACAACAATTAAATAAAATTATACTTTATATACGTGAAAATACTAATATATATACATAATACAGATAGAATTACAAATTATATTAAAACAACGACTGACGCAGTCTATGTTTTCCCATAGAACTGAATACTACTCGGAGAAACTGGCACTTCTCCTTCTAAACCAGGGACGTCACGAACGGCGATAACGTCTACTCTCAACAGAACGTCCACTCTCAACAGAATGTCCACTCTCCAGGATACTGTCAACAGTCGCATTCTGGTCTTTCGATCTCTGACCCGGCTTTGTGTGTAACTAAGGCAGTGAGCCTGTAATGGGTAGGACTGCGTGAGCCTCAAATAGGCACACACACACACACAAGACAACACCACACACAGCCATGAAAATGCTCACCCTCTTATGCAGGAATCGGACCTGCGACCCTTTGACTGTGGGGTAAGCCATAATGCTGAATGTCAAGAGGATAGTTCAATAATTTACAACAGTGCTGTTGTCAATCAACGAAACATCGCCCTTCAAATTGCTGCTTTCAATATTGAGCTGATCCCCGAAAATTGCACATTCCGGAATATTGAATATCTTCGGATATAAAGATAGAAACGTCTTGAAAATTTGAATTTGGACTAATTTGGGGGTCTAGAACTTGTGGGTGACGTCAAAATTGGGTGTTGCCATTGAAAATTTCAAAGTTTGTGCGCGTTTAGATATGAAGACGGCCCCTTATGCAAATTTTACGCACATTAATTTGCGGAGGAGATTATTCCTAATCGAATGGTATCATTCAATTTTCTCTACGATGAACGATGCTCGATTAACAGAGGGTGGGGCGGTTTTTTTTTCCGCGGCTGTACATAATAATGTATAGGGAAAATATTGCGACGGAGTTGAATATATTCATCCAAATTAATATTTCTTTAAATTTCAAGAAACGTGACCAAACATCTTGGGGTACAACATAGACCTACCTCCTCGTGCTGTACCCTGGGCAACGTACTTATACGGCTAATTGGTCTACATTTTCGGCATGCGTTTTCAAATATTTTTGTGAGCCACTTATTTCGGCTAGCAACCAAGCCTTGAAAAAACTGGAAACTATACAAAATCAGGCAATGAGGTTTATTACTGGAGACGTCAAAACTACAGCAATTGATGCCATGCTTCTGTTAATAAGAAATAAGCCTATTAAAGCTATCTTAGAGGAGAAGCCTATATTACTATATGAGAAATTAATTCGCCTTGGAGACCCTTTCTGGGTTAATTATCAAATCTGTTCTAAAAATTTAAAGACACAATGTGGATTTATTCAAAAAGTTTGTGACATTATGCAAAGGGGTGATCCACATGAAATTCCACACAAGATTATGAAGCCAATAAACACGTTGGAGATGTATGAAGTTGAGTTTAGCCTTAATCTTGTGGATATAGCATACAAGAAAGCTACGGCTACAGATGTTCTCAAGTGTTGTGCTTTGGAGTTAATACATATTGAATATCCGGAGGAAAATTGGCTCTATGTTTATACGGATGGGTCATATTCTGTGAGCTGTATGTCCGTAGGCTCTGGAGGCTTCTCGAGACTTTTCTCTTTTTACTTCTGCGGGTAAATACAGATCGGCCTTTGATGAATAGGTGGAGGCCATCCGTGTTGCATTGGAGAATATTCTGGTTTTTCTAAACGAATTTAAGAGTGCTGTTTTGCTCTCGGATTCGCAGGCTGCAATACGGACCATTGGTTTTGCTGGGACTCCCACATCTGTTGAGGTTCTGCAGTGTCGGGATGTAATGCGCGGCATTGGTCGGGAAGACAAACGCATCAAGCTACAGTGGATCCCCGGACATTGCGGCATTTATGGGAACGAACGGGCAGATCTTCTTGCACGAAAGGGTGCAGTTTTACAGCAGACCAGGGCCTCTGGGCTGTTTTATCACTCAATAAAGTTCTATTGGAAACATTCTTTGAAGTTGAAATTCGAAACACAAATGCAAGATAGTATCAAATCTAAGAACTGGAGTAGTAAAGATCTCGATAATATACCCGATTGTCCGCGACGTGAGGCAGTGGCCCTGCTCCGGCTGGTGACGCGTCATGACTGCCTGAGTGAGCATCTCCATAGAATTGGTATTTATGACTCTCCTCTTTGCAATATGAGGGAACCTATGAATAGAATCTACCTGCGTCAATGTAGGTTCTTTGTGGTTCTGACGACTCCGAGACTGCCCTGTATTTGAGAGCCAGAGAACTCTTAAGGCTTCAATGACTTCGGTCAATTTTTGTTACTTTACATCATTGTTCTTTGTTCATGTACATGTTTTGTAACTTGCCTTACCATTGTAAAAAAAATGTTGAATATTCGAATTCAGCTTAACAAAAGAGCACGTTTCAAACATCCCAGAACTAGAAACAAACGTTTTAGAAGTTTGTGTGTGTGCAGTGTATGTATTAGTGTGCGTGTGTATGTTACAGATGAAAAGAAGGAGTACATGTAATCTTTAGTAATATCAATGGTGTGGTCTGGAATTTAATGTAGTGACAAGAAGTAAGTAACATAATATAGGAATTTTGAATAAGATTTATGAAAGAAAAGGGTATCTTAATTTGGGAAACTTAAAATTTCTGTATCATATAGTATCTTTATACTATATATGTGATAAAACTAATAACATTATACATTTTATGGTTACTACTTTATAAAAACTTCCAAAATATATTCTAAACCTTACTCCGTCTTCAGGATTCTATAAATTCCCATATCTATCTAGAATGTCTAGAATGTTCGCTGCTTCTTGTTGCATGTTTGCAGTATAAACCCACCGTAACATTTCAGGCACGTATAAGAATCTTCGTGTTTTGCAGAATGTAAATTTATCTCATATTTTATTCGTTAGAAAATGGAAGCAGACATTCCTCCTCAAGGGTAATGCGTAGAATTTTCCAAGAAATGAATTTCTGAACGTTCTGTGGGAGGAGTTCCCATGATGCAGTACTCTTCGAGGGGAGAATGAAAGATCTTTTCAAATATTTTACTAAACACAATATGCAATATGTTATATTGATTATTTTGTGTGAGTGAGAATTTGGTTGTCACGTCTCTCTACCTCAGGTTAACTTAAATGCACTATGGAAGTCGAGATAGGTTATTTACCTAGTTTTGAAGAAAATAATGTCTATTGTCAGGGTATCTGCCAGAAATCGGAGATGTGCTTCTTAACAGGCATATTTCCCGGGGGGGGATGGAAGCGTCCCTCCCGGAGACATTTTATGTTAACTTAGTCCCTATGTGACACAGTATTTGGATATATTTTTATAGGGCAAATAGAAAACTTGTCCCTCTTAAAATTTCATTCGTCCGCCCCCTCCTGTAGCGGAGCATTAAGAAATATGTATATACACACACGCTCATATCTCAGAACTTAATAAACAAAAATAGAAGGAATTTATGCATGTTTTGTCGGAAATAGAGTATCTCTATTATTAATATAATAATTATTTCAATATTTTGAGCTTTTTTTTTCGAAAAAAAAATGAAAACGCATTTGTCTGAGACAGATTTTAATTCCCGTTGTTTATTTTCATTCGAAATATATTCCAAACTATAAAAGATAGTTATAAACAGTAAGGGACAATAACGTTCGGGGGAAATCTAGTTTCTAGATCAATAATTTGTTCGTGCAAAACTCTCATAGTTTTCAAGCAATTGCTTCGTGTATTTGAAAATGATTTTAAAAATTTCGTTTTTAAAGATTTTAATGCTTATATATCTCAAAAGCTAAAATTATTAGCTATGACCAGTAAGCAAAGACTTTGTAGGATTTTGAAAGTACTACCTCCTACAAGGATATATAATTGGATTACGGATAGGATTGCTTATTTCGAAATATTGTTGTTACAATTTCGATATTTTAATATTTTATTTTATCAGACGATATACATGCAAAACCATTTCGATTCCATTGGACTAAAGCGACCGCCTATATGACTTTATACATCCATTATACGTTCATTGACTAGATGGTTTCCATAGTAACAAAATTAATTTTAAATATCAATTCAGAATACATTTTTTTTTTATTTACAGAAAAAAAAATTATAAATGAATTTTTGAAGCTTCCTCCCGGACTCATCGGCTGCTCTGTGAGGCAGTGCAGCACCGGATGCCTCTCGAAGGGTCTTTAGACCAACGTATTGCGAAAGAGGCCTCGGAGAGAGGGGAGTAATTTTGACCGGAGTGCATTGCACAAAGAGGGGAGGAATTGCGAAAGAGCCCTCCGAAGGATGACCTGTGGGCGGAGGGATTTATAAACAGGATGTGGCAATTACGGATTGATAACCTTGGAGATGACCTTTGAGCAGAGGGACTTGTAAACAGGATGTCGCAATCACGATTGATAACCTTGGAGATGACCTTAGATAATGAAGTTGATGACGTAGTTAAAGAGCCCTCTGACGAAAGTTAGTGAGGTGCTGCAATCTATCGGTATTTTTTTTAAATTTCCAAAAGAATTTAATTTCTGCTTGTCAGGACCGAGGTTCGATTTCGGAGCGTTGGATTAGAAGACTGGCATCTTATCCGCTACGCCACAGTGCACATATCTCGTAGAATCTTATCATGAATCCCTGCTCTGGAAAGTAAACGGGAGATAGATTATTTTCGGGGTTGCGCTCAGAACAGATTGAATAGTGTTTTTAGCTATATTTTGTCACAGGGGATGTATGTGATAAAACGGATACTTATTCATTATTTGGCATGTTACCAATTGTTTTTCGGTGCGTTTAAAAACAGAATGCAATATTATATTACGGATTTCCAGTGAAGACAAACATTGTGTTAAATGGAATTTATATTGCGAATTCTAACACTACGATTTTTAGCATATGTTTTTAAAACGAATCGTAATTGCTCATGACAATAATGATTGAGAAACGCTCTGTTTGTTCGAAACAACAATACTTGCAGAACTTTATGTTTGTTTGTAAGAATCAACAATTATGAATTCAACATCTACTACAATTCTATACATTTAAGAAACGTAACTATATATCTTACCATACTTAGAAGAAGTTTGATTTTAAGTAAGTGATTAATTCCATTTCAAATTGTATCTTATATGTATAATAAATATTCATTAAGAATGAAAAGGAAGTCTGCAGCGACGATACGGTTACGCAATTACGGTTAGGCATTTTCAAAAAAATTGTCTTAAGCGGATTTTGTATGGTGAACAAGATTCAACCATTTTATGTGTTGTGTATTTTAAAAACAAAAATGTAATACTGCATTACACTTAGCTATTTTCAAAAATTGTGTTAAGTGGGTTTTATATAGTGAATAGGATTGAACCCTTTAAGTGTGTGTATTTGAAAACAAAAATGTAATACTGCATTATACTTAGCTATTTTCAAAAATTGTATTAAGTGAACAAGATTTGACCCTTTTAAATGTTGTGTGTGTGCGTATTTAAAACACAAATATAAAATTAAGATACGGACTTCCAGTGAACACAAAATTGTGTTATGTGGGGATCATGAACAAGATTTAACCCTTTTAGGTGTGTGCGTATTTAAAACACGAATGTAATATTAAGTTACGGGTTGAATATAAAATTGTGTTAAGCGGATTCGTGAATGGGATTCAGCCATTTTAAGTGTATATTTAAAAACAAAAATGTAATACAGTGGCCGCCGCTTATAAGAAGCATGTTCGTTTCGCTCGTTTTGTTTCTTATAAGCAGTTGTTTCTTAAATCCGGAAATTTTTTAAATATCGTTCTTCCATTGTAAATACTAACTATTGAACACAGTTTTACAGAATTTAAAAGATAAATGTATATAAGTAAAATATTAGTACGTACATAATAAATTTGTAAATTAAGTTTTGCATTCAAAAATATGTCTTATTTTACAAATTAAGCCATACAACTTAAAATATTATCTATATGCATATAGTATGCAGTTAAATAAGAATAAAAAGTAAAACTCATAGGTCGTTCATTTATGTATAAGAGCATAGTACATTTTCATACATACCGTAATCTATTACTGAGGAATAGCAAAAAACTTATCCAGTGTTGTTTGTGCTAACGAGTCTGTGATTAGTTTACGTACATCCATTTCTAAATCATAAAATAGTCCATAAACTTTTTCTGATGCCCCTCTGTGTTCAAGAGTTTCTCTAATTATAGTTAGGGCTTCTCGCGACTATTTGGCTGTAGGAAAATTTTCTTCTTGTGGAACGTCGTCTTCATTTTCTTCTTCATTGCAAACATTCTGAATTTCTGCACTATGTCATCATCATTGTTTCCTTCAGATGTTTGTAAATTTTCGTCGATGTGAATCCATTCTTCGAAAGGTGCTTCTAATTCTTCTTCATCTTCTGCTGGTATGTCAACATTATTTTTCAAAAATCCTGCTTTACGGAAGCAATTAAAAATGCTTATGTCAGAAACTTTTTTCCATGCGCCTGCGATCATATGGATAGCATCAAGCAAGGCTATTTTCTTGCTTATTGACTACACGGAGATAGAGAATCATACTTTTTAAGTAAACTTTGCTTTTCAAGCAAAGTAAGGGTATGCGACATGCTCCACTAGCAAAACATAAAATGACTAACTAAAGCTATACGAATCTTATTTGAGTGAATGAGCAAAGATGCCTTTCCTTATCAGTATATTTCCTTAACTGCCAAAAGATTAAAGCTCGTTTCTTATTGGTTTGGAGTTGTTCCCCCCAAGCCTTTCTACGGAGAAATTCTCTGTCATCCTTTGTTACATAGAAAACTCCCACCCCCTCCCCGTACGCCCAGAGACAAGAGATAACAACTCGTCCTTCAGTTAACCTTAAACAAATCGATTTTTTTACGCCAGCGTCGCAAGGAAATCAACAAATTTTCTGTAGAAAACTGTTTCTTATAAGCGGAATCGTGTTTCTTATAAGCGACACAATTTTAATGTTAAAACGAAGTTTGTATTTGTTTCTGTCGTTTTGAGTCTTATAAATGGATGTTTCTTATAACCGGCGGTCACTGTAGTGAACTACGAACTTTCACTGAATATAAAATTGTGCGTGCACACGATTCGACCCTTTTAAGTGAGTGTGTGTGTGTATTTAACACTACGATTTTTAACATTTACAGAATATGTTTGGCAAGCTTTAAAATAGATTTTACTTTTCTAAATAGTAATTGCCTGTTTTAAACTAACATTTTCACGGATTGCAAATATATGCAATACAAATATTTTGGTGAGCTTACTTAAAATTTGAATATATAGACACATTTTATATGTATTTATAGGAGATGCGAATGTTACACTGAAAATAGTTAACAATCAAATTGGAACTCACGTGCGACGTCTTCACAGCTTGCTGTCCACACTACAAATGACACATACGCTCTCATTACTCTATTGAAATGAGCTTACATCTGTGACGTCAGCATTTTGAGCTGTTGCCACTTATTTTTTCTTTATGGTATATTTTAATAACTGGATACTCCAAGGTTCTGACCGACACAATGTAATACTAAATAAACAAGTTAGAATGAGATTGATATATAATTGCAAATGTACATTCTATTTAAAAAAAATAGGTTTTAATTTTTTATGTGTTGTATTATAATATTAAGATACGGACTTCCAGTGAGCACAAAATTGTGTTATGTGGGGATCATGAACAAGATTCGACCCTTTTGGGTGTGTGCGTATTTAAAACACGAATGTAATATTAATTTACTGGCTGAATATAAAATTGTGTTAAGCGGATTCAAGCATTTTAAGCGTGTATTTACAAACAAAAATGTAGTAGTAAATTACGAAATTTCACTGAATATAAAATTGTGCGTGAACAGGATTTGACCCTTTTAAGTGTGCGTGTGTGTGTATTTAATACTACGATTTTTAACATTTACAGAATATGTTTGGCAAGCTTTAAAATAGATTTTACTTTTCTAAATAGTAATTATCTGTTTTAAACTAACATTATCATGGATTGCAAATATATGCAATACAAATATTTTCGTGAGCTTACTTAAAGTTCGAATATATAGGCACATTTTATATATATTTATAGGAGATGCGTATGTTACATTGAAAATAGTTAATCAAATTGGAACTTACGTGCGACGTCTTCACAGCTTGCTGTTCACATTGCAAATGAGACACACGTACTTACCACAGTTTTAAAATGAGCTTACATCTGTGACGTCAGTATTTTGAGCTGTTGCCACTTATTCTTTCTTAATAACATGTTTCTAATAACTTAATGTTAATAACCTTCTTGTGCTAACCACCGATTTGTCACACATATTCTGAATAGTGTATGTTATACATGATTTTAATGATATAGTGCATTGTATATGATTTGACCATTTTTAAAGTGGTGGGTGTAATTTTAATATCGAGGGTTAGAATATTTAACAAGCTATAGAACACGAAACGAACATTTTAACAAATATGCATACACCCCAAAATGTTAGCATTAAGTTTAAATAAATTAAAAGCTAGCGAATATGATTTTTCACAGTGTACATCGTAATTTTAGTACCATTATAGAATTTTAGATGTGAGTGACCATTTTTTACAGGATACCAACGCACTTTAAAATCTATTAAAAGTTTGCCTTGTGAAATTCTAAAAACCCTTTTCCGATATATATTCCAATGCAGACATAAAGCGAGCATTTACTATTACCACCCAAACACCGAGATAACGATTGCTTTGGCCAGTATCAGTGCTTATTTACGATTCTGTGCTTCTGTTCAAGATTAGCACTTTCTTTCCCCAAGCCTACGATAAGGATTAATTGTACTAATTGTGTTGGGCTTTTGCCCAACTTAAAACTCACAAGTTACACGCATGAACTGCATGACTTCCGTGTCAGAGTAGATAAAATCTTACCAAATAAAATCTGATAAAAATAAAGGCTTCTTCTTCTATACTAAAGAGGTTTTAGGTATGGCTTTGGAATCTAGTCAGAGGATGAGCTCTCCTTCTTGTTTGGCCGTGGGCCTGTGTTGTTTGGGCTTTGTTTTCGGTTTTGGCTTCCCAGCAACCTTCTCGGCGCTTCGGTGTCGTAGTGGGGGCTCCGGCTTTGAGGTGGCGGCTGTGCCCGCTGGTGTTGGCCTCGGCCGGTGGTGCTTCCGCCGGTGGCTGCTGGACTGGGGGGCATGTGCTGAGGGCGGCAGGGTTATGGTCGTGACGATGGTTCATCTTTTCCGTGTACCTTCGGGTGGATCGGGTGTATTTATGGTTATTTATGGTATGGCCAGAACCCATGCTAAGTGGTTTTTCAGTATGACTAAAATCCATACCAAGTGGTTTCGGCATGCCAAAAAGCATTCTTAAGTGTTTGCAAACATTCCTTAAAATCTGAAAAATAAAGTTTTTCCATCTGTATAAAATGAAGAAATTCAATGTTTTTTTTTCTTAAATTTGAAAAAATAATAAAATTTATGCCAAGTGATTTTGATAGTTACAAAAAATTCTATAAAGTGTTTATGTATGATTAAGTAAGAAAACAATATTTTTAAAAAATAAAACACACCTTTTAATAATCATAAAAATAGATACAAAGATTTTACAAAGAAAATCTTTACACTATACACATCGTAGATACCCAATTACTTGATTTTTATTACTCTAGCTAGTATTTTAAAATTAAGTTGTTCAAAAGAAATTAAATTGTTTAAAAAAATGCAAGAATTAAAATTAAAATTTAAGAATTGAAATGAAAATTTTATTAAAAATAAATAAAAATTAAAACTGCCAGAGAATAAAAATTAAGTAAATGGGTACTTACAGGATTCAGTGTTTTTATACGTTAACATCTAATACTCTGAAATAATCTGAGTTTATATAATAACTCCATACATTTTCATGTATGAAGTTGCAGATGTTAGACAAATTTATATTAAAAAGCACATCGTGTTTTACACACTTTAATTTCTCCTCAGTGGAGGTGTTCATGCAAGCGCGGCGTCCCTGAGTGCAGTGATCAATGACACAGCCCTCACAGTAGAACATCTTTTCGCCTACACGAACAATTTCTGTTTCAACACATTTTATGATGTGCTCAAATCTCTTCGATTTTTACAAAGAAGGAGGTAGTGGGCGTTTAACGTAATTTCGTGCATTTCTTTTCCTTTGTGAAAAAAATTTTGTGTGATAAACATGACACTCAGATTCAAGTGGTGGCTTCCCTTGGTAAACAAATGCGTTAAGCGTTTATCGTTGCCACACTCGGAAATCAGATCGTCTATAATAAAAAGCGTATTGGATCACAAATACTCTCAATAATTCCCGGGTAGACCTTCCACAAAAGTAACATCGGGAATTTCATCGTAAAGTGGTTGGTAGATTCCGTAAAACCATACAATTTTATGGAGGGGCGGTGAAAATATCTGCCGCTTGTGTTTTAACAAATCACGAACAAAGAAACCTTTTCCGCAGCCCGTGGGACCAGAAATGACCATCGTAAAAGGATGTTGCAGAGTCGGAAACTCCATGGCAAATGAGGACACAGGTTTGTTCACATCCGTATTTATTGGTAAAAAGGTGTAGCAATGTTAAAGTGCTTGGTTACAAAATTATAAGTTTTTATATCATTAGATAGTTCGTTGGGTACAAAAGATAACATAAAATCTTTCAGAGAAGTTCCTCGATATCTATAATATAAAAAATAAATACAATAATAAATAGAATATAAAAAATAAATATAAATATTAAATACAATAGTGGCCACAGACGGCCATGACATTGCTTTGCAGAGGCATACAATTATAGTCCATGTGTTGAAAAGATGATACATAGTCTGATATAGCTCCTTCAAAAGTGTCGGATCGATGTCCATAGGAATCGAAAAATTCTATACAATCTCAAAAAGGCAAGTAAAAGGCTAAACAGTGGCTTCCAGGTTCTGTCGACGAGTCCACGTTAGCCACGAAACAGGCGGGATATCGTTCAATCTTTTCAGGTAGTTTGTCGCTTGCATAAACACCTTAAAAGGAAACGTTCGTGAAAATGTTCTCGGACAGTGCTTTGTTCAGCTGTTTGGTATTCATTTTTTAATTGGCAAAATCACACAGAATGTGACGAGGCTTGTTAATTTCAATCACGTTTTCAAATTCTGCATACATCAAGATCTAAATGGTTTCTCGAAGAGCTTTAGAAAATTTCACTTCTACCCGTAAATTACCTTGTTGTTGTAAATTCATATGGGGGGCCATCGCACATGTCGGGCGACAAATCAGAAGCATACAAGGTATATCCCACTGCAAATTCGTCTCGGGTCAGGTGAATCCCCTTATCTTGGTTAAATCCAGGGAACAGAGTGTGATACGCACGAATGTAGTTGTTGTCTTCAAAGTTCAATTCTAAAGGTTTGCTTGGAACTGGATTGCCGTCTACGTAAACACTTAAAAAGTTTACGTGCTGATGGTATAGAAAAAATGGATTTAATGCATATTGTCCGTTCATAGCGGCATTATTAAGACATGAAATATCCACTCTTTTTGGCATAACACCCAAAAAGACATTATCTTGCATAAAAGACCAACTTCCTTTCGACACTGAATATGTTTTGCATAATACATGCTCTATAGGATACTTTGCTAAATTCATTTCCAAGGCTTGAACGTGTCCTAATAATACTCCGGGGATTACTTTAACTTTTCGAACAAACATGGAAGCGTGCTATAACAAAAGTTTGTAGTCGGGTTTGAGGGCGTTGGACACTAAACAAAAATCAAATTTGCTTCGTGTCATTTTTATTTTCAAATCCACCAAATTCAACATGAGGCGATTTTGCTAAAATATATCGGAAGGAATCTGTCCAATCATGTCCACGGTTCTACTTAATTTACTCATTTCATATGTTTTTTCAATCCTTCGTTAGGGTTATACGATAGAAGGTCTATATCACTAAGATTCGTATCTTTAAAGAAACATTTACTGGTGAGTAAACTTTTCTTGGCATCTGCTCCATAATTTAAAAGTGTTTCTATGTAGGCTCTGTAGGGATAAGTGTCCGTGGCTGAAGAAATCACTCGCTCGTTTAAACTGACATCTACTTGTGAGAATAACGAATGCAGAAACAAGTTCACGGGAGCTAACGATTCATTATCAGGTACAGGAGTTCCGTCCGATTTCGTAATTTTTGCTTTAACATACAAGAATGTAGAACCCAAATCCATATATTCGTCTCTACTTCCCGATATGTTAAACTCTACGGGGCCTCCATCTCGTATGTTAGACAGAGAGTGAAATTCTATAAAGTGTCCTTTTTCTATAGGCGTTTGGGTCGGTGGGGTCACAAATAAATACAGTTCGGACTTGGTACAGGGGGCGGAATCTTTATGAATCAGGGTAGTCATTCTGAAGAGAAAATATCTCGCGTTTAAACCTTCTTAGCAGCGGGAGAAATGATTCGATTTTTGGAAAGTCTCCTCTGTTTAAGAAATTTTTTTATGTCCCGAACAAATCATCATTTTTATTTTACTGGCAGCCTTGTCTGTCAGATTACGTCCTGCCTCCTTCAAATGGCGTTGTGCAACCACTTTAAAATTCTCTCCTCTAGTTACGTCATTCAACACATTCACTCCGCTATGCCACATTTGTCTTCCGACGGCTTTCGCTCCCGAGTTTAAAAGTGGAACAGCCGCTCTGAAAAATGACCGAAAAAGGCTTCCAAAGCCACATCCTTTCTGAAAAGTGCTTTCTTGGAAGAAATTAAGACCGTGGCCTGTTTGGTTGACATAATAGTCTTCGAAGGATTTTTTACAGCATTCGTAAGGAACATACATTATAAGAGGTACTTTTGGCGAAAGTGTAGTTTCACGTAGGAGCGTCCACGTTCAAAAGGCGTCAGTGCTCCCGTGTGCGTTCTTATACCGATTTCCAGAGTGTCGATCAATTTTCTACTCACGGGTAGGTAGTGAGGTCTATTGAATTTCATGGAAACCAATTCTCCATCATTTCCAGTGACTTTAACGATGCGAAAAAGAGGCGCCTGCACGTCGCCCACAATTTGTGGTTCCACAATGTCTGAATATACAAACAGTACACGATGATGTGCGTTTACATCCACTACATAGGTTCCTTCGCTCATCGCTTCATGATCAGATTTTGAAGAAATCACCATGGGGTCGAAACCCAACACCTGGGCTAAGCCATCTTGTAAAATCAATATTGCCTTGTTCTTTACTTTAATGCGAACTCGTTTCGTAATATGACTATAATTGAAGAATATCTTGTTTTGGTGTTCTTCAATGAATATAGCCTTTAAAACATCGGGAATGGTTTCGTAAAATCCAGTTGGGATTCTCCGTCCAATCATTTTTCCATCACCTAGATCAAATCCTATAAAATTGTTCTGAGCAGTGATATTCATCAATGTATGGGGATATAAAATCTCTGGCAGGCCTATTTCCCATGCGCCCTTTAACTGTATAGGAGCGGGCAATCTTGTAATAAAATGTGAAATTTTATTCTCCGGGAAAAACTCATCGAGCTGTCGCTTGGTAGTGTCACGTAGAAACTCATCTTGGGGAATGATTTCTTTAATGTAAAGTACGCCTCTTTTATAATGTGAATAAATGAGAGGCAGCAAACCACTGGTTAACCCTTTCGCGACGAACGGCACGCCCAGGTGCCAGATGCGAACTTGCATTCAAGGACGAACGGCACGCCCACGGGCCGGAGGAAATTTTACCCTAAAGGACGACTGGCACGTATTGGTGTTTCTACGTGGAACGCTTTAATTTGAATGTATTTGTCTTCTAGATGGCGTTAAATGCCCGTGGAAGCAACTTAAATGTATTTTGTAGATGTTTGACCTTGGCACAAGGAGAATCCAATGAATTATTTCTCCATTTGGAGCGGTGAAACACATGGTTCTGTAAAGTAAACAGAGCACTTCTCGTAGCATCAACAATTTTATAATTGAGTTCCGGGTCTCGTTCTGATTTTGTCTTTTATTGATTTCGTTGTTGAATTAGAGGAATATAAGAGAGTTTTTTTTAGTGGGTGGGGGAGGGGGGTAAAGGAATGTGCGGCAATGAAATGATTAGGTTATTTATGTTCTCATGGAAAGGAAGGCTGGAATTTCGTAAATATATCCCATCGAAAAGGTCCAGATATGGAATAAAAATATATAAATCCTCAGAATCGGAATGAGGCCATAAATGGAATTTCCTTGTGTATACTGGAAAGGACACGGGATTATCAAGCTCTGATGGTGGGTATGGAGAACGCGTTGTGAAAACATTTCTAAGTGAACTTTTAGGAAAAGGATATACTTTGTATTTGGATAAATTTTTTACCTCTCCTGTACCTGCAAAGTATTTGTTGTCTAAGAATACGCATGTATGTGGTACAGTTTTAAAAAATCGGAAGGACATGCCAAAGAATTATCCATCTGTACCTAAAACATATATACAATAAAAATTTTAATATTTTGATAAAAGAAAATTTGTAAAAAAATGTACATCAAATAGAAAGTAAGTATTTCCTTTCTTCCTGAAAAAAGTAGAATGCTGTGTTGAACGGGTGATTTTTAGTGAATTTTTTTCGAGAGTTAGGCTTAGCGCAAAAAAATAACCGTCTTTTGGGCACATTTCGGAAACGAAGCGCTTCTTCCTTTGGGCCACGGTAGTTTCGGAATGCCGCCGTCCCGAAAGGGTTAAACTTGGTAGGGTATCCACGATATTTCACAAAATATTCCAAATGCTTTTTTCGATATCGTTTCTTTAAAACGTGTTCGATCGGATATTCCTTTTTCATTCTCACTTTTTGCAATTCCTGCAAGTAAAAAGTTCCTTAAATCGCTTCTCCTAGTAAATCTTTAATTCTGTAAACAGCAGGCTCTTTTTTGACACATTCTGTAACTTTAAAAAGTTCTTCAGACCAGTTTGTTTCGAAATCCCTTTTCAAAGGTTATTTTTACCTTGAATACTCGCACATCTCCCTCGTTTAATATACATTTTGAGACACGTGTGGGAGAATTACCATAAAGGGCATTCCATACTTCCGCTTCATTACTCTTATTTACTTTAGCGGGGGCTTTCTTAATACTAGAGTGAAAAGTGTGGTTATAACTGTGCGTGAGCGAGTCCAATTCATCTAAATAACGATATGTATTTTGGCTAGTAAAATATTTCCACATTTTGATTTCAAGGTCCGATTAAACCGTTCAACCACTGAGGCTTTCGTTCTGTTAAAAGTTGTAAAAAATCACACTTTATTCTCTTTCAAATACTTCTAAAATTGTTTATTTTTAAATTCAGTACCTTGGTCTGTCTGTAATGATTTGGGAATACGTTCTGCGAATATGGTTTGAAAAGCCTCTAAAATATCTACTTCACGCTTTTGCCTTAAAGGTATCGCCCATGAGTATTTGGATAAAATGTCAATACAGGTTAAAATATATCGGAAACCATCATTATGATTTTTCAATGAAGACATGTCGGCTAAATATGCTTGCCATTGATGGTCTATGATATGTACAATCACACGATTCGTTAAAAATTTTCGTTGAACAGGTTTGTGCAGTGTGCACGCGTCCACACTCTCCAACTATGTCTTTATATTCTTCTTGCTCACTTCTCCATGCAGAGCGCTATATAGCGCATCTTCTCCACCAAAGATGGCAGGGTGTCGGGGGTCTTGATATGTTAAATCCATCAACTCGCAAGGGAAATATTTACAGTCACATTCAAATATAATAGAATATCTCTCGGTAGAGTCACTTCCAATAAGACTTCCGACACAATGTATACCACGAACAGCAAGAAAAAATACACATACGTAACGATCCGGTCGTCCAACCAGCTACTCAAATCCTCGGATGAGTCGGACGGCCTGGGTCTTCCACATACGTAACGATAACCTCTTCACGCGAAGCCATCTTTCGAAATGAGCCATTCCTCTGTTTTATTCTTATAAACACGAGAAAATAATTATTTAAATCATAATTTTCGATCGATATGCATCTATCTCCCAGAATCCTTTGCGATCTTCATCGCTGGGTACGTATACAATGTACACGTGATCCGAAAAAGTCACACACTTTATGTCATTAAATTAAAATAAAATGATCGAATAAATTATAAAGTTCTCTGCTAATAGAGGGCACCGCTGTTATTCACGATAAGGTTCTACGAGATATGTGCACTGTGGTGTAGTGGATAAGATGCCAGTCTTCTAATCCAACAGCTCCGAGTTTGAACCCCGGTCCTGACAAGCAGAAATTAAATTCTTTTGGAAATTTAAAAAAAATGCCGATAGATGGCAGCACTTCACCAACTTTCGTCCGAGGGCTCTTTAACTACGTCATCAACTTCGTTATCAAAGGTCATCTCCAAGGTTATCAATTGGTGATTGCGACATCCTGTTTACAAGTCCCTCCGCTCAAAGGTCATCTCCAAGGTTATCAATCAGTAACTGCCACATCCTGTTTACAAGTCCCTCCGCTCAAAGGTCATCCTTCGGAGGGCTCTTTCGCAATTCCTCCCCTCTTTGTGCAATGCACTCCGACCAAAGTTCCTCCCCTCCCTCCGAGGCCTCTTTCGCAATACGTTGGTCTAAAGACCCTCCGAGAGGCATCCGGTGCTGCACCGCCTCACAGAGCAGTCGATGACTCCGGTAGGAAGTTGCCTCCCGCAGGCATCGGCTGCTCTGGCTGTTCCTCCTCGATCTGCCACAGAACCGGCGTTTTATACCTACTGGCCTACTAGAAAGGGGATATTTAGTACTGTGAGAAATACGAAGACTCAATCTATTCTTTAGGACATCTACGATGAGCAGGATGCTCCCATAAGGAAAGATAAGAAGGCATCCCTACCGCCCCCCCGGATATTCATATAGATTCCAGGATATTCAAGGTCATATATACGGATATCGAGCTAGTCAATGTTTTACGCCTTATTCTTGAGTTTGTTCCAAGTTCTACGGGCGCCCATGATCCCCATCGCTTTTTTGAAACATTGGTGATGGCCGCCCTTGACGTGGTGTTTCCAGCTATTTCCACGATCTAGCTCACCTGACTTCGATGGTATGACTTCTAACATTGTTCATACTTATTTCCCCATTTACATGGGATGCTTCCTCTCATATCATCTATTTAAGTTTTGAAAGTGGCCTACTTCTTGATCAACTTAAATTGGCTGTTATTATTCGAGTTTGTAAGAAAGGTGATAAAAATAATCCCGATAATTATAGGCCTATTTCCCTTTTGTCTATTTTTACTAAAACTATTGAAAAAATTATAAAGGAAAGAGTAAGTATTTGAACATCATAATTTTTTTCAGTTCTTGCAAATTTGAATTTCGCGCAAATAAATGTACTGAAGACGCCTTAATGAAATTTCTTGGTGAAATCAATGAGGGTTTATATGCTGGACATAGTGTTATTGGTGTGTTTTTGGATATCAAAAAAGCCTTTGATTATATTGATCATAATATCTTGCTGTATAAATTGCGGAGGATTGGCTTTCGGGACATTGAGTTGGATTGGTTCAGATCTTATCTCAATGGACATGAGCAATTAGAATTGGTTTTACTATAAGTAAAAAAAAGTTAGTTAAGCAGGGTGTTTTTACGGGTTCTGTCCGGGGTCCGATCTTCTTTCTTGTCTTTTTTAATGACCTCTGTTTATTTAATTTTAATGGGACTTTGTTTGCTTTTGCTGATGATATTGCTTTACCTTATAATGGGCTTACAAATCCTGATGTCTTGAGAAATAGAGAAGACGATTTGGCTGCTATTAGCCAATGGTTCTGTGCTAATAATATTGTTCCAAGTGTTACAAAATCTAGACTTATTTGTTTTGCCTTGTCCAAAAAATCTTTATTTAGCTTTGTGTTAAAATGTTATACTTGTTATCCAGATAGTACTTGCAATTGTGAAGCTATTTAGCAGATGAGTAGCTATAAATACCTTGATATTACCATCGATGACTTGCTATCTTGGAATCCTCATATTACTGGTCTTAGTAAATAATTAAAGTTAAATATCGGAAAATTTTATTTTCTACTCCAGTTTTGTCCCCCTGATGTTCTTAGATTTCTTTATTACTTCTTAATTCACTCTCGGATTCAGTATGGCATAACCTGCCTTGTCTAAGTACCCTTTGTCCTGTGATTTTGCTTTAAAAATTATTTACTAGGATTGTCCTATGTAAGGCTCGTGAGACACTATCCTTTATTCTTTTCCTCAATTCTATGATTATGCCATTTAGGCATCTTCATGTTTCAATTTTTTACTGTCATCTTTACCTTTTTAACACTTTACAACAAAGTTGAAAAGTGTTTATGACTTTGTTCATTCTGTCTGTCTGTCTATTTGTCCGTTAGCATGATAACTGCCGTAAAAATGACTTAATCAAGATGAAATTTTAGTATGTTGTTCAGATGGTCTGTAGAACCTATGGGAATATAAATGAATAATGTCACCCAATTTGTTTTGGATTGAACTCGGGTTGAAGAAATGAAATACATTGAACCCTATGGGACCCAATTTTTCAAACATTTTTTAAGCGGATTTAAAATTCACAAATTGCTTCGAAAATTTTAGGTAATATCCAAATTATTCCAAAAAATATATAAAAAAAAAATTTAGCAAAATATATTCAGTAGTTAAAAGAAAAAATTAAAATAATAATTACTCTTCGTATATGAAGCGATCACGTGACCTACCTCAAAATAAAGTATCGCATCCATCTTGTCTCAAAATCGTGATTTTTAAAGTTCTTTTTAATTCATATTGAGTGTTGTATTCATCCTAAAACCGCTTTATTTTTGCTTAAATTCTGTGCATCTACATACTGAAACAACGCAATGACAATATATTTGAGTTTAAATGATCATCCAAATTTGATTATTTCTACAACGAAGCCTATTTTTCACTTATGTAAAATGTAAGCAGCAAAATATGTAGATTGAGTTGTATAAGAATTGCTGTATATTTTTAACGTAAAAGCATTTGGTTCATGGAGTCTGCATAGCTGATATGAATGAAATATTCATTGATTTTATAGCGAGAAGGATGATTTTTTTCGATGATGTTTTAAGCATAGAGTTTAATTACTTGTAGCTCCATGGTCCTAAGTTTTTAAATAAAATAAATTACTTTAGTACTGTAATGAATGAAATGAATGGGAAAATGTTATGAATGAAATACTGCTTTTGTAGAGAGAGCAAGGTGTGTTATTTTTTCTATGACGTCATTTGAATGAATGCCAGTTGTTTTCGATGAAGTTTTCAAATATAATAAATTATTGTAGTATTATGATGATTTTAAAAATATTACCGAGGAATGTATCGCATTTTAGAGATGTTTAAACCAGGCAATTTATATTTCAATGCCGTCATATGGATGAAGTTCATTTTTTTCGATGAAGGTTTAAGTTTTCAAATAAAATAAATTAATGTAGTATTGTGATAAGTTTTAAAATATTACTTAGGAATGTATTGCACTTTTGAGATGTTTAAATAAAATTGCATTGAAGTTGGAAAGTGTTTCATAATCAATGCTTTAGGCATGATTGATCTTTCTTGCTTACTGTCTATGTTTATCTTTTAGATGTTATGATATAATGATTTATTGTAATTGTTTTATCTGTAACTGTTTTTATGTCATTTGATGCTGTGCTTATCCATCTCCTGTTTTTTTCCAGCCTTTTCGTCCGGAGAGGTTGGGTGGCACTTGCGCGCTGGTTACCTTGGGGAAATTTTTTTCTATCGCTGTCTTGGTGTTTTTTTTTTGCTTGCTGTTCGGTGAGTGCGGGGGATTTCTTTCCTGTCTTGGTTTGGGTCTCTGTCTTCCCGGCGGTAAGTTGGTTTTCGTTGTCTTTTGACGGTGCTTTGGGTCGGCTTTCTTTGGTGCTGTGTCTGGATTTGAATATGGCGGGTTTCTCTCCCCCTACGGGGTGGAATGACTCCCTCTTTGACTTGGATTTACCTGATCTGATAGACTGTGCGCATGACTTAGGTTGCAGTGATTTCACCTTTTTCTTGATTCCCTCGTCCCCATTGCGGGCGGGCAACCCTTATAGGCAAAGAAATAACATTCTCAGTAATTTCTCTAACCACTTGGAGGTTTCAATTCCTTACAAAACTAAAGCGGGAAATATACTTATAAAAGCATATACAAAGAAAGCAGCCTTGGAAATTATACAGATAAAAAATATTGAAGACATTCCAATAACTGTAAAATTAAACCTTGATAATATCCTATCGGACTATGTAATTAACGGCATTGACACAGATATCACTTTGGAGGATATAATGGAAGACCTTAAGCACCAAAACATAGTAATATATGAGATTTGCAGATTTAAAAAAAAAATAGAAAATGAAATAAGATCACTAGAAACAATAAAGTTTCGTACACCAACTCTAAAAATACCGGAAAAAGTACATATAGGAATGCAAATATACTACATTAAACCCTTTGAAGAAAAACCCAGGCAGTGCAAAAAATGCTGGATGTTCGGGCATGGGAACAATAATTGTAGATCACAAGTTATATGTAAAAAATGCACGGGAAATCACGATGAAAGAGAATGTCCTAACCCAACTGACCTAAAATGCAGAAACTGCAAATTGGACCATGCAGCTGATAGTGAAATTTGTGAATCTAAACAGAAGGAAATTAATATTTTAAAATTGAAAAGAGAAGGAAAAATGACTTACAGGGAGGCAAAAAATAAGATAAATTCATCATATGCAGAAAAAGTTAAAAATAACCTAAGACAAGTAGAAAACATGTCGTAAGTAGAATATATATGTAAGTATGAGCGCACATGTACTATATACACTAAAAACTATATTTTATAGCTTATTTTTATCTTTTTTATATATAAAAAAAAGGTATCGATCCATATTAATATTAAAAACATGATTTTATATTAAAATAAGGCCTTTTTAACATTTAGACCAAATTTTAATTTTTTTTAGATAAATGCGTGAAAATGATCAAAAGAGCCCCATTATGAGGCATATTTATGAGGGGACCGTTAGTCCCCCCATATATAGGTCGGTGAAAAGGACTAAAAAGATATTAAAAAATATAATGCCATTTTAAATGGCGTCAAAAAAAATCAAAGATCTCCATTTTTGGAGCTCCCTCATACATAGGTAAATTACGGTGAAAGGATTAAATAAATCCTCTAAGCTTTAAAATAAATGGGGGGACCATACGTCTCCCCCATAAAAAGATAGGTATTTTTAAAAAAAAAAATAACAAAATGGCTCATCTGATCCTAAGGTGATCTGGAACTCTGATTCCACAGCTGTTTTAGAATTCTAGAACCAGAGTTCCAGATCACCCTTCGGATCAGGACCAGCCAAGGACAATACAAACATATAACATACAGGACAGAATCCACAAGATTCAACCCACCACTTATTATATTTCGATGAGTGTCTGTCTCTATAGGATCTTCGACAAGAGACGACTGACGTCATTTTATGGCATTAAATCATCTACCCGAATTGATTACCAACCCGGGCGAGATTTGAACCGGGGGCCTATAGCATCATGCGCGCGGGGCTAGCATGCTATAGGGGGCCTATAGCATGCTAGCCCCGCGCGTTCCGTATTTGCCAAAGGTACCAATAAAATGAAGAACTATTCATAAATATAACCTTTACATTTGAAAACAACTTAAACAATTTGAAGTCATTTCAAGCAGAATACTTTTAAAGAGTTTTAGTTTATTTGATCAAAAAATAGTGATGATAATAGTTTATGATAATAGTTTATAAAATGATAATAGTTTATAAAACGTTATATATTTTTAAAATGAGACATATTTTAGTGCTGCCATCTAGCGAAAAAAATCAGATCTTCACAAAATATACATTTAAGGTCTTAAGAGTTTAATTTATCTGATCGGAAAAAATAATATTTATAATATCCGCTATCACGGGAAGTGATAATCGCTTCGTTTTATTATGTGGATGAAAAAACACTGACTGATCTGATTAAATGTTATATTATGGACGCGTTTTATAGAACAGATAAGTATAAAAGACATCTAGTTTTAAAGAGTTAAATAATAGTGCTGCCCTCTATATGTGTAATATTAAATTAAGAACTTAGTTCATATATAAATGAACTTTTTTGAAGAGATGAAATTAATCTATGATTCGGAAGAAGAAGAATATTTTTATGTTATCGATTACGAAAGTTTAAAACAAAGATATAATAGTAGAGTTTGTTATTTTAATCGATTAAGAAGGAGATATAATATTTCTCAAGAAATTGAGGATATGTTTTTAAAATTTTTAGATTTTATGTATTATGAGAAATCAATTAACTATTACTATTTTATGAAAAAGATTTGTGATATTTTTAATATTGAAAATAATATAAAAGTCCAAAAAGTTAAAAAGAAATATGAAAAAATATGGAATGATTTTTTACAAAGTATTTCAAGAAATGTTTCTTAATAAATGGAGCTTACAAAAAAGTGCATACACTGTTTGACTATGAAATCAGTAAATGAGTTTTACATATATCATAGAAATGAAAAAATTTATTTCCAAAGTCATTGCAAATGTTGTGATTCCATAATCAAATATAAAAAATTTAAATGTGAATGTGGTATGCAATATACCTATACACACAAAAAGAGGCATTTAAAAAGTATTTATCACAGTAAACATCTTCCATGAAAAAGTATTGTATAAAATGTTTCCTAATAAATGGAGCTCAACTTAAAGACTATAGGTGAACTTAGAAAAGTAGTAAAATTATTGAATATTAAACAGCCTAAAGACTGTAAGAAGGATGATTTAATTAGATTATTAATTAAATATATAAAAGAAACTGGAGAATATAAATATGTTTTAGTAGATTTATTAAATTTAGATATATCAAAATACTTAGAAAAAAAGAAGAAAATATTTATTAGAAAACCTCAAAAACGTAATAAAATTAAAAAGGTTTTTGATTCTTTTAATTTGAAATTTGGTAATAAGGAATTTAAACCAAAAGAAAAAAAGATTAAAACAGAAGTGAATCTTAAAAAGTTATTTACAGTTATTAATGAGGATATATTTGGTTTGAAGTCAAAGACTATTGGTCAACTTAGAAAAGTAGTAAAATTATTGAATATTAAACAACCTAAAGGTTGTAAGAAGGTTGATTTAATTAAATTATTAACTAAATATATCAGAAAAACAGGTGAATATAAACCTGTTTTAGTAGATTTATTAAATTTAGATTTGTCAGCATACTTGGAAAAAAAGAAAAAAATATTTATTGATAAACCCAAAAAACGTAAAAAAATTAAAAAGATTTTTGATTCTTTTAATTTAAGATTTGATAAAAATGATTTTAAATCTGTCTTTCCTGAAGAAAATGTATTTACAGAAGAAGAAAATCTTGAAAAGTTATTTACAGAAGATAGAAAATGTCGTATATGTGGTAAATATTATGAAGATGAAGAAGAACATATAAAGAAAGACTTAATGATTAAAAGATCAAAACAAAAAAGAAAATGTATTATTTGCGGTATATATTATAAACATTTAGATAATCACATATCAAGTCGAAAACATAAAAAAGCATTAGATGAAGGTAATGTAGAAATTAAGGAATATGAAACTGCTTATAAATCTAGATTAAGATCATACAGAATTAATAATTTTAATAATATTAAAATCCCTCTAGAATTTTTAGAAGAGAAAAGAAAGGTTGTAATAGAAAAAATAAAGCATATTATGAAAGAATTTAATGGAATAAAGGTAAATTTTAAATTGTTTTGTTTGTATAAATTGAATGAAGAAATTCAAGAATTTACATTCAAAACTGAGAATCAAATTATATTAAAATCTAATGATTTACATACTTTTTATGATTATGTTATTGACAACTTAATAAATGAATCTGATGATTTTATATCAAAAGGATCTGGTTGGAGTCTTGAAGAAATTAAATTTTTAGAATTGAGAATAAATAAGTATCAACCCTTGAGAGGATCAAGTTATATTGATTTACCTGAAAATATTAAATCTAAACAAGCCATAATAAATGTAAAAAATAAAGATAATAAATGTTTTATGTGGTCTATATTATCAGCAATTCATCCTGTAAAAAAAGATCCTCAAAGAGTGTCAAAATATGAGCAATATAAAGATGAATTAAATTTTAAAGGTATTGATTTTCCTGTTTCATTAGACAATATTAAGAAATTTGAAAAACTAAATAATATATCTGTAAATGTTTATAGTTATGATGGTTCAATTTATCCACTTAGAATAACTAACAATAAATTAGAAAAACATGTAAACTTGTTTTATATGAAAGATCATTATTGTTGGATTAAAAATATGAATAGTTTGATCAGATCACAAATTACTAATCATCGTATATTTTTATGTGATAGATGTTTAAATTATTTTTATTCTGAGGAAAGATTAAAGATACATGTGGAATACTGTAAAGATGCTGTCACAATTAATATGCCTAAAAAAGATGAAGTTATTCAATTTAAAAATCATGAAAGAAAAATGAGAGTACCATATACTATATATGCTTATTTTGAATCTCTCTTACCTAAAATTGATACATGTGAGCAAGATCAAACTAAATCATATACTATGAAATATCAAAAACATGTAGCAGATGCATTTTGTTATTATATCAAATATGAAAAGGAATACTATAAACCTCCTGTTGTTTATAGAGGACCAGATACAATTAAAAAGTTTGTATCTATGTTAAAAGAGGATACTCTTAAAATTGAAAAAATTATAGAAGACAAAACTAAAAAATATGAAAGTATCAAATCAATGATAGAGTTCGATGAAAATCATTATAAAAGAACTAATATTTGTCATATATGTGAAAATCAAATCTTAAATGATGATAAAGTAATTGATCATTGTCATATAACTGGAAAATATAGAGGTCCAGCTCATAATATTTGTAATTTCAATTATCAAATTCAAAAATTTATTCCAGTAAAAATTCATAATTTAACAGGTTATGATTCTCATTTGTTTATAAAAGAACTTGGATTTGATCAATCAAAAATAGATGTTATACCTAATACTGAAGAAAAATATATATCTTTCAGCAAAAAAATAGGAGGTATGAAATTGAGATTTATTGATTCATTTAAATTTATGTCTTGCAGTTTAGATAATTTATCAAAAAACTTGAGACCAGAGAAAGAAATAAATAGATATCCTCCAAAAAAACGAAAAATGAAATATATTAAATACTTAAAATCAAAATTTAGAGAGACATCATTACATTTTCCTGATGATAAATTAGATCTCATTACAAGAAAAGGTGTATATCCTTATGATTATATGGATTCTAGAGATAAATACAAAGAAACAGAATTACCTTCAAAAGATAAATTTTATAATAAATTGAATGAATGTAATATAACTGATGAAGAATATAAACATGCTCAACGTGTTTGGAAAGAATTTAATATAAAAAATTTAGGTGAATATACAGATTTATATGTCAAAACAGATGTATTAATTTTAACTGATTTGAAAATTTTAGAGATGTTTGTTTAAAAACTTATAAATTAGATCCAGATTGGTATTTTACTGCTCCTGGTTTATCTTGGGATGCAATGTTAAAAATAACAAATGTTAAATTAGATTTATTAAATGATTATGATATGATTCTCATGATAGAAAAAGGTTTAAGAGGAGGTGTTTCAGGGCCAACGGCCGTACCGTGCTGAAAACACCGGTTCTCGTTAGATCACCGAAGTCAAGCAGCATCGGGCGCGGTTAGTACTTGGTGGGTGACCACCTCGGAACACCGCGTGCTGTTGGCCATCTCGGGTGCGGTATCCCCGTGGTTTGCGCGCTAGATTTGCACGCTACCACAAATGCCGCCGTGTTCATGCGGAGTACGATCACGTTAAACATGTGGGTCCGTAAGTCCTTCCGAGAGGTTGGTGGTAGGGGAAGGAGGGTACGGTCCCTGTGGATGCCTCCCCCACTGGGTTCCGGTCAAAATTGGGTGGCACTTCCCGGCCGTCCATACAGTTACCTTACACCTTTCTGGTAGGTCGGACGGTCTGGGTCTCAACAACAATGTTGTAATAGATATGGAAAAGCTAATAATAAATATATGAAAAATTATGATAAAAGTAAAGAATCCAATTATTTAATGTATTTAGATGCTAATAATTTATATGGATGGGCTATGAGTCAATATTTACCATATGGAGAATTTAAATGGTGTAATGAAATAAATTATGTTAAACGTGAATTATATAACAATAAAATAAAAGATGATTCAGATATTGGATATATATTTGAAATTAGTTTAAGATATCCAAAAGAGTTACATGATTATCATTCAGATTTACCATTATGTCCTGAAAATAGAATTCCTGAAAATTCGAAAGAAGGTAAGTTATTAACAACTTTACACGATAAAGAGAAATATGTAGTTCATTATAGAAGTTTAAAACAATATTTGAAAATGGGTTTAAAGGCTGTAAGAGTACATAGAGTATTGCAATTTAAACAATCAAATTGGTTAAAAAAATATATAGATTTAAACACTGAAATGAGAAAGATAGCTGCTAATGATTTTGAGAAAGATTTTTATAAATTAATGAATAATTCTATATTTGGAAAAACAATGGAATCTATAAGAAAACGAATTGATGTAAGATTATGTTGTAATTATGATCAAGTTAAAAAATTAATTGCTAAACCTAATTTCAAATGTAGAACTATTTTTGATGAAAATTTGGTAGCTGTTCACATGAAAAAAAACAAAACTATATTTTAATAAACCGATTTATGTTGGAATGAGTATATTAGATTTATCTAAACATTTAATGTATGATTTTCATTATAATGTTATGAAACCGAGATATAAAGATAATATTAAGTTATTATATATGGATACAGATAGTTTTATATATGATATTAAAACAGATGACTTTTATGAAGATATGAAGTCTATGATTGATTATTTCGATACATCTGATTATCAAGTAAATAATCCGTATAATATGCCTAGATGTAATAAAAAAGTAATAGGTAAAATGAAAGATGAAAATAACGGTGTGATTATGGAAGAATTTGTAGGTTTAAGAAGTAAAATGTATGCAATAAGATTAGAAAAGCAGAGTGTTGAAGAATATAATAATAATAATGAAGACCATAAAGAATTTGAAACTAAGAAGTCTAAAGGTACTAAGACTAGTACCGTTAAAAACAGAATATCATTTGAGGATTATAAAGACTGTTTATTAAATAAAAAAGATCAATATAGAACACAGAATTTAATTAGAAGTAAGAAACATGAATTGTATTCAATTCAAGTGAACAAGATAGCTTTATCAGCAAAAGATGATAAAAGATTTATATTAGAAGATGGTATGAATACTAGAGCTTTAGGACATTATAAAAATGTTTACTAATAAATGGATGAGTGCTTAGGTGATATTCGAGCTTTAAATTTTACAAATTCTGAAGAAATTTACTATATGACTTATCTTTGTAATGTATTGTATGATATAAAATATGATAAAAAACTATTATCAGAAAGTTTTCAAAGATTGACTGAATTAATTGAAAAAGAAGAAAATGAAGATATTAAATTGAAAGGATTAGGAGTTTTATATGTTATTTCAAAGAATTTATTCTATTGGTCATGAATTTATAAAAACTAAGATGATTTATATCCTCCTTAGTTCAATCAATATATGATTTTTTTAAATATATTAGAGTAATAACTATTTTATCTCTATAATTCAGGGGTGGATGACTATCCCCCCTATATTTATAAAAAAATGTTTACTAATAAATGGAAGAGTTCAATAGACTGAGAGGTTATCCTAAGACGCTTAAATTAAATGATTTATATCCTGGGGAATATGATCTGATATCATTGAAAAAAATTAAAACCAAATATGGAGATACAGTAATTGCAAAGTTATATGTGGAAGCTGAAGAAATGGATTATTATCTAGCAAATAAACATGGACAACTTTCTGATGAATCTATATATGAAATCAATAAAGGAAGATATATATTTAAGTATTCAGGTATGATTAATGATAAATATGAATATGAATTAGAGAAAGCTTAAATATTATATTCTTCCGTTTTTTATCACGACAATATATTTGATGTCCAACTATTAAATTCATCTGGATATCCTAGCCATTTTACAAAATACTTATTTCCTTTCTTTTTTATGATTTTTTCAATTTTATATACATCATCTTTTTTATTATATTTTACCATTTCATTTTCATAAAAAGTTCCTTCAATTTCTTTACTGTTTAAATCTTTTAATCGATAAGTAATTGGATCTGTTTTCAATACTTCAGAAATTATAAAAATCTCTTCAGTGAATGTAGAATCATCTACTTTCCTGAATGTTTTCTTAATTGTAGATATTCTAACACTATCCCCTATCTTAAATTTAGGTTTTTTCATAATCTTTTTAGTATATAAATTTTTATAAACTTGAGATTCATTTTCTCTAGCCTCAACAGGTGTCATTTTTATAGATCTATGATATGAATTGTTATAATTTTTAAGTAATTTGGGTAATACATCAATATATCTTTTAGTATTGTTAGCATGCATATATTTTATAATTTTTTCTCTTATACTTCTATTAAATCTCTCAGCTATTGCAGATTTTATTTCTTTATTTTTAGTTGTAAACCAATGTATATTATTATCTTTAAATAATTTTTGTGTCTGTTTTCCTGTAAATTCAGTACCTTCATCTGTCAAAATGAATTTTGGTATTCTTTCTTTAAAAACTTGTTTAAAACCTTGTACAACTTCTTCAGATGTTTTTCTTTTTATAGGAAAAGCCCAAGCATATTTATTAAAAGCATCTATAACCGTTAACAAATAATTAGTTCCATCATTATATTTGCTATAATTTTTTATAAATAACAAATCAGCGTCAAATTGATTATTACTGTTTGGAACATAAACCCTTCTTCTTTTAAATTTACGAATGACAGGTTTATATCTAGTATATACATCTTGTTCATGTAAAAATTCTTCAACATTAGGTAACCCTGTTTTTCTTTTCAATTCATTAATTCCACAATAACCTGTTTCTGGATTATAATATGTCTCTTTTAACTCCCTAAAAAAGTATTCTTTTTACTTCCACAAATAGTACAGATACCTTTACCAACAGGTTTATTATTTTTAGAAGTAGTTTTATAATAATTTTTAGTTGGGGTTTTATCTTTACACTTGACACAATATATAGAAAGACCTAATCCAAAAGTTTTTTTAACTTTAATAATAGGTTTAATAATTCCTCTAGCTAATCTTTCTTGAAATGTTGGATCTTGTATAGCATTTAAATTATCTATTAATTTTTGATCAGCAACATGTCTCAGTTTTGTATCTTTTGTTTTATTGTAATCAATATCATGTTCTTTACATGCTTTATCAACTCTATTTATTCCAGGATCACCTCTTTTTAATCTTTTTTCTAATTTTGTATTTGGACCACAATATTGATATCCTGGTAAATGCATTTCTGGAAGATTTACTTTATCTTGTATCCATCCAACAATATCACCACCTTTCTTTTTACAAACCATTTATTTATTTAGAAATTTATATCCATTCAATTGCATTTGTTTTACGTATTTTTCAACTGGATTAAATTTTAAACTTTTTATGAAATCCTTTTCACACATATAAATTTCTTCTTCTGTCATATCCTTAGCTTTAAACGAATTAATGAGTTCTTTATAAAAATTATAACAATGTCTATATTCTTCTTTCCTTTCTGCTATTTTTAATGCGAGATCTATGGCTTCTACTATACCGACTGATAAACTTAAAAAAGCAAGCGGTAGAAAGGCTATTGCTGATAAACCCGTTCCACTTAGAATAACCTTACTTACTGATAATGAAATACTTATCTTTTGATACATATTTCACCTCTTTCTGTAAACATATAATCTTTTTTCTAAATATACATCCATTTATATAGGATTAAATTTTTTCCTGTATCTTATTTCTGGATTAACTAAATCTAACATAAAAAAATCATATTTTTCTTGAACACTTTTATTATATATTTGTTTGAATTCTTCAGTACTTAATTTACCATCTATCTCTCTTATAATCTGTTGAATTTCTTTTGGTTGTAGATTGAAAAATATAAAGTAATTACAGTTCTTTCTTATATTGATAGGTGTTAAAAAATATGACTGAGATAAATAAATTATAGATGCGTTTTTCTTTCTACCTCTGATAAATAATTCCTGAATGGTTTTTTGATCTTTCTCAGTCACACAATCATCGAAAATAACTAAATTCTTTAATGTAGGATTTAAATCATCTACAGTAATAAAATCATCTGAAGAAAAGAATACTTCTGTTTTTTTGTATTTATCATATAATTCTAATAATTTTTTCTTATTCTTTATATTCTTACATTTCAAAATATCTTCTCTTTCTATATCATCAAACATTGTATATTTTTCTTGTAATTTAGAATATTTAGGTTCGTATAAATCTTTTGCGCATATACAGTATTGTGGCAATTAATTGAGAAATGTCATTTTTTTCGTTTTATCACACGTAAGCTTAGGAAGAAGCACCCCAAATTAGCTCAGAGTTCAAATTGCAGTTATTATCAAAGTAGCAGGTGTTCGTATGCACCTGGTAAGTAGCAGGTGTTCAAATTCCTCCGCCCGGTGGCAGGTGTTCCGCAGTGGTAGTTTCTCAGTTGTTGCGAGGCTCATTAGCGTCATGGATATCAGCGCGGAAACACGTGCTAAAGTGATTGCGCTTAGAGAACACACTTCTAAGACGTTCGAGGAAATAGGTAAAATATGTGGAGTGAGTACAGCAAGTGCCGGGAGGATCTGAAAGCGGTTTCAGGAAACAGGAAATGCTTGAACCAACCGCTCTGGAAGATGCGGCCGAAAAAGATCAACTTCGACTCGTGACGACAAAACTTTACATCGAATGAGTGTTAAAAATCCTCGATTAACCAGTTTTGACCTGTCTAAGTCTATGGTGGCAGCTGGTGTTGATATTGCACCTTCAACTGTGCGATACAGGCTGTTAGAACGCGGATGGAGAGCACGTCGACCGTACAAGAAGCAACTTCTGACGCTTCGCATGAAGAAAAAAAGGTTGGAATGGGCACGGAAATACAAAACATGGACTGAGAAGGACTGGGAGAAAGTTTTCTTTTCTGACGAAACACATTTTGTGGTTCAGGGATTTAGATCTATGTTCGTGAGAAGGAGCCAAGGAGAACCTCTCAATCAGCACCACATCAATCAAGCACCCAAGCATCCGCCCAAACAGATGTTTTGGGGTTGTTTCAGCGTTTTGCGGACAGAATATCTTGTTCCCGTAGAGGGAATGATGAACAGTGCCAGTTACGAAGTCATATTGACCCGAAAAGTGCTTCAAACCATGGCTAAACTGTGGCCGAACGGAGATTGCGTTCTCCAACAAGACAGCGCGCCATGTCACACTTCGAAGCGAATCAAAAATTTCTGCTCAAAAAAAAAAATTACCGTACTGGATTGGCCCGGGAATTCACCAGACTTGAATTCCATAGAAAATTTGTGGGCTATTGCCAAAAAACGGCTTCACAAATTTGACTGTCCGACGATGGACAAGCTAATTTCGGCCGTTATTGACATATGGTTCAGAGACGTTGAAATTAAAACTATATGTGCTAGTCTAGTACATTCCATGCCGAAACGTGTCTGTGATGTTATAAAGTCTCGGGGAGGTCATATCACTTATTAGTTTTAAATGTATCCATAGAAAACTTGAATAAAACTGAATTTTATAAAAAAAACTGCATTTCTCAATTAATTGCCACAATACTGTATATAGTGCATCAAAATTTAAAAAATCATATATCAAATTTAACAGTAAATTTGTTTTACCTGAACCTGAAGGTCCTGTTATAAGCAATCTAAATGGATGTTTAGGTAACAAAGGATGTTGTTTAGGATCAGGTAATTCTTCTGGTTCTGTGTAATCTTTAATTTTTATCATAATTTACTAGCAGTAAAAATAAAATTTACTGCAGTAAAAAAATTAATATTATATAAATGAACTTAGAAAAAGAACGGAAACATAAGTTTTTAAAACAAATAAAAGATTCAATTAAAATAGTAAAAATAGAAAAAGAAAGAATAATGAAGATCAACTAAAAGAAAAAATAGGTATTCAAAAAACCTTAGAGGAATTTCATAAACCAGTCACTCAAGAAATTGAAAAATATGAAAAATCAAATAAAGAAGTTGTGAAAAGTATTCAAAATGTTGTAGAAAATATTACATTTCCATCTATAGAAGAGCCTATTGAAGCTGTGAAAGAATTAGTATCTTATACTTATGATATCGATCAAAATTTAAATTTAAAATATTTAAAAGAGGAAAAATTATACAGACCGTCAGTTTTTTTAAATGATCAAGAAAAATTAGAGGAGATGTATGGAAGAGCTAAACAGTTAAAAGAAGGATTATCTAAGAAAAGAGGCAACTTAAAAAGTACAATTTCTAGAGCTAAAAATTTTTCAGAGGAGGAATTAAACCAGAAAAAGAATGTTATAAAAGAAATTAAAAATAAAGAAAATATGTTGCAAAATTATATGCATAGATTAAATATGATTCGAAGTAGCAAAGAAATGAAGGTAGGTAAAGGATTGAATGTATTATCATATTTAACAGAAAAAATATGTAACGGAAGTAAATCAAAGAAATTGTATAATCAAGTAACTTTATTGTTAGATATGTTATTAAAAAATAAAGAAATGACTTATAATGATGTACAACGATATCATAAACAATTTCTCTGTTAATAAATGATAAAAAATAAAGTTTATTTGAGTGAAGGTCAGAAAAATAAACTTAAATCAGCTTTTAAAAATAAAGTAGAAGTAACATTACTAATAGATAAATCTAAAACTCCTAATCATGAGATGTATTTAACTAAAACTCAAATTAATCATATTAATGATAAAAAAAGAATTACAATCAGTAAAACTCAATTAGATAAAAATGGAGGATTTTTACCATTTCTAGCAGCACTTATACCCTCTTTAATAACCGCTGCTAAAATTGCAGTTCCAGCATTAGCAACAGGTGCTTTATCAGGATTAGCTAGTTCAGCTGTGCAAAAAAAGGGATCTGGGAAAAAAAAAAACTTGGAAAGGGAATATATCAACAGTGGGAATCAGTGACAAAATGATTATAGAAAATATGAAAAATGAAAAAGGATGTAGAGGTGTGTTTACCTCTGATTTATTACCTAAAACAATAGGAAAATTTGAAAATGGAATCATTAATTTAGATGTATCAACAGGTCCCGGAACTCATTGGGTTTGTTATTATAATGATCCTAAATATAAATATGTGGAATATTTTGATCCGTTTGGTGAATATGACAATATGAAGAAGGACTATATTCCTAAAAATATTAAATCATTTCTTGTTACATCCAATAAAAAAATAGGTTATAATGATAGTTTTTTACAGAAACCTTCATCTGTGAAATGTGGTATATTTTGTATGAAATATATAAGAGAAAGGAATAAAGGTATATCACCTAAAAATGTTCTCAAATCATTTCCTACACAAAAACCTAGTGACTATAATGAAAATTTTGTTATGTATAAATGATAAAATTAAAATCTGAAGGTCAGGAGAGATCAGAGGAATTTACTGTAAATTTTATTACACCTCTTAAAATAAAAAAATTAGCTTTACACTCATTCTCTATGGAAGTTTCCTGGTTTAATATAAGTAAGAATTATGGAAATAACAAATTTAGATTGTTAGACAAAGATATCAGTTCAGATATAACAATTATTATCTCAAATGGTAATTATACTGTAAGAGGTTTAAATGAGTATATGATGAAAATATTTGGTAAGGATCCACCTGTCAAATTTGGTATTATTGAAGCAAGACAAAGAATATCTATTAAACTGAAAAAAAATTGGGTAATTGATTTTACAGAAAGTAACTTTCATAAAATTATAGGCTTTTTAAAACCGACATATGGAAGTTATGATGAAGAAACAGAGATTGAAGGTGAACATATTGCTGATATATCTAATGGAAATGATAATATTTATATTCACTGTGATGTTGTAAAAGGATCTTTAATAAATCAATATAATTCAGAAGTTATATATTCTTTCACTAATAAAAACCCTCCAGGTAGTATAATTTCAAAAGAATTTAATAATTGGATATATTTTCCTGTTAAAGTAGATCCTGTTGAAAGAATAAAAATGAGGATTACTAATCAAAAAGGTGAATTAATAGATTTAAATAAAGGAGCTGTAGAATTTAATTTTATTTCTTCTTAAATAAATGTATAGAAGAAAAAGTAAAAAAATACAAGGATTTTTAAAGGTTTTATTGAAACCTAAGAATATATTAAATGTAATATTTTCTATGAAAAAGAAAGGAGGTTGTTTAAAAATTCTTCCTAAATAAATGATTTATGATTTAAGTGATACTCGTTATTATTATAATGATCACATTAAAAGTTATGAATTAAGAGAAATTCATCCAAAAGAACATAGTTCAGATGAGAATGCCACCTATGTTTTTCATATTAATGATACTAAAGCAAAAATTTTATATTCTAGAGGATATCTTGAACTAAAATTAAAAATTACAAAAAATGATAAATCATCCATTGGAAACGAAAATGTGAGTCTGGTAAATGGTGGAGGTTTTATCAAAACTTTAAAAGTACATATAGGAGATACTGAAATTGAATCAAATACACAGTCAAAATTTTCAATCATGAATCATGTTTTAAGATTAATTCATTATACTCCTGATTATGTAACATCACAAGCTCAAAATGAATTTTTTTATCTAGATACGTCTGATTCAGCTGACCGTAATGAGTTCAAATATGATGGTACTTTAGAAGATACTACTAAAATAACTGAGTTTTTTAATAATTTGAAAATGAATAAAGATTATAACGAAGGATTCGTAAAGAGATGGGAACTAACGAAAGATAGCAATGTCATTAAAATATGGACACCTTTAAAAGATATAATCGATTTCTTTAGAGAATATGAAAAGATAATTTCAGGTTTTGAAGTGAAAATAGAAATTCAAAGAAATGAAAATAAAAATATGATATATACTAATATAAGAAACGAAAATTATAAGGTAGTAGTTGAAGGTTTAACCTTACATTTACCTTATATAGAATTAAAAAATTCTGCAGAAAGTTTGTTTCTGGAATCATATCTATCTAATAAAGATATAGAGGTAAATTGGGATCGACATAGATTTAAGATGGTAGGCCCATATAGAAGCAACAGTGGATCTGTGACAGCAACTACAGCGTCAGATGAAGTTTTAAGTGTCTATGTTATTCCTCAATATGTTGAAAGAGATAATAATTATGAAAAAAATAATATGATATTTGATCATATAGATATGGCAGAATGCTGGTTGATGATTAATAATAAACAAGTTCCTCTTATGCGTTATAAAACAAATTTTGCTAATAAAGATTATATTAGAGTGTATGAAGCTCTTTTACATGAAGGATTATATGATAATAATACAGATACAGGACCTTTGATAAATAAGGAGAATTTTGGTAAACTGTATCCTATTTTTCCTTTTGACTCATCAAATCATGAAAACTATACCGATTTAAATAATTTAGATATTGAATTTAATTGGATAACGAATAGTCAAAAGGAATATAAGTTTTATTTTATTTTTAAAGAAAGAAAGAGATGTTTTATAAATTTAAAAAATAAAACTATAACAATGGTTAAGAGTTTAAAATCTTAAAATTAAATAAATGAGTGCTTATTATCCACCTTATGATGATCAAATGAAAGAAGGACCTATTGGACCTCCTGGTATAGGTTTTAAATTAATGAATGATGGAAATTATGATATGGAAAATAAAATTTTAAAAAATTGTGAAAATCCTATAGATGATTTAGATTTAACCACTAAAAGTTTTGTTTTGAATAAAATAGAGAATAATCATCATGAATTGAGAGATCATATAGAAACTAAATATGATGAGAGTTTTTTATCCTTTACTAAAGAAACAGGTAAGAGAATAAAAGAATTAGATGAAACAACTTTACATTCTTCAGAAGGAAAAGCTTTTGATGCAAAAGGAAAAAGAATAGGAAATGTTGCAGATCCTAAAGATGAAAAAAATGTTGTGAATAAAAGATATTTTGAAAAAAATTCGTTAATATTACAGAATGATAAATTTGATGTAAAAAATAAAATAATTACAAATGTTTCTGAACCTGAAAATGATAACGATGTTGTCAATAAAATATATTTAGATAATAGAGATATCTGGATTACTGTAGATGATCTTATTTTTATAGATGAAAAATTTACAAAAGTAAATTTCAATATGATGAGTTCTAAATTACTCAATCCTGAGATGCGATTAACTACAGATATGTATATGAAAATATCTATATATATAGCTATATATGTAGAAAATATATATATATATGATAAAAGTCCACTGATATCTCTAGAAATCAATGGTAAGGAAATTTTAAATGCTAATACAAATACAGTAACATGTTTTGCTTACGGTAAACGTGATGATATCATCACATTATGGATAAAATCTGATGGTAACACTTTAAAACCTTATATGCATATTGAAAAAATTTCTTTCTAATAAATGGATATCGATTGGAATGAATTTTCCAGAAAAAATTTATCTGAAGATGTAATTAGAAATCTTATTAATCATGTAAATTGGGATTTAGTTTTACAATATTCAACACTGTCTGAATCTTTTATTGAAGAATTTGCTCAACCTGATGATTGGCCTAAAATTTCTAGATATCAAAAATTATCAGAAGATTTTATAGAAAAATGTAAAGATAAAGTAGATTGGGTAAACATATCTCAATATCAAACTTTAAGTAACGAATTTATCATAAAATTTTCTGATAATTTAGATTTATACAAAGTATCAATATTTCAAAATCTTACAGAAGATACCATGAGAGAATTAAAAGATGATTTAAATTGGTTGTATATAACTAGATATCAAACATTTAGTGAAAATTTTATAGAAGAATTTATGCATAAATTAGATTTTTGTTATTTAATTAAATATAAATTTGAGCTATTACCTGATCACTTTTTTAATGTTTATTGGAAAAAAGTACAAGCTATACAGATGAGTGAATTAAATAAAAAGTTTGGTCATCATGAAATAGAACCTTACCAAGAGAAAATTATTGAAGAGATATATGAAGTTAAATCAGTCTTGAGAGAGTGTGTTTATATTTTGAAACAATTAACAAATGATAAATAAATATTTAATAAAAATGTTTCTATATAAATGGATGTTACATATAATAATGGTATGGAAAAAAAAACTATGTCTTTCTTAAATATAGAGAATCCTACTGAAGTGAAATCTATTTTTATATATAATTGTTCTCTTGAAGGAATAGAAAATTTAACTAATTTAAAAGAATTATATTGTGTGGGAAATAAATTAAAATCTCTTGAAGGAATAGAAAATTTAATAAATATAGAAACATTAGATTGTAGCGAAAATGATATTACATCTCTTGAAGGTATAAAAAATTTAACTAATTTAAAAAAAATATATTGTGATTTAAATAAATTAACATCCCTTGAAGGAATAGAAAATTTAACTAATTTAGAAACATTAAATTGTAGCATAAATGATATTACATCTCTTGAAGGTATAAAAAATTTAACTAATTTAAAAAAATTATATTGTGGAGGAAATAAATTAACATCTCTTGAAGGTATAAAAAATTTAACTAATTTAAAAGACTTATATTGTGAGGGAAATAAATTAACATCCCTTGAAGGAATAGAAAATTTAACTAATTTAAAAGAATTATATTGTGAGGGAAATAAATTAACATCCCTTGAAGGAATAGAAAATTTAACTAATTTAGAAACATTATATTGTAGCGATATTACATCTGAATTAATATTTTTACCTAGAATAAATGAGTATGAACCCATGAGAAGAAATAATGTAGGATTTCCAGTCTTAAAAAATGTTTACTAATAAATGGAAGAGTTCAATAGTCTGAGTGGTTATCATCAAACATATGTATTAGATGATTTACATCCTGGAAAATATGATCTGATATCATTGAAAAAAATTAAAAATATGATTGCAGGTACAGCAATCGTAAAGTTAATTGTAGAAGGTGAAGAAAAAGAGTATTACCTTGCGAATAAACATGGACAACTTTCTAATAGATCGATAAATAAAATCAATAAAGGAAGATATATATTTTTATATTTAGGTGATAACATATTAGAGAAAGCTTAATAGAGTTAAAAAATAATTCTAAATAAATGGATCTTTGTAAGATTAAAAAATCTCTAGAAAAGAAAGGAATTAGTGTAATAGCAAGATTTATAGAATCAAATGGTGATACTGGAACAGCATTTTTAAGTAATTATAATGATAAAGATCTTAAAAAAATTAGTAAGAATATTAAGTCATATTATAATTTTGGTGGAGAGAAAAAATTTAGTAAAGATTGTATACAACTTACTTTTATTGAAAAAAAGTGATTATATTTTATATGATTTTCCAAGTGTATATTATATCAGGCTCTTTTAATATATATTAAACTATAATACTTTGTGTATATATTTCTTTTTTTATTTATATTATTTATAAAACTCTATTTTATATCTCTCTATAAAAACATGTCCGTAAATTACGTTTCAAAGTAGATTTATATATTCTGGTGGTGGCAAATATGAGAGAGTTATTTATTCTCCTATCGTGTTAAATCACTTTATTTTCTGACTTTAATTATGTTTTAAAAAATCTTTAGATCAAACTTTTATGGGGGGACTAACGGTCCCCCCATTTATTTTAAAGCTTAGAGGATTTATTTAATCCTTTCACCGTAATTTACCTATGTATGAGGGAGCTCCAAAATGGAGATCTTTGATTTTTTTGACGCCATTTAAAATGGCATTATATTTTTTAATATCTTTTTAGTCCTTTTCACCGACCTATATATGGGGGGACTAACGGTCCCCTCATAAATATGCCTCATAATGGGGCTCTTTTGATCATTTTCACGCATTTATCTAAAAAAAAAGTTAAAATTTGGTCTAAATGTTAAAAAGGCCTTATTTTAATATAAAATCATGTTTTTAATATTAATATGGATCGATACCTTTTTTTTATATATAAAAAAGATAAAAATAAGCTATAAAATATAGTTTTTAGTGTATATAGTACATGTGCGCTCATACGTACATATATATACTACTGTCGTAACCCAAGTTGAAATCCAGATAGAGAATATAACTGAAACAGTTTTAAGAGCGTTGCAACCCTTAATGGATAAAATGGAACAAACTATAGCAAAACAAAATATGATCATACAACAAGTAATGGATAGGCAAAATCTTCAACCAAAATATGAGGAAAAAGAAAAAATTAGCTACAATCAAGAGGGAGAAGACTATATAGAACAGCAAAATAATAGACATGAACAAAAAATAGAGACAAGGACTGAAGGGAATGACAAAAAGACAAAAGAAAGAAGTCAGCAATGTAATAAACGTATGAATGAGGAGTCACATATAAAGAATAACAATAACAAAAAAAAATACGAAAATAAGGATCAACAGGAAAATGATAGATTTCAGGTTGAAGAAATGGTTATATAATTTTGGTGTTTGGTCTGCTGTTGTTCGGTTTGTGTGTTTGGTTTTTTTTTTGGTTGCTTTCTCGGCTTTATCTATCATCCAATGGAACATTTGTGGCGCTAAAAAGCGCCGCCCTGAACTCAACTTTTCCCATTATTTCCGACAGGCAGACATTATCATATTACAAGAAACTTTCCTTAAACCCCATCAATCGTTTACACTCAAGAGCAAAGTTATATTTAGGTTTGATCGTCCTAACCAGTGTAGAGGAGGAGGACTCCTCATAGCAATAAAGAAAAACATAAGTGCAAATATTATCAATCAAAAGATGTTTCCGGAAATAGAATTTCAGGAGATGGAAATTTATAATCAAAATCATAAATTCAGTATCATAAACATATACTGCAGGAAAGGTATACGGAATAATAATATACTTAAGGAGATCAAAATTGAAAATAATACAAACTACCTCATTGCAGGAGACTTCAATGCCTCACATAAAAACTGGGGTTTCTCAACCAACCACAGTGGGGAAAGGCTATTTTATTGGATACAAAATCAACAACTTCTACTTCTCAACGATAAGACTGGGACAAGGATTGACGGGAGGGGTGCTTTGTCGGCCCTGGATTTGACCTTATGCTCGCCAGATATTGCAGCGGACATTTCTTGGAATGTCCTCCCGGATAATCTGGGAAGTGATCATTTTCCTGTCGAAATTATGTTTAACCGTTCTGTTGGAAGTGAAACTTACTACAGGATAGATTTTGACTGGAAATTTTTTTATAAAGAAATCAAAAAATATGAGGAAGATTTAAAAGATCCCGAAAACTTTTGCAAAATAATGAAAAGAACAATTAACTACAGTAAATCTATCCAGGAATTGCCTAAACCGAGAGTTCCTTGGTGGAATAGGAAATGCAGTTTTATTCGAGCAAAAATGAGAAAACATCTTAACAAAGCAAAGAAGCATACCAGTTGTGAAAATTAGAATGAATATAAAAAGTACAAAAACAAACTAAAAAACCTTTTAAAAACCCTTAAAAGAAACCATTGGGCAAATATATGTAAAAGAACGGCCAAAAACAATAACATCTACAAAATCGTCAGACAGATTAATAGTTGCACCAGCTCTTCTTACCAAAGCATTAATTATATCAGTAATAACAATAGAATAGTGACTTCAGCTAAAGATCAGGCCAACTTATTCAGCCAACAGTATAACAAAAAGCAGGAATATTCAATTTTACCGATAAGCTTTGTTGACACCTCTTCTTCTTCGCTAAATAAAGACCTTTCTTGGGCAGAATTCAAAACTGCAATTAAACATACCCGCCAATCGACCCCAGGGCATGATGGAATTACAATAAAAATGATAAAAGATTTTCCGGAAGCAGTTCTTACTTCACTTTGGAATATTGGTAATATTAGTTTTAGAACGGGTAGAATCCCCACTGATTGGACACATACGATCATTATCCCGATCCTGAAACCACATAAAAACCCCAACGACATAAAAGCCTATCGACCAATTGCACTTACTTCAACAATAGCTAAAATTATGGAAAGAATGATTCTTAAAAGATTAATAAATGATACATATTATAAAAAAAAGTTGTTTCACAAAAATAATTATGGATTTCTGCCTCATAAGAGTTGCATCACATTACTAGTAAAAGCTCAACATGATATCCTTCTGGCAAAGAAAAAAAAATTACATATTCTGCGTAACTATAGACCTTAAAGCAGCATATGACTCCATTTGGATTGACGGATTACTTAAAAAAGCAGCGACCAAAGGCATCCAAGGAAAAATAGGCCTGTGGATACATAACTTCTTAAATCAACAACCAAGTCAAATGGACCAACCAAGTCAAATGGAGAAACACCCTCTCAAAAAAGGAAAATAGTAACCAAGGACTTCCTCAAGGTTGTATTACTAGCCCGTTTTTATTCATGCTATATATGAATGATCTGTTTGAACACATTACAGAAGAGGTAACATGTCTAGTTTATGCAGACGACATCATCATGTACAGCGACGACAAAAATGAAAAAGAAGCAAGAAGAAAACTTCAAAATGCTATAAATATATGCAACAACTGGTGCAAAAAATGGAAGCTGTCTATCAATCCGGAAAAATGCCAAACAATAAATTTCACCAATAAAAGGAAAAAGATACAATGCGGGATAAAAATATATAATGTAGTAATACCGGAAGTAAACAAAATAAAAATTTTAGGAATCATTTTTGATAGAAACCTAACCTGGAAGGATCATTTTAATTACGTAAAACAAAAAAGTGCCAAAGCTTTAAATGGTTTTAAATACATCGCCTCGAAAAAATGGGGAGCAGGTTCAACTCATCTACTGAGGATAGGAAATGCAACTATCAGAAGTCAAAGCGAATATGGATCCCCGATTTTCAGTACAGCAAGTAAGACTCACTATAAAAAAATAAATCCTATTTATAATAGCATGTTACGCATTGCAACGGGACTTCCGAAATGCACCCCTCTCAGCATCTTTTTTGCAGAGACAAATTCTACTCCTCTTCATGAACGGCACGAGACACTTGCAAAAAAGTTTTTTATCAAAAATGTATATTTGGGAAAATGGTCCCCTTTGCACGAAACTATTTGGAATCCCCCGCCTCAAATTTATGATAACTGGAAGACAGAAAAAGCTCCCATTACTACAAATATGAAAAATATTTTTGAAGATTTGGGGATTTATAAAACTGACCTTCTGGATAGAACCCCTCCTATTGGTAATATCAAATACAAGATTTTCACAAATGAAATGGATTTCCAGAACAAAAACCTTCCAGATCAAATAATACAAGCTTATTTTAAGAATTTCATCAATAATAAATATATGTACACTCTAATAGGAACAGATGGGTCTAAAACCGACCAAGGGAGTGCAATAGGAATAGTAATCCCTAGCCTCCACATCAGCAAAAGTTACTCGACGTCAAGACTCAATTCGATCTTTACAATAGAGGCACTAACCATTCTAAAAGTAATAGAGGAATGCATAAAAAAGGAAAATAAGTACATAATCTACACTGACAGTCTAAGCTTTCTCAAAAGCCTAAAAAATATTGGGAAAAACTCTCCATGCATTATATTTCACATCCACAGGGCTCTTATGGAAAAAGCAAACGAAGACAATATAATACTCATATGGACACCTGGGCATAAAGGCAAACAAATCAACGAACAAGCAGATGCGGCGGCAAAACGGGCACATCTTCATAACACTATTCCTGGAATAGCGGGAGAAGATATTATAAAGACCATCTACAACAAAGAAAAAGAAAATAACAAGAAAAACTGGTATAGGTACAAGAATCAAAAGCTTTTCCCGCATATTAACCCTAGCAAAATGTGGTTTAGAAACGGTCTTCTGAGTAGAAAGAGTGAGGTACTTATTCAAAACGTCCGCACCAATACTCTTTTCCTTAATCCTGTCCTCTATAAGATGAACATTGTGGATACTCCGAATTGCCTGCGTTGTAAGAATGAAGAATCTATGGATCATTTTCTCTTCGTATGTCCGTCGTATTGTGGTGCTCGGAAAAATCTTTTGGCGTTCTTGTCCCTTAATAAGATTGATGCTTCGTACATGGATCTTATGAACCATTTTTCTTTGGAGTTATGTTTTGAGCTGGCGTATTTATTTTCCAAAATCAACAGATTTTAAGTCCGTTCTTAATTCGTTTTACTCTTTGGTTTTTTATTTCCCCTTGGGACAGAAGGCGAAGTGCCAAGTCCCAACCTCTGCACTCTAGGAGAGTGTGTTAGTTAGTTAGTTAGTCCATCTCCTTCTATAAGGTTATTACTTTCCTTATATACATAATGTATAAGGAATGTATTGTGATTGGGTCGAAAATTCGAATTTTCGAAGGGAGAGTACGTTTCAAGCATCCCTGATCACGAATCAAACATTTTTGAAGTGATATCTGTGTGTGTGTGTGTGAAAATATGTGTGTGTGTGTGTGTGTGTGTTTGTGTGTGTATCAGTGAGTCTGTGGAGACGATAACTGACGAACGAATGGACCGAATCGAACGAAATTTGGTACAAAAATCACAATCCGTAAACACTGAAAGCCTATTGTTTTTATAAGCAATCGAATGTTCAGAACCCCCCTAAATATTCGAGTGAAATTTTGAAAAAATCGCCAAAAAATCAAAACCGGTAATAAAGTTACATAAATAGACATTTTTTACGTAATTTTTCATTAGAAAACGATTGACATAAATTTTAGAACGCTAACCTGAATGAACCGTTCTCGAGATAGTGCACATTTTTCAAAAAAATTATCAAAAATCATATAAAATAAAAAAAAATATTTCCTATTGAGAAACATGTTCACTTTTCATATGTAATACCATGCGATAAATTTGGTGACATCATTCTCGTGGATCTAGCTCGCTCCATTCATGAAAAAAGATACTTTGAGTAATACTTTTGCATTTGAACGCCAATAGTCATTTATCTGCTGTAAGAATAACTTATTTCTCCGTCCATAACGCTCGGCGAGATTTTGGCGACCAATTTGGCGAAATTTTTAATTGTTGCCAAAGTAACAAAAATCTCGCCAAATTGATAAAAATGATGCTAAATCAATGAAAATGACGACTAATTGAAGAAAATTCAAGAAATTATGAGGCAATGTTAACTGATTATACTGAACTAAGGTTCTAATGACCGCTTGTGTATAATGTACTAAATTCAAAGTCTTTATGAATATTCTATATACATTTTGTGATTAGGCTCCATTTTAAGTGAGCTCATATATAAGAAAACTTCGGTTATCTAAATTTATAAGGAAACTTAACCAAAAATTACTTCGAATTGAATTCATGGATAAAGCATTTTAAAATGGTTACAAATAGCAAAATATAAATATAAAATTATTTGAAAACTGCAAATTACATGTAATTTCAAATAAACTTCCTTATTTGAAGCCAAATATCCTTATTTGAAGCCAATAAAACTCACAAATGTATATAAATAAGGAAAAATATTTAAATTACATCAGGATGCTATAAAATAGCTTTAAAGTAAAATCTCATTAAAAATACAGCATAAAACAAATTTCAATGATATCAATCAGTTAGTTCAGCGATATATGACGGAGGTGGTGATTTTAATCTCTTTGTGTTTTGTCTTAACTTGTGTGAAGAAAACTGATTTACGAATAAACAAACTTTGTTACATTTTAATTAACGAACTGAAATAAAATTAAGGGTTATTTACACACATTGAACATCTCAAATACTTTACATGAAACAGGGGTCCAGCATAATATTTCAAGTTTGACGGAGATCTATTTATAAAATTTCAAAGTTTTTTCACATTAATTGAAACTTAGTATGAACTGTTTTGTATAAAATGAGCAACAGTACATTCAAATGTATATATATACAGTATCCACTCTGTATAAATAATTCTGTTTACAGTTAAATCTTGCTATACGACTTGCTAACGGCCCTTCCAATGCTGAAAGCAGAAGTGATACCCAATTTCAAGATACTTGAGGATAGAGCGATTTATTTGAATTGGATAATTCTATCATTTGCCCATTTATTTGAATTGGATAATTCTATCATTTGCCCATTTATTTGAATTGGATAATTCTATCAAAGATTTAATGCTAGATGAAGATTTCAAGGAAGAAAATTTCGCCAAGGAAATCGATGGTGCCGAAAGTTATAAAACCTGGTGCATACTTTTGAAAACCAAGTATGAAGGTTTATCAGAAAAGAAAGAAATCGAACATTTAAATATTGGTCAAGAAAGTGTTTTTGGCAAGGAAAGCAACATTTCAAGTTACCTAAATTAGAACTGAAACACTTTGATGGGGATATCAAAAATTGGCTTGGCTTCTGGCGTCAGTTCAGAAAAATCGATGAGGATGAAACAATTGATGACAATGATACATTTCAGTATTTGGTTCAGACCACTGAAGACATCGCGAAGGAACTTGTAGAAAGTTTTCCTCCATCAGAGGATCCAATTATCATAAAGCATTAGAACAACTAAAATCGCGTTTTGCTAGAGATGAACTACATATTGAAATATATGTTTGAGAGTTGTTAAATTTAGTCTTGGCACAAGTTTCAAAGAAGGGAGCTAAGTCGTTAAGCACACTTTATGATAAATTAGAAACTCAATTACGGGCATTAGAAACTTTGGGTGTTACATCTGAAAAATATGCTTCTATGTTGTACCCATTAGTAGCATCAGCTCTTCCTGAAGAAACGCGTTTAGGAGAGATCTCGTACGAAGTTTAATGCTAAAATTGGCAATGAAACTGACAATTTAATGTCTCTCTTACAATTTTTGAAGCTAGAAGTTGAAAGTGAGGAACAATTGCAAATCCCTCGTTCAAGTTTCTCTCATAGCAATAACTCTTCAATACCTACTGCTGCTTGTATTTTTTCCGGTGAAGTAAAAGTGCCAGGAAAAATGTGTTTGTGGTGTAGTAAAACATCTCATAATTCAACAGAGTTTTTCAAAGCTAGACATTTTTCTATGGACAGTAAAAGGGAAATACTTCGAAAAAAAGGGGCTTGTTATGTCTGTTTAAGGGTTGGTCACAATGCAAAAAGATGCAAAGCAATAGTTAAATGTCTTATCTGTGATGAACACCATAATGTTATTATGTGCTCTGAACTGCCAAATCCGTCGCCAAATAAGAAAGCAGAGAAAGAGCCAAGGAAAACAGCAAAGACATTTTTGAATAATGAGAGTGAATCAAATGTTTTATTAACTCATCGAAGTGGTCCGAATCTACTCAAAACAGTGCTTGTCCGAATATTAAGTGAAGGTAAACCTAGATTAGTGAGAGCACTCTTTGACAATGGTTCACAGAGGTCGTACATTTGTAGTGATATCCCAAAACGACTAAATCTAAAATCATCAGGTCAAGAGACATTGAGTCATTGTTTATTCGGAGGATCAGAAATTAAACCCAGAGCTCATAATATATATGACATATCAATACAGAGTTTAGATGAAAAATATCAATACCAGATGTCTGTACTAGATCAAGCTAAAATATGTAGTTCTGTTTCCCAGATAGAAAATCCAAATTTATATCCCTTATTAAAAGAGCAGAATATAGTTTTGAGTGATGCAGGGTAAGGTGCTCCAGAAATAGGTCTACTATTCGGAGCAAATTATTCAGGTATGCTAATGACTGATTCAGTCGTCCGCTTGGATAAAAATTTAACTGCAATCAGAACTGAATTAGGATGGACAATTCAATGTCCAGAAATTAAATCCCGTACAACACTGAGTAATATTACTCTTCTCTGTCACTCAGAATTAGCAGATTTATGGAGTCTGGATGTACTTGGAATCAGAGATCCAGCCGAGACAAAAACGAAAGAAATTTTAAATAATGAAATGACTGAGTTTTTCCAGCAAACACTGCAAGTTAACGAAGAAAGTCACTATGAAGTACATTTACCTTTCAAAGAAGGCCATCCAGATTTAGACGACAACAGAGAACTGGCAATGAGAAGGCTTATAAGCACTACCAAAAGTCTTGATCGTATAGGATACACAAAAGAGTATTAAAAAGGAATTTGAAGAATGGCTTCAATCAGGAGTAGTGAAACGTGTGCCAAACAATGAAGTTACCTCCATTAATGCACATTATCTGCCTCACCATGCCGTTATTAAACTTTCCAGTTTGACGACGAAGGTCAGACCAGTTTATGAAGCATCAGCCAAGGATTCGACAGGTAATTTTTTAAATGCATGTCTCGAAAAAAGACTGAACTTTGTTGAATTGATTCCTAAATTGTTGACTTTGTTCAGAAGAAATGCCATCAGTGTTACAGCAGATATCTGTAGGGCTTTTCTACAGATTAGTTTATCTCCAAGAGACAGAGATTTTTTCCGTTTTCTCTGGTGGAAGAATGAGGAGAGAAAAGAAGTAGAAACTTTTAGACACTGTAGAGTTGTGTTTGGTATGTCACCTAGTCCATTTCTGTTAGGAGCAACAATTGCTTATCACCTGGAATATGCTCCACCGAACATACAGGTGCAAAATACTACTGAATGACTTAAACAGTCCTTTTATATTGACAATTGTGTCACTAGCCTGCAGACAAAGGAAGAAGCAGTGAAATTCATACGAGAATCTAAAGAACTGATGATGACTGCACAGTTTGATCTTAGGGATTGGACTACGTCTCCAATAAAATTTACAGAAACAGAAGTGAACAGAAAGCTTGTATCCGTCTTGGGAATGACGTGGGATACAGAAAATGGCACGTTTTGTCATATCGACCCATTTACAATACCTAAGGATGAAATCACTAAAAGAACATTATTATCAGTAGCACAGAGTATTTTCGATCCTATTGGCATAACGTGTCCTACTTCACTTATTCCCAAATTAATCCTACAAAAGACTTTCATCCTACATTGTGGATGGGACATGGAATTTCCACAAGAACTGAAAAACGAATTCGAAATTACAATTCTGAGGTTGGAACTCATGTTGGCTGCAATTGCTACTAGACTATATGTGCAAGACATCAAAATTTAAATCTGTCGAACTGTGAATCATATTTTTGGAGCGACTTATCGGTAGCATTGACTTGGATAAAAAATAAAGAAAATTGGAGTGCTTTTGTCGGCAACAGGGTAAAAGAGACTCGACAGTACAGCAATTCTAACAACTGGTATCACATTACCGGAACCCTCAATGTAGCAGACCTGTTGTCCCGAAGCTGTCACGCTAGTACATTATTGAAGAGTCGTTGGTGGGAAAGGTTAGTAAGGATGGTCAAAGAATTACTAAGATGAGTATTAGGCAGAGTCGTAGTCAAGTATGAAGAACCTGAAACAATTCTGTGCGAGTGTGAAGCTACAATTAATTCCAGACCTTTAACTTATGTTGAAGGAAATGCTGAAGGGCTAGAGCCATTAACCCCTGCCTGTTTCATGCAAGGTATTACGAACAATGAGGTAACAGCTTTTGATGTGGTCATTAGCAAAAGTTTGAAAAGAAGATTGCGTTACCTCCAAAAATTACGTAAAGATTTATGCATGAGGTTCCGTAATGAATACTTAGCCATAAAAATACATCGAGGCCAAAGCAGAGAAGAAACTTTAAGAGTAGGAGATGTGGTTCTAGTTTCAACAGATAAAAAATGAATTGAATGGCCCCTTGGTTAAGTCATGGAAATTTATCCTGGTCCTGACGGACATGCAAGAGTAGCAGAGGTCAAGATGGCCAGCGGGGAAAGGATAAGACCATTTCAAGGGCTATATCCATTAGAGGTATCGTCATCAATAACAGACGTTGCTTTAGAATCTTTTCAGATTCCAAATGAATCCAGTGACTGTCCTACATCTTCAACCATACCTGAAACTAAAATTTCGAGATCAGGACGTATTATAAAGATTCCCAAAAGATTAGAGTTGTAATTTTACAATTTTGTCAAAATTGCAAAGACGGAAGATGTTGGAGACCATGTGCGTTGGGGATTCATCAACTCAACACAAGAAAGATGAATAACTGATATTAAACCTTTTTTCTTTATAAAAGAAATGGTTCAGTAAGTCAACGGAAGCAATTATGAAATAAAGGTATTATTTCATAATTGCTTATAAGTTAATTTTCTCAACATCAGTGATACATGAAGATTTAGTAATGGACATTCATAATGAAGGAGAGGGGAGAATCAAAATTGTTTCAGTTTTTGGAGAAAGTGAGATCGCTTCTTTGAAGGCGATTCTTATGAAAATTGATGACAAATTGCATGGAATACCCCATAATATGTACCGTATTTAAAAAATTAACAAATGATATGTTGGTGTGCTCGACAGCTTATGAGTCACTGTGGGAGAATATACAATTGCATGAATTTGATCACAAGACTACGACCTATGAGGCTAGCAATCCCAACAAAACAGAGGAGAATGTGGGGTCTGACTAGGAAGTAATGAATGAAAATGGTCATGAAGAAAATACATGTAGATGCAGTGAGCATGATACTGTGAAAGCTACTCAAGCGAGAGTGATGGAAAATAAGAGCTGAAGTCGAGTAAGGATGGCAAAGTAAAGAGCTCATTTATACAATTGCAACAGGAAGAGACTTGATAAAAGTCTGGGGCTACGCAAGAAAGGGACAAAATGCATTCGAGATAATTGATGAATTGTTGGTCCATTCTGAATGGATTACGGGTGACAGTCAAGCAAGTAGTTTTACCGATCTGCAAAAGCTAAGAAGTTTTTAGAATGGCTTATGAGATAACATTAGCTGGCCATTTAGGAGAACAAAAGACTAGACAGAGAATTCAATTTTAATTCTTTTAGCCTACTTTAAAACAAGATGTAGCTAAATTTTGTGAAAGCTGCAAGACTTGTCAGATGAGACCAGTTGTTACATGCAGGGAGAGAATTTCCGTACAACTGATAGCAAGACCTTAAACACCTTTTGAAGTTTGTCGTTTAGATTGCATTGGCCCATTAGAACCTCCCTCCAGGCAAGGACATAACTATATTATATGTGTGATAGATCTGAGTACCAGATAGGCAAAAGCTATTTCAGTCAAGAGAATCAGTGCAACAACATGCAATGCATTGATGAAATTTTTTTACTCAAACCAGGTTTCCAAAATTGATCAGCACTGATCAAGGAACAAACTTCACAGCTAAATTAACTAAAGCATTTTTAGGTGTATTAGGGATATCTCCCGGATTTTCTACACCTGGACATCCTGAAAGCATGGGTATTGTGGAAAGATAGAATAGAAATTTGAAAATATTATGAACAAAAACATTCAGGAATATGGGCGGAATTGGGATATACATCTTCCCTACCTTCTGTTTGCACGTACAGAAGCCTCCCATAATACAACAGGTATATCACCGTTTCAGTTAGTATATGGACACCTACTCCCAAGATCACATGCTCTACTAAAAGATGCATGGATCGGTGAAAGGAAAATTCCTACCAGGGCATTTCGAACTGTTGAGGAATATCTACGAGATCTAATAGATAAATTGAAAAAAGGACATGATATTGCAATTGAGAACTCTGAAGTAACTCAAGAAAATTACGCTTCTAGATGTAATTTGAGGCCAAAAGAAAAACAATTTAAGATCGGAGATAAGGTTTTAATTTTATTGCCCTCACATAGCTATAAGTTACAAAACACTTGAATTGGTCCTGTGACGGTTATCCAGTCCAGCGTACAATGCCAAATTCTGCAGTTGTTGAATACGATGATGGAACTGAAAGAGAATTACCTGTTAACAAATTGAGACCTTACATCAATTATATCGAACAAATCAGGCTTATTTTCTACGAAGACAATGTCTCTCACGTAAATTGAAAAAAATCGAAGATTGAAATGCTGTGAAAATAATTAATAATGTTTACTGTTATTGTGTTTTGATATATATATGTAAGAATGGGTTAAGATGAAACATTTCTAAATGTAACATGGTATGAAAAATTATTATTAAGTTATTAAATTTTTTTTCTTGAAAATATTATGTGGTTTGAAATATGCAATATTAATGTGTTGTTAAATCAGTATGTTCATATGTTGAAGGCCCAGACCACACGACCAACCCAAGGGGTTTGTGGTAACAAGTTGTGTGGCCGGAGTATGTTCATATGTGTAAATTTTTATGTATCAGTATGCACTTCTTAAATTGAGGACTGCATTTTCAGTGTATAAGGGTACATAAAGCTTATTTTCCACATTATCTTTAAAGAAACGAATGTGTTTCTTTTGAGGAAGGAGTAGTAAGGCACTAACAATTCATTTTTTGATCTTTGCAAATCAGCAAGAAAGACTCCACCATCAAGAACATGCAGGAAAGAATGGTGCCTCAGAAGTTTACTACCCATGTGCACAAGTTTGTGCTTATTTAAACTACATTTAAGCGCAAAACATATTTGAACATTTCACAAACAAATGGCTTCCATCTATGTGCACATGCTTGTGTTCTTTTAAAAAACTTTTACAACAATACAACAAACATCGCAAAACAGTTACCTTACACCTTTCTGGAAGGTCGGGAGGTCTGGGTTTCAACAACAACAACAACAAGCATCGCAACAAATTTGTTTTCATCTGTGTGCACAAGTTTGTGTTGATTTAAAGTATCTTTTCTCGTAAAACTTTTCTGACATATTTCACATAGAATATGCACACTTTTGTGTTGATTTAAATTACTTCTGTGTACAAAACCTTTATGACATATATTACAAACTAATGGTTATTTATCTGTGTGCACACGCATGTGCTTACTTAAATTCGATTTAACTGCAAAACTTTTCCGACACAATTCACAAACAAAAGGCTTTTCACCTGTGTGCAAATGTCTGTGCTCTTTTAAATTACGATTTTGTGAAAAACCTTTATGACATATTTCACACTCAAATGGCTTTTCACCAGTGTGCAAACGTCTGTGCTCTTTTAAATTACGAATTTGTGAAAAACCTTTATGACATATTTCACACACAAATGGCTTTTCACCAGTGTGCACACGTATGTGCTCATTTAACTTTGATTTTATTGCAAAACCTTTCAGACACGTTTCACAAACAAATGGCTTTTCAACTGAGTGCATAATTTTGTGTTGATTTAAACTATTTTTCACTAAAAAAACCTTTATGACTTACGTCACACGTAAATGGCTTTTCACCTGTGTGCACACTTATGTGTTTCTTTAAAATATCTTTCCTGGAAAAAGCTCTATGACACAGTTCACACACAAATGGTTTTTCACCAGTGTGCACAAGATTGTGCATATTTAAACAATTTTTCTTTGAAAAACCTTTATGACATATGGCACACACAAATGGCTTTTCACCCGTGTGCACACGTTTGTGCTCATTTAAACTATCTTTTCGTGTAAAACTTTTTTGACAGATTTCACAAACAAATGGTTTTTCACTTGTGTGCACAAGTAGGTGTGCATTTAATTTTGATTTTTGTGTGAAACCTTTCTGACATATTTCACAAACAAATGGGTTTTCACCTGTGTGCAAAAGTAGGTGTGTATTTAAATTCGATTTTTGTGTGAAACCTTTCTGACATATTTCACAAACAAATGGTTTTTCACCTGTGTGCACAAGTAGGTGTGTATTTAAATTTGATTTTAGTGTGAAACCTCTCAGACATATTTCACAAACAAATGGTTTTTCATTTGTGTGCACATGCATATGCTGATTTAAATTTGATTTTAGTGCAAAACCTGTCTGACAGATTTCACACACAAATGGCTTTTCACCCGTGTGCACACATTTGTGCTCATTTAAACTATCTTTCCGTGCAAAACTTTTATGACATATGTCACACACAAATGGCTTTTCACCCATGTGCACACGTTTGTGCTCATTTAAATTATCTTTACATGCAAAACTTGTTTGACAGATTTCACAAACAAATGATTTTTCACCTGTGTGCACAAGTAGGTGTGCATTTAAATTTGATTTTAGTGTGAAACCTCTCTGACATATTTCACACACAAATAGCTTTTCACCCGTGTGCACATGTTTGTGCTTATTTAAATGATCTTTTCGTGCAAAACTTTTTTGACAGATTTCACAAACAAATGGTTTTTCACCTGTGTGCACAAGTAGGTGTTTATTTAAATTTGATTTTAGTGTGAAACCTTTCTGACATATTTCACAAACAAATGATTTTTCACCTGTGTGCACAAGTAGGTGTGCATTTAAATTTGATTTTAGTGTGAAACCTCTCTGACATATGTCACACCCAAATGTCTTGTCACCCATGTGGACACGTTTGTGCTCATTTAAACTATGTTTGTGTGCAAAACTTTTTTGACAGATTTCACAAACAAATGGTTTTTCACCTGTGTACACAAGTAGGTGTGTTATTAAAGTTGACTTTTGTGTGAAACATTTTTGACAGATTTCACAAACAAATGGTTTTTCACCTGTGTGCACAAGTAGGTGTTTATTTAAATTTGATTTTAGTGTGAAACCTTTCTGACATATTTCACAAACAAATGATTTTTCACCTGTGTGCACAAGTAGGTGTGCATTTAAATTTGATTTTAGTGTGAAACCTCTCTGACATATGTCACACCCAAATGTCTTGTCACCCATGTGGACATGTTTGTGCTCATTTAAATTATCTTTTCGTGCAAAACTTTTTTGACAGATTTCACAAACAAATGGTTTTTCACCTGTGTGCACAAGTAGGTGTTTATTTAAATTTGATTTTAGTGTGAAACCTCTCTGACATATTTCACAAACAAATGGTTTTTCATTTGTGTGCACATGCATATGCCGATTTAAATTTGATTTTAGTGCAAACCTTTCTGACATGTTTCACAAATAAATGGCTTTTCAACTGAGTGCACACTTTTATGTTGATTTAAGCTATTTTTCTTTAAAAAACCTTTACGGTCACACACAAATGGCTTTTCACCAGTTTGCACACGTGTGTGTTCTTATTTAAAGTTGATTTTCGTGCAAAACATTTCTGACATATTTCACACACAAATGGCTTTTCACCCATGTGCACACGTTTGTGCTTATTTAAACTATATTTTATTGCAAAACTTTTTTGACAGATTGTACAAACAAATGGTGTTTTAACTGTGTGCACAAGTATGTGTTTATTTAAAGTTGATTTTTGTGCGAAACCTTTCTGACATATTTCACAAACAAATAGTTTTTCATTTGTGTGCAAATACATATGCTGATTTAAATTTGATTTTTGTGGAATACCTTTCTGACACGTTTCACAAATAAATGGCTTTTCTACCGAGTGCACACTTTTGTGTTGATGTAAGCTATTTTTCACTAAAAAAACCTTTATGGTCACACACAAATGGCTTTTCACCAGTATGCACACGTATGTGCTTATTTAATGTTAATTTTCAAGCAAAATGTCTCTGACATATTTTACAAACAAATGGTATTTCACCCATGTGCACAAATTTGTGCTTATTTAAACTATATTTTAGTGCAAAACTTTTTAGACACATTTCACAAACAAATGGCAGATCACTTGTGTGCACATGTTTGTGTTTATTTAAAGAACGTTTATGTGAAAAACTTTATAGCATATTTCACATATAAATGATTTTTCACTTGTGTGCATAAGTTTGTGATGATTTAATGTTTTCTGTAGTTCAAAACTTTTCTGATATATTTTTTAAACAAATTGCTTTTTAGCTGTCTGCAAACATTTGTGTTGATTAAAACCATATTTATGTCCAAAACCTTTTTGACATAAATGGTTTTTCACTTGTATGCCCATGTTTGTGTGGATTTAAATGACTTTTTTGTGTGTAATCTTTCTGACATATTTCAGATGCAAATGGCTGTTCACCTGTGTGCACACATTTATGTTCAATTAAATAACTTTTCAGTGAAAAACTTTTACAACATACTTCACATACAAAAGGCTTTTTACCTGAGTGTGCAAGTTTGAGAGAACAACAGTCTTGTGCAAAACCTTTATTACACATTTCACAAACAAATAACTTTTAATCTATGTGCACACATTTGTGTTCATTTAAGTTACATTTTTGTAAAAAATCTTTCTTGCACAATTCACGTACAAATAGCTTCTCATTTGTGTGCACAAGTATGTGTTTATTTAAATGATCGTTTACTGTAAAACCTTTTTGACACATTTCACATACATATGCCTTTTGACCTCTGTACAGATGTTTGTATTAATTTAAATGATCAGTTTCTGCAAAACTTTTTGTTACATTTCAGATACAAATGGGTTTTTTTCTGTGTAATGAAGTTTGTATTGATTTAAGTTATTTTTTTAAGCAAATGCATTCTTCACATATATAGCTACCGAATATTCTTCCCATATGGCTGCCAAAATGAATGCACTTGTTTATATTCATCTACACCACTTTTTTGTGCAATCTCTTTCTTGGACACTTTACATACAAATGCTTTTATTCGTGTGTATTTAATGCATTTTTATATGTAAATTCTGGGTAAGCCTCAGATGTCTTAAGACATTTTTTATATACAGATATTGACTTTCTGGTAGGTCGGACGGTCTGGGTCTCAACAACAACAACATACAGATATTGTGTTTCACGTACAAGTTGATTCAAACTAAGTTATGGTAAATATTTTTCTATGTATTTTCTAAAAAAATTAATTTTAAATGGTTATGAACCTGTTTACCCTATCTAAATCACCATTATGTTCAAATTCATTTTAATCTTTAATGACTTTTTAACTGTGTGCACTACTGTTTATTGAAGCAAACATGCTTTTATCTCATGTGGTAGACCCAGACCACACGATTAACCCGAAGACATATAGCAGCTAAAATGTGTGGCCGGGATATATCTCATGTATGATGATTTTTTACTTCTCAAACAGTTGGGTTTCATTAAATCAGTTATTTATGCAAATGCCTTCTGACTTGCTTCACATACAGAGTTTCTGAACAATATTTATAAATGTCGATGTAAATGGGATTATTTGAAGAAATGCTTTATGGAAAATATAAAATAAAAGGAAGTTATTTTTTTGATTATCATATGCTGCTTTATTACGTATATGTATCAAACAAATGTTGACTTAAAAGTTTTTTGGTAGAAAATGCATTCTTACGTAAGTCACTATTTCCTGTTCTTCTTCTTCTTCTAGGTTCCATTGCAACCAACTTTTTATCAATGTGACTGCTGCAAGAACCCCTCGTGACCACATCAATTCTGGACAACCAATCACTGACATCTAACAAAAAAATCTGTAACCTCCCACAATCTTTTTAGTTTCTGGAAGAATTTCAGCATTTTCTATAGATGAGTTTCATGTGACGTCACGTTCGTGTTTCAACGGCACAGCGGCCATGTTCTTTGTAACATAAGTCTATCCGTATATTACAGATGATTTTTAGAAATTTACAATCATTTAGTGCATAATTTTAGTAGGATATATCAAGATTTATCTTCTCTTAGGATTATTTAGCACAAATATTCATAAAAAGATGTGTTTTTATGACAAAAATTTCATATTGCCGCTACAAGCATATATGCACAATATTTGATTTTGGAAGTTTACTAAAGGAATTGGGTGAGTTACATTTAAAATTACTTTGTTGACATCTATCCTTGCATTATGTAATCATATCTGTGCCATCAAAGTTTGTTTATTTAATTGAGCTATTTTTATTTCATGCACTTAAAACACCCATATTGCAACCAACGTCTGTTAAAATAGTGCTAATGTCTGATTAACTAATCAGTCACTAAATTTAACGGCCCTCTAAAGCATGCTTAAAAACCACCCCGTCCCACCAAGCTATTCGACTGTTTAAAACGTTCCGGTTAGTTAATCAATGATTAAACCGATTTCTAGATGATACGAGCTCTCTGATTGGTCCGTTATTTCTATCTCGAAAATACAACTCCAACTTCTACATGTTTACGTTCTTACTTCTCGGAAGGGAGCAATTTATTTATTTTCGTGTTATATCAAATTTGTTCTACAGGAATAATATAAATAGCATTCACGTTTACACAAATATATATACATTATGAGAAAAGATTTTGCTATAATTTATCGGGAATTCTTTCCTTTTTAAGGAAATACGTATTTGAAATTAATGCATATATTTCTAATTTAAGAAGTTACCCGATTAAAAAAAATCTCTCTTTTTAATTGTATTACGATCAGTATATATAGTTCCTTTAATTCGCACTATAAATACTATTTCAATGTGGTAGATTTGTATGAATGGTACTGCCAAAAATGTAGAGAAATGTGTGTGTGTGGAATGAAAACAACCATAAATGTAATTTCATAACTTGGGTTGGGAACCAGTGATTAGTATGCTCTGCTATGTAACACAATGGTGCTATTAGATCATGATACAAATCCATAAAACAGTAATGCACAAAATTGAAAGAAAAATATATTCCTAATAACAAACTTAAAAGTATATTATGCTTTTGTTTCAAGTATAACTCTATAATAGGATAGGTATGAATTAAATAGGCCCTATCCAAGAGCCAGGTGGTGCGTCAGTTAATATGGATGAGCAAAATACATACTGGCAGGGTTGTGAAATCAGTGACTCAAACCATGGACTTCAACTCCTCTTTTTGTTTTTCTACTATCTGACACAGACTCCTCCTATTTTCTAATATCAGTCTCCAATACTGACATAAATAGAAATTAGTTTTATATTTTTTATATCAATGGTTTTTAATTGTTAAACGTTGGATGTTTTCTTAATTTATTGCCTAAAAATCTCTCTATATTAAAAATAAAGTAGCTGACGCCACCACTGTTTGACAAATTTCTCATTTCTCGAGATTCTTTGCTTTGTATTGCAAAAACTATTGCATATAAAAATATGAAATTTGGTACACTTGTTGGAAAAGCTTTGGGAAATACGCTGCAATAAATTGTTTTTTGATATATATTGTAGTTTAAGAAATATTTAATATCGAAGTCAAAGACAAAATATTTGAGCTGCGAGTTCACGTCCTGGATAGACTAACTATAGCAAGACCACAAATTTTTGCAGGCAGGTACCTACATGGGGGAATTTTCCCCCTTCTCTAATTTTGACGTACTTTTTGAAATATTTTCCTTTTTATGCACTTCTGAAGTGAACTTTTTTTCGTATCGGCACATCTAGTGATTTCTCTGTCTCGTACCGTAAAAACTATAGTATACCAAAATATGAAATTTGAATTTGTATACCAAAATTTGAAAAATATGAATTAATGTAACATACCATCTAAAGTCTAGATTTAAAAATTTTTATGTACACACACGTTTTCAGTTTGACTTAACGTACAGGGTTAAAAAAAAAGAGAGGGGTCTGGAGCAGGAGTTCGATGCTCAAATAGATTTAAAATGTTTTATTAAATTGATTTCAATTGAATTTTAAGAACAGGTGTCATATTATCCTTTTTTCTGCGATTGGTGACATAGAAATGCCACCTAGGCTGTCAGACAGCATGTCTGCCATAACCGAAATGCATAAAAATATAAAATTAATATTGATTTAATACAATTATAGAAATTTTGATTAAATAAAAGAAGAGCAGCCATATTTTTTATTTTATATAAGAATGGTCATTCTCTGTCGGAAGCCGCAATGTTGTAACAGTCGTTTGTGCAGCAGTTGATTTGTAGCAATTTGAACATGAACCTATGCCTGCTATGCGAGTTTTGCTCGCCCACTAAAAAAACATCACAGAAAGCAGTTCTAGTGGCCTTCGAAGATTGCACGTAGCAACAGGTATTCCTTGGCACATAAAGTACAGTTAGATCCATACAATGGATGTAACATGAAAATTAGAAAATTTTAAAAACTTTAAAATGACAAATATACAAAAGAAAGCAAATGTGAACAACTTAATTTTTTAAATACAATGTAAACCCATTAAAGTGATATTTTGAATTCATTCCTCACAATGTATACAAAATATAAATTAACTGCAAAATTGAAAAATAAAAATCCTATTAGCCCCCTCCATTGTGCTCAAAGTCAGCCTACCGCACACTAGCTATAATAAATATTTTTTTTATTAAAAGATTTAATTTAACTTATTGGACATCTACTGTTATTTGAAATATGTATTTTCAAAAATACGTATATAAATAAAAATATTTAAAAGTACGTATTAAAATTCGTATTTTATACGTATTTTTAAAAATAGGTATAAAAATTGTAAAATAAAATACTCCTTCCACAGACGTAGTTAATTTCCAGCATGAACTATAACTCAGATATTAATATTCTAAACTATCTAATAATGCGAATTACTAGACGAGATCGTATTCTAAACTAACATCTCTGTGCACAGGCGCAGTTCTCTGAAGCCCCTACTGAGTCTCTGAAGCTCCTCAGCAATCACTTAAAGATCAGGACACTACACTACCTGAGGAATTATACAGTGCATTGAAAATTCGCTTAGAGGAAAGGCATAGTGAACTAGAAAATATTTTAAGGTATTTACATAATTATAACGACTTTAAAAAAGAAAATGAAAATGACGAAAAGAAGCTAACAAAGTCAAATTTAATTAAATTCATCGTAAATTTCCACAAAAACATTTATGTAAAGTAAACACAAACCTATCCAGAGGAATTCGTTGAAGATGATGTTGATGTTAATATCGGAAAAAAATTGTCTCTCGAGAAGAAATTACAATTAGCTATAAATAAAAAATTGCCACAAAGAATAATACAAAAGTAATACAAAAAATAGATTTATCCAAAACCGTCAGACGACAGACCGAGTTGTTAGAAGGTGACGGACTTCGAGGTGAATATTTAGAGAAAGTATATCGCTCATTATTAACAGTAACTCCAACCAGCTTGGATGCAGAAAGAACATTTTCAACTGCAGGTAATTTGTGCACAAGAATACGTTCCAGGCTTAATAACAGTTCAATAGATGCATTATGTTTTTAACGATCATATTTCAAAAATATGCAGTTAATAAATTAGTTATTAGTTTTAATAGATATTATATGATAGACTACACAACAAGATTTTTATGTGATATTTACTGTTCTTAATAATAATACTATATACTTTGTTCCTTTAATATATTATAAAACTGAGAATATTTTCTGTTACTAATGTTATAAATTATTATTTTACTGCTCTTATAAATAATATTTGATTATAACATTTGCTCCTTTATTTTATATTTGTACATAACAAAATTGTTTATATTTTTATAGTCTATGCATTTTTTGTTTAAAACTAATAAATATAGCAAAGAAACAACTGTGTTTTTGTACCTTTTTTGAAAAATTCCTAATACCAGTATTAATACCGGCATTCCGGTATAACGTTTAAAAAAATACCGAATACCGGTATTGCATTTTTGGTCCGGTATTGCAATCACTAATTATGATGTTGCACAATGCGGAAATAGTTGTCAGATTGGAATGTTCTCTAAATCAAAGTAGGGATTGCCAGAAATCCACCAAATAATCGGCAAAAATGAAAATGGGATAATACGACATCTGTACCAGATTTTATTCAAAGAAGAAGGGTTTTGCACCTTACAATATCCAGAAATGAACCGTAATAAATTCGATTCCATTGTAATGATTATACAGGACATTCACAATAAATAAACTGATTTTTTAAATTACTTATTAAGCAGAATACGCGTGGTTTCACTAGTATAAAATAAAGCAAAAGCTTGTGAAGTATTTATCACTATACTTTAGTAATGTTTCCGGAAATGCCTTTAAATTATGATGCTGTGTAAACTGGTTATACTTCTCTATGAATATTCTATAAAGCCTTGAAATTATGATGTAATGTAAACTGATTATACTGAACTAGGGTTATAATGACTGCTTGTGTATAATGTACAAAATTCAAAATCTTCATGAATATTCTATATACATTTTGTAATTAGGTTCCATTTTAAGTGAGCTCATACATAAGAAAACTTCGGTTATCTAAATTTATAAGAAAGCTTAACCAAAAATTACTTCGAATTGAATTCATGGATAATGCATTTTAAAATGGTTACAAATAGCAAAATATAAATATAAAATTATTTGAAATCTGCAAATTACATATAATTTCAAATAAATATCCATTTTTGAAGACAATAAAACTCACAAATGCATATAAATAAGGAAAAATACTTAAATTACATCAGAATTCTACAAAAATAGCTGTAAAGTAAAATCTCATTAAAAATACAGCATAAAACAAATTTCATCCATATCAATCAGTTCAACGATACATGATGGAGGTGGTGATTTTAATCTCTTTGTGTTTCGTCTTAACTTGTGTGAAGAAAACTGATGTACGAATAAACAAACTTTGTTACATTTTAATTAACTAACTGAAATAAAATTAAGGGTTTTTTACATTGAACTTCTCAAATACTTAACAGCAAACAGGGGTCCAGCATAATATTTCAAGTGTGACGCAGATCTATTTATAAAATTTCAAAGTGTTTTCACATTAATTGAAACTTAGTATGAACTGTTTTGTATAAAATGAGCGACAGTACAGTGAAATGTATATATATGCAGTATCCACTCTGTATAAATAATTCTGTTTACAGTTAAATCTTGCTATACGACTAGACTTAAAATCAATAATTTACAGGTTACAATTATAGCCTAACCTTTTACATGATATGTAACTTCCCAATCACAATCTGTCATGCATTTCAAAAGGCTGATATTGCAGCATTTCTATGACAAACATTTATATTCATCATAGAAAAAATTCTGAAAATTCTATACATAGCAGAATTAAAAATTTTAGCACAGAATTTACTCGCCAAACGATTCTTTTACTTATCAGTACCATATAAATAACATTGCATAAAGTTTGCCATTTCTTATACATTGAAGAAATAAATCCATATGTAGATTTTTTTTGCTATTCAGATGAAAACGTCTACTTCTCATTTACAAATGGAAATTTTGTACCCTGTGCATTGTGTAATCAAACTTCATTTGAAGCGAACTCATGTATAAGAAATCTTCACGATAAAATACTATGAACTAAATTCTTATATATCGCATTTTAAAATGTTTCCAAATAACAAAATATGAAAAAAATTATTTAAAAATTGTGAGTTTAATGTAATTTTAAATAAATATCCATTTTCGGTGGTGATAAAACTAATAGAAATGTATATAAATTAAGAAATTATTTAAATTAAAACAATATGCTATAGTAAAACTGTCACTAAAATTACAATATGTAAAAAATTTGTAATGGTATCAACCAGCTTGGAACAAGTTTTTTCTTTAAAATAAAAAAACAAAGCATCCATGTCAAGAAAAGCAAAGAGACAGACATAAAAATCTTCTTGCCTTTGACGTAATTGCTATGTCTTTTTATCCTGAAAAATTAGATATTTCTTGTTTCCGAAACCGGTTGATACTGATACTATTTGTTATATGCTGTAATTGTAAAGAAGCTTTTACTTTAAGGATAAAAACATATGTGATTTGTAGACTATCCGTAATTTCAAATAAATATCCGGAATGTCGCCAACTTGGCGACTTTTTGAAATGTTGCCAAATTAACGAAAATCTCGCCAAATGGATAAAAATGACGCTAAATCAATGAAAATGACGACCAATTGTCGAAAATTTAATATCTTGAAAAGAATATTAGTATCTACTATATGAAAAACCTTTTTTTTTACTGTAAAAGTATTAAATTCATTCCATTATATAAGGAAAGTCATGTGTTGCCCACATCAGATTTTTTTCTTACATAATGCAATGAATTTACATCTTTCACAGTGACAAAACAATGTATAAGATTCACGGCCCCATATGTTTAGGTGTAATTTTTTTCACAGTTTTGCATGGTAAATCCCGAGCAACACCGGGTATTCGCTGCTAGTATAATATAAAGAAACTTAAAATTTGCAATCATGCGCAAATTACTATTGTATATTAATGACATTGTTAATCAAAATGTTCTGTTAAAATATTTAATTTAATGCCCCTAAAAAGAAGTTAGAGAATTTCTGTTCTCGCTATACAAAATTATCTTCACGGGGCCCCCCGGTGACCTAAAAGACTACAATTAATATAATATTTACATTAAATAAGTATGGAACAAATATATGCAAGAAGAAAAACAGTAAACCAGCGCGAGCCGAAATATCTGTACTGATACAACAAAATGTAACGCAAAGGACTTCTCTTTCGTTACTGGATCAAAATCATAAGACACCTGCTAAACAGCAACAACTGTACCCCTTCGTTCATTTCCCCAATACCAGTCAATCATTCACCCACCCCTCAAATCTCCACACCAAGAATTTTCACCCCCATTTTTCCCCTGGGAGGATAGGAGGTGTGGCTAACGTTGAAAATTGGAAGTTTCAGCAGTTGAAACGCGATTTACTATTCCAATATATTAATCCCAAATTAATTCAAAAATCTAAAAAAATCTTAAAAAGAAGCCAGAAGTATAATCTATTGAACGCTGTTTTTCAAAATGTGAAACGTTTGATAGTTAATTTTTCATAGTGCAATTAAGAAGGTGATGTTTTATCTAAGAAATTTTGACAAATTAACTCCATTTCAAGATATATTTAAAATAAAATTTAAAAAATTGATGACAGAGTTCAATGCATTAAACTGTCTACAATCATGTGCAAAAAACAGAATTTTAAATTATTCATTTGCTAATGTGTAATTAGCGAAGAACTTCCCCCATAGGTTAACATGGGCATGAAAGCTAACCGAAGCGTCGCCTTAAGGCCAAACAACACAGTTTGTATGTACAAAAAATCCCATGTAATGAAGAAATTCTTTTCTAATTAGGATTTAGGGAGAGGGAGCAGATCCATAAATCTTCCCCCTCCCCTGGATACACCTTGTAATATATAACAGAAAATGTGTGAATTTTCTCTTTCAATGTGAGCACAGTTCCTACTAATTACCAAGTTCAACATTAAATCATATAATATAAAGTAAAAGTTTAAAAACGTATTACAAACACTAAAGCATTCATAAAATTATTTAATAATGCAATATTTTGCCTGAAATTTTGTACATATTTAACTATAGTTAAAGGAATGCATTTACAAAGCAATATAGAAATGTGATAAAATAAATTTAATTTTTTTCTAAGATTAACTTTGTTTTATGATCAAGATATCTAAAAATAATATTTGAAAAATATAAAACAATTATTTTGAACATACCTTAAATCTTAGATGGTAGCAGTGGGATGGATATTCCCTCTTAATCTATTGTTTCAGCTAATAATTATTTTTTTTTAAATTTAGTTGCATGTTGGGAGATGCACCACTGATGAGATTATTATAGTAGTGCATGAGAAATTAAAATAAATTTGCTTTTTGCATTTTCTTTAAAGCAATATCGGCAATTACAGCATTGAAATCAATGTGGGAAGCAAGTTCATGCCTGCGAGGAGCAATTTAATCTAATAGTAGCTCTTTGGTTCTGTAGAAAGACACTAGAATTTTCCTTTCTACAGTCCTGCATTTAGTTGTCACCTCCGAGAGGTGACAATTTAGTTGGATACCAGGACACCCCGTCGCGGTAATCGGTTTACGAGAAGGGCTTCCCAAACTTATAATTTCACAAAGAAAACCTGTAAACAAGGATGGGCTCAGTTGTCAGTTGGATGTGAATGATATGAGCTGTAAACGTCAACGAATGAGCCAAAGCAAACTTACCCGTTAGTGTTATAAACCTATTTATTTTATCAGTGCAATTCTAGAAAATTGCTAACTGTTTTCCCTGTAGTGATCGGTTTTTTATTGCCTTATTGATATCGTCTTTCTTAACAACAAATAATGGACAGATTCTGCTGTTAAACACAATGACCCTGTGCAGCTATTTCTACTCAGATGACTTGTATTGAATTAGGGATACCTTCTTTAAACCTTTTTTTAACTATTTCGGAAATCGAACAATCTTAAATTAACAATCGAACAATCTTAAATTTTTTTTTCAAAAGTAATTTAGAAAAAAAAATTATAAATTCATACACAGCTGTTCAATAATAAATATTTTTATTCTCAGCAATGTTCACGGGCCCCTAACAGTCACTGGGCCCCAGTACTATGGTTCCTACTGACGCCCTCTTTGTGGGGCCCCCTGCTCAAGAGAAACGTCATTGAAACTTCACGATCACACTTTTGTAAAATTTTGCATGAAGTGCTTAAACATTTGAGATAGATTTTTTTCATCAAACTTTTCAAAACGTGTAATTTTTAATACATTTTCAGTGTTGTATACAATAAAATGGGTTTATTTTATTTCATTTCGATTACATTTTGCTTATTAAGTGTTAAATTTTATTTCATATTTTTCCTTTTAATTTTATGAGCATCTTTATTCTGTGCGTAAAGTTTTGAGACGGACGTTATATATAATAATAATAATAATAATAGTTTGAAATTCCTATGATAGAATAGAGAGAAGTTGCATCTTAAAAATCCTAACTTTAAATGAAACCTACATAATAAAAATAAGTATTAAATTGCGAATCATCAAGCAAATGGAAAAAAATGCAAATTTATAGTCACCAAGCTAAAGATAATCAGCAAATATAAAAGTTATGGAATCGATAATAGAAATAGAAACAAATTCCAAGCATTAATGCTATACACGTAGACAAGGACTAGGCCTAAATAATTGAACTGTTCATCTTCCCACTCTCACATGGTACTTGCTTCGGGAATGTAGTTGTTTCTGGGAGTGTTTCCCGGGTTTAAAAGCATACTTCAACCAGGAAAAGGGGTCACAATCCCCCCTGACCTTGCTACTTCACCGTAAGCAAACCTCTTATTATTATAATTTTGGTCTTTTATATCTCTCCTTTCTTAATACAAATTTATATATATATATATATATATATATATATATATATATATATATATATACAGAGTGTCCAGTGTTTTCGGTGCCCAATGGCTATTTCCTCAACCATTAGTCACAGAGATATACTTCCAATTGCAAAAATGTTTTAAATTTTAAAATCTATTATCTTAGAAACATTTTAAATCAATAAATACATTTCTGAAAGAAATACGAAATATAAATTTTACGGTCCCCCGGTCCTACTAATTATATTTAGGAAAATCATCCTCATACAATTTCATGCAAAATAAAAAAAATCTTCCTTTTACGACCAATATTCACCGAGTTATGAAGCATTAAACTTTATGACCTAAGTCACTTTTCCACGCTTAAAAATGTTCCGTTTCAGGCAACCAACCAATCAGGGATCGTATTGACCATTTCTCAGCACAAAAAGTGCTCCAACTTTAAACAGCTATAAATTGCTCAATTTTGGTCGTGAAAGGATGATTTTTTTTTTATTTTGCATAAAATTGTATGAGGATGATTTTCCTAAATATAATTGGTAGAATCGGGGCATTGTATAAGAATTTATATTTCGTATTTCTTTCAAAAATGTATTTATTGATTTAAACTGTTTCTAAGATAATAGATAGAAAATTTAAAACATTTTTGCAATTGGAACTGTATCTGTGACAAACGGTTGAGGAAATAGCGATTGGGCACCTATAGCACTGGACACCTTGTATATATATATATATATATATATATATATATAAATTTCTATAAAGAAATCAGAGATATGAAAAATCAAAAGTATAACAACAAGGTTTGCTTACGGGGCTGTAGCAAGGTCAGGGGGGATTGTGATCCCTTTTCCTGGTTGAAGTATGCTTTTAAACACGGAAAACACTCCCAGAAACAACTACATGCCAGAAGCAAGTACCATGCGTGAGTGGGAAGATGAACATTCCAATTATTTAGGCCTAGTCCTTGTCTACGTGAATAGCATTAATGCTTGGAATTTTTTCTATTTCTATTATCGATTCCATAACTTTTATATTTGTTGATTATCTTTAGCTTGATGACCCTCAATTTGCATTTTTTTCCCATTTGCTTGATGATTCGCTATTTAATACTTATTTTTATTATGTAGGTTTCATTTAAAGTTAAGATTTTTAAGTTGCAACTTCTCTCTGTTCTATCAATGGAACTTCAAACTATTATTATTATTATTATATATAAGGTCCGTCTCAAAAGTTTACGCACAGAATAAAGATGCTCATAAAATTAAAAGGAAAAATATGAAATAAAATTTAACACTAAATAATCAAAATGTAATCGAAATGAAATAAAATAAACCCATTTTATTGTGTGCAACACTAAAAAGGTATTAAAAATTACACGATTTGAAAAGTTTGATGAAAAAACACCGTTTCAAAAGTCTAAGCACTTTATGCGAAATTTTACAAATGTGTGCTGATGACCTTGCAATGACGTTTCTCTTGAGTGGTAGGAAAGCAAAGCGATAACTTCTGCTGGTGAATCAAAATGCCGAAGTCTTTAGAGATTATAAAAGTGGAGGTTTCGGGGATTTTAAAGTCAAAATCTGAAGGTAAGACTGTTCGTGAAATTGCTATTACTTGAAATCGACCAAAGGGTGGTATATATCGAGTACTTGCCAGGGACTACCACTTTGATAGGAAACTAAGATGTGGATGGCCTCGTGTAACAAGTGCGCAGACAGATCGACGGATTCAGAGATAGGTGTCAGCACAAAATATGTCCTTACGTCAATTAAAAAATAACCTCGGCGTATAGATCTCAAAGGACATAATACATAGACTTAGCAGGGAATGCTGAAGGAAATGGCTCGCAAAGACAGAATGGAGTGGACTCGAAAGTACATGCTTTATGGAGACAAATGGATCTCATTATTATTCAGCGACGTGAAAAAATGGAATGTGAATGGCCCTGATGGCCGGACTTCATTTGGTTCAGTAGTTTCGGAGAATAGCAGGGTACCACGATTTAGCGATAGACTGACCGACAACAAAAAAATAAAAAATATTTATTTTGTGTTTTGTAATTAGTCCCTTCAAAAGCGTATAGATCTTTAAAAGTGATACGTGCAAATACTTCTATTTAGCCAGGGAAGTATAATAAATATCCCAACAAGAGTTACAAAAATATCCTTTTTATATCTAATTTCTTTTCCAGCAACACACATAGAAAAGGAAAAGTATTGTGATGGGGATCAAAAATCGGACGCTCGGATTTTGATAAATTTATCAGTGAATACTAATCAACCATAATCAGCATCCTTGAATACTAATCAACCATATTTTAAATGATGTCTATCTATATGTGCAGTGTTTCTCTCAGGACATATTGTATGAGGGAAGAGGAGAAAATGAAACCTCAAAGGAGTAAAATTATCTGATATAATGTTAACTAACTACTATATAGAAGTAATTACTATATATATACATATATGGAAGTCATGAATATGTATAGCAAACACTTATTCAAACATTGCTAGAAAAACTTGCTTCGGTTAAACAAGAGGATGAAAAATTTTAAAGTAATGTAAATTGAATTATAATTACAAAATTTTATTCTGAAAATAGTCAAGCATGAAATAAAATTATAAAAATAATTCAAATGCTGCCACATAAGAAGTGGAAATTAGGTTAAATTCACAAAAAGTATTTTGTGAGTTTCTGAACTTATTAGCATTTGGTTCGGTATCATAAAATGTATCGGGCCGGGGGGGAGGGGGTTGCTCCCCTCAAATGTATTTCTGAAAGACACACTAAGTCTTTGGCAATGATATCTCTATAACAAATCAATAAAATAGAATACAATTTGGTAATACTTCTTCAATCAATAAATATCAGAGATTCATTAATTTTCTGGTGAATGGGACAGAAGAAAGCTATCAATTTTTCGAACATTTAAAATTAAAAAAAATCTGATGTGGGCATCATATGATTTTCTTTATATAATGCAATGAATTTACTGCTTTTACAGTAAAAAAATTAGATTATTTTTATAGCAGTCATTTATATTCTTTCCAAGATATTGAATTTTCGTCAATGAGTCGTCATTTTCCATGTCGTCGTCATTGATTTAGAGTCATTTTTATCCATTTGGCGAGTTTTTCGTTAATTTAGCAACATTTAAAAAAGTCGCCAAGTTAGCGACATTCCACCAAATTCGTCGCCAAAATCTCGCCACTATATTAGAGGTTTTGATTTTTTGACGATTTTTTCAAAATTTCTCTCGAAGATTTAGGGGGTTCTGAACATCCGATTGCGTATAAAAACAATAGGCTTCCAGTGTTTTCAGATTGTGATTTTTGTACCAAATTTCGTTCGAATCGGTCCATTAGTTCTTCAGTTATCGTCTCCACAGACTCACTGACACACACACACAGACATCACTTCAAAAATGTTTGATTCGTGATCAGGGATGCTTGAAACGTGCTCTCCCGTCGAAAACTCGAATTCGAATTTTCGACCCCGTCACAATACTTTCCTTATACATTATTGTATATAAGGAAAGTAATAAAATGACCATCAAATGTATAATGCTTAAAACTGTTACAAAAATAAATATGTAATTCAATTTTCACCGAAAAGCGAATATTATCATTTATATAGGACGCTAATACGCACCGTTTTCGAGATATTTTGCATTTTTTATTTGAAACAGGAAAAATAAAAAAAAATTAAATACAATCAATATTATTAAGTTATTGCACATTTTGTGCAATTGCTTTTTACAGGAAATAAATGAATACCATTGTTTAGAAGTTCTCATTGAAAATTTTACTTTATCAAACAAATTAAGCAAATCAAAATATATTTGGTATACAATCAATAACTGACAGCTTCTTAATTTTCTCGCAGGCTAGGATCTTCAAATTTTCTTATTTCGATAATTAAAAAAGAAACTTTTTTTAAATGATTATATTATAATTTGTTACAAAATTATTAATTTTATATTTAATATTTCATTTCTTATATTACACCATTTACAGCACAATAAAATGTGTGTTTTGAGGTATTGCAGGTTTTTGATTTAAAATAGACTTTTTTTTCTTGCATTATATATACTATTCACTATTGTTAAAGGAATAAATGATTTGCAGGTACTTCTAGCCAGAAAGAAATGGACAACATTGTTTAGTAGTTATCACTAGTCGTTTTAAAGATATTAGAAAATTTTACTTTCAGACAGGTATAAATGCATATCTCGAAATAATCAAGCGAGTTACATAATAGAAGCATTCCAAATCGGTATCAATAAAATCCTATTGATTTTCAGCCATATCTAGTTATAAGAAAGTTTTAATTTCTTGTAATTGTTTTCTAAAAACGAATAAATATAGAAACTTTGATTTTTGGCAAAAAGATTTTATGCATAACAGCTTCAATGGAAGCACATCATAAGAAATATCTGAAAAATGGGTACTCTAAAAAAAAAATCATTTTAGTTCTACTGCAAAGTACAAAAAAATTGAGCTTAATTTATACAGTTAAACTTGGCAATGTTATATATATATATTTTATATATTTCATCTTCTCTCTATTCTTTCATTGGATTTTCGAATTACGTTTATTATATATATATATATACATATATTAGTGTTGAATATTGGACACTTTTGATGTATGATAACGTCTTTGTCGGCACCTGGCATGGTAGACTATGTCCGCAAATCGGGCGTAATGAAAAGAGAGAGATTTTGAAGGATTGTAGTTTGGCGTGTAATAGTCGGAGGGGGACGACAGCGGTACCAAGTGTTAGGCTGGGGATGTACGCGTATTGTGAGGGGTGACACGTTCAAGAGATGAATGCGACCGACCGCGAAATAAGATAAAAATTATCAAGCAATAATCAGATTGCTAAATTTTATTTCTTTAATTCTGGTACTTAATTAACATTTCGTAATACATAACTTTATAACTTATTAGACCACTGTTAGCAGTTTGTAGAAATAAATGAAATGTTTATGTAAGCCGTTGCTTCATTTACAAACACTCATGTGATAAGACGTATTCTACGTTGTGGTCGTTTCTTTGGTACAGCCCCTCAAGTCTTTAACTATTTTACATTAATGAAATTTTTGCAGGGCATTTCGTAGAAAAAAAAAAATACCGGTTTTTGAAGATGTGACAGACTTTAATAAATTGTAATGTTCTACTAGCCTACGCTGTGTCCCAAATGTCAGCTCTCTAGGACGTAGGAAAGTATGTTGAAATGCCATCAAAGAAGTTGGAACAGACAGACACACACACATCATTCATGATGAGTTAAGTAATAAAATATATTTAATAGTAAAATGTATTAATATATATGGAATGGCATACATCAGACAACAGATTTTTTTTAATATAAATTTGAGTAGCATCATTTGTATGATACTAATATATTTCGTTCTTGAGATAATGCACAATTTTTTTATTCAAAAAGGAAAACATCAAAAGATTTTATCCTACGAAAGATCCATTCACTTGAAAAACATTTGGAACAAATTGACTAAAGACTGGCGATATAAGTGTTTCTCTATTCTATTGCATTTATAAAGGTTAACAGAAAAATAAATTTCATGGAGGATGGTGGTCAAATTGCTTTCTGCTTGGGGCGGCAAAATACCTAGAGCCGGGCCTGGTCTGGGGTATCTTAACCCGTAAAATTTACAACAATGGAAAGCAATGTGATTCTGTTAAGGAACTTATATTGGCTATTACGGAAGCATGGTACTCCCTGCAACCAGAAAAATTTCAAAAATTGATTTTTTCAATGGAAACACGTTTGTTTGAAGTGATACGAAACCATGGAAATATTATCAATAAGTAACTTCATTATGTATGTTTTATACCAGAATTTTTTTGTACTGTGCTTAAACTTTTGAGACAGTCTATAACCGGCTATTTTTTTATTTTGTATCAAAGTCATGATGAAAAAAATTATTTACATATTTTGATATGGATTATATAAAAGGATTTGCAGTATCTAATGAACGAAAAATGTCACTTTGTTTATTTTGTATTGTTTTCTAGTAATTCCCATTTTCCAGTTGTGCTTAAACTTATGAGACGGACCTTATATATATATATATATATATATATTTAGTATATGTATATACATATATGTTTTGTATATAGCGACGAGTGTAAGATAAGTAAAATAACATGCCTCCCTCCTGCTCGCTCGTTCATAGCATTCCTGGACATATATGGACACACCCTCCTGGTGAAAATATTACATAGTTCACATTTACATTAAAATAAAGTTGTGTGGCTAGTTAAACTAAAAGTTACGTATAGGAAGCTGTCAAAAAAAATATGCATATTCTGGTGATACGTAAAGATGGTTCAGAGAAGATAACTGCTAGGAAAATAAAAATCGGTGAATTGGGAGGCGAGATAGAAAATTGGGGGGGGGGGGGGGGACTTACTGAAGTAAAAGTTACGCTCAGGGATTTGTCATGTTAAAGATACATATCAAGGTGACATGTAAAAATGGTGAAGAGACTTTAGTCACTAGCAGAACCAAAATTGCTCTATTAGGAAACGAGATGTAAAATTATGAGGGCTAGTTAAGCCAAAAGTTAAGCCCAAGGGGTTGACACAACATATGTATATTCAGATGACACGTATAGATGGTGCAGAGACTATAGCCATCATCAGAATTAAACTCGCTAAATTAGAAGCCGGGATAAGAAATATGGAGTGCTACCTCGATTAAAATATATGCCCATGGGTATGTGAGAGATATAATCGCCAGCGGGGGGTCAAAATTTCCAGAAAAATAACGTCAGATAAAAGGATCATGTTGGAAATTTAATTTTAAAGCTTTTTAATAAATATTTAGATATTCTTTAATGTTAAATAGATGAAAAGTAAGACAGCAGGGTAGGCCAAGTGGCTCCTTAAACTGAGTTTCCCATTTTACTCACGATGGACAGAAGCCCCTAAAATATCATAAATAAGCCCCACTTATTCAACTCACTTATTAAAAGAAAACAAAAGCATCTATCAAAGATTTTTTAGATTTCAATTTTCTAAATCTAATACGATTTTGCCATGAACTAAAACTAAAAGATCTAGGTTAATAGATTTAATAAAAGAAATCAAAATTACAAAAAAGAGTAATTTGTTTTCAAATGTTTATTTGAACTTCCAAATTTATTCATAAAAAAAGATGAGAGAGAGAGCATACACATTCTTAAATGTAGAAAACTGAAGCCAAATTTGCGATCTGAGCCAATTTGAGAGGTCCCTCTTCACGTTTTACTACTCTCATATTTCTCTTCGGCGAAAAGATCCTTTCAAAACGCGACACACATCAAGTTTAAAACTGCAATGCCTGTTTTTATATCACGCCAAATATCTAATATTGTTCCCATACCATTCGTTCGCTCAAGATAAGCCTGTAAAAGGGACACGGTTTTAACAAATATCCCTGTGTTTTTCCCTTGAAAATTCTATGCACTACTGTTGCCTACATAATAATGTTAATTATTACGTAGCCAATGGCACTACAACTTTCTGAGAGTCCTCTTTCTCCGAGGAAAGCTGTAGTGCTGTCATCTAGTGACATTTTCCAATACTTATTTTTCTTATAATTCTTATAATTCTCTATTTAATTGAACTCCAAATTCAGATTTTTTCAATAGAAACTGTAATAAATTGTGACCGCTGAATGTATCACATTTTAGAGATGTTTAAATAAAATTGCATTTCAGTTGGAAAGTGTTTCATAATCAATGTTTTATGCATGAGTGATCTTTCTTGTTTATTTTTGCATTGTTGGTCATAAGTGTGTAGAAAACCATTATCCAATGGGGCGGCTCGCTGCCAGAAAAGGTTTATTCAGAATTCTGCAGTAGGGTAATTTGATTTTTTATGTAGATAATATAACAATGGTTTTTTATGTAGATATTTTAACATTAAGAAACATACTTTTAAGATATACAATGAATGTTTTTATTTTAATAATGATTTTACATTAAGAACAGAGCAAGCTGCAAACATTTCATTTTTTGTAAATATTATTTGATGTCGTAAACACGAGAAGATTGCCACAAACATTTTTTATTACCACTGTTGCCAGATATAGAATAAAGTAAATATTTTAAATAACAATTTTATTTTAACACTAAGTGTGTAGAAAAATAGTAACCAATGTGGTGGCTCACTGCCAGCAACGGTTTATTCAGAATTCTGCAGTAGAGTAATTTGAACATCAAAGAGCCGAGACCCAAAATATTTATAATAAAAAATATGATGAATTGTTTATATTGTGTTTATCTCATTCCCACTAGATAGGTAGTAATTATAACCAGGTTCCACTGTATCAAGTTTAATAATGAATAAAATTTATGCTTTGACTCTCATGGGGTAGGTTTTCTGGTGGTTCCTTTAACATTTTGATTGGAACATAAGTACAAAAAAATAATCAGTAGAAATTTGAACAATATTTAATAAGTGAACATTTCAGATTTTATGTAGAGTACAAACATAGATTAGACAACAAAAATATAAAACAAGAAAGTGTGATTTTTGCTAATTGAAATACATTATTATTAATATAAAATGGAAAATTCTAATAATTCCCCAATGTATGCGTTTTATCTCAGTTGGATTGAGAAATGTCACAAATTCTCGCCATTTACTATGAGTAAGGCAAGGCTAAGAAGGTAATAGATTTTTTTTAAACAAATATAAAATATTTTAGAAATCAGGAAAATTACAAAATAAAAAATACTTTTGCTATAAAAAAAAATACAAAATATTGAAGTTCTCCCAAAAAGCAATACAAAAAAATAGTTTAAAAAGTTAAGAGTCATATACACCAAATATCATTTGGGAGATCAAATTTTACCAAAAGCTGTTCATATTTTATGTATTTAATGAATGAAATTTTAGATTAATAATTATATCACCATAAATGCAATTGCTGTTTTTGAGAAAATTACATTCTAATATTTTGCTAAAGAAAGCTGGCATATTAAAATTAGGTGACTACAACATAACAATTATTTTGAGTCCTCTTCCTCAGGCCAAACAATGTTTTCCCTTAACAATCAACAATAAACACAAGTTGATACACAGTTTGGTTCTTAAACAAAGTGACATATAACATGCAGAGTTGGCATAAATTTCTTTAATGAAAGTGTTATACTGGTTATATTAACTAAATATTTTAAGTAAAGGCAATACATAGGATTTTGTTATTTTTACGATGCAGGATTTTGTTATTTTTATAACGTAGGCATTGAGTTTTTGTGACTTGATCAGTCATGGCATTTCTTGCAAAAGGTCAGAAAGTGGATTTGATGTGTTTGGCGGAAGAATTGGGGATAATTACTAAACCTGAATTTAAAATTTTGGATACATAGAAAAATTCTTGGAAGTGAGAATGATGATGAAGAGTTTACGAAAGAACTTCTCCTTACTATTATTAAAGAAAGAAAAGATCAAACAGGAAAGGATGAAAAAGAAAGAAAAGGTAAAATGGAATTTGAGTTAGAAAAACTCAGAATCAAAAGGGGTATTAAGCAGGATTCTATGTCCTCAAATTTAGGGAGTAGTGAAAGCTCAAAAGGCACTTTCGAATGGTTAAAATTGATGCCAAAATTCGACTTGAAGAATGATGATATTATGTTATATTTCGCACTCTTTGAGAGACAAGGTAAAAGAGCCCACGCGGACATGAAGGAATGAGTGTCAAGTCTGTTGTCACTGTTGCCTTCTGAGATCATACAACTGATTGCATGGGAGTCAGAGGAAAAGTTTGAAGATTATGAATACATTAAGGGTATTCTATTGAAGAGATTCAAGATGAATCCAGAAATCTTTCAGAAAAAGTTCCTGTAGATACAGAAAGTTCCCGAGAAATCATGGCATGATTTCGTATTTGAATTAACAGAGTACTTTTAAGAATGGATTGATGGACTCGAAATTAGAGATTTTGATATCCTAACAAAATTGATGATTATTGATCAACTAAAGAAGAGGGTACCTGGGGAGGTACGTGAGCATTTCTTAGGCGAATGGTTGAAAATTGCAGCACCAAATATGTTGGCAGACAAGTTAGATAAATACGAAAGTATATGTGTGACTTATAAGAAATTAAGAGGTATAGTCCGGAAAGAAGAAGTTGAGTATTATCAATGTGAACTTAGGGAGAAGGAAAATTTTTAACTCCCACCAAACATCAAAGGTTCTAGAGAAAAGTTTTGGAAAAATGAAAGTGCTGCAGGAAGTGGGAATCAGAGTTACAAGAGACAACCAGAGTACAATTTAAAAAATGAAGCTTCTAAAAACAGATATAAACTTACTTGCTTTTCATGTGGAACTGAGGGTCATATTTACAAATTTTGTACAATAAGGAATATCTGAACTACTCAGAGAAAATCACCTAACACTAATGCCTAAAGTAATCATATTCGAACTAGAGTCCAAGCATAAAAGTGACTCCCAAGTTCTGACAGCATAAATTACCATACCAGTGTCAGTGCAGGATAAAACCAAGAATAATGTGGATACCCTCCACACCATAAATATAAAATATGGAGAAACTTGTAGGCATAGTAGATACGGGGGCACAAATCTCAGTTGATGGAGACCACGTGCATTGGGGATTTATCAACTCAACTCAAGAAAAAGGAATAACTGATTTTAAACCTTTTTTTTTTCATAAAAGAAATGGTTCTGTAAGTCAACGGAAATAAAGGTGTTCTTTCATAATTGCTTATAAAACAATTTTCTCAACAAATCTGGCATCCGTGACAGGATTTATAAGATGGAAAAACTAAATAAGGAAAGAACACAAGCTAGGCGTTTGCTTACATTGGCGGCACAGCAATTAGAATTTAAATTAACGGCCCTTCCAATGCTGAAAGCAGAAGTGATACCCGATTTCAAGATACTTGAGGATAGAGCGATTTATTTGAATTGGATAGATTTAATGCTAGATGAAGAAGATTTCAAGGAAGAAAATTTCGTCAAGGAAATCGATGGTGCCGAAAGTTATAAAACCTGGTGCATACTTATGAAAACTAAGTATGAAGGTTTATCAGAAAAGAAAGAAATCGAACATTTAAATATTGGTCAAGAAAGTGTTTTTGGACAAGGTAAGCAACATTTCAAGTTACCTAAATTAGAACTGAAACATTTTGAAGGGGATATCAAAAATTGGCTCGGCTTCTGGCGTCAGTTCAGAAAAATCGATGAGGATGAAACAATTGATGACGATGGTACATTTCAGTATTTGGTTCAGGCCACTGAAGACGTCGCCAAGGAACTTGTCGAAAGTTTTCCTCCATCAGGATCCAATTATCATAAAGCATTAGAGCAACTAAAATCGCATTTTGCCAGAGACGAACTTCATATTGAAATATATGTTTGAGATTTGTTACATTTAGTCTTAGCACAAGTTTCAAAGAAGGGAGCCAAGTCGTTAAGCACACTTTATGATAAATTAGAAACTCAATTACGGGCATTAGAAACTTTGGGTGTTACATCTGAAAAATATGCTTCTATATTGTACCTATTAGTAGTATCAGCTCTTCCTGAAGAAACGAGTTTGGGAGAGATCTCGTAGAAAGTTTAATGCTAAAATTGGCGATGAAACTGACAATTTAATGTCTCTCTTACAATTTTTGAAGCTAGAAGTTGAAAGTGAGGAACGATTGCAAATCCCTCGTTCAAGTTTCTCTCATAGCAATAACTCTTCAATACCTACTGCTGCTTGTATTTTTTCCGGTGAAGTAAAAGTGCCAGGAAAAATGTGTTTGTGGTGTAGTAAAACATCTCATAATTTAACAGAGTGTTTCAAAGCTAGACATTTTTCTATGGACAGTAAAAGGGAACTACTTCAGAAAAAAGGAGCCTGTTATGTCTGTTTAAGGGACGGTCACAATGCAAAAAGATGCAAGGCAATAGTTAAATGTCTTATCTGTGATAAACGCCATAATGTTATTATGTGCTCTGAACTGCCAAATCCGTCGCCAAATAAGAAAGCAGAGAAAGAGCCAAGGAAAACAGCAAAGACATTTTTGAATAATGAGAGTGAATCAAATGTTCTATTAACTCATCGAAGTGGTCCGAATCTACTCAAAACAGTGCTTGTCCGAATATTAAGTGAAGGTAAACCTAGATTAGTGAGAGCACTCTTTGACAATGGTTCACAGAGATGGTACATTTGTAGTGATATTCCAAAACGACTAAATCTAAAATCATCAGGTCAAGAGACATTGAGTCATTGTTTATTCGGAGGATCAGAAATCAAACCCAGAGCTCATAATGCATATGACATATCAATACAGAGTTTAGATGAAAAATATCAATACCAGATGTCTGTACTAGATCAAGCTAAAATATGTAGTTCTGTTTCCCAGATAGAAAATCCAAATTTATATCCCTTATTAAAAGAGCAGAATATAGTTTTGAGTGATGCAGGGGAAGGTGCTACAGAAATAGGTCTACTATTCAGAGCAGATTATTCAGGTATGCTAATGACTGATTCAGTCGTCCGCTTGGATAAAAATTTAACTGCAATCAGAACTGAATTAGGATGGACAATTCAATGTCCAGAAATTAAATCCCGTACAACACTGAGTAATATTACTTTTCTCTGTCACTCAGAATTAGCAGATTTATGGAGTCTGGATGTACTTGGAATCAGAGATCCAGTCGAGACAAAAACGAAGGAAATTTTAAATAATGAAGTGACTGAGTTTTTCCAACAAACACATTTCCAACACACACCTGGAGTTATTGCATATTTATGCAATAACTCCAGGTCCGACTGCCCAGGCCTACAAAATGTAAACTGGACGCACAGGCACACAAGAAGGAAACATCATCAAGTTGGGAAAACATGAGTCAAAAATAATCTCAATATTAACCTTTTTTATTTAAATATCTAAATATATATATTATGATAGTATAGAAACATTAAGTCATTCATCATTCAATATTAAGCCTTCAGGCCATTCTTTTGAACTAAATATAGAAATATAACATTTGGCCTTTTTGGAAAATGTATAGATACGATCTGAAGGATGTAATAATATATTTTTTTTTCACACAAATTGACACACGACATTTCTCATAGAAATTAATTGGAGAACCAACCATATTCATTTTGAGGATTTTGAATATTAAAGAAGATTTCACTTTTAGTAATAATTCACGTTACTAGAACCAGATATCGGTTCATTCCTTTCAAGACCAAAAATGCTCTCATTTAGAGCGGCACGACTAACACTGAAGATCTGAATTCAGCACCACCGTAAGGGTCTATCACATACACGCACTGGTTGAATTCTTGCAGAGTAAATTCACTCTGGGATTTATGGAAATGATCCAATGATCCAAATACTTTAGCTGTACGCACATCTCGACCGTAGAACGTCCAAAACAATGCCGAAACTCAAATGGAGTCACCAAACGACTCCTTAGCATGGTTCCACAATCCTGTCCTACCGGACGTCATCGCGTTCTAATCCTTTTCTCAATTTCCAGGACTTTCCGAAATCCAGATCTGAAATAAATAAATGACGAAATTAATAATTTTGAATTAAAATAATTGTCTTGGCCCACTCGGATTATAAGATTCCTTCCGAATCGAAGTTATAATCCGAAAACACAAAATTGACCGTTGGGTCGTAAATTCTTTTGTGTCCGAATTTTCCAGGAGCGAGAAATGAAAGCTCCTTCTCCAACGAAAACTCAGGGCCAAGAGAGCCCCGATACTGTTAAAAGTGAAATCCAGGCCACTTCGACCTTCAACTTCATGCACGAAATAAACAGAAGCATCTAACGGCTTCGCGCGGCATTGTCGCGTCACTGTCTGCAGAATCGAAACCAATGCCCTGCACAATAATCAAAGAAATAAGAAATTACTTCGGAACATCTGCAGGAGCGAGATCCCACGCTTTCAGTATGAAAAGTGCAAACTCATATAGAATTAAAAGTTCGGAATAAAAATGGCTTCCGAAAGAGCATGTTTTCGGAACGAAATGAAAAATGTCGTGTTTCGCACTCATAATGTCATAAAGCACTATGACATCCCCCTCTCCTTGGGGCCAAAAATCTTGAATGTAATGAAAGATTTTTTTCACAGAAGACACAAAATATTATTTGAGAAATTCTTCTCTAACAGTGACATAAATTTGAGACATTTTTCTCTACTATAAACAAAAAAAAATAAGGATATACAATAGCATAGTATGAATAGGAACTTTTACGAGTCCACAAATACAAAGTATTTGTAATTTAGAATGTAATTTAGACGAAAGCGGTAGTGTGTTTGCAACCACACCACCCCTCACGACATCCTGAAAGATCCAATGCGAGCTCTTATACATCATCACTTACAGGAAAAAAAAAGTCCGAAAGGAAGTCCGAAAAGGGAATGACAAATATGTCCAAGCTTCGAAAAAGAACCTTTACAAAGATATAAAAAACATTGGTGATATACAATTACAAAAGTGCACTTATACATTTACACAATAAGTACTCAACTTTGAGCACACATGAATAATATATTGTAAATAGTTGAATAAAAACATTGAGTAGCAGCCATTAAATTTTGAGAAAATGGATATGTGTGTGTGTGTGTATACATCTATGGTATACTAAATCTTTACGAAAACGAAACCACCACTTATCAAGTCATTTTTTTCTTGACAAACTTCGAATGTGTTCATTGCAACATTGAAAAAATGTATGTAAAAATAATTGTAGATAGTAAATGTTTGCAATGACATATACATAGAATTTTTTTTCATGTCATCGAAATTAAATTCTTATGAATTCTTAATTCACTTTCACTATCCTGAGTGAAAAGAGGTTGAATGTCATGTAATTAACTGATATGAATATGAAATAGTATATGCATATTGTAAAGAAATGAGTTGAATATGGAAAAACAAAATATGCATAATGCAACTATATTGCATGTAAATATTAGTATATGAAATGAGTTTAAACTATGATATTATTATGAAATTCAAATTGTAAACAAACATTTGAGTCCCAATAGACTCCAACATTAATCATAAGTTTCCAACTTTTGATATATATATAAATTAGAAAACTTTGTCTTTTTTTTTTTTTTCTTCATCATATTAAATATAATTATTTTATATTCTCTAAGTTTATTTACATAATATGAGTACTGAGAGAGAAGTTCCTGATTCAGTTGTGTAAATTATTAAGTGAATATCTAAATGACTTATCCAAAGCAACAATGATGACGGGGAACTATACGGGATGCCACAAATAAAAATGGGAGTGTAAAAATAATAAAGAAAATTCCCGTGTGCAGGATCCACACCGCTACAATCAGTCCGCGACTCACGCCTTCCAGGTAACTCTTAGTCATGTAATTTTTTGAACAGAATCACATAGTGAACTGTCAACAAATATCTTCCACATCTTCACCTTTCTCGTGGGTAGGCTTCCTAACTATTTCTTGCGAGAAGCGGAAACAGCAGGCAGTAACGATACATAATTGCAGCAAATGCTGACCGGGATTTTAAAATTGTCACCACGTTTACTTCTTCCAAGTACGTGTAACTTGAAGATATGTTTGCGTAACCAAAAAGAATTTCAAAAAGTTGAAAACTTTGCAGCATTAGGCTTGAAATCCTAACGATGACTAACTACATTTGTGTAAATAGGAATTCAATTTGCAAAATAAAATAAGTGTATGCAGGAACTCGCGAAAATAAAAATATTGTAAAACAAATTTCAAGTCAAAATCATCTCTCTCAGACTCGAAGTCATAATCGGTATGTTTATATCACATAAAGTGAAGTCAAATTCAGTTTGTCAAATAAATTCACATTTGGAATCTATTATTTCATATTATTTAGGATCGATTTTAACTTTATATTGAATATTCAAGAACCAAGAAAATTATCAACACATGAATCAAAATATGAATTCTTAAGTTCATATAAGATTTTAAAATTCTCGTAGTTAAATAATAAAGTTCTTGTTAAGATATCAACATAGGATATCATGTTACTTCTATATAATAAAATAAGTAATATTTATTTGAACTTCAAAACTGAAATTTCTGAATTTCTCAGAAGAAATTTCTTATTTGTAATAATAATTATTAAATTTCAATTATTAAATGAAATTTTTCATGTAGTTATAATCACTGTTATTAGTGAACAATATTTTCATTTAATTCAAATCAAGATTCATTTAATATTTTCACAACATTTCATATAATTGTGAAGTCATATGATCATATGGTAACTTTAATTCAAATGTAAATCTGCATTGTAACAAAATTTCATCCTAAGTAATACTGACTTTTACGTTTAACCTCTTTTTTTTTTTGTATAAGAACCAACATGATTTGCATAAGTACTTATTTCAAAGAAACATTATTCTTTTCTATTACAGTAAGATCATCTTTTATATATACTTAACTTATAAAAACAATATGTGTTATCACAATAAAATTTCTCTCCTTTTTCAAGTTAGATTCAAATATTGTATGAGAGGATTTTCATGAAATAAATTATATATTTGTAAGTAACACCATATTTGTTTATAATTTGTAAACTTTCCATATAATCTTCAATATATCACATTAATTTAAAGAGTAATTTAATTTTCATTATATATGAAATCTGTCGATAGAATCACAGAATTTTTTTCTCATCATCATAAGTTTAATTTGTAAAATATAATTGTGAAATAACATAAACAATCAATATATAATAAGTAAATGAATAAATGTGATGAAAGAATTGATTTTTACCATAAATTAAAATTTGTATGAAATTGTGATTCAAGAAACACTCTTTGTTTACTTTTGTGTTATAAGAAATTGAAGTATAAGTAACAAATGCAATTTTAGTATGATCTCAAGTAATAAGGTGTGCGTGTGGTTCTGTTAGCATAGTAACTTTGATTATGTTGTGGTGAGTAGTTCCTGTTATAATAAATTTTATATCTATCACCACCCGAATTTTCATAATTATCTCTTTGAGTAGATAATTGATTATTATTAGTATATTTCACTTGATTTCTACGCGAAGAAGTTTGTTTAACCTCATGGTATCCATGAGAATGAGCAAATGGGACTTCATAAGAGTTTCTAGGCACAGGTGAGTTATTTTGTGCAGGTGCAGTAAATCTTACATTTCTGATAGTCTTTGCTTTGGAATTGTCTCTATTTGCAACCTTTGTAACACGGGAAGTACCATTGGAGTTATTTGCACCAGGTGCATTAGATCTCAGATTTGGATTAGGAGCATTAGCTCTACGATTTGCAATATTGCTTGGAGAAGATTTACTCTTTGTAAATCTTTGTGGAGCGAAAACATTCAACTTAGGGTCTCTAGGAGGTAGCAACGTGAGACGATTGACATGAACTAATTGTTCATTCAATGGATTCATTGTATGTTGAATGCAAAAGTTTACTGGAGAAGTTTGTTTCACAACTTTAAATGGTCCTCTGTTGAAGGAATTCAATTTCTTTGATTGTCCTTGTGGTAAATAAGGAGTATATAAGTAAACAAGATCTCCAACTTTGATATGAGGTTGTTTCGCTTTCTTATGCTGATACTTAATTTGAGAGTCCTCAGCCTTTTGAAGATTAATTTTCACTGTTTCATACATTTTTCCTAGGCGATATTTTAAATCTTCTCCATAATCATGAGTTGAGTGATAAGTTGGTATTTTGAATCCTGTTATTAATGTATTTGGTACAGAAAGATCTCTTCCGTGCATTAGGTAAGCAGGAGATTCACCTGTAGAAGCGTGAACAGCATTCCTATGTGCAAGTAATGCGAAATGCAGAAGTCTGTCCCAATTTCCTTGATTATTTTGAACGATATTCTTGAGAGAATTAAGCAAATTCCCATTTAACTTTTCTGTGCAACCATCGCTTTGTGGGTGGTATGCACTTGTTGAACTCTTAGTAATGCCCAGTGTTTTATAGAAACTTTGTGCAGTCTTTGATAAAAAATTAGTAGCTTTATCTGTGATAATGTGATTCGGAATCCCGTGGCGAGATATAAATTGTTCCAAACACTCCAAAATATCATCTGTTTTGATAGATACAAGAGGATACGCTTCCGCCCAGCGGGTAAAATAATCTGTAACTACCAGTATATACTTTTTCCCAGAATTAGAAACTGGCAAAGGTCCTACACAATCCATTGCAATTCTTTCAAATGGATAAGTCGATTTAGAAAACCTTTGAATAGGAGCTTTTAAATTTTTGAATCCTCTATTCATCACACATGTTTCACAAGAAGAAACGTAGTTTTTAGTTTGAGCGTACATGCCGTTCCAGTAATATTTCCTACTTATTGAAGCTAAGGTTCTGCCCATGCCACAGTGTGCAAAGGTGGGACAATCGTGATGCAGCCACAGTACTTCTGAAACAAGCTCCTGTGGTATTACAACTCTTTCTTGATATTCATGTCTCCGCTTTGGTTCTCTGTGGGTACACCATAATATCTGATCCTTCATAAAAAATGACAACCTTTGTGGATAAGGTTTAATTTGCTTTTCGAGCAAATCTTTAATTTTGTTGCACCTTGCATCTGTTGTTTGTGTATTCTTAATTCTGATTAGTAAAGTAGGCATAGCTGAGGTTTGTTGTGATTCATTGTTTTGAACAGAGTTGTCATTTTCCATAGTATCAATATTATTTTCATTTGTATTATCTTGATTAACCTCTACAGTATTAATTTGATTACCAGCATTATGACATATTTTTCTCTTATTGACTGTAGAGTTACTGATGACAGGAGTATTTATGTTTACTTGATTTGAATTATTATTGTTTCTAAAATTCACAACTTTGTATTGAGAAACAAATCTTTCTTGTACACAATGAACTGCATTTGAAACATTTCGTGATAAATAATCTGCCACTACGTTTGCTTTTCCAGGTTTGTGTATAATAGTATAATCGAATTGGAAAAGCGATGCGATCCATCTTGCAAGTCTCGAGGTAGGATCTCTGAGTTTTAGAATAAATGCCAGAGAATTCTGGTCACAGTAAACAGTAAAGTGCTTTCCAATGAGATATGTTTTGAAATAGTTAGTGGCCCAGACCACTGCAAGTGCTTCTCTCTCGACTACACTATATTTTGATTCTGCATCATTAAGTTTTCTGCTGGCATACGATATTGGATGCAAATGACCTTTCTCAACCTTTTGAGACAAGTAAGCACCCAAAGATCTATTAGAAGCATCTGTGTGAAGTATGAATTCTTTCTTGAAATCTGGAAGTGTCAAAATGGGGTTTGTAACAAGTTTTTCTTTGAGTGTGTCGAACGACCTCTGAGCAGCATCATTCCATAAGAACTTTTTCTTTTTGTCACCTTGTTTACCTTTCAGCAAATCCGTCAAAGGCAAAGTCACTTTTGCATACTCAGGTATGAAACGTCTATAGAAACCAGTTAAGCCCAAAAATTGTCTGATTTTCTTAATTGAGTTAGGAGTATCAAATTTCTTCACCAAATCAATATTGTGGGGATCAGGTTGTACAATTCCATTCGACACAAGAAAACCAAGGTATTTAATACTTTTTCTAAAAAATCTACACTTTGAAGGTTTTAGCTTCAAGCCATGGTTATTGAGACGGATAAATATATCCTCAAGTTTTCTCAAGTGCTCTTCAAAAGAACATGATGACACTATTATATCATCAATGTATACTCCAGACAAGCCCGACAAAACCAGCGTCATGAGTCTCTGAAAAGAAGCTGGAGCATTTTTAAGACCGAATGGGGTTCTAGTCCATTCAAAGTGTCCCTCAGGTGTTGAGAAAGATGTTTTAAAATAATCATCAGGATGCAAAGCAACCTGGTAAAATCCAGATGTTAAATCCAAAGTTGAGAAGTAAATTGCTCCAGATAATTGATCTATGAGCTCATTTATATTTGGCAAAGGAAAAACTTCGGTAACAGTCTGAGAGTTGAGCTTCCGAAAATCTACTACTAATCTATGTGAACCATCTGATTTTCTTACAAACAAAATGGGAGCATTATAAGGTGATGTACTAGGTTGTATAATATTAGCTTGTAACAACTCATTCACTTGTCTTGAGAGTTCTCCCTTGAGATGATGCGGAACTCTATATGATTTCTGAGTGACTGGGATATTTGTCTCCAGGTTTATTCGGTGCAAAATTGTTTCACATCCGGTTATTTCCTTTACTGACTTCGCAAAAACATTTCTGTGCTTCATTAAAAGATCAGTCAGCATTTTCTTTTGTTTTCCACCCATGTGATTCAAATCGAATTCACCGCCCCAAGATTCAAACACATCATTTTCTTCGATTGGTACTTCTTGAACATTGTTTACTTGCTCCAAATTTGATTCATGAATGAGCTGGACAGTACCCATTTTTGTACCTTTGTTAATGTTTATAGATGTATCTGATGGGTTTGCAATTTTAGCAAAAATAAAGTTTTTTTCTTGGAGATTTATACACTGCCCTAGCCCCGGCCGTCCAAATTGTTGCTCAAGTCCTTGTTGACGAGCCGGACGGTCTGGGTCTTCAACACTGCCCTAGCCAAGAACAATTGGTTTTCAGCTAACATTATGGGTTCTTTTTGTTCCAACAAAATAGTTTCTCCAGTTTGGAATGTACCATCTAATTTTAATTTAATGAAACTTTCTTGTAATGGCTTAATTGTATACTTTTGAGCAGTTCGTGCATAACAGCATTTTTGAGTTTCTCTTTGTTTACCAAAATTATTATTGTTTTGTGTAAAGTTCTCTTGATCAGTGCCATTCTCATTAAATTCTAAAATATTTTCATTATTCTGTGCACAGTCGTTTACACTTTGCATTTCATCTACTTGAACTCTAGGATTTTCAAAATATATATTTTCATTTTCTTGATCATGTGATATCGTGTCTCTGTAATCATGATCTTCATTTGCATAATTTGCAAAGTTTCCTGGACCCGAATATAAAATCTGTTTGCAATTGTTGAGCTTCAAGTAAAAATCATCAGATACGAATCTGAAATCTACATCTTTGAAATATTGTCCACCAAGTTCATTTGACTCTGGAGATTGGTTTCTGGCATTATTTTCTCTATTATTAGGAACATATCTTTTCTCCGTAAGTGTAGCAACAGAATGTGAAGGTTCTCGATTCAAGAATGGAATACTGCAGTATTTGAAATTTATCCTGCTTAATGCATAATTAATGATAACGTTTCTGTTTTTCATAAATGAATTACCCAGTATTATTTCATAATTCCTCGGATTATCAGAATCCAGTACCCAGAATTCAGCTGTACTGATATCATTTCCTATGGTAATTTCTACTTCTATTTTTGAGTTAACCATTATAGCTTGACCATTTACTCCATTGAGTATTGTGTTCATACGACGCCTTTTGTAAAATTTTGGATCTATATTTTTCAAACTTTTCTCATAGATTATATTAACAGAGCTTCCGGTATCCATAAGAGCAGATAAATAAACATTTCCTATATATGCTTTAAGAATTGGAAACAGGGCTGAGCCATCAAATCCATCCTCTAACATTGAGTTAAATGCATATGTAGGTTTATTGTTATGAAAGTTTTTGTTTCTGAACTCTCGTCTTTGATTATTGAATTGGTAATTGCTTTTGTACGAATCACAAGGATGTCTGTAGTTTGCAAAACTTTTTCTTGGATTGAAATTTTGACCATAATTTCCATTATAATTTCTGTACGGCCTTCTATAAGCTTGGGAACCTCTTGTTCTGTAGTTGTAATGATCTCTGCCTCTGAAATTGTTCGTCCATTTTTCTCTTACTGGAGCAGCCTGATTTCTTCCATACTTTTGGAATTTAGTTCTATTTCCTCTGTTTTGGTAGGGTGTAGTATATCTTAAGAACTTTCTTGGAGTTTCCATCTGAACTTCCTCTTCATACTCATCCAAATTTTCATATTGACTGCTTGAGGGAGAATTGAAACTTTCTTCAAGTCTTCTTGAGTTATCTGCCAATTGTTCTCTGACTTCCTTGATTTTCTTTCTTCTCCTCTCGCTATCTTCACCTAATCTTCTTTTTAACTGCTCGAACTCTTCTTTCTTTTTATTCAGTTCCTCTTTCATTATTTTCAATTCGTCCTCCTGACTCTTCCTGTTCACAACCATTGCGACGTTTTCCTCTAGAAATTCTACATTGTCGGTTTGAAAATCCTCTTCCAGGATTGCAAGTTCTCTGGCAGCTGAGAAAGTCAAAGGATTCCCCCTTATCACTGATCTTCTAATATCTAATTTTAAGCCGCGAATAAATGCATTTTTGAGAATAGCAGCTCGTAACGAATCTACTCCACTCTCACATTCTACTGGAAATGCATTAAAAGAGGCAGCTTCAATACGAACACCGAATTGTCTAACACTCTCTCCTACATTCTGCTTAATGTTTACCAGATTTGCAACTTTGCTTGCAACATCTTCTTTCCTTTGAAAATTTTCTTTAAGAGCGTTAACAATTTCACTGAAATTGTTAGTATTGTTTAACCTCGGGAGTCCTTTGATTAGTTTTTCTGCCTGGCCTTTCAATTTGAGTTTGATTATGAAAATTTTGTCAGCTTCGGACCAAGCAGCATGCTCTGCAATCAGCAGAAATTTGTCCAGAAATGTTTGTAAGCACTCATTTTGTGCTCCGGAATAGTCCTGAATATTGGCTATGAACTGAGTTGATAAGACACTATTTTTCTTGTTGCTAGTCATTACTGAACTGGATCTGGCATTTTGATCTGCAGTTCGTGTAGGCGATGGTGAAGCCACTCTAGCACCATCAGAGGATTGAGCAGAGTCTGTACTCCTGCCCACACGATTTGATTTTGTAATTCTAGGCATTTTCACTTTTTTCGAATATATATATATTTTTTAACAAGAGTCAGTTTGAAGAAGGAAATTGATATAGGAAAAGTGCCCTGATAATGTATTGAGTTTAAATTGTTTTTATGATGCAAATATAATATTTATTTACCAAAATTTGCTAAGAATTTGAGCATTTAGTATTGAGATACTCTTTTTTACTACTGTATTATTTTTATATAGTCCCACATTTAAGAATAAAATGCAAGATATTTATAAGTGGGTCAGCACATATAAGACAACACTTTTCAAGATTAAATATAATGCATGTGTGTGTTTTTTTTTTTTTTTTTTAAGAAAAATATAATTTTATATTACTATATAATATCAAATCAGAATCAAAATCATATATATATGCAAATTTTTGGCCAAAGTATTTTTGATAAAAATTGATATCACATTATTAATTCCAATATTTTCAATAAAATAATTTACTTACTTCGATTTTTTTTTTTATATCATATATAACATTGCAAATATATATGCACACTCATATTCATGTTTCCCAACATGAAGGAAAAAATGAATTATTTATTATGTTTTATGTATCTGAGAATACTTAACACTTTATATGTGCCTGCGGTCACTCAAGACAGCAACACGGCACCACTTGTCACAGTGAAAAAGGACAAGACATGGCATCACATGTCACGGTGGAAGGGGCGCACACAATACACAAATATTAATATGTGTGACGGAAGTAAATGTGTGACAGAGAAATAAAGGATCACACAAATTAAGTAAATTGGATATTAAGTACTACAGATTAGCTTTGCGTTGTGATTTATGCAATAACTCCAGGTCCGACTGCCCAGGCCTACAAAATGTAAACTGGACGCACAGGCACACAAGAAGGAAACATCATCAAGTTGGGAAAACATGAGTCAAAAATAATCTCAATATTAACCTTTTTTATTTAAATATCTAAATATATATATTATGATAGTATAGAAACATTAAGTCATTCATCATTCAATATTAAGCCTTCAGGCCATTCTTTTGAACTAAATATAGAAATATAACATTTGGCCTTTTTGGAAAATGTATAGATACGATCTCAAGGATGTAATAATATATTTTTTTTTCACACAAATTGACACACGACATTTCTCATAGAAATTAATTGGAGAACCAACCATATTCATTTTGAGGATTTTGAATATTAAAGAAGATTTCACTTTTAGTAATAATTCACGTTACTAGAACCAGATATCGGTTCATTCCTTTCAAGACCAAAAATGCTCTCATTTAGAGCGGCACGACTAACACTGAAGATCTGAATTCAGCACCACCGTAAGGGTCTATCACATACACGCACTGGTTGAATTCTTGCAGAGTAAATTCACTCTGGGATTTATGGAAATGATCCAATGATCCAAATACTTTAGCTGTACGCACATCTCGACCGTAGAACGTCCAAAACAATGCCGAAACTCAAATGGAGTCACCAAACGACTCCTTAGCATGGTTCCACAATCCTGTCCTACCGGACGTCATCGCGTTCTAATCCTTTTCGCAATTTCCAGGACTTTCCGAAATCCAGATCTGAAATAAATAAATGACGAAATTAATAATTTTGAATTAAAATAATTGTCTTGGCCCACTCGGATTATAAGATTCCTTCCGAATCGAAGTTATAATCCGAAAACACAAAATTGACCGTTGGGTCGTAAATTCTTTTGTGTCCGAATTTTCCAGGAGCGAGAAATGAAAGCTCCTTCTCCAACGAAAACTCAGGGCCAAGAGAGCCCCGATACTGTTAAAAGTGAAATCCAGGCCACTTCGACCTTCAACTTCATGCACGAAATAAACAGAAGCATCTAACGGCTTCGCGCGGCATTGTCGCGTCACTGTCTGCAGAATCGAAACCAATGCCCTGCACAATAATTAAAGAAATAAGAAATTACTTCGGAACATCTGCAGGAGCGAGATCCCACGCTTTCAGTATGAAAAGTGCAAACTCATATAGAATTAAAAGTTCGGAATAAAAATGGCTTCCGAAAGAGCATGTTTTCGGAACGAAATGAAAAATGTCGTGTTTCGCACTCATAATGTCATAAAGCACTATGACAGTACATTTGTAGTGATATTCCAAAACGACTAAATCTAAAATCATCAGGTCAAGAGACATTGAGTCATTGTTTATTCGGAGGATCAGAAATTAAACCCAGAGCTCATAATGCATATGACATATCAATACAGAGTTTAGATGAAAAATATCAATACCAGATGTCTGTACTAGATCAAGCTAAAATATGTAGTTCTGTTTCCCAGATAGAAAATCCAAATTTATATCCCTTATTAAAAGAGCAGAATATAGTTTTGAGTGATGCAGGGGAAGGTGCTACAGAAATAGGTCTACTATTCAGAGCAGATTATTCAGGTATGCTAATGACTGATTCAGTCGTCCGCTTGGATAAAAATTTAACTGCAATCAGAACTGAATTAGGATGGACAATTCAATGTCCAGAAATTAAATCCCGTACAACACTGAGTAATATTACTTTTCTCTGTCACTCAGAATTATCAGATTTATGGAGTCTGGATGTACTTGGAATCAGAGATCCAGTCGAGACAAAAACGAAGGAAATTTTAAATAATGAAGTGACTGAGTTTTTCCAACAAACACTGCAAGTTAATGAAGAAAGTCACTATGAAGTACATTTACCTTTCAAAGAAGGCCATCCAGATTTAGACGACAACAGAGAACTGGCAATCAGAAGGCTTATAAGCACTACCAAAAGTCTCGATCGTATAAGATACACAAAAGAGTATTAAAAAGGAATTTGAAGAATGGCTTCAATCAGGAGTAGTGAAACGTGTGCCAAACAATGAAGTTACCTCCATTAATGCACATTATCTGCCTCACCATGCCGTTATTAAACTTTCCAGTTTGACGACGAAGGTCAGACCAGTTTATGAAGCATCAGCCAAGGATTCGACAGGTAATTTTTTAAATGCATGTTTCAAAAAAGGACTGAACTTTGTTGAATTGATTCCTAAATTGTTGACTTTGTTTAGAAGAAAAGCCATCAGTGTTACAGCAGATATCTGTAGATCTTTTCTACAGATTAGTTTATCTCCAAGAGACAGAGATTTTTTCCATTTTCTCTGGTGGAAGAATGAGGAGAGAAAAGAAGTAGAAACTTTTAGACACTGTAGAGTTGTGTTTGGTATGTCTCCTAGTCTATTTCTGTTAGGAGCAACAATTGCTTATCACCTGGAATATGCTCTACCGAACATGCAGGTGCAAAATACTACTGAATGACTTAAACCGTCCTTTTATATTGACAATTGTGTCACTAGCCTGCAGACAAAGGAAGAAGCAGTGAAATTCATACGAGAATCTAAAGAACTGATGATGACTGCACAGTTTGATCTTAGGGATTGGACTACGTCTCCAATAAAATTCACAAAAACAGAAGTGAACAGAAAGCTTGTATCCATCTTGGGAATGACGTGGGATACAGAAAATGACACGTTTTGTCACATCGACCCATTTGCAATACCTAGGGATAAAATCCCTAAAAGAACATTAGCATCAGTAGCACAAAGTATTTTCGATCCTATTGGCATAACGTGTCCTACTTCACCGATTCCCAAATTAATCCTACAAAAGACTTTCATCCTACATTGTGGATGGGACATGGAATTTCCACAAGAACTGAAAAACGATTTCGAAATTACAATTCTGAGGTTGGAACTCATGTTGGCTGCTATTGCTACTAGACTATATGTGCAAGTCATCAAAATTTTAAATCTGTCGAACTGTGAATCATATTTTTGGAGCGACTTATCGGTAGCATTGACTTGGATAAAAAATAAAGAAAATTGGAGTGCTTTTGTCGGCAACAGGATAAAAGAGATTCGACAGTACAGCAATTCTAACAACTGGTATCACATTCCCGGAACCCTCAATGTAGCAGACTTGTTGTCCCGAAGCCGTCACGCTAGTACATTATTGAAGAGTCGTTGGTGGGAAAGGTTAGTAAGGATGGTCAAAGAATTACTGAGTATTAGGCAGAGTCGTAGTCAAGTATGAAGAACCTGAAACAATTCTGTGCGACTGTGAAGCTACAATTACTTCCAGACCTTTAACTTATGTTGAAGGAAATGCTGAAGGGCTAGAGCCATTAACCCCTGCCTGTTTCATGCAAGGTATTACGAACAATGAGGTAACAGCTTTTGATGTGGTCATTAGCATAAGTTTGAAAAGAAGATTGCGTTACCTCCAAAAATTGCGTAAAGATTTACGCATGAGGTTCCGTAATGAATACTTAGCCATAAAAATACATCGAGGCCAAAGCAGAGAAGAAACTTTAAGAGTAGAGGATGTGGTTCTAGTTTCAACAGATAAAAAACGAATTGAATGGCCCCTTGGTTTAGTCATGGAAATTTATCCTGGTCCTGACAAACATGCAAGAGTAGCAGAGGTCAAGATGGCCAGCGGGGAAAGGATAAGACCATTTCAAGGGCTATATCCATTAGAGGTATCGTCATCAATAACAGACGTTGCCTTAGAATCTTTTCAGATTCCAAACGAATCCAGTGACTATCCTACATCTTCAACCATACCTGAAACTAAAATTTCGAGATCAGGACGTATTATAAAGATTCCCAAAAGATTAGATTTGTAATTTTACAATTTTGTCAAAATTGCAAAGACGGGCGTGCGTTGGGTATTCATCAACTCAACACAAGAAAGATGAATAACTGATATTCAACTTGGGGATTCCTCAACTCAACAAAAGAAAGATGAATAACTGATATTAAACCTTTTTTCTTCATAAAAGAAATGGTTCAGTAAGTCAACGGAAATAAAGGTATTCTTTCATAATTGCTTATAAGTTAATTTTCTCAACATCAGTGATACATGAAGATTTAGTAATGGACATTCATAATGAAGGAGAGGGGAGAATCAAAATTGTTTTAGTTTTTGGAGAAAGTGAGATCGCTTCTTTGAAGGAGATTCTTATGAAAATTGATGACAAATTGCATGGAATACCCCATAATATGTACCGTATTTAAAAAATTAACAAGTGATATGTTGGTGTGCTCTACAGCTTATGAGTCACTGTGGGAGAATATACATTTGCATGAGTTTGATCACAAGACTACGACCTATGAGGCTAGCAATCCTAACAAAACAGAGGAGAATGTGGGGTCTGACTAGGAAGTAATGAATGAAAATGGTCATGAAGAAAATACATGTAGATGCAGTGAGCATGATACTGTGAAAGCTACTCAAGCGAGAGTGATGGAAAATAAGAGCTGAAGTCGAGTAAGGATGGCAAAGTAAAGAGCTCATTTATACAATTGCAACAGGAAGAGATTTGATAAAAGTCTGGGGCTACGCAAGAAAGGGACAAAATGCATTCGAGATAATTGACGAATTGTTGGTCCATTCTGAATGGATTACGGGTGACAGTCAAGCAAGTAGTTTTACCGATCTGCAAAAGCTAAGAAGTTTTTAGAATGGCTTATGAGATAATATTAGCTGGCCATTTAGAAGAACAAAAGACTAGACAGAGAATTCAATTTTAATTCTTTTAGCCTACTCTAAAACAAGATGTAGCTAAATTTTGTGAAAGCTGCAAGACTTGTCAGATGAGACCAGGGGCGGCATTTCAGCATTTCATTTGGGGGTGCAAGATTTGTATGAAAATCCACAATATGAAATAAATAAAATGTTTGTTACCAGGGGGGGGGGGGGGAGAGGGGAGAGGAATCTCAAAATTGAATAGATGTTGAGAAAAATAATTATTGTTAACATAATTTTTGTACATAATTGTGTTAACATAATTTTCTAAATACAATTATCTATATTTATTTACTTGTTATTGAAGTTTTAAACACCGGCTCTTAGAGTCTGGATGAAGAAAACATTTCGTTACAATATCATCATAATCCAGTGGTATATCTTGGTCTATAGCTAAAATAGCTAAAGATTGAACTCCTTCTTGTACCATTGTACTGCGAAAATAATTTTTCAACTTCCTGAGACACGAAAAATACCTTTCACAACTAGTTGAGCTGATTGGCACAGCCAAAAACAATTTAACTAATAATGTTATGACAGTAAACACATTTTTTAAATTCCGCACTTTAAAATAATCCAGGCGACTTTTAAAATTGGGATGGTCTATGTTTACATTTTTCACCATTGAATAAAACAGTCGCAATTCACATAGCAATTTCTCTTCCTGGAACTTATATATATAGTTATATACATCTGGAAGTTATATGCATATGGATGAAACTTTTTTTTTCTTTTCCGACATCCGATCCGGATAATACTGAACTAACGGCAAACAAAACGGATATATTGTTCTTAATCTTGTCTTAATTTCATTAGATATTGAACCTATAATTTCATATTGAATATTGATTCTGTGATATGATTTAACATCATTGTGGGGATTTTTTTACATTATGGGATATTTTTCACCGAATTCGCTTGGAATTTTTTTTCCCTTTTTCAGTTTTGGTCCAGAATAAGAAAAATTTGGGGGTGCGACCGCGCACCCTCGCGCCCCCTATTTGCCGCCCCTGGATGAGACCAGTTGTTACATGCAGGGGGAGAATTTCCGTACAACTGATAGCAAGACCTGAAACACCTTTTGAAGTTTGTCGTTTAGATTGCATTGGCCCATTAGAACCTCCCTCCAGGCAAGGACATAACTATATTATATGTGTGATAGATCTGTGTACCAGATAGGCAAAAGCTATTCTAGTCAAGAGAATCAGTGCAACAACATGCAATACATTGATGAAATTTTTTTACTCAAACCAGGTTTCCAAAATTGATCAGCACTGATCAAGGAACAAACTTCACAGCTAAATTAACTAAAGCATTTTTAGGTGTATTAGAGATATCTCTTAAACTATTTTTCACCCAAAACCTTTATGACTTACGTCACACGTAAATGGCTTTTCACAAACAAATGATTTTTCATTTGTGTGCACATGCATATGCCGATTTAAATTTGATTTTTGTGCAAAACGTTTCTGACATGTTTCACAAATAAATGGCTTTTCACCAATGTGCACACTTATGTGTTTCGTTAAACTATCTTTCCTGGAAAAAGCTCTATGACACAGTTCACACACAAATGGTTTTTCACCAGTGTGCACAAGATTGTGCTGATTTAAACACCTTTTCTTTGAAAAACCTTTATGACATATGGCACACACAAATGGCTTTTCACCCGTGTGCACACGTTTGTGCTCATTTAAACTATGTTTTAGTGTAAAACTTTTTTGACAGATTTCACAAACAAATGGTTTTTCACCTGTGTGCAAAAGTAGGTGTGCATTTAAATTTGATTTTAGTGTGAAACCTCTCTGACATATTTCACAAACAAATGGTTTTTCACCTGTGTGCTCACTTATGTGTTTCTTTAAACTATCTTTCTTTGAAAAAGCTTTATGACACATGTCACACAAAAATGGTTTTTCACCAGTGTGCACAAGATTGTGCTTATTTAAATACTTTTTCTTTGAAAACCCTTTATGACATATGGCACACACAAATGGCTTTTCACCCGTGTGCACACGTTTGTGCTCATTTAAACTATGTTTTAGTGTAAAACTTTTTTGACAGATTTCACAAACAAATGGTTTTTCACCTGTGTGCAAAAGTAGGTGTGTATTTAATTTCGATTTTTGTGTGAAACCTTTCTGACATATTTCACAAACAAATGGTTTTTCACCTGTGTGCACAAGTAGGTGTGTATTTAAATTTGATTTTAGTGTGAAACCTCTCTGACATATTTCACAAACAAATGGTTTTTCACCTGTGTGCTCACTTATGTGTTTCTTTAAACTATCTTTCTTTGAAAAAGCTTTATGACACATGTCACACACAAATGGGTTTTCACCAGTGTGCACAAGATTGTGCTTATTTAAACACTTTTTCACAGAAAAACCTTTATGACATATGTCACACCCAAATGGCTTTTCACCCATGTGGACACGTTTGTGCTTATTTAAACTATGTTTTTGTGCAAAACTTTTTTGACAGATTTCACAAACAAATGGTTTTTCACCTGTGTGCAAAAGTAGGTGCGTATTTAAATTCGATTTTTGTGTGAAACCTTTCTGACATATTTCACAAACAAATGGTTTTTCACCTGTGTGCACAAGTAGGTGTGCATTTAAATTTGATTTTAGTGTGAAACCTCTCTGACATATTTCACAAACAAATGGTTTTTCACCTGTGTGCTCACTTATGTGTTTCTTTAAACTATCTTTCTTTGAAAAAGCTTTATGACACATGTCACACACAAATGGGTTTTCACCAGTGTGCACAAGATTGTGCTTATTTAAATACTTTTTCACTGAAAAATCTTTACGACATATGTCACACCCAAATGGCTTTTCATCTGTGTGCACACGTTTGTGCTCATTTAAACTATATTTTAGTGTAAAACTTTTTTGACAGATTTCGCAAACAAATGGTTTTTCACTTGTGTGCACAAGTAGGTGTGTATTTAATTTTGATTTTTGTGTGAAACCTTTCTGATATATTTCACAAACAAATGGGTTTTCACCTGTGTGCACACATTTGTGCTTATTTAAATAATGTTTTCGAGCAAAACTTTTTTGACATATTTCACAAACAAATGGTTTTTTACCTGTGTGCAAAAGTAGGTGTTTATTTAAATTCGATTTTAGTGTGAAATCTTTCTGACATATTTCACAAACAAATGGTTTTTTACCTGTGTGCGAAAGTAGGTGTGTATTTAAATTCGATTTTTGTGTGAAATCTTTCTGACATATTTCACAAACAAATGGTTTTTCACCTGTGTGCACACGTTTGTGCTTATTTAAATTTGATTTTAGTGCAAAACCTTTTTGACAGATTTCACAAACAAAGGGTTTTTCACCTGTGTACACAAGTAGGTGTTTTTTTAACTTTGACTTTTGTGTGAAACCTTTCTGACATATTTCACACACAAATGGCTTTTCACCAGTGTGCACAAGATTGTGCTTCTTTAATCTATTTTTCTTTGAAAAACTTTTATGACATATGTCACATACAAATGGCTTTTCACCCATGTGCACACGTTTGTGATCATTTAAAGTATCTTTTCGTGCAAAACTGTTATGACATATGTCACACACAAATGGCTTTTCACCGGTGTGCACAAGTTTGTGTTCATTTAAATGAACTTTTCGTGCAAAACTTTTTTGACAGATTTCACAAACAAATGGTTTTTCACCTGTGTGCACAAGTAGGTGTGAATTTAAATTTGATTTTAGTGTGAAACCTCTCTGACATATTTCACATACAAATGGTTTTTCATTTTTGTGCACATGCATATGCCGATTTAAATTTGATTTTAGTGCAAACCTTTCTGACATGTTTCACGAATAAATGGCTTTTCAACTGAGTGCACACTTCTATGTTGATTTAAGCTATTTTTCTTTAAAAAACCTTTACGGTCACACACAAATGGCTTCTCACCAGTTTGCACATGTATGTGCTTATTTAAAGTTGATTTTCGTGCAAAACATTTCTGACATATTTCACACACAAATGGCTTTTCACCCATGTGCACACATTTGTGCTTATTTAAACTATATTTTATTGCAAAACTTTCTTGACAGATTTTACAAACAAATGGTTTTTTAACTGTGTGCACAAGTATGTGTTTATTTAAAGTTGATTTTTGTGCGAAACCTTTCTGACATATTTCACAAACAAACAGTTTTTCATTTGTGTGCAAATACATATGCTGATTTAAATTTGATTTTAGTGGAATACCTTTCTGACACGTTTCACAAATAAATGGCTTTTCTACCGAGTTCACACTTTTGTATTGATGTAAGCTATTTTTCATTAAAAAACCTTTATGGTCACACACAAATGGCTTTTCACCAGTATGCACACGTATGTGCTTATTTAATGTTAATTTTTAAGCAAAATGTATCTGACATATTTCACACACAAATGGTACCGGCCGACCAAATGGTTACTCATGTCCTTGTTGACGAGTCGGTCGGTCTGGGTCTTCAACACACAAATGGTATTTCACCCATGTGCACAAATTTGTGCTTATTTAATCTATATTTTAGTGCAAAACTTTTTAGACACATTTCACAAACAAATGACAGTTCACTTGTGTGCACATGTTTGTGTTTATTTAAAGAACGTTTATGTAAAAAAACTTTACAGCATATTTCACATATAAATGATTTTTCACTTGTGTGCATAAGTTTGTGATGATTTAATGTTTTCTGTAGTTCAAAACTTTTCTGATATATTTTTCAAACAAATTGCTTTTCAGCTGTCTGCAAACATTTGTGTTGATTAAAATCATATTTATGTCCAAAACCTTTTTGACATAAATGGTTTTTCACTTGTATGCCCATGTTTGTGTGGATTTAAATGACTTTTTTGTGTGTAATCTTTCTGACATATTTCAGATACAAATGGCTGTTCACCTGTGTGCACACATTTATGCTCAATTAAATAACTTTTCAGTGAAAAACTTTTACAACATACTTCACATACAAAAGGCTTTTTACCTGAGTGCGCAAGTTTGAAAGAACAACAGTCTTGTGCAAAACCTTTGTTACACATTTCACAAACAAATAACTTTTAATCTATGTGCACACATTTGTGTTCATTTAAGTTACATTTTTGTCAAAAATCTTTCTTGCACAATTCACGTACAAATAGCTTCTCATTTGTGTGCACATGTATGTGTTTATTTAAATGATCTTTTAGTGTAAAACCTTTTTGACACATTTCACATACATATGGCTTTTGACCTCTGTACAGATGTTTGTATTAATTTATATGATCAGTTTCTGCAAAACTTTTTGTTACATTTCAGATACAAATGGTTTTTTATCTGTGTAATGAAGTTTGTATTGATTTAAGTTATTTTTTAAGCAAATGTATTCTTCCCATATATAGCTACCGAATATTCTTCACATATGGCTGCCAAAATGAATGCACTTGTTTATATTCAACTAAACCACTTTTTTGTGCAATCTCTTTCTTGGACACTTTACATACAAATGCTTTTATTCGTGTGTATTTAATGCATTTTTATATGTAAATTCTGGGAAAGCCTCAGATGTCTTAAGACATTTTCTACATACAGATATTGTGTTTTACGTACAAGTTGATTCAAACTAAGTTATGGTAAATATTTTTCTGTGTATTTGCTATAAAAATTAATTTTAAATGGTTATGAACCTGTTTACCCTATCTAAATCACCATTATGTTCAAATTCATTTTAATCTTTAATGACTTTTTAACTGTGTGCACTGCTGTTTATTGAAGCCAACATGCTTTGATATATCTCATGTGGAAGACCCAGACCACACGACTAACCCGAAAACATATAGCAGCTAAAATGTGCGGCCGGGATATATCTCATGTATGATGATTTTTTACTTCTCAAACTGTTGGGTTTCATTAAATCATTTATTTATGCAAATGCCTTCTGACTTGCTTCACATACATAGTTTCTGAACAATATTTATAAATGTCGATGTAAATGGGATTATTTGAAGAAATGATTTATGGAAAATATAAAATAAAAGGAAGTTATTTTTTTGATTATCACATGCTGCTTTATTACGAATATGTATCGAACAAATGTTGCCTTAAAAGTTTTTTGGTAGAAAATGCATTCTTACGTAAGTCACTATTTCCTCTTCTTCTTCTTCTTCTAGGTTCCATTGCAGGGAGTGTCTATATACACTAACGGTTTTAAGGGGGTAACAGGGGGAGCAAAGGGGTGGGGCTTTGGTAGGGCGGGACCTTACGACGGATGATGAAATTCTCCAAACGGCGAGAAAAAGACAACGCTCCGCCATTTTGATTTTCATGTAGCAGTCCATGTGGTTTTCAGTGGGACGCCATCAAAAGGAGATTTGATGGTTTTCAAGGTATTAATATTTATTATTTCAATTTTTGTTTCTTTTTGATGAATTACTATGTTTTATTATTATGTATTGATTTAAATAAAATTTTATTTCGATATGGCCAAAATCCTTAACCATGTTATGTATGCATTCCAAGTAGTATAAGCAATATTTATTTAAATTAATTTGAATAACGAAATAAAATCATAGAACGTGTAATATAAAGCTGCATTTATAGCAGAAAAATATATCAAATTTAGTTTAGAGGGTCAATTTCAGCTATTAAAGCAAGACTGGTTTTGTTGAAATATACTAAATGTTAAACGTAATCTGAATTCTAAAGGTATACAATGTAAATTCTTCCTTCCAAGATTAGCTTCGTGGTTTGTTTGTTTTCTTTGCTGTTGTTAATTTTCGGCGGATTTTGTTACTAAATGCATTAAGTTTTAATATAATATTTATTCAAATTAATGTTATATTCAGTTCTATTTAATAACATTATATATTAAATAGTGACTTTTACAATAATAGGATTGTTGCTGGCAGAGTTACTTCTGCATATCTACAAAGCAAGAAGAAATGCTGAAGTTGGTGCCTGGATCTCAAGTATGCTGATAACTTTTAACAAGTGCAGTAAGAATACATTTTCTTTAGTTAAATAATAATTTTAATTATTCTATTCGCTTATAGTTTTTACTTTTGGAGGCTTCTTAACAGTCCTCAAATGCTATTGCTCAGTGGAGAGCAAGAAATCGTCCTATCATACTGATGCTCTCATTATGGCAAAAAGTATAGTTATATTTTAGTCTTTTGAAAGCATTTGTGTGTACTAAAATTGACTTATTAATGATGTTTACTGTTCTGAGTCACAATTTCAAATTTTTTCTCTCTTTAGTATGTTAGTATGTTTTACAACTAATAATGTTAAATTCAGATTGTTTATGTCAAATGAAATGCAATTGTTAAGTTTTCATAAGTAATTTATTTGCGAGATTGAACATTTTATTTCTGTATTTGTGCAAATGTTTCGGATTAAATTAATTCTGAATGATTAAAATGTCATAATTGTAGGGAGCATTCCAAATAGTATGCAAGACTGCCAAATGCAAAACTGTTAAGTAAACAATGCATTCAAGTAGATTGCCATGGCATAGCTGTTTCTCCCCAAAATTCAGTTAAAGGTTTTGCAGCAGTAAATATGATTCCTGCTTTATTTAGAAGCGTTCTGCTGTACCATTGCTGCTTACAGAAAATGAAACTGTTCTCTTTTTTTTTTTATCCCTTTCTGTTTAATCTTCAAACCTATTATTCATAAATTCAATTTCATTGTCTAATCTTACAATATAATTTTATTTACAATGTTTTCACGCAGATTTTCAAATTGGTGAAATGCTTTGCTTTTAGTTTGTTAATATGCAATGACTAGAATCACCTAAAATAAGCATATCTTGCACTTTATTGTAAACACATTGTCATTGGTTCTCATAAATCCATATGAATGAACATAATTGTTTCAAAACTTTTTTTAACAAATGTGAATGGTTCCTTTTCTAAGCTAATTTTGTCTGTTTACATGATTCGCAAAGTTTTAATTTTTAACGCAAAATATTGCCCTCTCACCATATAATTGCTTAATGATGCTACTATATTTAACTTCTTTAAATTAAGATATACAGTAGCTAGACAATTCTTCATTTCACTTTTAACTTTTTCATTACATTGACTTAATCTCTAATATTTGCCTCTGCAATAAACAACCATTTATTTCTGTTGCAAATATATTTTTTGATCTTGGTAAAAACTACCTTATTGTTATTCCCCATCTAGAAATTGATAACAAATAACTTCTCAAAGTTAGTACGTATAATGCATATGCTAGTTATATACGCTTTTGAAGAAACCAAATGAAATATATATAAAAAAAATTAATCCTGATAGAATAATACTATTTAACAACGCATCAGAAATGAAGTAGCAAATATATCATTAAAAATTCAATTTAAATGGGAGAGTAGTCCCCAATCTCGCCAGTTTTTTGCTGCCAAATCTTGCAATCTGTTTTTTTAAACCCAATAAGCATTTGGCGTTTAAAGTTACTGCATTTAGCAGTATCTCAATGATTATGTGCACATGTTTTGGAAATTGACAAAATAAGTGTGTGGTTGCCACAAATATTAGAAGTAAATTCTTAGGATGACAGAGAAAACCAAGATATAAATAAAAGTGTGTAACTGTCCCATCATATAGTTTTAAATATATAATGCATAAAATAATGTGAAAATAAAATGAAAATTAAATTCTATTAGGAAGTATCCATTTACTCACAATTTAAAAATGAAATGATTGATTTATAATAACAAATAAGATACATAATTCCCTGATTATAACTATTCTAAATATCTAGAAAGTACTGTGTCAATCATAGTCCTAGATTTTGTGATTGATACTGCTGGATCATTATTCAATTTGAATTTTGTGTTTAAAAATTCAGTCAGTGGCTTGGCTGTGCTTCTGAAGAAACAAAATGGGCATTTAAATCATATTGAAAATTATTGGTATGTTTTCTAAATCCATTCCAAGTAAAGCTTAACTGTTGACAGTATTAAACAAGCAAAATCCTATTTGCATTCCATACTAGATTTTGCTATAACTACATTTAAAATAGTTAATGCTGTAATTGAAAATCACAACACGTATATACAATATAATGAAAATGTGAAGCACTCTAGATTCACTTGATGCATAGCAAACAACTTACAACCTAACTAAAATGTGTAGTATTTTAGCCTTGATGGGCGAGTAATAGCTAATGATTCACTGACAGGAGTAACAAAGTGTAATAAAACACGCCATCCTTAGTCTACTCATCTGTTGTCTTGCCACTATTGAAGGAGTCATTAATATCATTTAAACATAATGGTATTCTATTCCACTTCTAAGAAGTTTATTTTCATTATGCTTGGATTTCCATTAAACGAACTTGCACTACTGTGCCTTAAGAATATTAACTTTAATAATACATTACAACTGTATACAATATAATGAAATAAAACATGCTGTTCTCATTTGAAGCATAGCAAACAACTGAGAGCATAACAAAACTCCTCATATTTTTTAAATAATGGTATTAATACCAAAGTTACTTATTCCATTTAAAATTAAATTTTATTCGGTTGTATCTATTTGCCCACAATTATTAATCACTGGCAGGCATAACAAAAAGTGTAATGCAACGTCCGCTCTGGCTACCCATCTCAATTGTTGCACTTCTATTGGAGGAGTTTCAGCTTTTGTTATGCTCGGATTTCTCTTAAACAAACTTGTGCTACCATGCCTTAAGAAATTTAACTTAACACGTTATAACTGTATACAATACATTACATAGAAATTTAACTTATAACAACTAACAACACATTACAACTGTATACAATATAATAAAATAAAACAAGCAATGCATAGCATACAATTGAGAGCATAACAAAAATGTGTAAAACGCTATCTTCGTTCACTGATCTCAGGGTTGCGAAAAAGCCGGCTAAAATTAAAAGCCACACTGGTGGCTTTTATTGGTTTTAACTGGCATTTTTTGGTCAAAATTGGCTTTTCTTTTGTTAAAAAGCGTGAAGAATTTTAATTTTAAATTACACAATTTTAAGTGTTCTTTAACTAATTTTAAAGGCATTTTATTTGGTTAGAATTTAATAAATAACTTTATTTCTTAATAATGAAAACATTAATATTGGAATACCTGCTAGTGATTGTTTTGCTTGCAAAAAAGCCAGCTAAATTTTAAAAAGGTATACCAACTGCTTTACTTGGTTTATATTGGCCTTTAACATATTTTTTTTTTAAATGTTACTACTTTAAATAATGAAATATTTTATTTTAGGACAATAGTTGCTTAGTGATATATTTTACTAGTTAACTAATTTTAAGGACTTGATTGATATGTAAGTCTTATTTTTACTCATAAATATTTAAAATCATGCATAAAGTCATTTAATAAAAAACACTATTTATCACTATTGAAAACAGTATTGGGAATAACATATGCATGAACAACTTTTGAATAGCATCCAGCTTTTCAAAAAGTTATTTTAACAAGTTTTAATTTGAGAACCTTTTTTGATTGCTCTCTCTTTTGTTTTGAACTTAGATGCACCAAAATTTCTTCAAATATTATCTCCTACTAAATTCCTTTTTCAACATTGAACATTCTATCATTTAATCCCAACCCCAAATCTTTACAGCCAATTAAAACTAAAATAAAACATCACACTGAAATGAAATGAAAAAAGAACGAAACCGCTTGGGAGCAGAAAAACTTGTTAAAATGTATCATTTTTATAAGTCATAAGAACCCAATGATTAGAACTAAAATATGGATGTTCTCAAATATTATGTCAGATAATTTCATTTATTAAATACATATAATTTAATTTGCTGTAATATATATTAAAAGTAAATAGCAGTGTGTAAAAAAATGTTTTTCCTTTTTGAAGTAAAATTGATTTTTTTCCTTTTTGATGTGTGGTGATTTGTCTGTTTAATTAATTATAGTCTTTAAAATGTGTAGGATATGTAATGTAGAGCTATGCATTGTGTAACAGAGGCTTTCAAAACACTATCTTGGTGTCTAATTTAATGCATTCTCCTCACTGTATATATATTTTTTCTTTTAGACACATTACCTTCATAGTATTTTTCTAGTGGTCATAAAATCTTGTGTACTTGGTAATATTTAATAGAAGCTTATAAACATTTTAGTAAAAAACATTTAGGAGTGAATCAAAGATAAAGTAATGCAAATTTAATGTGAATTGGCTGTAAACCACCTTTTTTTTGGTCTGGCTAAAAGCCAACAACCCTGACTGATCTGCAAAGAATGGGGGAGGCAATAACCGCTGACTTACTGCACTAGCAGGTGTAATAGAAAGTGTAACATACTATCCTCTCTTTTATGTTTCAATTGCCATGCCACTATTGGAGGAGTTTAATTTTTTGTTATGCTCAGATTTCCATTAAACAAATTTGAACTACCATGCTTATCAACAAAATAAGATTTTTTTTTCTTTTGTATTTATGAAGTATTTGTAATTGCACAAATTATTTGTTTTCCAGTGTTTTAAATATTGCTCTCTCAAATGTTCAATTTTTTTTTATTTCTAGCAGCAGTACTTGTGATACAAATCATTCACTGGTGTACAAATACACAACACCAAAAATACTGGAGAAAAACTATTACAAGAAGCATGAACAAACAATAAAACAAACATAGGAGATCTGTGGACGATAGCCAAAAACACAAATCCAAAACAGTCTTGAAGCTTGAACAGACAGCTTGAAGGACTTGCATCCTCTCCCTTGCGCGCCAATACCTTTTGTACATGTCACCAGATAGTCCTGGGCAGTTCATTAGATAATCAGCGTCCATAGCTGCATTAGCACCACCCACTACACAGTTCGGGCTTGGAATTTAGATTAAATCTATGAAGATATTTAGCTAAACAGTCGTGACCAGTTTCCAGGCGAAATGCTGATGTTCAATAAAATAGTATAATTTTTTATTTTTATTTTTTAATTTCTAATAAAATCCTGCCTTAGCAAAACATATTTTGATCATTAGATCATAAATTATTTACTAGGCAGTAGCTATGCATTGTTATTTTCAACATGTCCACTTTCATGCTTTCCAGCTTACCATTTGATAAGAATTGCACAGCTTAATTGTTTTCAGCATCAATTATTTCTAGTAGTTGTCTTTCACGGCTTTAGTAATCCCCAAATGCAAAGAATGAAGCTTGCTTATACAATTTGGTGTTAAACATTCCATTTTTGCATTTCTCAATGTGTGAAGATTAAAAGATAAATTGGCCATCACATTCACAGTATTCATAGGAAGTTTTTCCAATTTCCATTCTTCTGCAATTTTTATATAAACAGCTGAAGACGCATTGCTTACTATTTTTTTCACAAATTTCATATCTTATTTTTAATTTGTGCAACCAATCGAAAGAGAACAAGGCATAAAAACATTAAGTTTTGTAGTAACTTTATATTTTCCTATAAGCATTAAGCCATGGATAGCAAGATTTGCTGCCTGATATTGATTAAAAAACTCTGTCTAGCCTACTTCATTTAACTTTCTTCATGAACTCTGCGTTTTCTGTGGTGATGTCCTTTATATAAACGGTTATTAGAGTGACTGAAGAAATACAGTGAAACCTGGCAAAGTGACCATTAGACCACCTGGCTAAAATGATCATGTTATTTTCACACTGTAAACACCATTATTTTTATATAATTCACTAGGTTTCACTGTAATTGCAACAATTCAATTTGAAGAAATATAGTGATTTCTTGAATTTACCCATTTTTCTGTGACACATCAAGTTCACCTCTTGCATAAACAAAATTCATATTTTTCCTTTCATATATCTTTTTAATGTAAAAATGTGTTAAAATAAACTGAATATATATTACACCTGACTTGAATTTTGCTATATACTAAAGAATTGCAAAAAGATTTTATAAATATTTACATATTTCAGTGCCAAATTCTTTAGAAATTTAATTACATTATTATTTTCAGAAATTTTGCTGAGCTTCATCCTGGGTCTTGAGTTATCTTATAGAGTTGCTTATCAAGAAAGCAAAGCGTATGCTGAATGGAATCAAATTATTTGTTATATTATGAGTTTGTTAGCTTAAATAAATTTTATTTGGTATATTGATTCCTCTGTAAATAAATGTTCATTTAGTTAAAGAAATATGGTGTCTTGTTTGTTTTTATTTTTCAGCTACAAGTTTGTTTATAAATAGATAAAAATTATGTTCAAATAGCTGCTTGTTTTATTTTTATGTTGTTAATCTATGGAAAATAGTCCCTAGCTCATTCATTTTTAGGATTTTGTTCCCTATTGTCTTTTGCCAAGGATGCTGAAAAAAAAATTAGTAATATAATTTTTATATTTATCATAAAGTACACAAAATTGTTAGAAATATTTCTAATTATTTTATCAATTTTTAAAGAAATACAAAGCTTCCTATTTTTAGCATAAGACTAAATGGAGCTACAGGTTGTTAGGGACTATTTACCATAGATTAGTGGGGGGGGGGGGGGAATGAAACAAGTGACTGAAGGAAAAGTATTCTTTTAATATTCTGAACAGATATAACCTGAATCCATTTTGAATAGTTTTGGAAATATTTCTATTTATGGGGCTTTAGACGGGATAACTCAAGCAAATGCTCCTACCACTACCAAATTTTAATAGTATATGTGTAGAACTAGATAGAATTTTTAGTAATTCTCATAATTCAAACTTAGAATCTAATTTAAAGTTTTTCATAACATAATTGTTTTTAGTAAGAAATCGTGTTACAGCTTTGAACAATTGTGATAATATAAAGTGTGTGGGAGAGCTTGATCATTTGAACTACACTAGATTGATAATAGTTTATATTAACACAAATAAAGCCCAATTCATCAATGTCACTAAACTTGCTAACTTTAAAAATGTTTATAACTTGAGTATGAAATTAAAGTAGAAAATGTTTCTATTTTGTGCCTTTCTTAAATACATTTATATTTAACATCCTAAATTTATTTGTATTTACATTAAGTATAATTTTTAATTTAAAATAAATGAAAAATAAAATAAATCATTCCAAAAGTAAATTAATATAGTAAATGGCTACTTAATTTGGTTTATGTTTATCTGCATAAATGGATAATTGATAGTTAATTTCTGATATGTGATAATCATGGCTTCATTTTATGTTATAGAGAATCTTGCATTTACCTTGCATACAAATACAAACCCAAGTTGCTTAAAATATCATTACAAATTAGAATTACAATTTATTCAAGTGAAATTTTGCTATCTTAGTCTCTTCTGTAATGTAACTGATAAATAATTTTATCAAAATTGAAACTGAGCAGTCAAATTCAAACATTGCCAAATAATTTTTCTTTTTAAAGTGCAAAGGATACTTTGCCAGAATGTCTAGCCATTCTTTTTTAAGTTGTTGTCACACCTGGTCTTGCAAACTACAACAGAGTAGATACTGATAGATAACTAAACAGTTACAGACAGGTGTACCCACCCTGTGACGAAATACTCAACAAAGTAATCTTCTCTTCAGAAATCATAAAAGAAATTAGAAGAGTTGGATACAATGGGGCCACACACGGAGAAATTCTTTGGTTATCTTATTTGACACATTTTAATAGATACAAAGGAACACCTATGGCACCCTCAGTATCTTCTCTATCGAAATTAAAATACTGCAAAATTGAATATTCATCTAAGTGTTATTTGTTATATATTAATCACTTTCACCTTTTTTTAATATTGGTAATTGATTTTTTTTTAGCTGCATATTTTATAAAAAATTAACCGTTATATTTTTGAGCACGTAATATTATGAGTTTTATTTTCTGGTTACTGTTTCATATTTAAATGAGTTAGTAAGTTTAAGGTATGATAGGATTTAAGAAAAATTGAAAGAACAACAAAATTTAATACCAGAATGTTTTCTTTTACATTAAAATTATTTTAAATGCGATAATATTGGTAAGTAACAATTTGAATTAATTTTGTACTATGATACTATAACTTTTATTCATTGTATAAAAAATGTGCTTTACCAATTGTAGAATATTTTAAATTTTTAATACTATTCGGTTTGACTGCCGACTAGGCAGGATACTGAATACCAACCAAATATTCGGTGCAACCCTAATGATTTGTATCTTTAATAACCTTTTCCTCCTAGAACCATAAATTACATAAAATTTTACTAGTAGATTCTAACTTATGAGCAGTAATGAAATTATTTTATTTTTAGTGTTATGTAGAATGTTATAGATCTACTTAATGATTGTGAAATTAAACAACTTTCATAAATAACATGGGATGGGAAATACATTTGATTAAAACTGGTATAAATAATTAAATACTGTGTACCATAGCCAGAAACAAAATCAAAAAGGGGTTGGAGTAAAATTCTGACCTTTTTTTGTGGGGGGGAGGGGGAGCAATATGCTAAAATATTTGTGTCAAATATAAATATATACAGTAGTTTCTTTTAATGAATGAGTATTAATGAGTCAAAGTTTATGTACAATACATATAAATTACTGTAACAAATAATTATAGCTATATATTTGCAAGTTAAAGATAACTGTGAAAATATATATAGCCACTGCACATCAATATTCACAAAATTTACAATTGATGCTAATATAAGCAAGAACTAGCAGCAAAACATTTAATAAATTTTATTGGACATTTGAATAGTTATTGCGTAATACTAACTGTATAGCTAATTAATCATTACAGTTGACTTTAAATCAATAATTTTTATAATAGTGGACTCTGCACTAATATCAAAAACCCTACATAATATTAACTTGATTAGAATAATATCTGAAGGTGTCTAACCCATCAATAAAAGTGTAACCACATCATTTACTGTATTCCTATTTGAAGAATTTTAAAGCACTAGGACAAGATAGTCCAGTAGTTAAGGCATGGGGATTGCACTCGGGAGGACCCGAGTTCGATTCCCGACGCTCTCCAAACTATCCCCGTGTCTGCGCGAATTATGAACATGTTAAATCTATAGATCCAGAAGTTGGTGACAGAGGAAGAAGTGTACGGTCCCTGTGGACATCTCCCAATATTTTCTGGCCAAAATTGGGTGGTAATATCTGGGTCGAAAAAACAACTACAACCATTAAAACGATAGCAATCCAAATGGCTAAAACTTACATACTGAGAAGACTAAATAGTCTTGAACCCCTATAAAAAGGATTCAGAACCAGTGAAGTAAATACTCCTTGGACGTGAATTGCTCTTAAAAAAAATGAATATATTTGTTTATTCATAATTTGAGAAAGATGGATGTGTGAACATATTAAGTTCCCCACGGCCGGCCTTACAAATTGTGGGCTGCTCTATATTTTTCTCTTTGTGAATTTTTCATGTTTTCTCCTGCTAGAGTGGTCTCCGTACTCCATGCATAGGTGGCTTCATAGATATATATTGTTTCATAATCTACGTTTATGGGTGGTCTGGAGTTCACTTTCAAAGGTATTAAATTGAAAGGATTTAGAGAGTATGCTAACATGAAGTATTTATCATATGCCCCTCCCCCCCCTTGCAAAATAACTGCTGGTCAGAGCTAGAGGGGTTGTAAAGCCGATCTAGCTATCAGTTGTACATGTCACATGTTGTTGAGACCCAGGTCGTCCGACCTACCAGAAAGGTGTAAGGTAATCGTTTGGACGGCCGGGAAGTGCCACCCAATTTAGACCAGAACCCAGTGGGGGAGGCATCCACAGGAACCGTAGTACATGTCACATGTGAAAAATTTGAGTGATGCTTAGTCCCCGGCAAATTTTCACAGTTGCGTGCCAGAGCTCTAAGTTTTGCTTACAGCGCCCCGGCACATACTATTGTTCTTCAGGATTTAAATTTGAAAATTGATTTCACCACTATAATAAGAACCCGCTGCTCTGCAGTCCATAAGCATACTATAAAAATTCTTCTAGATCTCAATCCTCGCTTGCTTACACTGTATGTCATGCACAACCCAGCCTTCCACAGTATTAAACTTTAAAAGTATGTGAAATGAAAAGTAGGATCCACAGAGCCAATACAGCGGGTTGTCTTATCTCCCACATAAATATTTTAAAGTTGACAAATTTAGAAATAATTATGTCATCATCGGACATTCTTCAAATAGAGTTTAGTTCTTTTGCCTCGTTTTAGTCGACAAACATACTATTGTGGTCCAGGATATCATCTGCTTGCTCCCTTTTGGGGACTAGATTCTGCTGAACCTCGTGATGTAAAAGAATGCAGAGAAGTAACAGATACAGTAGGCTATTGCTCAAAAGTGCCTCAAATATCTACAAAATTCCGTTCAGGGCTCTAATGATATCTTCTGACTACTTCATTAATTTTTTCATAGAAAACATGAGATGGATAGTCTACAAAATAGAGTGATATTGTATGACCAATTTGAGGGATTGCTTGCAGAATTTATTCCCGGGGTTGCCGTCCAAATCAGTCCTGGCTAATGTTTCGCGAATGGATATTCGCTGTTCAAAGCATTTCGAGCGCATAAATGAAAATAAAAGTTCCAAGATAACTTTACATTGCCAATACGTATTTGAGTTGCATTATATAGTAGGTTTTGCCAATACAATTGACATCAAATACTACGACTCATTATTTACTCACTGTGGTTATAGAGTATGCTCCCAGCTGACCAATAACAATATGCCAACGGGACCCAAATCCATCAAGGGTCATTGTAAACTCGGATACTTCTACAAGAAAATAGGAAACCAATGGAGTTTCTCCAATGGCTGCATATAAGATTGCACATGAGACCAGGTCATACAATTTTCAAAGGGCTTTCACCACTGGACTTTTGCTTTAGTTTTTGCCTTCAACCATTCAAAATTCTAGTTAGATTCAAAACATAGAACTTTCCATGTTCTGAGTCCTGGCACTATGAATTTCCCTCCTCTCATAAGCTCCGAAACACTTACGTTTTGAAGTGATAAACGTTTTTCAAAATTATCCTCTATGAAACAGGTCATTTTGTCACAGCAGTCCACATTGAACGCCAAAGCCATTTAGGTAAATGCTGGTGGTCCATCTACCATGCTCAATATATCTTTTTTCACGATTGAAAGATCTCTACAGGTCCTTGAAAACGCAAGAAGTCTTTGCAACTTATCAAATGTTTCCGTTTTACTCTACAATGTCAGTGATAAAAATTTCATAAACCAACAGATATTTTGATGTTTATGAAGCAATTCCGAATAAAACCGTGGCCCTCGATAAAAAAAAAAGGTGTCTGTCCATAACCTAGAACTGACACAGTGACGGCTTCTCCCAAGCTGCCAAAAATTCAAATGTGTATCAAGATACAAAACAAGCTACACTCTTTCTAGTTAGCCGTTCGATCCCAAGGATAAAATTCAATGTCAAAAGAGCAATATACGTCAATTCAGATGGAAAGATGCTTTGCATCTGAATATAACCGATTTAGCGCATTTTCTAATAAATAAAAAAATGCTACCTTTAGGTATATAGATGTTCTGCAGCGTTGACATAAATGAACCATTGGCAACCATTCACTTATTTTGCATTTTATAATTTTTAGATATTCAGTTTTAAAGTGATTGTAATTATTTTACAGTAATTTATTTCAAACTGTTCAAAACCAGCCTCCCATTAAAAACTACTTAAAAATAATTACTTTTTTCATTATTCCATGTTTATAGTTTGCAGCCCTTTAGTTTGTATAGTTTCTCCATTTGCAAACTGGTGATGCTGTAAAGCAGGCTTATAATCAATTTCTTATGGTGGTCGCGCAGAAGATAAATTAGTTTTACATATGCTTCTTATGTTTATTCCAATATAGCCATGGCTAAGTGGTTAGATACTGAACACAGAACGAACGCACTTCGCTACCTGCACAGCACTTAGGTTCTTTAGAAATTTCCCCAGGAGAATATTCTCCTTTTGATCATGGCCATATCTGAGTGGCATAACGAACCCTTTCACAAAATTTAATTTCAGTCTCTTTTCCCACTTTATTACTGATAATTACTGTTTCTAGTTTCTTTAGCAGCCCCTGGGTGTATATGCCACCGTCGTAGTACCTTCTAATGAATTCCTCCTCATTTTGTCATAGTATGCAAATCTTACTAATATGCATATTGAGGAAAAGACAGGCTTAGTCAGAATCTCGGGAAAGAGGGATTTACAGTAAAATTTGCTTTCTAATATGAAATGGACCCTATGGAGAACTAGTACAATTGTTCATCGAATAGGAGGTTATAATGTCCTTGCCACTGGAAATATATCTGCATAGTGTCTGTTGTACATGGAAAAATTCCCGTGGACTCAAGCCATACCCAGAATTACAATTTTTTGTTTGGGGGTACTAAAGCCTTTCTTCATTAGATTGTTAACATTTCGTTTCCAATGTATAATATCAATACACTTTTCAAAAACTGCTGGGGGTCCTTAGCTTCCTGAAACGTAATGCATCTAATTATTTTCCATAACTTTTACTGTATGATTTTACTCAATGGAATTTACGGTTATCCCTCGACCTTGGAATTGAAAATTTTTATAAAAATATCCTTAAAATGACATCGCAAATCTGCAGACGCTCACCCCAACAGTAAACACATTCTTGTAAACTGTACAATCTTAGTAGATTTCGAAGGATTAAATTGCTACAATTACTTATATTATGTTTTACTTCCTAATCTTTTCAGATGTGAAAATTATTACGTACTACTTCATCCCATTTTACAATGCTAATACTCTTGAGTCCCTGTTAGAAGGAACCAATGTTGGCCAGAAAGTGTATGTAATGTTGCAGTGCATCCGTCATTTGCTGAGAGGCGTGTGGTGGTGGATCCAATCGTCGATCGAAGTGTTTCCAAATATGCTCGATCGGTGGTTGGGGAAGTAGCTGGAAATCTTGGTCGCATTCTTCGAACCACTCGTAAACAATTTTGACGGTATGACAGATCGAAGATTCCATCGACCATAGGGAAGACCGTCAACATAAACGGATGTACTTGATCGGCAATATGGAGGGATACCCAAGTCTGTCGAGACTGCCTTCTAAAGGAATCAAAGGACCCATAGTAGACAAAGAAATCATCTCCCAGACCATAACGTTGCTACTACCAGCTTATTTACGTCCAACAATGGTTGCTGCGTGCTTGTTCTCGCCGGTTTTTAAACCAAAGTTCATCCGCTCGTCAGAGAAGGAAACCCTTTGTTAGCAGGTGCAAGTCCAATTTCGGTACTCCTGTGCAAATTTCATCCATTGTTGACGATGAACCTTCGCGAGCATGAGCGCAATCACCAACCGTCTGCCCCGGAGCCCCATTCGCAACAGAGTTTTTCTGCACAGTTGTTTTGGACACGTATCTGGAAACTTCCTGGTTCGTTTGTATGGTGAATTGCTCCACAGTAGCCTGTTGATCGATCGATGGCTCGTGGTGCTCCACAGTTACCACGTCGAATTTTTGAAATTGTTCCATTCTAACGTGCACGTCCGCTCCGCGGGCGCGCGCAAACTGGGATAAAGGCATTCACGTTATACATTAGCTACACTAACCCGTAGACAGTTCACAAACCCATGAAAATCATGGTTGTTATTCTGGTAAGTTGTTGACACCCCACCTTATACACCCACGAAGTTTGACCTTGACACGTGCAGTCATTTATTGGCCAAGTGCCCTTGACATCAGAGGTAGGAGGTGGTCATAATGATGCGACTCGATTCTTTGTATAACTCTTTCTTTTTGGGGTATGGGTCACAATTGTAATACATTCCTGGTTACATTTATGATGGCAAATTTGATTTCCACCTTCATTTGTGTTTTTGCAAAATTTTTGAAGTATTTATTTCTCAGTGTTTACTATAGATATAGCTTAAATTATAACCAATATGGATTCAGCACTGAATTTAGAAGGATGTAGGGATTCACTAAGAATTTCCACTTTCGGTTGAAAATGTTTCATTTTCCTTGAAACATAAATTTTCTAAGATTGGCTTTAAATAAAGCTTAGATGATAACTGATATAGGTTCAGCATCAAATTCTGAAGTACGTAGGGTTAATCACTAAGCATTTTAACTTCTGGTTCCTTTTCCACTTCTGCTTCAAATTTTTTTCTTAAAATATCTATTTTTCAGAATTGGCTATAGAGCTTAGATGATGACTGATATGGATTCAGGATACAACTTCTGGAGGAATTGGTGGTGCGTGTGTATGTGGAGCACTAAGGATTTCCATCGGCAGTTCAAGAATGCTTTTTGAAACATCTATTTCTCAGAATTAACTATAGATATACGTAGCTCAGATGTTGACTAATGTGGATTCAGCATAAATTTCTGGAGGGGTGGAGAACTTACTAAAAATTTCCACTTCCGGTATTTTCTCGATTCCAGTTCAAGAATTTTTATCTTCCTTGAAACATCCATTTCTCAAAATCTGCTATAGATGGAGCTAGATGATGGCTGATATAGATTCAGCATCAAGTTTCTGAGGGGGTTCAGGGATTTACTAAGGATTTCAACTTCTAGTTCAGATTTTTTCTTGAAACATATATTTTTATTTTTCAAAATTAAAATCTTTACACTGAATTATATGTAGCTGAAGGAACTGTTTAATTAAAAAGTGACTTTTGTTTCTAAGAAGTCTGCCAAAACTAGCAATAAAGAAACGTGATTATTTAAAATTTTCCCATTCAATTCTTATTCTTTTGGTGAAACCATATTAATGAAAATTCATATTTATTATAAAATAAGTTTAATTCCAAAATAATTTTATTTAGTGCACATTTTCATGAATTAATTTTACAAGAAATTTTTGTAATAATTTTCAAAGGATGAATTTAATTAGTAAGATATAATTCACATTTAGGTACATTTATATATATATATATATAATTATTTTCCACATTGATAAAAATATGACTAGATGATTAAAACTAATGAGGATCCACAGGCATCAAGAAAATATGCATGTGCTACGATTTTATTAATCTCAAGTGATCTACGAATCAGTTGTACCATACAAATGCCTATTATGACGTGCTACACAAACGAATTAATTAATCCAATTTTTTAAAAAGAATTAACTTTTTACATTATTTTAAGAATCTACTGATTTGTGGGTTTTAGCAAATCTATATGTTTTGTGCATTCCTGAACACAAATTACCTGTTTTTAACTGTTAAGTGTGTCTGTGAGTCTATTAACACAATATCACTTGAAAGAAATAGCAATTTTCATGAAAATTTTAGAATTATTTAAAATGATAAATACAAGAAACCTCTTATTTTGTACATTTGAATCTGGACTTATACACCCATACAGTTTGAGCTCAATCATGTTTTACAGCTTATATGGCACAACTGATTTATAGATCACTTGAGATTAATAAAATTATAGCGCATAACAAGTTTCCTTGATGTTATTGCAGTTACTGACTATCCAAGTCTGATGAGTTCTAATGAAAGTGAAATCATTTCATCAATTATGGTTGTTATGCTGGAAGCATGATTCTAGACTTTCTTGTTTAATAATGACTTGGCACTTGATAATTGACTATTTAGACACTAAAGCATAAAATTTTTTGCTATTATACCACATTGCCCTGGGTACACAATAGGGAGTGGATCATATTGCACCTTTTAACCACTTAATTTAAATCGAAATCAATGGAGGTGGCAACCACAAATCCTTTTTCTCCTTATCACGACCTACAGATTTATCGTGCCTATATTGCATGTAGACATGGGGATAGTTTTGAGTGGTGGTGAGGTTAACTCAAGTTTTTCTCAAGCAATCTTCTCATTATAACTACCAGGCCATCCTGGCCTTAGTTTATTTTATAGATGGTGATGGGTTGGTCGACTTTTTTCTCCTGTATCCCTCTCCAAATAACATTTTTAAGCTATAACAGATAGAGTTCAAGATAAATAAAATAGAAAATTTTCTCCATTCTTCTGTAATTTCATATTATTTATTTTTTTTGTAGGAAGTACATCTGACGTACACAAATTTTCTATAAATTTTTTGAGTTTATATAGTATCAAAATTAAAATAGAACAACTCAATTGCACAACAATGAATCATTTTGTCTTTGAAAAAATTGTTTCATTCATATTGTTAATATTTATTAGCACAATCTCTACAATTGGATTCGCCAAATTTCACAGAAGTTATCTTTTGTGACAATGGATCTATTAAATCTTTAACACTAGAATGACGGAAGTGGTCATTTTGACTGCATAACTACTTTGAGAAATGATTCCTACAAAACAGCTAATCCCAGCCCATTGAAATTTTATGACTTTTCTTAAAGTTATTGAAAACACAGAAGAAAATAAGAAAAGTCATAAAATTGCAATGGGCTGGGATTAGCCGTTCTGGAGGGATCGCTTCTCAAAGTAGTTATGTGGTCAAAATGACCACTTCCATCGTTCTAGTGTTAAAAATATTTTTTAAATTGCTTAAGATTGTATTATCACTGTTTATTACAGTAGACTTTGGCACTAGGAAATCTGGTTCATTAAAAACGAAATATAATATACAGTTTATTTGTTTAGTACTTTTTCCTCAAAACTGGTTCTTATTTGTGATCAGTTGCTGTACAAATGTTCATAAGAATGACTTTATTTTACTATGACAGTGCAAATGAAAATAGGGTACCAGTCAGTAGTGGACACTGTTAAGGATCTAATAAAATCATTAAAAAAATCAGCAAATATTTAAAATGAATTGCACAGTTAGGTACAGATTTGCTAACTATCAGCTTTCATTACAACTCATTACTAAGTTAATTAAAATCAATATTAAAATCTAGACAAATCTTGATTTTTATAACTTTTAAGTGGGAATATACAAGTATTAAATTAGAAACCAATTTAAACATTTTATTATTTTTACAAGATGTATGCAAATTTTATATGTATAAAGATAATTATAATATAATGAAAGAATATACTTGCAACAAGACATTTTTTCAACTTTAGGCTTTAGATTATATATGTCGACTGCTGCCAAATTTAAAAGGAATCTAACACATATATTTAACTAGAGTGGACACACATATTGCATAGACAGATGCACAGAAAGACAATAACTCTGAAAACAGCTGATTTATGCACAATGCATAAGGCTTTTAAATCTGTCTGAAACTTGAAGTGAAATTTTTGATCCTATTATAATAATTTACCTATATATATACACTGTTGCAGGGAAAGTTTAAGACCCAGGCCACCCGATTCACCCTAGGGTACGAGCAACAGAATGAGTGGCCGGGAAAGTAAAATTGTTCATTACTATAGTGTAAATTGACTGGGTAGAATAATAATTAACATAAATTAACTACAGATCATTTTAATAAGAGCAAAGATATCAAAAGTTTTCTACCAGTTATCACTTGGCAACCAACCAGATTCCTTGCTCAGTGTTGCACCAATAATAGTATGAACTATAGAGGATATTGGTATGGAGGCATAACAGTTGCCGTATGCTATTTTGCAATAGATTGGCTTACAGATGTTACAACTATCACTTCAGATCATGCACACACATAGATGCTCAAAAGTGTCATCCCATTTGGTCCCATAAATGAGCAATGATGTCAAATCTGGAGACTGGATAGGTAACAGAATCATGGCAACATGATAAACATGGGGAAATTTCTGGTAAACTCTATATGTATGCAGTTAAGTATTATCTTACTGGGACTGGGATGTTGCTCTTTATAGACCTTCCATTGGGTAATACATGAAGATGCAGGATTTTTTTAACATGAGGGGCAAAGCATCAGAGAAGAGAATGTAGAAAGTGCCAATCTAACTAACCTAAATAATAATTACCAAGTAAATTTTTATTTTAATTATATATTATTTTAAATAAATATATAAAATGTTTTCTGAATAAATAAACAAATGGAAATATAGACAGATTCTTGTTATGAGTGATGCCCATTTCCTTTACCCCTCTTCTTATATAGTTCAGGAAAGCATGCAGGCCTCAGGAGAGACATATTAAAATGTGACATATATAGCGTATAGTGATATTCTTGACTGGGGAGGCTGAGTGATTGTCATTTTAACTTGGAAAAGGTATTTGTATGATAAGTGAATTTATATTGGAATTCACACTTTCAATAAGTTTTATTTCCTAGGTGAGTAAAATAAAACAATTTCACATAAAAATGTTATGAATGAAATGCACAATATTTTAAAATATGTTACCTATGTAAGATAAATATTTACAAAGTATAACATTTTAAATGTTTTCTTATTTCTAAATTAGTTGAACTTTTATTACCATTTTATTAACACTTTACAACATAGTTGAAAAGTGTTTATGAATTTGTTCATTCTGTCTGTCTGTTAGCAGTGCTGTAGTCGTAAAAAGAACAGAGGGTATACCATAGGTGCCTGCAGATTTTTTTCCAGGGGGAAGCAAAACATGTACTTACTACTTACACTTTCCAGGAGGGGGGGGGGGGAGGGCAAAAAACATGTACACGTACATACATGTATATATATAGGAAATCCATAAGCCAGGGGGCAATTCCCCCCCCCGTCCGGGCACCTATGGGGTATACTCGAAGGACCAGGGGGAAATGTTCGAATTAATCGAAGTTCAAATTATCAAGAAAAAAAATGCCTATTAATTTTATATTATAGGAAAGGAATTGCGGAACTTAGAAGAAACTTCGACTTAAGCAGAAATTTGTGTTCACAAGGTGTTCGAGTTATTGGGAGTTTACTGTATTTATGCAAAGCAAAACATGCAGACTAGCATCGAGTGATATTCAAATTTGAAAATCTCACTATATTAATATTTAACTATGATATAAAATAATTACAGGAAATTTTAAGAGAAAAATATTTAAACATATATAAAGTAGGATGTAATTTTGTTTTATTTTAACAAATTTTAAGGCCTACCTCTATCATTTTCATTGAAATATTTTCTAAATTGCTTGACGAGAGAAATCCGTCTCTGTGTCTTTTTTTGTAGCGCTTACTCTTGATTTATTGTCAACTGAAGAGTGATGGTTGGCCAACTAAGAATTTACAAATTTTTCCGGTTGAAAGTGTTCTATAGGTGGTCTATTTGAATTAATAAACATTAGATTGAAGGCATTTGAAATCAATAAAGATGATCTCAAATCTGTTACTATGTTGTTCATTAGCAAAGCATTTTGCAAAGCGCGTACGTAGTTTTTAAGAAAAAGCAGAGGGTATATGGAATTTGCTGAAAAAAACCAGAGAGTATACTGCATATACCGCCGTATACCCTTCACTACAACCCTGTCTGTTAGCACGATAACTGATGTAAAATGACTTTATCAAAATGAAATTTTAGTATTTGTGGGACCTATGGGAATATAAATGAATAATATCAGCCAATTAGTTTCGGATACAACTCGGGTTGAAAAAATGAAATACATTCAACCCTATGGGACCTAATTTTTCAAACATTTTTTAAGTGAATTTAAAATTCACAAATTACTTTGAAAGTTTTAGGAAATATTCAAATTATCCCATAAAATATATTACACATATATAAAATATATATGTGTAACTCTATTCACAACCCTTAATATGGTACATTTGTGTAACTCTATTCACATTCCTTAATATGGTACATTTGTGCAACTCAATTCACAATCCTTAATTTCATTCTTTACAGCATATACAAAAGAAACCACAAACAGTGTTTTGTTGTCACTCTACGTACTGCTGACTAGAGTAGTTTAGTAGGTTAGGTAGTGCTATAAGCTATTTTAACCTTCCATCAAATCCTTTGTTCAAATCCCTGACACCAGTTAAGCTGCTGAAACTAGAACATACAACATTGATAGATATTTTTCCTCTATTCCTTCGCATAAAAATATTATTGATTCAAATATGATGTTCAGAATTTGCACAGTTCCTTTGCAAACCTTGAGTTCATTCTCATGTAATAATTTTGAATTAAATAAAGCTTAACCCTTTCCGGACGGCGGCATTCCGGAACTGCCGCGGCCCAAAAGGCGGAGCGTTTCGATTCCGAACTGTTCCCAAAGAACGGCAAATTTTTTACGCTAAGCCTAACTTTCGAAAAAAATTCACTAAAAATCACCTATTCAACACAGAAATTTACTTTTTCAGGAATAAAAGAAATATTTATTTTCTATTTGATGTATATTTTTCATACAAATCTGAATACAAAATACTCGTTAGTTGCTCCCATTCTTTTATCTGAAATAAACGAATAATTTCACTGCCTCTAAACCCCCCCCCCCCCCCAAAAAAAAAAAATACTCTCTTATATTCCTATGATTCACCAACAAAATTATAACGCTGAAATAAAAACAAAACCCGGAACTCAATTATAAAATTGTTGATGCTGCGAGAATTGCTCTGTCTGTTTATATTACAAAATCATGTTTCACCGCTCCAAATGGAGAAATAATTCATTGGATCCTCCTTAGTCAAGGTCATGTATATGCAAAATACATTGAAGTTAGTTCCATTGACATTTAACGCCATCTAGTAGACAAATTAAAACGTTCCACGTGAAGGCACGCATGCGTGTCACTCGCCGTTTACGGTAAAGCTTCCTCCGGCACGAGTGTGTGCCGTCCGTCCTTGAATGCAAGTTCGTAGCCAACACATGAGCGTGCCAATGATCCTGAAAGGGTTAAAGAAATAAGTGTTTACTTTAATTTATCAATGTTAGTATATTAATTTAGAAGCAACTTAAATCAAGTTTCAAAAAGTTGAATATTCAATGAAAATCACAAAAAATGGATTCAGAAAATAATAATAATAATAAAAAATAAAGGAGATGCTGAAAAGTAGCGTGAAAAAGCCAAGAAACAAAGAAAAGAAGAAATTAAAAAGTGATTTAAATTAACAAACTTCTTTAGTACTCAAACTTCAGAAATTAACTGCGATGGTAATTGTCAACAAAAAGAATTGTTAGTCATTGAAAATGCTAACAAAGCATGGCATGTGAGTGAATGAATTTTGGTAAATCATGTAATCAGCACAATTTCAAATGTGCGATAGTTCAATCATTTAAAGATGAGCTCTTTTCAACATGATTCGACATCAGTATCTAAAGAGATTCCAAAAATTGATACTATTGATATTGATTTTAAATGCCTAAAGCCTTCCAATATATGCACTATTTCAAAGCTCACCATAAACAACCAATCATACAGATCATAACTTGCAGTTTAAATCGAAAAAGCATTCTTTTCATGACAATGGAATAAACAAAATTGACTGAGTTACAATGGAAGAACATATGCATTACACTGTATAGCATACTTGGCTTTTTTTAAGGAAACAAAGCCAAATATTTTCACTTTTGGGAAAATATTTTCACTTTAGGCCTGGAGGCATGCGCATCAATCCATTTGGTAGAGATAAACTTTTCAATTATTCTCGCACTTATAGGTACCCCACAAAAACTTTTCTTTTCCAATATTCGGGCAGCGCTTTCGCTTGTTTTGACTACAACCGCTACGTTGCCGTTTCTTGTTACGAATATATTTTTATATCTTTATGAATATCTTCTTGATGCAATTCTTTTTTGCAAAGAATTGGGTGAAATGGGATTTTCTTCACCGCTCCCGTTAAGACTATTTTTGCTTCAGTAGCTCCATTTTGGAAAGCAATTTCGATTTTTTCTCTGTCGGATAGGTTTGCGGGATTTATTGTTTGCTTTGTGTAGGCTGAACCTGACATGCGGTATTAAGGCCCAGCACAATCCCCCGACATTTGTTGTTTTGTTCTCTAGACAGAACGTTAACTTGCGTAAAATAACATTTATTTACATTAAATTTTACAAATATATATACAGCATACTAATACTTTGCAAAGAGATTCTGCGGCAAGCGGATAAATCCTGATTGTTGAAATGTTAAGTTCAAAGCAGTCGGAAGGAGGTTTCGGCTGCGAGTTCCAAAGTTCGAAAACAAGTCGACTGATCAAGTCGAGATTTTAGGAGCGAGTCTCTGTCCGAAAAGATGAAAGTTCTTTTCTAAACTGAATTTTTGTAAACGCCCCAGAAGGAGTGACCGACCATCTTATTGGTCGTCGTTGGTCTGGGGCTCATTAATGGGGGTGCCCCCCCATACACGCCACGTGTTTTCGGTGTGCACCATCGTCTTGTTTTTCACACATGCCGGTGACGAAGATTATTGCTTTCACATGCCAACATATTGTCACCGGCGTTAAAGTTATGTGTAAATCCCCATCGGGAATCTTTGGAAGTCAGGCGTCCCAAAACAGGAAATGTTATGCGGTTTCCTCAGTTATCAGATATACTGAGAAAAGCCGCTTCTAGTTCGTTTTGGTGCAGGTGGCATAAATGGCGATAGTTACCCGCCACAGGTTGTCTTCGTAGGCCAGCGTCACTAAAAATTTTTCGCCGACTTACCTCCGGCACTTCCCTTCAGTTTTCCCACACTACTAGAAAGCTTCGCCATACCTCCCAAAAATAAAAAGCACAAATAAGGATAATAAATTTACATTATTCCCACTAACGTCAAAACAACACCAAAATTTTTTTCCCACAACAAAATCCAAATCACTCTCTCCCAAGGAGAGAGGAAAGCATGAGGCTTAGCACTAAGCCTTTTGCCTCGAGGGAACAAAAGCATAAGAAAATTGAAAACAGCGCACAACTCTCTCCAAACTATGGGGAGAGAAAAATCAATCCAACAGGACGTCTAAAACATAGTATGAGTTCACAAATTCCAAACATATGATACGAAAACAACAGTACTAAAGTAAGAATAAACAAGGAACAGTCTATTTGCTGCTCCGGGAACGAGGTTGGGTTTTAACCCTCTCAGCCGCACTTCTACAATGGGGGACCTTGACACTTATCAAAACATCATTCTCCTGTGAGGGGATGCCGATTTTAATGGTCTTAGGGACATTAATCATGGGGTTGTTCATGTATTTTAGAGTGGCACTTCTTATTTGCTCATTTTTTATCATCTCATTTATATCTCTCTCAATTTGACTTTCCGTTTTTACTGTTTCTTTTCCTTTTCCCCGTGAGGAAGTTGACTCCACTGGTCCGAGGGACGTTAACCAGGGGGCTTGTTAAGAGGACCAGATTGGTACTTCTATTTTGGTCAGTTATTTTCTCTTTCTTATCATTTTCGAGCTCAGTTTTTTTGGTTCATCTTCCTCTGAGCTGCTTTCCTCCATGTCACTTTCGTTTGTGTTTTGGTTATTTGGTTTTCCGTTTTTTCCACTTCCATAGCTTTCGTTAGCTGATTCATCATCACTTGTTTTGTTTTCTTCCATATCCCTTTCAGTTTCATTTTTGTTTTTTAGAGCTTTTACCAATTCTTCAAGTTTCTTTGCGATTAAACCTATGTTTTTGTCTAGCTTTGTGAGGTATTGCCGGATCTACTCATCTCGGATCTCTTCCGTCTTTGGCTTTTCCAGGTCTGCTACCACAGCATTTATTTTCTTGATGATTTCCGTGAGTTCTAGTTACTTTTGTTTCTTTTCGTATTCTTCCTTCACTTCTTCTTCCGATTTTTGTTTTCCTCTGCATACTGTAGCGTATTCCAATTTTTTATTTATTATTTTTTTTGCTTCACCATAAGAGATATTCTTAGCTTTTATAGTTGTCTGTATCTCCGTTTGTTTTTTTATTTCCTAGCATTGTTTACTTGTCGGCATGTGCTTTCCCCCACATCGAAAGCATTTTGGGTGTTCCGCTAAGCACTCTGCAACTTCATGCTGATCTCCACATTTATAGCACGTTGTAGTTTCACTTTCACATTCGTGTTTGTAATGGTTAAATTTTAAGCATTTTAGACATATTTTTGGGCTTTCTAAATATGGGAGAGTTTTATATCTTGTATAGCCAATATTCACATGATTTTTGCTTGTTTTGCCTAGTTCATCCCCGCGCTCTTCAGAAATTTCTTCCAGGTTCACTTCTGGATGTATGTCTCGTATTATCCATTTAGTAGAGATAAACTCTTCAATTATTCTCGCACTTATAGGTACTCCATAAAAACTTTTCTTCTCCAATATTCGGGCAGCACTTTCGCTTGTTTTGACTACAACTGCTACGTTGTCGTTTCTTGTTACGAATCTATTTTTTTATATCTTTATGAATATCTTCTTGTTGCAATTCTTTTTTGCACAGAATTGGATGAAATGGAATCTTTTTCACTGTCCCCGTTAAGACTATTTTTGCTTCAGTAGCTCCATTTTGGAAAGCAATTTCGATTTTTTCTCTGTCAAGATAGGTTGTTACCTCTCCAAAGGCCAGCGTCACTAAACATTTTTCGCCGACTTACCTCCGGCACTTCGTTGTTAGTTTCCTTCCGTTTTCCCGCACAACTAGGAGGTTTCGCCATACCTCCCAAAAATAAAACTCACAATATAGAATAATAAATTTATATTATTCCCACTCTCTCACTATACGAAAACACATGGTGCAAAAATTCACAAGCACATTCACCTATTCTTATCTATTTTTTCAGTACTCTCTGTTTCAAAAAACAAAAACACCCTCCCACAACAAAATGTTTACAAATGTGTCATAACGGCCACGGTTATAGCAGATATACATAGATATATTCTTTCTGCTCTTCATAAAATGCAATTCTTTTGAAATTTAAAATAGTGAAAGGTTTTAAGACACCCAACACGATTCTGAAAAATTCATTTATAAATAATTTCTATTAAAAATAAAAAATACATTTATTATATTTTATTTAGCAAAAAATTTAATAGCTTGCAGAAAATTGGTTTACTATGGCAACACCAAAATTTTTTACAAATGTTCCTCACGGCCACGGTTATAGTAAATATACATTGTTATATTGCCTATACTCTTCATTAAAATGTAATTCTTTTGAAAAGGTTTTAGAACACTCAGAACGACCGTAAAAAGTTTTATTAATAAATAATGTAATTAAAAAAATATATATATATAACTAGGTATAAATTATTTATTTTATTTATTGTATAAAAATTTAACTGTATTCATGCCTGGTTTAGAAATTTATGGTAACTTTTAAAGTTTGGCAACATTGCAATCGCATTTATAAGCAGTTGGAGGGAGGTGCTTTAGCTCTGCCTGTTAGCCTAAGTAACCAATAGCGATAGCTAACCCAACCGTGGACTCATCCGGTTAAGGAGTTTTCTTCAGGATACACGGCCACCGGACGTGGAGTCAGCCACAGCCTCCATTGCAACCAACTGTTTATCGATGTGACTGCTGCAACAACCCCTGCTGCATGTTCCGAAAACGTAGGCTCCTCTATATACGAGCTGACTCATCAAGCATATTGATGCCCACCATAGCTGGTAGCGCTATTCATTAGCATTAGCTCTATTCGTATTTTCACTTTAGGAAGTATTATTGAAATAATTATGGGTGGTTGTTCTGCACCGAACTGCTCTAATCATTCTAGAAACGGTTTTAGACTATTTCGCTTTCCTAGAAACGAAGAAAGAAGAAAACAATGGCTAATAAATAGTCGAGGAATAATAAATAGTAGAGGAGCTCTACCCCCTGCTGTGAGGCCGGTTCTTCGCTATTGGTTAAGTTAAATGACGTCATGGGCGGAGCCTAGTATACACTTTGAAGTTTGACAGTTTAACACAAAATCTGTCGTCTTCGAGATTATACGTGTTTACATTTTCCTTACATACATTTCATCATGTATTTTACTTCATACACACATATTTATTTGCTTTTGATATGATTTTAAACTAAAGAATTAAATAAAATATATTATTATTATTACGACTTGATCAATGATAAAAATGCTTCATTTACGGGAAAAAAATTATATACAGCATACAGTTTAAAATGCTTGTGTTATATGTATTATGTTTATTAAAGGCACCTTATGCCCATTTTGTATTGTATTCCGTACGTGTATCGCAACTTTTTAATCCTATTTTCATTGATGACTTATAGCACTTGAGGCAATTTGTTTTATTTTATTAATGTATTAACTACAAAAAAGCAAGTTACCTATCCAAAACAAAATATATAACTGTTTAAATATGGGTTACTATAACCTTTTTTGAAGTCGGTTTCAAATATTTATGCAAGTTTGTAAACAAAACTATGTGTTTGATTTAAAAGAAAAAGCCATACAATGGAATATTTTGGACAAAAAATGTGGAAATTTTTCTAAAAAATTAATCTAAAATTAATAAACATGCAGGCTTACAATGTAATCCTGGGTAAAATATTTAGTGTAGAGGGTGGGTAATCCATCCCACTCTATATACCCAGTGATGTGCTAATAATTTTCTATGCTAAAAATTTTTAATAACTGATGCTTCGAAAATTATATATATCAATTGTTTGCTGTTCCCATTAAATTCTAAACAAATGATATGCATATTGGTTGGCATTTGAATAGGTGTGAGCAATACTAATGCTATGCCACTGTCACTAACCGAAAGATGACAAAGTGGTAAAACCAAAAGAATGACATACCTATATTTTTATAGAACTGCGTCAATGGATTTACAATTAAAGTACTTCAATACACATTCTGGATTTTGAGGAAGTTTTTACACACATTAACAATTACAATATGATTTGTGTCTTGATTTAGTGTAATTAAAAAAAAATAGATTTTTTCCTGTAGTTGGGAGGGGGGGGGGAGGTATCTTTAACCAGGTAAGTCCATCAGTCACAACCAATGCATACTTTTAAATATATAAGTTAATTTCTTGGCATTCTTTATTAAACTTTTATTTACTTCAAACATTTTCAATGTAACAACTGATACTTGAACATTGAAAATTTTAGAATATAAATTTGTAATACTTTCTTGAAGAATCTGATTTGTCACCTAATTTTTTTATGCCTGGTTTCTTTACAGAAGTATTAAAAAGTTATATACCAATAGAATAGATGCTATGGATTTGAATTGATATCACTAGAAATAAACAAGTTAGTTGAGATTTGCATTCTTAACTTAGTGTGTTACCTGAAAAATTTGACTTTTAGAGGAATAGCTTTTTTTTACATTAATTCAAATTTCATGTTAACTACTTTATATGTAACAAATAAATAGGTATATAATAGAATATATAATAGGCACTGATAGTGCCTAGCCTACAGTTCGTGCTAACTGATATTTCACATAAAGTGGTTTCAACTTTTCTTAGACAGCAAAACCCTCATAACATTCCATATTTTAATATCAGAACATTCTAAATTGATATTTTGTCTCTATGATAACCATCTACGTAATATATGTACACGTAATAGGTGAATAGAAACAAATATGAGTAAATAGATACAGCTTTCCGAGTTAGTACATTAAAGTTAGTTTTAAATGCCTGAAATATAGCTAAAATACTTGTTCATCAAAGACGTCATGTGAAATATATTAGCTGCAGCCTCAATTTCAACTTCAAAATAGATCTGCTATTTATCTTGCTCATATGTGTTTCTCCAGTCATAATAATATTTTTTATGAAAATAACTTGATAAAACTGTTTTGCTCTTACAGTTTTGCAACATTCTAATATATCAATTTGTGAATAGGATATAATGGAGAAGACACTCCTATTGCAGATACTAGCATCCGTTTGTCACTTATTATATGCTCGTCATCATGAAATAGTCAAAATTTGCAGTGGTAGCATGAAAGTTAGCATGCACCACAATTTTTTAGAATTTCTATGCGAACTAACATTTTCAGTTCTTCCACGTGGCCGGCTCAAAATTCATATACAATTTTGCTCAAGCCACATGAAGCTGCAAAGGCAAAGTTTATAAGCACAAAGCCCATCTATAAGAGGCATTCTAAAAATATGGGTGATATTCCTATTACAGATACCAGCATGAGCATTCTTGGACTAATTTCATGCTTATTATGCATTCGTCAATATAGAATATCTGATATCTATAATGGTAACAAGAAACTTAATGTAGATCGAGGTATGGGTCATTGTGGCAGTTACCCCCCCCCCCTTTTTCAGATATATGTGTCATTTCTTGTGATTCTATAGATTCAATTATAAAAGTTTATTGCAATGTCATAAATCCCAAAATGGCATAAAATTCATTTTATCAGGCTAGTTTGCTTCATTTTAAGATTAATAAAAAAAAATTATCAGTTTCGATAACTATTTATTGATATACTACAAAAACAAATGTTCAATAAAAGAAACGTGTCGAAGTAAATCCCTTTTTATTTCTGCCTGAATTTGCCCTTGAAATGTACTAACCGTAAACTTTGCAACTACCTTTTAAATTTGGTTAACTGTACTCACGATTCATTGAATGATGATCAATTTACAAGGACCTAATTAACCTTCAGCTTTCTATAAGAAATTCGGATTGGCTAGACATGGATTAACATAAACACTATGTAATAAAAATTATAATGTTTTAAATTTGATTAAGTAGGTATTAGTCAATCAGGTTCAGTTGATTAAATATTTATAATTTTTCAAGATATTGTTCACCGGATGAACTAAAATATGTTTTTTAGGTAATGCATATGGTTATCTTATTTGTTTTGTACTGATTTTTTCCCATCAGTAGTACAGATAATAGAATTTTGATGCATAAAAGTAAATTCCTGTCTTAGAGTAAAGGTAAAAATAAATTTCAAAAGTAAATAAAAACATTCCATTTAATAAACTAATATCTATATATTGCAATTGTAACTGTAGACGAAGAAATTGAAAAGCAGATTTAGTTTTAGCTAGAATCATTGTATTATTAGAAAGAAATTGTATATATAGCTTGATTCAGTACTATCTTATTATAGTGGCTCCCATAAATCCGATTGAGCCAAGGTCGCAGTTAAGATTTCGCCAAGGTTTTCATTAACGAAAAAGCAATATTACAATAATATAAACACGTGCTGTTTCTTTAGGACTGCAAACGTTTGGTGAGATTTTACAACCTACCTTGGCGATAAATCTTGGACGCTTGGTGATTCATTCTCGGGGGCTGTTATAATAAGGAAGTACCCTTGATTCTTTAAAATTATAGAAATATATTTAAGAAATATTTTTTGTCTCTACACACCAATAGCATTACCAAGTAGGGAAATCATATTCCCTAGAAACCCATTTAAGTTCAGAGAAATGATATTTAGCGAAATGGGAAGCAAACTGTTTGGTTACCAATTGAACTCCCCCCCCCTCCTCTTCCTCAAAAAAAGAATTGCCTGGGGATGCTATGCTACTGTTACACACATAATACTAACGTTAAAGGAAAATATTGTAATATGTTCAAATATTTGAACTATCAATGAATTTACATGCTTTTGTTTTAAATATTCTTATTTTCGAATTGAATGCTTTTGAGATAAGCATGTGTACTTTTGTAATCACTGATATCTCACAAATGATTCAAAAGTTAGTACTAATTTTCTACTACTGAATTGAATTATCATCAGGTAATGAAATATGGATAGTTATATTTTAATTTCAATATTTGTATAAAATTCATAATTTGTTGTCAAATCAAAACAAATTTTAATTTTATTTACATAAAAATGTTTCAAATATTTTGTTAAATCTTATATAGTCCAATTTCCCATTCTAATCAGTCAATATTAAATTTCAAATATTTGAAATACAGTACATACATCCTTTATATGCATTTCTACATAGCTCGTCAAACATTCCTAACCAGTGACATTAATTTCAATTACATATTTTCACAGGGATACGCTTTGCTTCACTGGTCCCTAGAGTAGTGTATAAATAGTGCTTTACTATAGTTAAAAATATGCATTTTCTGTTTAACAGTACAATCTGTTTGAACAACTTTAACTGCATAATAATAATGTTGCATGATATTACCTAATTTCAATTTATAACATGTTTATAAAGAAGGAGTTTATCCAACAGATATTTTAAATCAACTTACTGAATGCTGTTTTTGAAAATAATAGACAGTAGTTACTAATTTCATTTTATATGAAGATGGATTTGATATCCTAGGATGCATGAATAGATGCAAATTGACTTACCTAGTTAATAATGATGTTATCAGATTTATCCTGATGTAATGAGATATAATGAAGCTGAAAATACATATACCAGTTAAAAGTTTGACTAGTTATCACTGCGTCCAACCGATGCTAAAGTATTTCGTTAAGATTAGATAGTAATATATTATCTAAATCGAATTATAGTTGTTGAAGTAATAAAGATATTGAAATTAATATTTGTTTCAAATAAATAATTTTGGGTTTAGAAATTAATAATATTTTGACTAAATGTTTCAAACTGAAATTATTCAAGAGATTGAAAAATAAAATTTCAGGTTTTATATTTCGGATGTGTTATACAGAATAGCAAGTGTAAAGAGGATTTTAATTGAATTAACGTTGAGTTAAATTCAAAATGTTCTGAAAAATTTGAATGATGTATCAATACATGCCTTTTAAATTTGAATATCAAAATTTTGTATGTTCAAAATTCAAAGTGTAGGATCGGTAGTAGTGTCGTACAAGACAGAGCACCAGGCGCGAAGCGCCTTTAATCTCCAGTTTCAATATGTGGTTCTTATCGTCAAACTGTGACATTAATTCAGTGACCCTAATTGGAGGTTCGAGGTTTTTATTTACTACTTTTTATTATTTGTCCTAGCTCCTAGTGTGGCAGTTTGTTGCACATTTAGAGTTTAAGCAGTTTGGGGGGTTGATGCAGATCTAAGGGTTACCTAGCGTTTTGGCAGTTTAGAGTTTAGAATATTTTTTTTATAAAATAAAAGTCGCGAGTTTTATTTAAAAATCAGATGTTTGAGGTGGGATCTTTTAATTCCGATTATCGATGTTTAGAACAGCGCGGGGTCTCTTACGAGATTTGGCCTTGCGATGATCATAGTCATGCAGATTGAATAACAGTTCGTTTGGGACGGATGGCAAATTTCTGTAAAATTTAAGCGCTAGCTTTTTAATTTGGGCTCTAACAGTTTTTATTTTGAAGTCATTCCTAATTACCGAGTTTCTTAAGTACCTGGGAGCTTTCCTGATAATCTGTAGGATTTTGTTTTGTTTTGTCTCTAGGAGGTCTATTGTAGTTTTACAGGCATATCCCCATACGGGTGCTGCATACAGCATTCCCGGGCGGATGACCGATTTATAAATTAGAAGTTTATTTTGATAACTTAGATTTCCGTTTCCTATCATTGGGTATAAGGCTCCTGTGGCCATGTACGCTTTTTTGATTAAGTTCGTTACGTGCTGTTTCCAGGTTAGGTGGGAATCTATCGTTACACCTAGGTATTTAGTAGATTTTTCCGCTTTTAGGGCATGGTTGTTTATGTACAGAGGCGGCGGAGGTTTACGTTTTCTAGAGAAATAAATCCAATGACATTTATTGGGGTTTAATTTTATTCGCCATTTTTCCAGCCAAGTTTGGAGTATGTCTAAGTGTTGTTGTAGCTGTCTGTGCATTACTGAGACATAGGGGTGTTTTGCAAGTATCGCACTGTCGTCTGCATAGAGTGCCAGCTCTGTGTTTGGAGTCCTAGGGATGTCGTTCAGGTATATGTTAAAGAGTGTCGGGCCCAGGATAGAACCTTGCGGTACACTACTTTTAATGAGCTTGGGTGTAGATAAGTTACCTCCTACTCTGACTTGAAAGTGTCTGTTATTTAAGTATGAGATTAAAAGTTTGACAAGAGCGTCAGGGACTTTTAAAGTGATCAATTTGTACGCTAATCCACAGTGCCATACTTTATCAAAGGCTTTTTGTATGTCCAGAAAAATCGCAGCTGTGGGTGTCTTGTTATTGAGACCAGAAGATATGTACTCTACCACTCTCAGCAATTGATGAGTGGTGGAGTGTTTTGGCCGAAATCCAAACTGCTCCGGAATGATAATATCATTCTCACTAAGGTGCGTATTCAGTCTATTTTGTATGTTCAAAATTCAAAGTGTAGGATAATACACATGTAATTGTTATTAAACATTTCCAAAGTTTAAATATTGGTTGTTAAATTTTAAACCTAATTTGATATAAACATGTTTAAGAGTTACAACATGTTTAACAGATACAACAATAAAAACATCTGACCACTTAAGTTATTTAAACAGGCCAGGTGAAATATTGCAGTACAAGTTTTGATATATTCATATTTGGTCGGCGATCTTCTATCTAACATTAGGTACTATAAAAAATAAGTTAGAAAATCATTCAATCGGATTATTACAGATGTATAAGGTATAACGTCCCAGTGTCAGCATTTTATACGCAAAAATTGTAATAAATATATCGTATACTACTTACCTAAATTTAAGACATTTTTGTTATTTTACGAACGTGTATATATCTCCATATATTGTTACACAACGTTATATCTTTGCACTATTTCTTTCTATCATAATTTTCTTCCCGATTTAATAACATTTTTTTCCATGTATAATCTCGAACACAGAATACCATATTATATATTAATCTGTGATCTGGAAGACGACAACTTCAAAGTGTATACTAGGCTCCGCCCATGACGTCATCTAACTTAGCCAATAGCGAAGAATCGACCTCACAGCAGGGGGTATAGCGCGTACGTTTTCGGAACATGCACTCCTGGTGACCACATCAATTCTTGACAACCAATCACAGACATCCAACCAAAAAATCTGTAACTTACCACAATCGTTTTAGTTTCTGGAAGAATTTCAGCATTTTCAGCTGTTTTTTTTTCTATAGTTGAGTTTCAGGGGACGTCACGTTCGAGGTTCAACGGCACAGCGGCCATGTTCTTTGTAACATAAGTCTATCCGTATATTACAGATGATTTTTAGAAATTTACAATCATTTAGTGCATAATTTTAGTAGGATATATCAAGATTTATCTTCTCTTAGGATTATTTAACACAAATATTCATAAAAAGATGTATTTTGATGACAAAAATTTCATTTTGCCGCTACAAGCATATATGCACAATATTTGATTTTGGAAGTTTACTAAAGGAATTGGGTAAGTTACATTTAATATTACTTTGTTGACATCTATCCTTGCATTATGTAATCATATCTCTGCCATCAAAGTTTGTTTATTTAATTGAGCTATTTTTATTTCATGCACTTAAAATACCCATATTGCAAGGCTTTTATTAGTAATATAGTATATTGAGTTGTAAACTTGTACAGTAATATAGCAGCTGGCTCATTTATATATAAAAAAGGTCGGTTGTTCTGTTGCTGTATTAGTTATTATTGAAGATATGCAAGAGAAAACAGGCATAATTATGTATAACATAAATTAACTCTGTAGAAGTGATCTATTTGATTTTTTCTTGGGTACATATTTCTATTGAATATCTCTATTAATATTCTTGCACAGTTATTGATATACCACAAAGAGCTACCAATAGTAGGCTGAAAATTGTTTAAATTTGATCTTAAAATGCTTCTCCAAACTGCAATAAACCAAATCATACAATAACTTGTAAAAAATCTGTATATTCAGCTTTATTTAATGCAATTTTGTCTTCGATAAGAAATGACAAACAGATTAGGCAATGTTACTCATATTAAACTGGTGAGTGTTGGCAAGTAAACTATGAAGTGAAATTTCTTGCTCTGCATATAGATTATGAAACTAGGGAAAGTGAAAAAACCTGCTTCTAGTGAGCATTTTGTATCGCAAAGTGCAGTCGGTCAAGTTCATTTATAATCCTCATATTTTTTCTATATTTTTAAATCTATATATAAAAATTGAAAAGCATATGTATTTTCTGATGAATACATATTTAATATTTAAAAAAAATTAGGTAATATGGAATTTTTTTTAAATTGTTGTGTAAAATTGTTTATACAAGCATCTTTTCATATCTGAATATATGTGATGTCGTACTAAGGATGTAAAAGTTTGAACTTTGAGTTCAATACAAAAGGAAAGTATTGTCACTGGAATCAAATATTTGAATACTTTTCTTCTGATTTACACACTTTTAGCATCACTGAACTATACATAACATCTGGAAAACACTCCCATTATCGGTATCAGCATCCATGGACCAGTTTTGCGCTTTTTATATTGTCAGTTCTCAAGGAAGTTAATAAAAATTGTGACTTATAACAAGTTTTTTGCTATCATTGCAGATACTGGTTATTCCATGTTGACGAGCACACGATAAGTGAAAAACTGGTCCATGAATTCTGGTATCTGCAATAAGAGTGTTTTCCAAATTTTGGGGATGATCCTTATAAATGGGCTTTGTGATTATATACATAACGTATTCCAAATTATGTCAGTGTGTGTAACAGGGCTGCCCCCATAAGGATATCCAAGTTGTTTTGTTTCTTATATAATTTTGCATGCTGAATCATATTTCCATCTTTGGAACATTGCAACTTTTGCCTCCCTCCTCCAAAAAAGTCTTAAAACAGTGCACTTCATGTACAAACAATGTATGTTTGTGTGTGGACACAATATCTCAGGAACAAATTGAACAATTCGAATAAATTTTAGTATAATTTTAGTAACGAACATTATAATGGAATTGAAAGTACTTCAAAACTATAAAGTATTTTCATAACACTTTAACAAAATTTGTATATTGTTTATGCCTTTTTCGTAAGATTTCTATAAAATATTTTATTTTTATAATATCAAGTACCTGACATAAAATACCACGATCTTTACCGACAAAAAGAAAAACAAGTGGACATTATTTACTGGAGGTTTTCTTTGTATGTAAACATGCTTATCGACTAAAATTTGGATTTTAAATACATAATTTGAGCATAGCACATTCACATCAAACTGAATCTTACTTTCTTTTTAATTATCCCTGTGTACTTAATTTGGAATTAATTGGATAAATTCAAAACTCCCTCTCTCTCTCTGCTGCAATGCATTGAATTATGGAATGTACTTAGACATTACAACATAGTACAACATGTGCTTACATGAACAACATGGGAAAATTTTCCAAAATCATTTTAAAGTTGTTTTTACATTCATGTAACAAGTTACTTTTGTACCAAATTTGGGTTATGTAGAAAGATCAGTAGGAAAGAAACACCAATGTGTTTTCTTGTATTGTAATTGATACCCATCAAATTGTATATATTTTCATTTTAACTAAAAAATATTGAAAGTGAAGACATTCATATATATATATATATTTTATTGTATATCCTCTATATCTTTACACTAGAATATGCTATCATTATGTAAAATATTATTAAATTCATGCTTTATAACACGTAACCATCAAATTACAAAATATGTTATATCATATTTCATTAAAATTTGTTTTGAGACTTCTGTGCCAAACTTTAGGAGTTTTAAACATTCTAATTAAAAGTTGTACACAGATCTTTAAATTTGAAAATCCTTAAATCACAATTAAACTTGCTGATGAAAGATAAAAAATATATATATACAGTGGACTCTTATTAAGACGGCACCCGTTTAAGATTGATTTCTCGTTATTACGTACAAATATGGATTCCCCGGATAAGGTCTATAGACGTTGCATGTTATAAACATTGCTGATTACATTCATTTATTCGTTAAGATAGACAAAATTTATTTAATTTTTCAATCAGTAAAAGATATTCTGAACAGCGTATTCAGAATCGATTGTGCATACAGAACCCAGGATGGCCGCCAGGCGACTTTTTGCGAAAACGGTGAATCATGCACTCTTTAACGACAAACCAGGGCTGACTAGAAAGCCAAGCTTGAGCGCTAAATCATAAATTGCGGCGAGAAAATCACGTGATCTGACACGTTTCGGTACCGGTAGATTCCTGCATTGAATGTTATGCTATGGATACTTTTATAGTTTCTTTTATATATATGGATTCTTTTATATGGATAGCTTTTTCGTAGAGAATTGAAGTAAGTTTCTTATTTAATTAAATATTATGTTGACCTTATGCCTTAAATATTAATCTGACAACATTTAACAATTTTTTTCTTAAAATATCATCTCTTTCTTGCTGGTTTTTCATAAGCCTAAAACGCATCATTGTTGGTTATGCATTGACTTTTAAAATTTGTTTCCTTTATTTTCATGTTATCTACGCTTCATATATACTTGCATGATTGTATTTTTATTTTACATAATGCTTTTAAAATGAATGAAAAAAAGAGAGGGGTTGGGAGCAGGAGTTCGATGCTCAGATAGATTTAAAATATTTTATTAAATTGATTTCAATTGAATTTTAACAACAGGTGTCGTATTATCCTTTTTTCTGCGATTTTTACCTTGGTGACATGGAAATGCCATCAAGGCTGTCAGACAGCATGTCTGCCATAACCGAAATGCATAAAAATATAAAATTAATATTGATTTAATACAATTATAGAAATTTTGATTAAATAAAACAAGAGCAGCCATATTGGTTATTTTATATAAGAATGGTCATTTTCTGTCGAAAGCCGCAATGTTGTAACAGTCGTTTGTGCAGCAGTTGATTTGTAGCAATTTGAACATGAACCTATGTCTGCTATGCGAGTTTTGCTCGCCCACTAAAAAAACATCACAGAAAGCAGTTCTACTGGCTGTCGGAGATTGCACGTAGCAACAGGTATTCCTTGGCACATAAAGTACAGTTAGATCCATACAATGGATGTAACATGAAAATTAGAAAATTTTAAAAACTTTAAAATGACAAATATACAAAAGAAAGCAAATGTGAACAACTTAATTTTTTAAATACAATGTAAACCCATTAAAGTGATATTTTGAATTCATTCCTCACAATGTATACAAAATATAAAATTAACTGCAAAATTGAAAAATAAAAATCCTATTAGCCACCTCCCTTGTGCTCAAAGTCAGCCTACCGCACACTAGCTATAATAAATATTTTTTTTATTAAAAGATATAATTTAACTTATTGGACATCTACTGTTATTTGAAATACGTATTTTCAAAAATACGTATATAAATAAAAATATTTAAAAGTTCGTATAAAAATACGTATTTTATACGTATTATTAAAAATACGTATAAAAATAGTAAAATAAAATACTCCTTGCACAGGCGTAGTTAATTTCCAGCATGAACTATAACTTAGAATTTAATATTCTAAACTATCTAATAATGCGAATTACTAGACGAGATCGTATTCTAAACTAACATCTCTCTGCACAGGCGCAGTTCTCTGAAGCCCCTATTGAGTCTCTGAAGCTCCTCAGCAATCACTTAAAGATCAGGACACTACACTACCTGAGGAATTATACAGTGCATTGAAAATTCGCATAGAGGAAAGGCATAGTGAACTAGAAAATATTTTAAGGTATTTACATAATTATAAGAAAATGAAAATGACGAAAAGAAGCTAACAAAGTCAAATTTAATTAAGTTCATCGTAAATTTCCACAAAAACATTTATGAAAAGTAAACACAAACCTATCCAGAGGAATTCGTTGAAGATGATGTTGATGTTAATATCGGAAAAAAATTGTCTCTCGAGAAGAAATTAATTTACTGCTCTTATAAATAATATTTGATTATAACATTAGCTCTTTTATTTTATATTTGTACATAACAAAATTGTTTATATATTTATAGTCTATGCATTTTTTGTTTAAAACTAATAAATATAGCAAAGAAACAACTGTGTTTTTGTACTTTTTTTGAAAAATTCCTAATACCAGTATTAATACCGGCATTCCGGTATAACGTTTAAAAAAATACTGAATACCGGTATTGTATTTTTGGTCCGATATTGCAATCACTAATTATGATGTTGCACAGTGCGGAAATAGTTGTCAGAATGTAATGTTCTCTAAATCAATGTGGGGATTGCCAGAATCCCTCCAAATAATCGACAAAAATGAAAATGGGATAATACGACATCTGTACCAGATTTTATTCAAAGAAGAAGGGTTTTGCACCTTACAATTTCCAGAAATGAACCGTAATAAATTCGATTCCATTGTAATGATTATACAGGACATTCACAATAAATAAACTGATTTTTTAAATTACTTATTAAGCAGAATACGTGTGGTTTCCCTAGTATAAAATAAAGCAAAAGTTTGTGAAGTATTTATCACTATACTTTAGTAATGTTTCCGGAAATGCCTTTAAATTATGATGCAGTGTAAACTGGTTATACTGAACTAGGGTTATAATGACCACTTGTTTATAATGTACTAAATTCAAAGTCTCTATGAATATTCTATAATGCCTTGAAATTATGATCTGATTACACTGAACTAGGGTTATAATGACCGCTTGTGTATAATGTGCTAAATTCAAAGTCTTTATGAATATTCTATATACAATTTGTAATTAGGCGCCATTTTAAGTGAGCTCATACATAAGAAAACTTCGGTTATCTAAATTTATAAGAAAACTTATCCAAAAACTACTTCGAATTGAATTCATGGATAATGCATTTTAAAATGGCTACAAATAGCAATATATAAATATAGAATTATTTGAAAACTGCAAATTACATGTAATTTCAAATAAATATCCTTATTTGAAGACAATAAAACTCACAAATGTATATAAATAAGGAAAAATATTTAAATTACATCAGAATTCTACAAAAATAGCTTTAAAGTAAAATCTCATTAAAAATACAGCATAAAACAAATTTTATCGACATCAATCAGTTCAACGATACATGATGGAGGTGGTCATTTTAATCTCTTCGTGTTTTGTCTTAACTTGTGTGAAGAAAACTGATTTACGCATAAACAAACTTTGTTACATTTTAGTTAACAAACTGAAATAAAATTAAGGGTTTTTTACATTGTGTGAACATCTCAAATACTTTACATCAAACAGGGGTCCAGCAAAATATTTCAAGTTTGACGGAGATTTATTTATAAAATTTCAAAGTTTTTTCACATTAATTGAAACTTAGTATGAACTGTTTTGTATAAAATGAGCAACAGTACATTGAAATGCATATATATATATACTGTATCCACTCTGTATAAATAATTCTGTTGACAGTTAAATCTTGCTATAGGACTAGACTCAAAATCAATAATTTACAGGTTACAATTATATCCTAAACTTTTACATAATATGTAACTTCCCAATCACAATCTCTCATGCATTTCAAAAGGCTGATATTGCAGCATTTCTATGACAAACATTTATATTCATCATAGAAAAAATTTCTAAAAATTCTATACATAGCAGGATTAGATATTTTAGCTCAGAATTTACTCGCCAAAAGATTCTTTTACTTATCAGTACCATATAAATAACATTGCATGAAGTTTGCCCTTTCTTATACATAGAAGAAATAAGTCCATATGAAGACTTTTTTTGCTATTCAGATGAAAACGTCTACTTCTCATTTACAAATGAAAATTTTGTACCCTGTACATTGTGTAATCAAACTTCATTTGAAGCGAACTCATGTATAAGAAAACTTCACGATAAAATACTATGAACTAAATTCTTATATATCGCATTTTAAAATGCTTCCAAATAACAAAATATGAAAAAAATTATTTAAAAATTGTGAGTTCAATGTAATTTAAAAAAAATATCCATTTTTGGTGGTGATAAAACTAATAGAAATGTATATAAATTAAGAAATTATTTAGATTAAAACAATATGCTATAGTAAAACTGTCACTAAAATTACAATATGTAAAAAATTTGTAATGGTATCAACCAGTTTGGAACAAGCTCCTTCTATAAAATAAAAAAAAAACAAAGCATCCATGTCAAGAAAAGCAAAGAGACAGACATAAAAACCTTCTTGCCCTTGGTGTAATTGCTATGTCTTTTTATCCTGAAAAATTAGATGTTTCTTGTTTCCGAAACCGGTTGATACTGACGCTGTTTGTTATATGCTGTAATTGTAAAGAAGCTTTTACTTTAACGATAAAAGCATATGTGATATGTAGACTATCCAGCAAATTATGCCTAATCATAAATAAAGAAAATAATATTCTAATTATTATTAAGGCCACATATGATATTATGCGGCTGCTTCTGCATATCATGTGACCACATAATCAAGGTAACCGGGTAAAGTTTTTAGTCAATCTGGTTATAATCGTACTTTCACTGAAGTGAATTTTCAAACGGCAGTGGTTATAAACAAGATCCCCAAAACTTGTGTTACCTTACCAGTAAAATAAACTATCCTTTTGCTGCCATGAAGAAGTTTGAATTGTGGTAACATTCGAATATAATTATTCAAATTAATCAGATTTTACTGTATTAAAACATGAGCTTGACATCCAGGGGGAAGTCAGTAGAATGTAAATTTGTAAAACGAAAAGAAGAGTTTCATTTAACCAATATTATAAACTATTTATTACCAGTTATAAATCACCTTTGCGCAAGTACTGCTATAAATAAAAACCAAATTTTTATATTGTTTTATAATATTGTATTTAGGCGAACAATCATTGTTCATTGTTCAAACTACTGAAGTACATGGTATAAATAAATCAAGCTATTGCTAGATCAATACCGTTGTGCATCAATTAAAAGATAAAATATTGGGGCAAATATCTGGTGTATATAACAGAAAACAAAGTACTTCAAAAATCCCTTCACATTTGTTATATATCCATTAAAGCATTTTAATGTATAACACTTACCAAACTTGACAGCAAAAAAAAAAATTCAAAAAGCAATGCATTAAATGTTAATTTAACGACCATGCGCACTCCATGTCCGTGCTCTTTGTCGAGTTTTTCCCTTGAAGTGGATCTCACTCCTTTGTGACTGAGGGTCCTTTGTGACTGAGCTATAGTCCGTCAAGGTACTTTAAACATACGTCCGTAACTTCTTATCTCCCTTTTGAATTGCTTGCTCTTAATGTCCCTAGAGAATGACCATTGTTGTAGGCACAGGTATTTTTCTTACTCAGGTGAGTTGCAATTTTTTCTGGGAATCTATCTTTGGTATAGAAATTTCAAAATTTGATTGTGTCCGTACAGAGGTTTTAGTCTAATGGAATGAATCATTAAAGTAGTGTCCGCGTCCGTATCTGAGGGTGACCGCTAATCAGGGGTTCAAAGTGCATATTGTTAATGAGTTTCCTGCCGGGGAATTTATAACTGACCGTAAAAACGGGGTGACCGTTGAGAGGGGTTTGACTGTATATATATATATATATATATATATATATATATATATATATATATATATATATCCAATCTATATGATAAAAAAGATTCTTACAAACTCACTATCATAAAGCTTCTATCATATCAATCTTGTAATTCTACTCAATTGTTTAGAAACATCATTTTAAACAAGCTATTTCGAATACATCGACTTTCTGATCCTCGGTTTCACTTTCTCCACATTAATAATCTTAAACGCATTTGTCAAAATTACCAATATCCGGAAGTATTTGTAAATAATATTGTTAATAATTTCAAATATACCACGTAATATTTTTCCACATGCATTATTTATCTTTGATTGGATAACTCATTTTTGAGAATTCACTCATTCTTATCACCTAACTTACCACTTGGCCTGAGTCTATTACTGTTTACTATTTTCGAATGACTATTTTCCACTTGTCCTGAGTCCTATACTGATTACTATTTTTGAAAGTCTCCATACATATTATGTATCGTTCAACTGTATTCATTCCTGTGCCCACTCGCATTGACGAAGTGAGGTGAAATGCTCAGTCGTTTCTTCCACTTACACGTGGTAACTATGCTTCTGAGTTCATATTTCTGTTCGAGGAGGTATTAATTTTCTGATTTGTAATTCAATTGATTTATTTTTCTCCTTCCACCAGCCAGTAGACAGTTCCAATGGGGTCTATAGTTAAATACTATCGCCATTGTCAGAAACTAGCTATTCTATCGGTTTTAATTCGAATTGTATGGCTGTCCTGATGAGAATGCAATTTCGAACTAACCGCCATTTTTTGTGTAGTTTCAATTGATTTTTCTCTAAGTCTTAATCTTTTATCTTGAGCTAATTATTATTGCCTTTTCTCATTTTTGCCGTGTTTTCTTTTTCTTTTTATTTATATTTATATACTTTTAATTGTGAATTTTGTATCCTAATATTCTTCTCATCCCCCTTTCCATTGTAGTGATATGTTACCTACTATTTTTATCCTTAGTCTTGGTCTATAGTTACTCATTTTTAACAGATATGCTAGAGATGGGTTTTTTTGTTCATACAGTAGTTTATGCATAATTTACGATTAAAATCTTTCATTTTTTATTTATATATATATATATATATATATATATATATATATTTATATATATATTATATATATATATATTTATATATATATAATATATATATATATATATATTATATATATTATATATATATATATTATATATATATTTTATATATATATATATATATATATATATATATAATATATATATATATTATATATATATAATATATATATATATATATAATATATATATATATATATATATAAATATAAAAAGTATAAAAAGAATAGTAGAATTGAAAAAAGAAGGAAGGCTTAGCGAGAAGCTTACTTAATGGCGGTAAGGGGTTGTGACCTTACACCCCAGTTTTCAACAAGCCTGTCATAAATGCCGCGGCATTGCACTCCTGGACGCCAGCCATGCCGCGGCATTGCACTCCTGGACGCCAGCCCTGGCTGAAGCCAACCCCCGAAGTGACAATAACAATCATCACAAAACCGTTAAAAAAGAAAAGTCCAATGGTAATATGAAGACCTTCACTGGATGAGCAACTAGTCCTTTAGACCACAATCACCTGTATATAACTTTTGTGTTATCGTTCTGCGGTCCTGTTATTCATTGTATGCGAACCTTCATCTGCTAAATGATATAAAAAAGATTTTAACTTTGAACAATAATCATTATTGTTACTGTATAAATTATCAATATAATGTAGCATAAAAGGAATGGGGTATTGTTGTAGATATGCATGCTGTAGAAATGTCCGATCAAAATCAATACGGATGTCTTCATTGTAGATAATTTTCTGAATTCTAACCAATCCCCCCAAGAATACATTCCTAAATATATTCAAGTGAAGATTGGAATTCCAGTTGATCAGACCGTTTATAGGTATATTAAAACTTTTTCTTTTGTCATAGATAGTAAAACTTACAGGTATTTTACTGAAATCTATACTTAAATCTAAAAATTTCACTACATTTTTAAGTGCAGCAGGATTTTCTGTCAAAATTAAGTTTGGTGGGTAGAAATCAAAATTCATACTATAATCTTCATTTTCATATCCGACTATCAGATCATCCACATTACGTAGGTATATGATTTCATTATTAAGATGTGACTGGCTTTCATAAAAGTTGAGGTACAGATCAGCAAGTATAGAAGAACACCCCCCTCCCATGGGGATGCCTTTAATTTGCTGATATATAGAAATTCCATTAAAGAGGTAGTTTTCTTTAATGACAATATTAATTAAAGTCTTATATTTAATAAATTCTATTGTTTTCTTCAAGTCGTATTCTTCATATAAAAGGTTTAGGATATTAGATAAGTCTTAAGATCAATATTGTTGAAGAGTTCCTGAAAGTCATAGGTTTTAAAGTATAATTGATTTTTGTGATATTTTAAAGACTTTATAACTTCTTGACTGTTCTTGATGATGTAACTACCTTTATTATTGATTTGATGCAACAGAGGTTTTAAAAGTTTAAGTAGAATAGAATTAGCTTTTGTAAGTTAAGTATTACAGCCGACTGTAACTGGTCTGAAACTAGTAGGGCACTTATGCAATTCCTCATGACATGTTTATGCCTCATGACATTTGAAAACAGAACTTTAAGTATCTCAAGACCATTCAAGATAAGTTCATAATTACATAAACTGATAAAGTTTCAAGCAATTACGCATTTAACTGCAAATTCTATTATATTCAAACCTTAAAAGAAAAATATGAAAATGTTATGCTATATCGAAAAGTTAACCTTCCCCAACAAGAGATTACTAATAGGATTAAAGCCTTATATAAAAAAACAGGTGTTAAATACAATGGCATAATTAAGTACCCATACTTAATTAATATTCCTAAATTGCATAAGTGCTCTACTAGTTTCAGACCAGTTACAGTCGGCTGTAATACTTATCTTACAAAAGCTAATTCTATTCTACTTAAACTTTTAAAACCTCTGTTGCATCAAATCAATAATAAAGGTAGTTACATCATCAAGAACAGTCAAGAAGTTATAAAGTCTTTAAAATATCACAAAAATCAATTATACTTTAAAACCTACGACTTTCAGGAACTCTTCAACAATATTCATCTTGAAGACTTATCTAATATCCAGTGGCGGCTCGTGAGCGACATGTAGAGGGGGACGCTCATCTATGTATTTATGCCTATATATATGTTAGTAATATATATATATATATATATATATATATATATATATATATTATATATATTATATATATATATGTATATATAAAGCATATGTATATACATATACGTATTTTGGGCATAGCAACGGGAGTATTAAAAATATAAACGACGGATGTATTAAGTAAAATAACGTACCTCCCACCTGCTCGCTCGTTCATAAAAAGCCTGGACACATGGAACGTATCTTTCCTAGTGAAAAACATTACATAGTCCTAATTTAAGTAAAATTGTAGGGGCTAGTTAAATTAAAAGTTATGCCCAGGGAGTTGACTAAAAATATGCATATTCTGGCGATACGTACTGATGGTTCAGACACTATAGCCACCCGTAAAATCAAAATCGGTGGATTAGGAGGCGAGATAGAAAATTGGGGAGGGGGGGGGGTAACTAAAGTATAAGAGTTACGCTCGGAGATTTGCCATATTAAAGTTGCATATCCAGGTGACATGTACAAATGGTAGAGAAACTCACTACAGCGATAAGCCGAACCAAAATCGCTCAATTAGAAGCAGATATGTAAAATTCTGGGGACTAGTTAAACTAAAAGTTATACCCAGGGGTTGACACAAAAATATGTGTATCCAATTGAAATGTACAAATGTTGCTCAGACTATATAGTCACCAGCAGAATCAAAATCGCTCAATTAGAAATTGAAATGTAAAATTATGGGGACTAGTTAAACTAAAAGTTACGCCCAGGGGTTGACGCAAGAAACGTATGTATATTATATCCATCAAATATGTATATCAAGAGTAGTATATGGGGCCGACTCTGGGACACCCAGATTCGGCCCCATATACTACTATTTCCTATCATATTTCAAAGATTTAAGACAACCTCTGATACCAAACATGTATAAAATCATTAAAAAATACCTATTTTTTAAAAAATCAAAAATCAAAAGAGTTTTAAGACTCTAAAATTTCATGTTTTTTAACTTAAAAATGAATTATATGAATATTATTGATACTGAATTTTAACTTTTTTAGATAAATACATGAGATCAAGGGAGCCCCATTTTGGAGCTACCTTGATATTTATGAAGGGACCGTTAGACCCCCTATAGATAAAAGGATGAAATTAAATAAAAATGTGTGAAAAAAAAAGAGGAAATGAATCCTCTAAATATATTAAAGATCTTAAAAAACAAAATATGCGTCTCAGATAAAGAATAAAAAAATGATTAAACTTCCTCTAATTAAGCGACTGTGTGCTATCAGTGAGGTCGTTTATTATCAAAAACATATCCTGGCTGTGTGTTACTTCCTACGTTGTCGGAAATTAATATTTTTCTCACCTACTTCATTGATATGACAACGGAAAGCGGAACATATACCACTTCCTGGACTGATAGGAGTAAACTTGATTCCTTTAAAGCAAGATGAAAAAATAATTGCGTTCACAAAGAGATTTAATAAATGTCATATGATTTAAAACGTATAAGTAACTGTAGAAAATTGATCTTACAATAGATTCTTTATAATCTAGGAAGATAAATCATGCTTCCTGTAATTCATATTCATATTTATCATTAATCATACCTGAATACTTAAAAATAAATCTACCATTATTGATTTCATTTATAGATTTATCAGAAAGTATACCGTGCTTATTCGCCAGATAATAATTCTTTTCGACATCATCTACATATAACTTTGCGATTATTGTATCTCCATATTTGGTTTTTATTTTTATCAATGATATCAGATCATATTCCCCAGGATATAAATCATTTAATTTAAACGTCTTGGGATAACCTCTCAGTCTATTGAACTCTTCCATTTATTAGTAAACATTTTTTATAAATATAGGGGGATAGTCATCCCCCTGAATTATAGAGATATTAATAAAATTGTTATTATAAACACTCTAATATATTAAAAAAAAAATCATATATTGATTAAGCACCTTTATTGATTCAACTAAGGTACAATATTTAGTAGGATATAAATCATTTTAGCTCTCGTAGGATTTATTAATAAACATTTTTTATAAAATTCATGACCAATAGAATAAATTCTTTGAAATAACATATAAAACTCCTAATCCCTTCAATTTAATATCTTCGTTTTCTTCTTTTTCAATTAATTCAGTCAATCTTTGAAAACTTTCTGATAATAGTTTTTTATCATATTTTATATCATACAATACATTACAAAGATAAGTCATATAGTAAATTTCTTCAGAATTTGTAAAATTTAAAGCTCGAATATCATCTAAACACTCATCCATTTATTAGTAAACATTTTTAATAACCAAATGGTACAGTATCAAAATTATCTAAAATTCTTCTTTTATCATATCCAAACATGTATCTTTTATTCGTTTTATGCACTTTAATATTTTTATCTTTTTGTATTTGAAACTGATTTATTTCTACATCTATATATTCAGTTTCACCTGTTATTGTTTTCATTCTTTCATCGAAACTAAGCTTAGTTTCACTCTCGTAACTCATCTTAAATCCTTTTACTTTTCCTTTTACAGATCCATCATTAAGTATATATCCATAATCTTTACTAGCTCCAGAAATCCATGTAGTTATATAATTATCTTCACCTAATTCATCTGTCCATTCTCCTAACATACAACCTGTTTTTACTTTATTAGTACCATCATCAATATAAACGATACTATCTGTATCATAATACATTACTTTATCTCCTAATTTATCAAGCATTTTATATAATCTTATTCTAGCAGAACTAGTTGTAAAAGCTGCTATATAAATATTCGTATTAAAATTATTCTGGGTATACTCATCTCTCATTTTATAATCCATTTGTACACAATCATCATTTAAAAATATCATATTCAAATCTTTAATTTCATCATTCAATATAATTCTATAAAAATCTTCCAAATCTATTACATATTCAGTTTGTTTCATATTATTTCTTTGTCCAAACTTACCCCATAAAGAGTTTAAACAGATTTTAGCTATAAATCTCATACCAGGATTTTCTTTTATTTCACCTAATTCAATATCTAATTTTTCTTTAACAATCTTTTCATAATTATTAATGTCTTTTGGTAATTTATCATCTGTTTCTAATTTAATTTTTAAAAACATTTTGACATACTCTTTGAATAGTTTATCTGTTTTCTTTTCAAAATGCCAAACTTCATATATATTTAAAATTTTATATCCTTTTTCTATAGCTAAATTGATTTCATCCGTAGTCCAAGTACCTATAAAACTTCTTTCATCATCTGTATGATTACATAATTTATTTCTTATTTCATAACACTTTTTACATTTTTTCTTTTCATAGCATTTAAATGTTTTTGAACATGATTTACATAAACTAAATATCAATTTTTCTTCTTTATAAGGTAATACAGGATGATATAATTTTCTAGGAGGAAGTACTTTACACTGTATCATTCCATACCAATTCTCATCATATTTTTCAGGATTATAGATCTTTTTAGGATGTCCAATTGGATAATAATCAAAATAATTTACAGTCGGATAGAGTGAACATACATCAATATATCGACCTTTCTCCTTATTTTTCATTTCATATTTTAATTTGGTTGGTTCACATCTACCACCATAGAAGGCATCTCTAGGATTTAAGGGTTCTATAAAATCTCTTTTCCATTCTTTTTTCATATATTTTTTAATTTCTTTATCTTTATCAAAATCACATTCCCATATTTCAATTAACTCATATCCTGCGCCTTTTATCTTATTATTTATCTTTTTTGTTTTTTCATATAAATCACCCATACATATTTGATTTTGTTTATTTAAAGTAGATTTTCTGTAACAACTATTACATCCATGCCAATGACAACCTTGAAATTGATATACTGTATTATCGTAAAAACCATCTACTTTATAAGTTTTATTATCTAATTTTATTTTTTTCTCTCTTCCATTTAAAGCATGCTGTATATTTATTTTATGTTTTTGAGATAAATAATCTAACCAAGCAATAGATTTTTTACTGTATTGATCTTGTTTGATGATCTCTTCATCTATAGCTATTGTACCTTCAGATATGAATTTATCTCTAAATATAGCCATACAAACACCCGCTAATGTAACATATTTAAAAGGATCAATATTAGCTATTTCTAAAAATAATCTTCTTAATTCCAAACATCCTTTTCTTAAAATATCTACATCAGACCTGCAGTATTTTATAATTTCTTTTCGAAAATCAAAGATTTCATTTTTTACAGATATGTACCATTTATTAAACAATTCTCTATCTTCTAAAGTCATAGTATTATAACCATAATAATATTTATCTGGATATTTTCCAACATAATTTTGATTTTTAATAGTGTTAAACAAATGAGGAAAATATCCTTTTGCTAATTCTGTTAATCCAAACGTTTTAGGGAATTTTCTTAATGGAATCAATGTAAAATTTATAGAATCTATAAATCTTATATTATATTCGTTTGCATGCATATAAATGAGTTTATTTCCTTGATAGATTGTAAAAACTTTAATTTTATTTTTAAAGCAATATTTAGATATAAATTGAAAGTCAAATCCTTTTCCATAATGAGCTAATAGGGTATAACCTGCATGTTTCTTATCAAATAACCACTTACAATAATCGTTTTCATTCTTAAATATGTTTTCTTCTCCATAAAATTCTTGATTTATAATTAAATTAACTTCATGGTTTCCTGTTTCTTGATTCGTTTCAACATCAAAAAACATATATTTTTGCGTAAATCCAGAATATTTACATGCATTACACCAACTATATCTGTCATTACTTTTATAATTACATTTGTTTTCACACATACTACCATCAGGAAATCTTTGACATATATTACACCTTTCTTGAGTAGAACAAATATTTATACATGGACTACCCTTAGCTTTTTTTGTTTTCATATAACATCTATGATTTTTTGAGACCAATTGTCTACAATTTTTACACTCTCTCTCTCCACATTTATGATCTTCAGCTGTTCTTTTATTTCTGTTAATATTTCTCTTACATTTTAAACATTTCCATAGTCTTTCACAAACAGACAATTTATGATTTTCAAAACAGTTTTCACCTTTAAAACTTCGAAAACATTCATTACACTGCATATCATCTCCTTCACAATTATTATCTTTTATAAAACATCTATCACATTTTAATAAACATTTATGCTGATCGCTTCTTTTATAACTCACCTTACAGTAATCACAATAATTGTTTTTTCCTAAAAATCCTGTAACAGATGTAATCACATCAAAGTGATCTCTATTTTTTAAAATATAAATACAAGTAGTTTTATAAGTGCCATTGTATATTCTTTTATTAAAATTTTCTCTACAAAATATAGTAATTTGAATATTTAAGAATTTTTCAAATATTTTAACATGCTCTAAATTACATATATCTAATGGTATTTCACACATTTCATGTAATTTTTCAGCTAACTTTTTTTGTAATATTCTACCTTTTTTAATATATATAATGTCATTTTTAGTTAATGTTTCATGATTTAATTTTTTACATAAAAGTTCAAGATTTTGAATAGATAGAGCAACTACAATAGATCTAGCTAAACATATATTATCGTTATTTTTAATTTGACAAATACTCTTTTTGTTTATGATATCATCATCTTTGAGTATTTTTAGATGTTTTCCACCGTGTGGTAATTCTATGACATGAAAATTGAATGTACATTCTTTAATATCTAATTCTTTGTATTCAATTTTATGTGTTAAAACATCTAAATAGGTATCATAAGCCTCTCTAGTTGACATCATTTTAGGATGAAAAGGTTGACTTAATATAGGATTGTGTACTATAATATCTACTTTTCCTTCTATTTTTCCAATAGCTTTTCTGAATAAATCCTTTAAGATGTTATAATATTGTTCAGGTCTAAGTTCATTGATTTCTACAATTTTATAAATATATCTGTATGTGTTATATTTTTTAATATATTTTTGACTAATTTGAACAATTTCATAATCAGATTTAAATAAATCTTCAAGATTAACTTCTTCTACTATCTTTTCTTTCTTTTTTACCAATTCACCATCTTTATATTTCAAACCAAAATAATTAAATATATTATTAAGTTTACGTCTATTTTTAGGTTCATTAATAAATTGTTTCAATTGTTCTGTAAGATCAGGAGTAAATAATTTTTTAAGATTCACTTCTGTTTTAATCTTTTTTTCTTCTTTTGGTTTAAATTCATTATTATCAAATTTCAAATTAAAAGAATCAAAAATTTTTTTAATTTTATTACGTTTTTCAGGTTTTTTAATAAATATTTTCTTCTTTTTTTTTATGTATTTTGATATATCTAAATTTAATAAATCTACTAAAACAGGTTTATATTCACCTGTTTTTCTGATATATTTAATTAATAATCTAATTAAATCATCCTTCTCACACCATTTTGGTTGTTTAATATTCAATTGTTTTACTACTTTTCTAAGTTCACCAATAGTCTTTGACTTCAAACCAAATATATCCTTAACTGTAAATAATTTTTTAAGATTCACTTCTGTTTTAATCTTCTTTTCTTCTTTTGGTTTAAATTCATTATTATCAAATTTCAAATTAAAAGAATCAAAATTTTTTTTAATTTTATTACGTTTTTGAGGTTTTCTAATAAATATTTTCTTCTTTTTTTCCAAGTATTTTGATATATCTAAATTTAATAAATCTACTAAAACATATTTATATTCTCCAGTTTCTTTTATATATTTAATTAATAATTTAATTAATTCATCCTTCTTACAACCTTTAGGTTGTTTAATATTCAATTGTTTTACTACTTTTCTAAGCTCACCAATAGTCTTTAAGTTGAGCTCCATTTATTAGGAAACATTTTTTTAAATACTTTGTCCAAGATGCTTACTGTGATAAATACTTTTTAAATGCCGCTTTTTATGTGTATAGGTATATTGCATACCACATTCACATTTAAATTTTTTATATTTGATTATGGAATCACATTGCAATGACTTTGGAATCACATTTGCAATGACTTTGGAAATAAATTTTTTCTTTTCTATGATATATGTAAAACTCATTTACCGATTTCATAGTCAAACAGTGTATGCACTTTTTTGTAAGCTCCATTTATTAGGAAACATTTTTATAAAAGGATTGTAAAAAATCATTCCATATTTTTTCATATTTCTTTTTAACTTTTTGAACCTTTATATTATTTTCAATATTAAAAATATCACAAATCTTTTTCATAAAATAGTAATAGTTAATCGATTTCTCATAATACATAAAATCTAAAAATTTTAAAAAAATATCCTCAATTTCTTGAGAAATATTATATCTCCTTCTTAATCGATTAAAATAACAAACTCTACTATTATATCTTTGTTTTAAACTTTCATAATCGATAACATAAAAATGTTCTTCTTCTTCCGAATCATAGATTAATTTCATCTCCATTTATATATAACTTCTTTAAACTAATTCAGATGTCCAACTATTAAATTCATCAGGATATCCTAGCCATTTTACATAATACTTATTTCCTTTCTTTTTTATGATTTTTTCAATTTTATATACATCATCTTTTTTATTATATTTTACCATTTCATTTTCATAAAAAGTTCCTTCAATTTCTTTACTGTTTAAATCTTTTAATCGATAAGTAATTGGATCTGTTTTCAATACTTCAGAAACTATAAAAATCTCTTCAGTAAATGTAGAATCATCTACTTTCCTGAATGTTTTCTTAATTGTAGATATTCTAACACTATCTCCTATCTTAAATTTAGGTTTTTCATGATCTTTTTAGTATATAAATTTTTATAAACTTGAGATTCATTTTCTCTAGCCTCAACGGGTGTCATTTTTATAGATCTATGATATGAATTGTTATAATTTTTAAGTAATTTGGGTAATACATCAATATATCTTTTAGTATTGTTAGCATGCATATATTTTATAATTTTTTCTCTTATACTTCTATTAAATCTCTCAGCTATTGCTGATTTTATTTCTTTATTTTTAGTTGTAAACCAATGTATATTATTATCTTTAAATAATTTTTGGGTCTGTTTTCCTGCAAATTCAGTACCTTCATCTGTCAAAATGAATTTTGGTATTCTTTCTTTAAAAACTTGTTTAAAACCTTGTACAACTTCTTCAGATGTTTTTCTTTTTATAGGAAAAGCCCAAGCATATTTATTAAAAGCATCTATAACCGTTAACAAATAATTAGTTCCATCATTATATTTGCTATAATTTTTTATAAATAACAAATCAGCGTCAAATTGATTATTGCTGTTTGGAACATAAACTCTTCTTCTTTTAAATTTACGAATGACAGGTTTATATCTAGTATATACATCTTGTTCATGTAAAAATTCTTCAACATTAGATAACCCTGTTCTTCTTTTCAATTCATTAATTCCACAATAACCTGTTTCTGGATTATAATATGTCTCTTTTAAACCCCTAAAAAAGTATTCTTTTTACTTCCACAAATAGTACAGATACCTTTACCAACAGGTTTATTATTTTTAGAAGTAGTTTTATAATAATTTTTAGTTGGGGTTTTATCTTTACACTTGACACAATATATAGAAATACCTAATCCAAAAGTTTTTTTAGCTTTAATAATAGGTTTAATAATTCCTCTCTCTAATCTTTCTCGAAATGTTGGATCTTGTATAGCATTTAAATCGTCTATTAATTCTTGATCAGCAACATGTCTCTGTTTTGTATCTTTTGTTTTATTATATTCAATATCATGTTTTTTACATGCTTTATCAACTCTGTTTATCCCAGGATCACCTCTTTTTAATCTTTTTTCTAATTTTGTAAATGGACCACAATATTGATATCCTGGTAAATGTAATTCTGGAGGATTTACTTTATCTTGTAACCATCCAACAATATCACCACCTTTCTTTTTACAAACCATTTATTTATTTAGAAATTTATATCCATTCAATTGCATTTGTTTTACGTATTTTTCAACTGGATTAAATTTTAAACTTTTTATGAAATCCTTTTCACGCATATAAATTTCTTCTTCTGTCATATCCTTAGCTTTAAACGAATTAATGAGTTCTTTATAAAAATTATAACAATGTCTATATTCTTCTTTCCTTTCTGCTATTTTTAATGCAAGATCTATGCCTTCTACTATACCCACTGATAAACTTAAAAATGCAAGCGGTAGAAAGGCTATAGCTGATAAACCTGTTCCACTTAGAATAACCTTACTTACTGATAATGAAATACTTATCTTTTGATACATATTTCTACTCTTTCTGTAAACATATAATCTTTTTTCTAAATATACATCCATTTATAAAGGATTAAATTTTTTCCTGTATCTCATATCAGGATTTACTAAATCTAACATAAAAAAATCATATTTTTCTTGAACATTATACATTTGTTTGAATTCTTCAGTACTTAATAAACCATCTATCTCTCTTATAATCTGTTGAATTTCTTTTGGTTGTAGAGTGAAAAATATAAAGTAATTACAGTTCTTTCTTATATTGATAGGTGTTGTATAATATGACTGTGATAAATAAATAATAGATGCGTTTTTCTTTCTACCTCTGATAAATAATTCTTCGATGTTTTTTTGATCTTTCTCAATCACACAATCATCAAAAATAACTAAATTCTTTAATGTTGGATTTAAATCATCTACAGTAATAAAATTTTGACCTGAAGAAAATAATACTTTTTTTTTTTTGAATTTATCATATAATTTTAATAATCTTTTCTTATTCTTTATATTCTTACATTTCAAAATATCTACTCTTTCTATATCTTCAAACAATGTATAATTTTCTTGTAATTTAGAATATTTAGGTTCGTATAAATCTTTTGCACATATATATAATGTATCAAAAAATAATAAATCATAAATCAAATTTAACAGTAAATTTGTTTTACCTGAACCTGAAGATCCTACTATAAGCAATCTAAATGGTTGGTTAGGTAGCAAAGGATGTTGTTTAGGATCAGGTAATTCTTCTGGTTCTGTGTAATCTTTAATTTTTATCATAATTTACTAGCAGTAAAAATAAAATTTGCTGCAGTAAAAAAATTAATATTATATAAATGAACTTAGAAAAAGAACGGAAACACAAGTTTTTAAAGCAAATAAAAGATTCAATTAAAATAGTAAAAATAGAAAAAGAAATAAGAAAGAATAATGAAAATCAACTAAAAGAAAAAATAGGTATTCAAAAAACCTTAGAAGAATTTCATAAACCAATCACTCAAGAAATTGAAAAATATGAAAAATCAAATAAAGATATTGTGAAAAGTATTCAAAATGTTGTAGAAAATATTACATTTCCATCTATAGAAGAGCCTATTGAAGCTGTGAAAGAATTAGTATCTTATACTTATGATATCGATCAAAATTTAAATTTAAAATATTTAAAAGAGGAAAAATTATACAGACCGTCAGTATTTTTAAATGATCAAGAAAAATTAGAGGAGATGTATGGAAGAGCTAAACAATTAAAAGAAGGATTATCTAAGAAAAGAGGCAACTTAAAAAGTACAATTTCTAGAGCTAAAAATTTTTCAGAGGAGGAATTAAACCAGAAAAAGAATGATATAAAAGAAATTAAAAATAAAGAAAATATGTTGCAAAATTATATGCATAGATTAAATATGATTCGAAGTAGCAAAGAAATGAAGGTAGGTAAAGGATTGAATGTATTATCAAATTTAACAGAAAAAATATGTAACGGAAGTAAATCAAAGAAATTGTATAATCAAGTAACTTTATTGTTAGATATGTTATTAAAAAATAAAGAAATTACTTATAATGATGTACAACGATATCATAAACAATTTCTCTGTTAATAAATGATAAAATATAAAGTTTATTTGAGTGATGGTCAGAAAAATAAACTTAAATCAGCTTTTAAAAATAAAGTAGAAGTAACATTACAAATAAATATATCTAAAACTCCTAATCATGAGATGTATTTAACTAAAACTCAAATTAATCATATTAATGATAAAAAAAGAATTACAATCAGTAAAACTCAATTAGATAAAAATGGAGGATTTTTACCATTTCTTATACCCGCTTTAACAGCCGCTGCTAAATATGTAGGTCTACCATTACTAACAGGTGCTTTATCTGGATTAGCTAGTTCAACTATGCAAAAAAAGGGGTCTGGGAAAAAAAAAAACTTGGAAAGGGAATATATCAACAGTGGGAATTAGCGACAAAATGATTATAGAAAATATGAAAAAGGATTTAGAGGTGTGTTTACATCCGATTTATTACCTAAAACAATAGGAAAATTTGAAAATGGAATCATTAATTTAGATGTATCAACAGGTCCCGGAACTCATTGGGTTTGTTATTATAATGATCCTAAATATAAATATGTGGAATATTTTGATCCGTTTGGTGAATATGACAATATGAAGAAGGACTATATTCCTAAAAATATTAAATCATTTCTTGTTACATCCAATAAAAAATAGGTTATAATGATAGTTTTTTACAGAAACCTTCATCTGTGAAATGTGGTATATTTTGTATGAAATATATAAGAGAAAGGAATAAAGGTATATCACCTAAAAATGTTCTCAAATCATTTCCTACACAAAAACCTAGTGACTATAATGAAAATTTTGTTATGTATAAATGATAAAATTAAAATCTGAAGGTCATGAGAAATCAGAGGAATTTACTGTAAATTTTATTACACGTCTTAAAATAAAAAAATTGGCTTTACACTCATTCTCTATGGAAGTTTCCTGGTTTAATATAAGTAAGAATTATGGAAATAACATATTTAGATTGTATACATTAGGCACAGATATAACAATTACTATCTCAAATGGTAATTATACTATAAGAGGATTAAATGAGTATATGATGAAAATATTCGGTGATGATCCACCTGTCAAATTTGGTATTATTGAAGCAAGACAAAGAATATCTATTAAACTATAAAATGGTTGGATAATTGATTTTACAAAAAGTAACTTTCATAAAATTATAGGCTTTTTAAATCCTACATATGGAAGTTATGATGAAGAAACAGAGATTGAAGGTGAACATATTGCAGATATATCTAATGGGAATGATAATATTTATATTCACTGTGATGTTGTTAAAGGATCTTTAATAAATCAATATAATTCAGAAGTTATATATTCTTTCACTAATAAAAACCCTCCAGGTAGTATAATTTCAAAAGAATTTAATAATTGGATATTTTTTCCTGTTAAAGTAGATCCTGTTGAAAGAATAAAAATGAGGATTACTAATCAAAAAGGTGAATTAATAGATTTAAATAAAGGAGCTGTAGAATTTAATTTTATTTCTTCTTAAATAAATGAGAAAAAGTAAAAAAATAAAAGGATTTTTAAAGGTTTTATTGAAACCTAAGAATATATTAAATGTAATATTTTCTATGAAAAAGAAAGGAGGTGGTTTAAAAATTCTTCCTAAATAAATGATTTATGATTTAAGTGATACTCGTTATTATTATAATGATCACATTAAAAGTTATGAATTAAGAGAAATTCATCCAAAAGAACATAGTTCAGATGAGAATGCTACCTATGTTTTTCATATTAATGATACTAAAGCAAAAATTTTATATTCTAGAGGATATCTTGAACAAAAATTAAAAATTACAAAAAATGATAAATCATCCATTGGAAACGAAAATGTGAGTCTGGTAAATGGTGGAGGTTTTATCAAAACTTTAAAAGTACATATAGGAGATACTGAAATTGAATCAAATACACAGTCAAATTTTTCAATCATGAATCATGTTTTAAGATTAATTCATTATACTCCTGATTATGTAACATCACAAGCTCAAAATGAATTTTTTTATCTAGATACATCTGATTCAGCTGACCGTAATGAGTTCAAATATGATGGTACTTTAGAAGATACTACTAAAATAACTGAATTTTTTAATAATTTGAAAATTAATAAAGATTATAATGAAGGATTCGTAAAGAGATGGGAACTAACGAAAGATAGCAGTGTCGTTAAAATATGGACACCTTTAAAAGATATAATCGATTTCTTTAGAGAATATGAAAAGATAATTTCAGGTTTTGAAGTGAAAATAGAAATTCAAAGAAATGAAAATAAAAATATGATATATACTAATATAAGAAACGAAAATTATAAGGTAGTAGTTGAAGGTTTAACCTTGCATTTACCTTATATAGAATTAAAAAATTCTGCAGAAAGTTTGTTTCTGGAATCATATCTATCTGATAAAGATATAGAGGAAAATTGGGATCGACATAGATTTAAGATGGTAGGCCCTTATAGAAGCAACAGCGGATCTGTGACAGCAACAACAGCGTCAGATGAAGTTTTAAGTGTCTATGTTATTCCTCAATATGTTGAAAGAGATAATAATTATGAAAAAAATAATATGATATTTGATCATATAGATATGACAGAATGCTGGTTGATGATTAATAATAAACAAGTTCCTCTTATGCGTTATAAAACAAATTTTACCAATAAAGATTATAATAGAGTGTATGAAGCTCTTTTACATGAAGGATTTTACGATAATAATACAGAAACAAGACCTTTGATAAATAAGGAGAATTTTGGTAAACTGTATCCTATTTTTCTTTTTGACTCATCAAATCATGAAAACTATACCGATTTAAATAATTTAGATATTGAATTTAATTGGATAACGAATAGTCAAAAGGAATATAAGTTTTATTTTATTTTTAAAGAAAGAAAGAGATGTTTTATAAATTTAAAAAATAAAACTATAACAATGGTTAAGAGTTTAAAATCTTAAAATTAAATAAATGAGTGCTTATTATCCACCTTATGATGATCGAATGAAAGAAGGACCTGTTGGACCTCCAGGTATAGGTTTTAAATTAATGAATGATGGAAATTATGATATGGAAAATAGAATTTTAAAAAATTGTGAAAATCCTATAGATGATTTAGATTTAACCACTAAAAGTTTTGTATTGAATAAAATAGAGAATAATCATCATGAATTGAGAGATCTTATAAAAACTACATATGATGAGGGTTTTTTAACCTTTACTGAAGAAACAGGCAAGAGAATAAAAGAATTAGATGAAACAACTTTACATTCTTCAGAAGGAAAAGCTTTTGATGCAAAAGGAAAAAGAATAGGAAATGTTGCAGATCCTAAAGATGAAAAAAATGTTATGAATAAAAGATATTTTGAAAAAAATTCGTTAATATTACAGAATGATAAATTTGATGTAAAAAATAAAATAATTACAAATGTTTCTGAACCTGAAAATGATAACGATGTTGTCAATAAAATATATTTAGATAATAGAGATATCTGGATTACTGTAGATGATCTTATTTTTATAGATGAAAAATTTACAAAAGTAAATTTCAATATGATGAGTTCTAAATTACTGAATTCAGAGATGCGATTAACTACAGATATGTATATGAAAATATCTATATATATAGCTATATATGTAGAAAATATATATATATATGATAAAAGTTCACTGATATCTCTAGAAATCAATGGTAAGGAAATTTTAAATGCTAATACAAATACAGTAACATGTTTTGTTTACGGTAAACGTGATGATATCATCACATTATGGTTAAAATCTGATGGTAACACTTTAAAACCTTATATGCATATTGAAAAAATTTCTTTCTAATAAATGGATATTGATTGGAATGAATTTTCCAGAAAAAATTTATCTGAAGATGTAATTAGAAATCTTATTAGTCATGTAAATTGGGATTTAGTTTTACAATATTCAACACTGTCTGAATCTTTTATTGAAGAATTTGCTCAACCTGATGATTGGCCTAAAATTTCTAGATATCAAAAATTATCAGAAGATTTTATTGAAAAATGTAAAGATAAAGTAGATTGGGTAAACATATCTCAATATCAAACTTTAAGTAACGAATTTATCATAAAATTTTCTGATAACTTAGATTTATATAAAGTATCAATATTTCAAAATCTTACAGAAGATACTATGAGAGAATTAAAAGATGATTTAAATTGGTTGTATATAACTAGATATCAAACATTTAGTGAAAATTTTATAGAAGAATTTATGCATAAATTAGATTTTTGTTATTTGATTAAATATAAATTTGAGCTATTACCTGATCACTTTTTTAATGTTTATTGGAAAAAAATACAAGCAATACAGATGAGTGAATTAAATAAAAAGTTTGGTCATCATGAAATAGAACCTTACCAAGAGAAAATTTTTGAAGAGATATATGAAGTTAAATCAGTCTTGAGAGAGAGTGTTTATCTTTTGAAACAATTAACTAACAAAGAGGATAAATAAATATTTAATAAAAATGTTTCTATATAAATGGATGTTGTATATAATAATGGTATGGAAAAAAAAGCTATGTCTTTCTTAAATATAGAGAATCCTACTGAAGTGAAATCTATTTTTATATATAATTGTTCTCCTGAAGGAATAGAAAATTTAACTAATTTAAAAGAATTATATTGTGGAGGAAATAAATTAACATCCCTTGAAGGTATAAATAATTTAACTAATTTAGAAATACTATCTTGTAGTGAAAACGATATTACATCTCTTAAAGGTATAAAAAATTTAACTAATTTAAAAAAAATATATTGTGATTTAAATAAATTAACATCCCTTGAAGGTATAAATAATTTAACTAATTTAGAAATACTATCTTGTAGTGAAAACGATATTACATCTCTTGAAGGTATAAAAAATTTAACTAATTTAAAAAATATATATTGTGAGGGAAATAAATTAACATCCCTTGAAGGTATAAATAATTTAACTAATTTAAAAGAATTATATTGTGACGGAAATAAATCCCTTGAAGGTATAAAAAATTTAACTAATTTAGAAACATTAAATTGTAGTGAACCCATGAGAAGAAATAATGTAGGATTTCCAGTCTTTAAAAATGTTTACTAATAAATGGAAGATTTATATCCTCATTGCAGGTATCGTCTTTCGAATGGTTCTAATAGATCGATAAATGATAACATATTAGAGTTAAAAAATAATTCTAAATAAATGGATCTTTATAAGATTAAAAAATCTCTAGAAAATAAAGGAATTAGTGTAATAGCAAGATTTATAGAATCAAATGGTGATACTGGAACAGCATTTTTAAGTAATTATAATGATAAAGATCTTAAAAAACTTAGTAAGAATATTAAGTCATATTATAATTTTGGTGGAGAGAAAAAATTTAGTAAAGATTGTATACAACTTACTTTTATTGAAAAAAAGTAATTAGAGTCATATGTTAAATCTCTTTGCATTTTCATCATCCGTTCTGATTGAGTTATCACACCGGATAGTAGTGTTTGCTCTATATAGCGAGGTCAAATCAATGAAGCGGGTGAAAAAAATATAATATTCCTCTGCGAGCTGTGGTTGTTTTTGATAATAATTGACCTCAGCTTTTTGCAACCTCATTAAGACTGATATTTTTATAATGGTTCTTTTTATAGGGACTAACAGTCCCTATTTATATTAAAACGTAATATATGTTTCGATATATTTTAAGTGGATCTCTTTTTAAAGTTTATTTCTTTTTTTTCACACATTTTTATTTAATTTCATCCTTTTATCTATAGGGGGTCTAACGGTCCCTTCATAAATATCAAGGTAGCTCCAAATTGGGGCTCCCTTGATCTCATGTATTTATCTAAAAAAGTTAAAATTCAGTATCAATAATATTCATATAATTCACTTTTAAGTTAAAAAACATGAAATTTTAGAGTCTTAAAACTCTTTTGATTTTTGATTTTTTAAAAAATAGGTATTTTTTAATGATTTTATACATGTTTGGTATCAGAGGTTGTCTTAAATCTTTGAAATATGATAGGAAATAGTAGTATATGGGGCCGAATCTGGGTGTCCCAGAGTCGGCCCCATATACTACTATCAAGTTAATATATGTACATGTGGGTCAGAGACTATAGCCACCATCTGAATCGAAATCGCTTTATTAAGAGTCGAGATTGATAAGTGTGTGTGTGGGGGGGGGAGGGGTGCTATTTGAAGTAAAAGTTACGCTCAAAGATTTATCACTATAAAGATGCAGATCCAGGTGACATGTGCTAATGGTGCAGAGAATATAGCCATCAGTAAAATCAAAATCGCTCAATTAAGAGGTGAGATGGGAAATTGGACGGGGGGGGGGCGTAACTGAAGTAAAAGTTAATCTCAGGGATTTCTCACAAAGATGTATATCCATGTGACATGTACAAATGGTGCAGAGGCTATAGCCACTAGCAGAACCAAAATCTCTCAGTTAGGAAACGAGATGTAAAATTGAGGGAGCTAAGCTAAAAGTTACGTCCAGGGACTTGGCACAAAATATATATTCAGGTGACACGTACAGATGGTGCAGAGACTATAACCATGATTAGAATCAAACTCGCTGAATTAGAAGCCGAGATAAGAAATTTGGGGGCTACTTCAATTTAAATATAAGCCTAGGGCCAATATTATAAATCTAGAGCCAATTTGGGAGCTTCCAATATAGTCGCCAGCGGTCGGGCCAAAATTTCCAGAAAAACGACGTCAGATAAAAGGATCATGTTGAAAATTTAATTTTTAAGTTTTTTAACAAATACTTAGAATTTCTTTAATTTTTAGGCATTTTTTAATGTTAAATAGCCGAAAAAGTAAGACAGCTGGGTAAGTCAACTCAAACTAAATGTCCGAAACAACACATTTATGAAAGTGTCACTAAAAATAGCCTATATGTCACAGTGTGCCAAAAATTGGAAACTCGTGACGTTTAAAGAATTATTTTGAAGTCAAACATATTAAAATTCGTCACCAGCAGATCAACCAGAACATAGAAATAAATCCCTTCCGGAAGAACAGAACAACAGACAAACTACATCAGAAATGACGAAATGCGAAACAACTTCAATAATTAAGATAGCTGGGTGGGACAAACGATCCCTCAAACTGAGTGTCCTAAACAAGACACTTTATTCACGATGGTCAGAAACCCCTAAAATATCATAACCCCCCCCCCTTCCCATCACCACACACGTACACTTAATTCTTTCATTTGTTCAAATGTTTATTTAAACTTCGAAATTTATAACAAAGACGAGAATGAGAACAAACACATTCTTAAATGCAGAAAATTGAAGCCGAATTAGCGAAACTGAGCCAATTTGAGAAGTCCCTCTTCATGTTTTCTACTTTTTTGTTTCTTTTTGGCTGGGGCGCGCTCAGTCCCGTGACACAATCTACTAGTGCAATCTGCAATGTCTGGATTTTTTTCATGCCAAATTTCTAATATTGCTCCTATACCATTCTTTCACTCAGGAGATACCGATGGTAGGGCCGCGGCTTTAAAAATATCCCTGTATTTTCCCCCATGTGTTGAAAATTCTGTGCAATATAGCTTTCGTGAGTCGACTTTCTCCGAAGAAAGGTGTAGTGCTGCCATCTAGTGGCATTTTCATAACTTATTTTTAATAATTCTCGATTTAATTGAACCAAAAATTCAGATTTTTTCAATAGAAATTGTAATAAATCTGTATAACTAAAAAAATGATTTTGGGTGTTTACTCAATGGTGTCCCGTGTACTCGCGGCCCCCCCAATGGCCGCCACTGCTAATATCCTAAACCTTTTATATGAAGAATACGACTTGAAGAAAACAATAGAATTTATTAAATATAAGACTTTAATTAATATTGTCATTAAAGAAAATTACCTCTTTAATGGAATTTCTATATATCAGCAAATTAAAGGCATCCCCATGGGAGGGGGGTGTTCTTCTATACTTGCTGATCTGTACCTCAACTTTTATGAAAGCCAGTCACATCTTAATAATGAAATCATATACCTACGTTATGTGGATGATCTGATAGTCGGATATGAAAATGAAGATTATAGTATGAATTTTGATTTCTACCCACCAAACTTAATTTTGACAGAAAATCCTGCTGCACTTAAAAATGTAGTGAAATTTTTAGATTTAAGTATAGATTTCAGTAAAATACCTGTAAGTTTTACTATCTATGACAAAAGTAAAAGTTTTAATATACCTATAAACGGTCTGATCAACTGGAATTCCAATCTTCACTTGAATATATTTAGGAATGTATTCTTGGGGGGATTGGTTAGAATTCAGAAAATTATCTACAATGAAGACATCCGTATTGATTTTGATCGGACATTTCTACAGCATGCATATCTACAACAATACCCCATTCCTTTTATGCTACATTATATTGATAATTTATACAGTAACAATAATGATTATTGTTCAAAGTTAAAATCTTTTTTATATCATTTAGCAGATGAAGGTTCGCATACAATGAATAACAGGACCGCAGAACGATAACACAAAAGTTATATACAGGTCATTGTGGTGTAAAGGACTAGTTGCTCATCCAGTGAAGGTCTTCATATTACCATTGGACTTTTCTTTTTTAACGGTCTTGTGATGATTGTTATTGTCACTTCGGGGGTTGGCTTCAGCCAGGGCTGGCGTCCAGGAGTGCAATGCCGCGGCATTTATGACAGGCTTGTTGAAAACTGGGGTGTAAGGTCAGAACCCCTTACCGCCATTAAGTAAGCTTCTCGCTAAGCCTTCCTTCTTTTTTCAATTCTACAATTATTTTTATACTTTTTATATTTATATAGTGTATAGTATTTGTAGCTGCTTTGCGCATATATGCTATAACACTTCAAAAATCTTTAATAACTTCCTTTTTCCATTTTATATATTATATATATATATATATATATATATATATGTATATATATACAAAAGCTATAAAATTTAAAAACCCTATACCATACCATATATATAATACCATATATATATATATATATATATATATTTATATACATATATATATAGTGTGACCAAGAAAAAGCGCCCCAAAAGTAAAATGAAACGACAAAAAAACGGGTGAATAAATATGTTTTATTCCAATTACAGAAAAAATTTATATATTCTAAATTTATGAAATCACAAATTCGATATGTTTGCCATCACCTGCAATGACATTTGGTTGTCAGTATTTCAGTATTGTTTATTCCCAAAGTTTGAACGATTTATGTACAGTTGTTTTCGAGATATTACAGTTCTTTATTGGGGCGCTTATTTCTGGTCACCCTGTATATATAATATATATAATATATATATATATATATATGTATATATATATATATATATATATATATATACATATATATATATTATATATATATATATATATATATATATATATATATATATATTTATATATATATATATATTGACAAGTCAGGAAATCTTCATAATTGCTAACTATAAATTGTTATGTTTTCTTTGAAGGAGATGCAAGTTCCAAATAAAGGTTTAAACTATGTTAGTTTTATTTAGCATTTTGCTAAAAGAAATCTTATTTTGCTAATACATGTTCTAACATAAAGCAACAGGTTTCCGGTTTTCCCTAAATGTAATTTTGTACCAAATTTCGTTCGAATCGCTTCATTCGTTCGTGAGATATCATCTCCACAGATTTACTGACACACATACGCGCTCACACATGCACACTCATGCACTCATACATGCACACTCACGCGCTCACACATGCACACTCACGCACTCACACATGCACACTCACGCACTCACACATGCGCACTCACGCGCTCACACATGCACACTCACACATGTATGCACACACATACACTCGCATGCACACACTCGCACGCACACACATCAAACACATACATGAATGACTTCAAAAACGTCTGATTCGTGGTCAAGGTTGCTTGAAACGTGCTTTCCCGACAAAAACTGGAATTTAAATTTTCGCCTATATATATGAAAGTAAAAATCATTCCATTGCCTTAGAGTTATAACTTTAACAAATTATTCAGTCATGACTTGAACGTAAATGCGAAGTCTACCCTCCTCCACGTTATAGAAGAGGAGAAATATCACGTGTCTCGCTCCGAAATAACGAAAGTCTCGCTCCGAAAGTCTCTCCGCCGTCACGTGATACATTTGGCGATCGTTTCGAAAGCCAGTCAATATCCGCGTGTAATGTGAGCGGAGGGGCTGGCTTCGTATACACTCTGGCCGATCGCGTCGAAAACTCGAGTTACGATTTTCGGCATGATTTCAATACTTTCTCTATACATTACCATGTATTGCAGGGAAAGTAAAAATTAATTTTTTTTTGCATTTTCGACACATTTTTGTCAAAATGAATATATACACAATTTGATGGGTGATAATTACAAAAACAGAAAACACTTAGCATTTCTTTCCACTTGGTCTGTCTACTCAACCCAAATTTAGTAAAGTATTTTATTACACGATTATGAAAACAACTATGTAATGTTTCTGAAATTTTGCTCATGTGATATAGTGAAATGTGATAAAATAATTTGGGCAGACAGAAAATCGGGTACCAAAATTTGCAAATAAAATGCCATGTTATATAATTTAAGTAGGTTACACATAAAATTAAATATAAAGAAAAAGTAAGGTTTCATTAAAAAAAAGGCAGGTTCCATTAAGAAAAAATCTGATGTGGGCAACACATGTCTTTCCGTATATAATGCAATGAATTTACAACTTTTACAGTTAAAAAATGTTTTTCTTATAATATATACTTATATTCTTTCCAAGATATAGGATTTTCTGCAATCAGTCTTCATTTTCATTGATTTAGCGTCATTTTTATCCATTTGGCGAGATTTTCGTTAATTTGGCAACATTTAAAAATGTCGCCAAGTTAGTGACATTCCGCTAAATTTCTCGCCAAAATCTCCTCAATCGTAATGGACGGTGAAATAAGTTATTCTTACAGCAGATAAATGACTATTGGCTTTCAAATACAAAAGTATTTCTCAAAGTATCTTTTCTCGTGAATGGAATGAGTTAGAACCATGAGAATGATGTCACCAAATTTATCGCATGATATTACATATGAAAAGTAACACATGCTCCTTAACAGTTAATACTTTTTTTTTAATTTATGGAATTCTTTTAATAAATTTAGTTGAAAAATGTGCAATATCTCGAGAACGGTTCATACTAGCGTTCTAAAGTTAATGTCAATTATTTTCTAAGGAAAAACTACATAAGAAATGTCTATTTGTGTAACTTTATTAAGGGTTTTAATTTTTTAATGATTTTTACAAAATTTCACTCGAAAATTTAGGGGGGCGGGGTCTAAACATTCGATTATGTTTTAAAACAATAGGCTTCCAGTATTCATGGATTGTGATTTCTGTACCAAATTTCATTCGAATCGCTCCATTCGTTCGTGAGATATCGTCTTCACAGCCTCACTGACACACACACACACACACACACACACGTACACACACATACTTTCACACACACACATACGCACAGACTCATTTACTTTCATACACACACACACACACACAGACATCATCTCAAAAATGTTCGATTCGTGATCAGGGTTGCTTGAAACGTGCTCTCCCGTCGAAAACACGAATTCGAATTTTCGGCTCCGTCACAATACTTTCCTTATACATTATGTATATAAGGAAAGTAAAAAGGCAGGTTCCTTTAAGAAAAATCTCATGTGGGCAGCACAGGACTTTCCCTGCAGACTCAAATTCATATTTCCTTTATTTCTTTAATAATTCGTTAGATTGAGTTTTATTGCACAAAATAACACTAAATTTGCATTTTGAATTCAATTTTTGTTTTTATTTGGTAATTGGACATTTTCCCGAAATCAGCGTAACAAAAATGCAAGAAATCTCAAATATCGTGAGAACGGTTAGTCCTAAAGTATAATGGAGTGTGTTATATTCTTTTTCTCGTCAAAAATTGCGTATAAAATGAAAATTCATTTGATATATTTGAGCATATACAGTTTTTTTTTTTCGATTTTGTCGATTTTTGCGGGCCATTTCGTAAAAAAAGGCAGGTTGTTCTTCTCCGAATCGTATCAAAATTTAATCAGCACCAGAGTATCCAACAAGTAAATTATCTACCAATTTTTGTGAAATTGGGTCAATTAGTATTTTAGTTAGTGTGGCTAAATGACATTTTTGCGGGTCATTTCCTAAAAAAGGCAGGTTGTTCCTTCCGAATCGTACCAAAATCTAATCAGCACCAGGGTCGACCACATGTGACTTATCTACCAAAATTTATGAAATTTAATCGATTAGTTGAGTTAGAGTGGAAATATATAATTTTTGAGGGCCATTTCGTAAAAAAAGGCAGGTTGGTCTTTTCCGAATCGTATCAAAATTTAATCAGCACCAGGGTGACCTACAAGTGACTTATGTACAAAATTTTGTAAAGTTTGATCAATTAGTTTTTCAGTTACAGTGGATAGAGGCAATTTTTGGGGGCCATTTCGCAAAAAAAGGCAGGTTGGTTTATTCCGAATAGTACCTAAAACTAATCCGCACCAGGGTTACATACATGTGACTTACCTACCAAATTTTATGATATTCGGTTCATTAGTTTTTGAATTAGAGTGGATACATACATTGCACAGACAGACAGACACACACACACACGCGTCACGCTAAAAATAGTTTTTTCGTATTCTAGAGGTATCGAAACGTGTTGATCCGTCGAAAACTCGAGTTGCGGTTTTAGACATGATTCCAATACTTTCCCTATACATAACCATGTATTGCAGGGAAAGTAAAAATCTGATGTGGGCAGCACATGACTTTCCCTGCAGACTTATATCTACGTTCTCTTAATTTTAATTAAATTTAATTCACTTTTAATTCAATTTTCGTTCTCATTTGATAACTAGACTTTTTTTAAAGGTGGCGTAGAGAAAAAAAAACAAACCTAAAATATCTCGAGAACGGCTAGTCCTAGTGTAATGGGGTTGGTCTTATTATTTTCTTCGTTAAAAATTACGTATGAAACAAGCATTTTTTGGATATATTTGAGCATACGTAGTTCTTTATTTTAGATTTTGACGAGTTTTGCGGACCAATTGGCAAAAAAGGGCAGGTTACATTTTTCCGAATCGTACCAAAATCTAATCATCACCAGAGGGACCCACAAGTGATGTATCTACCGAATTTTGTGAAATACGGTTCATTAGTTTTTTAGCTAGAGTGGATACAATCTTTTGCGGGTCATTTCGCAAAAGAAGGCGGGTTCTGTTATCCCAAATCCTTCCCAAAACTAATCAACACTAGATTCGCCAACAAGTCACTTACCTATCAAATTTTATGAAATTCGGTCAATTAGTTTTTTAGTTAGACTGGATGCAAAATCTGCACAGACAGTCAGACAGACATACAGACACACACACAGACGTCACGCTAAAAATGGTTTTTTCGTATTTTAGAGGTCTCGAAACGTGTAGATCTGTCGAAAACTGGAGTTGCGATTTTCGGCATGATTCCAATACTTTCCCTATACATTACCATGTATTGCAGGGAAAGTAAAAAAGGCAGGTTCCTTTAAAAAAACAAGCAGGTTCCCTTAAAAAAAAAGGCCTTCCTTTTTTCTGAATCGTACCAGAACCTAATCAGCACATCCACATTTGTCTTATTTAACAAATTTTGTAAAATTTGGTCAATTAGTTTTTCAGCTAGATTAGATACATACGATTTTTCGGGCCGTTTCGTAAAAGAGGGAAGGTTTCCTTTCCCGAATTGCATCAAAATCTAACCAGCACAAGGGCAATCAGCAGTTTTCTTATCAACCAAATATTGCAAAATTTGGTTAATTAGTTCAAATCTAGAGTGGATATATACAATTTTTGTGGGCCATTTCGCAAAAAAGAGGAGGTTCCTTTCTTTTCCAAATTGTACCAAAATCTAATTAGCACCAGGGTAACCTACAAGTGACTTACTTTACTACCAAATGTTATGAAATTTGGTCAGTTAGTTTTTGACTTAGATTGGATACATACATTGCACAGACAGGCAGACACACACACAGAGGTTATGCTAAAAATAGTTTTTTCGTATTTTAGGGAGAGAAATTATCACGCTTATTATTACTTTCCTTATATACATAATGTATAAGGAAAGTATTTAATTTTTATTTTAAAAACTATCAAACATATTTTGCTCAAAATTTTTTTATATATTTTATGGGATAATTTGAATATTTTCTAAAATTTTCAAAGCAATTTGTAAATTTTATCTTTGCTTAAGTCCCAGAGGGTACAATGTATTTGGCTTTTTCTACCCGGGTTCAATCCAAAACTAATTGGGTAATATTATTCATTTATATTCCCATATGTCCCACAAACTGTCTGAACAACATACTAAAATTTGATTTTGATAAAGTCATTTTTATGGCAGTTATCGTACGAATGGCCAGACAGAATGAATGAACAGAGATATAAACACTTTTCAACTATGTTGTAAAGTGTTACAAAGAATGTTATTGCATCAAAATGCATTTCTAGTTTTTAAAAGTACTAGTGTATGGGGGTGAAAATTTCATATCAAAATAATTATTAGTTTCAAAATATGACATTTTTGAAAGTGTGAAATATATATTGAAATTTCATTATTATTTTAATTGTATTTAATCATACCTTGATCTTTCAGGTTACTCTTTTCAGATTGATTGAACCTCATCAATCAGAGATTCGTTATGGCTCACAACAGATTATTTAAAATATGTATTAAATGATCTATAATTGCATCTATAACTATTCAAAATACTAAGAAATCTGTATAAATGTTAAGGGTTGCTGTCTCAATAAAATGTTACATTGCATATCTGTGTTATTTATTTTCTTCAAAATTCAACAATCTGCTTAGAAGTAAATTGTGCTAATTTTTCAATTGCATCCATATGTTTCCCCTTGTAAAATATTAACTTTTACTGTTTACCTTTTTTCACTTGTTAATATAAAATAGTGTTTTGAAAGTGAATATGGTACATTTTTTTCAAAGCTAGTATACAAACTGTTCGTGTAAACTTTGTAAAAACTGTTTAAATCATAATACGTTAAAAATTAACAATTATGATTGAATGTATAAATTTTCAGAAAATAGTTAAGACAAATTATGTTATATAACCCAAGGAAATGAGACCACGTCACTGTTTTAGGTATTGAAGGTAATATATGCATTTTTTTCTTCTTTCAAGCTAAAACCAATTGCTATCCAACCACATGTCGAATCATAGTTGCATAAAATGTAATTCTAAAATTTTTCCAACAGTAAGTTCAAATGTTGCTATTGTTAAGAATCTGTGAAGAATTAGGAATTGCACATCAGTAATTTAGTTAAACTTACGAACACTAACTCAGAAATATATAAATATGTTGGTATAAAAAATTATAATGATCGTAGAAAATTGATAGTCTAAAGGAAAATTGGCATTCATTAACATTAACCCGTACTTAACAAAGTATATAATATTAACAGGGCTTAAAATTTATTAACTGAATACAAATTAATTTTTATGCATAATGGAGATATTTTTATGACTTCAAATCACTTAATGCAAAGTGATTTGAATATTCACAGGCGTGATGTATTTTATAAGTTAGTACTGGTGTTTGTGGATGTTAATTATTTTTTTATAGTAGTAGTCTCTTCAAGAGCATCTGGGGAATGAGTAGTTGTATATCAAAACATCGCTATCCATATTAAGAATGCATTCGTACTAATGTGATCTATAAATATTAATGCAATTTTAATGTGAAACTGTATCAGATATCATGGGCATACAAGTGTCTTTTCTTATATACTTATGATATATTCTTCATATCAAGTAAAGTGAGTCTGAAACTTGAATGATAAAGATTTGACATAAGTGCACTAGCAATTTTTTCTTTTCATGAATATTCTACAATACAATATTTTAGAATTGAGAGGTTTTTTGTTAAATGCCTGTAAAAAGTATGCAGTTGAAAATATATATATTCTAGGAATTCTGTAGTTATTTAAATTCATGATGCAAAAATTTCATTTTTAATTCTTTACTACTGTTTATAAAATTACAGAAGTGGTAAATTATAATTGTCATCTTTCAAGTTCAATGCAGTTATTAGTTATTTTTGGATATAATAAATAGCAACATGTGTTAGCAGAATTTTATTTTGACTCATGGTTCTTTATTGCTATATGTAAGTTTATATTTTAGAAACAATCCCTCCATGAAAGATGCTATCCCTTGATAGTATGGCTATATGATCTTCTTAAATTAAATCTTTTCAGTTTTCTTCTTTGTGTTTGTACCATGCAATTTTTAATATCATCTTTATATCTACGGAATTTTGAATTTTCTCTTCAGCAAGCAAATATTTCTGTACCTGAAATTTTATTGCCATTAATAATTCTGGAAATATGACCTCTGCTGCAACAAGTAATCTCTTTGGCTCTTTATATCAACATCAAGTTTCCTGCTTCAATTTTTTCATAAAGACGCCACCTAAAAATCTGATACTGTTTCTGTTTTTGTACCATACCTCGATAATTTTTAATGCCATCTTTATATCTACGGAATTTTGAATTTTCTCTTCAGCAAGCAAACATTTCTGTACCTGAAATTTTATTGCCATTAATATAATCCATTAATATAATTACAAATTATTTTTTTTCAATGTTATTTTAGTGTACTGTCTTTAATTAATTTTTACTTTCCCTACAATATATAGAGAAAGTATTGGTATCGTGTTAAAAATTGCAACATGAGTTTTCTGCAGATCTACATGTTTAGAGCACTCTAGAATTTGTAAAACTATTTTTAATGTGACTGGCATGTTTGGCTGTCACATTAAAAATAGTATACAGTGTATGTATCCAGTCTAGCTCAAAAAACTAACTGACCTAACTTTTCAATATTTGGTAGATAAGTCACTTGTGGGTTATCCTGATATAATATAGCTATTAATAATACAACATAAAGTAAAATTAAAAAAAGTAATTAGTATGAACCAGTTTCAAAGGCAGGAAATCCAGTTCTTGTTTTTGCTGGTGCGGCTGTACTGTCTTTCTATATTGAAGTAAGAAGCTGGGGTTTTTTAGCAAAATTTTTATTATATAGTTATTTTTGTAGCAGTTTAATTTTGAGTAATTTAATTTTAAAGCAATTTTAGCCTTTTGAAAAGATTTGTAATTCTGTAATAAATCCGAATACTCAAACCTTCTAAAATTATTTTGTGTGAAATTGGATACTCAAATAAGATAAATGTCTGAAAGGACCACGAAAGACATAAATGACCTCCGGGTACCTAAATGTGTATGTGAAGTAGAAAATTTAGGGAAAACATTACTTGCGTGTCATAAAAGGTACAGAATACAGCTGAGGTATGAAGGATTATAATTATTTAGAAAATGACTTCTCTGGTTCTGACTTCTGAATCCAAACCAAGCGCTTTATTGACTAAGGGGCAGGAAAGAGCACTTGCATATTCTTGCCATACGTGAGCAGTAGTTGAAGTGCCTTGAAACCAGGGGCGGCAAATAGCCCCCAAATTTTTCCGCGTCGTCTATCGGCTTCTCCCTTTTTTATCGTCAGTTTTCTTACGCTATGGAGCTTCAAAAGAGCCAACCTTCACAGTGAATGTTCTCTCTTCCCGCTGGAACGAATCCTCTTCAACTTGAAAAGATTGGGTGATGTTATCCTTTTCACTTGAAAATTTCAAGTGTTCGATTAAATTCATGTGTAGTTAGTGCATTCTCATCCATTCCTCCTGCTAGAAATGCATTTCAACAGCTCAATGCATTATATTCTTTCATAGAAACATTCTATAAAAGACATGCTATTTTCGAAAATATTTGCTCATCAAGAAGTACTTTTTCTGGAGGCTCTTCAACTCTACAATCACTACGTGATACGAGGTGGTCTTCCAGAGTTAAAGCCATAAAAGCTCTACTTCATAATTATGAAGTGGTGATTTTACCATTGGAAGAATTATCTGAAAACGATTCCCTCAATGGTGGAAGAGCCGAAGCACTTTTAACATGCATGACATCGTTCGAATTTTTGTTCACTTTGTTTGTATTGTCCAGTGTTTTTGATCAATGCAATACTCTCTCAAAGCATCTTCAGTCATCTGATCTTAATTTTCAGACTGTTCAAGCTTTGGCTATAGCTACTATTGAAACTGTTAGTTCTTTTCGCATTGATGCATATTTCAATCAAGTGTGGAGTTTTGTGACAGAACTTTGTGACAGAACTTTTGTGACAGAACAGAAAAATTCTTATTCTGGACCAAAACTGAAAAGGCGTAAAAAAATTCTTATTCTGGACCAAAACTGAAAAGGCGTAAAAAAATTCTTATTCTGGACCAAAACTGAAAAGGCGTAAAAAAATTCCAAGCGAATTCGGAAGCGGTGAAAAAAATCCCCATGATGATCTTAAATCATATCACAGAATCAATATTCAATATGAAATTACAGATTTTGTATCTAATGAAATTGAGACAAGATTTAATTACAACAATATATCTGTTTTATTTGCCCTTAGTTCAGTATTATCCGGATCAGATGTCGAGAAAGAAAATGTTTCAACCATATGCAAAGTATATAACTTCCAGAAAGAGGTATTGTTATGTGAATTGCTACTGTTTAATTCAAAGGTAAAAAATGAAAACATAGACCATCCCAATTTTAAAAGTGGCCTGGATTATTTTAAAGAGCGGAATTTAAAAAATGCGTTTCCTGCCATAATATCCACAGAATACTATATTCAGAAGGCTCACTCCCATAGGATCCTATGGCAACATTTCTAACATGGGATGTCCCATAGACACTAGCGCTAGTCAGAAAGTTGTGAAAGGTCTTTTTCGTATCTCAGGAGGCTGAAAAATTATTTTTGCAGTACAATGGGACAAGAAAGACTTCCATCGTTAGCTGTTTTAGTTATAGGGCAAGATATACCACTGGATTATGATGATATTGTAACAAAATTTTCTCTTCTTCCAGACTCTAAGAACCAGCGTTTAAAACTTCAATAGAAGGTAAATAAATATAGATATTTGTATTTAGAAAAATCATGTTAACACAATTATGTACAAAAATTATGATAACAATTATTTTTCTCAACATCAATTCAATTTTGTGATCCCTCTCCCCCCCCCCCCCCCCCTGTCAACTAACATTTTATTTATTCCATATGGTAGATTTTCATACATACAAATCTCGCAGCCCCAAATGAAATGCTGAAATGCCGCCCCTGCTTGAAACCTCGCAATTAAGAATTTTTAGAATAAATATTTCTTGTTAAAAATTTTGGAAGAAATATTTAGGGATGACATTTTTTTTTTTTGGAATAAATATATGGGGAAGGGCCATAATCTTGTGTTTGAGGTGGAGGTTAAATTTTTCAACAGAACATGCATACCTTTTCTGCTGAAAATCTATGAAAGCTTTATTGAAAGAATCGTACATATAATAGTCAATAGTGCAAAAGTTAAGTTGAAATGCATATCTACTAGAAAAAGAAATCGATATATATGGAGGCTATGCTTCCATTTTACATATGTATTGACAATTGCATATGTAATGTATATATGAACTAATTATGTTTATAATCTTTATTATATTCCTCTAAATATTGAGACCATTGCTCGCCCTACCTACTCGGTCTCTGGTGAACACTTGAAATGTACAATAGTACGTACTTTTGTTTGAATGCACTTTATACAAGTAGCTCATAACAGGCTTGATGCCCAGCAGATTATTATCTTCATGAATACCTTTCACCGTAACAGTGACGTAACGGGATCTATATCGGGATTTTCCATCAGGACCCCTTCCTACTATTTATATGATCTTTATTGCTGCAGCTGTCACTTCGAAAGACCCCCCCCCCCCCTCCCATCTTTGTAGTTCCAGCTTGCCCGGGCGTTATGCCACTGAACCGTAAAATTTACTTTCTCATACCATTGAATATAATATAAAGTATTGTTTTCGTGAAAATTGTCAATTTCGAAATTTTGATGCCAATATAGGTTTTAGTGCCTCCTGAATACGTTTTGACTATTTTTAGAGTGATGTCTGTCTGTGGTCTATTTCTTGTGTACACAATAGGTACCACAACTATGGATTTTCATGAAACTTTATTTCCGACTTTTTTATAAAATCAAACTAGTAGATAAAATTTTTTGAAATTCGACCAAAAATTACGAAATTTTTTATTTTTGACGTTTGTGACAGCATAGTAATGTCCAAGTGACAGCATAACAGCAACGAATGTGTAAGAGTAGTGTAGATACATTCAAGCTAAGCGTAGATACATTCTATAAAAACTAAAACTACATGTCCCCAGACTATGCCACCGGCATGATTATGGATTATTAGAAATAGATTTCAAATAGTATTAGTTACGATAGGAAAGGAAAGATAATTCGCGGAATATTGGTTGTAGCATGGGAAAATACTAAATTGTTTGTAGGGAAAGACCGAGACAGTCCAGACAGTTTTCTTTCAGGCATACCTCCGGGGGGGGGGGGGGGAGGGAGACTACACACCCCAGAAGACATTTTATGTCAACCTAGTTTCTATTTATGTGACAGTATTTAGATATATTTATATAGGGCAAATAGAAAACTTGATTCCCCCCCCCCCCCCTAAAAATATCATTCGCTCCACCGGCTAAAATGTCCTGAAAGAAACACTGCGGCCAGGTGATTCTGATCTTTTACAGATGATTCTGATGGTTTCTGATTTTTCATGTCTTTTTACTCAATAAAAGAAATATTTGTGGTTCGGGCTCTCCCTCTCGAGTGATGTCTGTCTACTACTACGGGCTCCAAGTCTCAAAGAAGAAAATGAAAACACATCTAGAGTGGCACATAACTATATACATCGATTCAAAATCCCAACATTGTTAGATTACAGAAATTTTCTAATTTTGAGAATTTTACAAAGACATCTGTTTGATGACCACTTGAATATGGTTCGGTTGCTATTGGATATCGTTATCCCCCCCCCCCCCCATTTCTGTTTGTATTACAGACAGGATAACATCAGAACAAATAAAAGCCTCCCCATAAAATTTTATATTTAGACAGACTAAAAGCTAAAATGAGATATAATTGTATAATACCCACTATTAGATTACTCGAATGTTTATGACTTCGATTAATCTATAATCAAACAATGAATTCAAAAGCGCAAAATTATCCTCAAAGTGTTACATTTTCAAAATACAAGATTTAAATAATTCAGAAAGAAACATTTTTAATTTTTGAATGGTGCAAAGCAGACTAAATGTATCAAATAAATGTGTTATTTTCGATTATGTTATTTACTGGATATTGAATCTGAAAAAGTCAACTATATGTAATAAAAATGTATGAAATTCTGAGAATTCCATCTGAGATTATCATCAATGTATAGGAAACTGTAATCATTATTATCATATTTTTTCGTTTTATACATTTACTAGCAGTATACCCGTTCTTTGTACGGAGTATATAATATAAAGAAATTTAAATTCCTGATCATGTGAATATTCCTATAGCATACTAAATCATATAGTTAATATAAATATTCTATTAAAATATATATTTAATGCTCCTAAAAAGAAATTTAAGAATATCTGTTCTCGATATGCAAGCTTATCTTCACGGGCAGATCTGAAGAATAAAATATCCTGGTCCCGTTTGCAGGACCAGGATGTACAAAAATTATGAAATTGAACTAATATATGTAAAATAAAAGCGCTAAAATTGTATGGGACCCGTACTACTTACATTCGCGAATATTAGAAAGTATATTCATGTATTAGTAGATAACACGTACTACAGCATGAGTTTCTAACACAACATATGAGTTTTTTTGGTTTCGAAAACACGAGACGGTTGTCATAAATTAATTACTGAATTTCTTTAACACAAAATTATTTAGCTCTGGAGTCTGCAATATAGCTGATATGAATGAAACATTCATTGATTTTACATAGCGAACAGATGATTTTATAGCAGACTTTTTCGATGAAGTTTTAAGCATAGAGTTAAATTACTTTTACCTCCATGATTTCAGGTTTTTAAATAAAATAAATTATTGTAGTATTGTGATGAATGATGGGAATGGTATAAAAGTGTATGAATGAAATATTTACAGCTCTAACATAGAGAGCTAGGTGATTTAGATTCCAATGACATAATTTGAATAAAGTTCATTTTTTTCGATGAAGTTTTAAGTTTTCATATATAATAAATTAATGTGATTGTGATAATTTTAAAAATATTACGGTTGAATTTATCACATTTTACAGGTGTTTAAATAAAATTGTATTGCAGTTGGAAAGTGTTTCGTAATCAATGTTTTATGCATGATTGATCTTTCTTGTTTATTTTTGCATTGTTGGTCATAAGTGTGTAGAAAACCATTATCCAATATGGTTGCTCACTGCCAGAAATGGTTTATTCAGAATTCTGCAGTAGAGTAATATGATTTTTTATGTAGATAATATAACAATGTTTTTTTATGTAGATATTTTAACATTAAGAAACATACTTTTAAGATATATAATGAATGTTTTTATTTTAATAATGATTTTACATTAAGATCAGAGCAAGCTGTAAACATTTCATTTTTGGTAAACATTATTTGATCTCGTAAACTTGAGACGGTTGTCATAAACATTTTTTAATACCACTGTTGCCAGATATAGAATAAAGTCATTATTTTAAATAACAATTATATCTTAACAATAAGTGTGTAGAAAAATAGTAACCAATGTGGTGGCTCACTGCCAGCAACGGTTTATTCAGAATTCTGTAGTAGCGTAATTTGAACATCAAAGAGCTGAGACCCAAAATATATAAAATAAAAAATATTATGAATTTTTTACATTGTACTTATCTCATTCCCACTAGATAGGTAGTAATTATAACCAGGTTTCACTGTATCAATTATAACCAGGTTTCACTGTATCAAGTTTAATAATGAATAAAATTTATACTTTGACTCTCATGGGATAGGTTTTCTGGTGGTTCCTATAACATTTTGATTGGAATATAAGTATAAAAAATTAATCAGTAGAAATTTGAACAATATTTAATAAGTGAACATTTCAGAGTACAAACATAGATTAGACAAAAAAAATATAAAACAAGAAAGTGTGATTTTTGCTAATTGAAATACATTATTATTAATATAAAATGGAAAATTCCAATAATTCCCCAATGTATGAGTTTCATCTCAGTTGGATTGAGAAATGTCACAAATTCTCGCCATTTACTATGAGTAAGGCAAGGCTAAGAAGGCAATAGATTTTTTTTAAACAAATATAAAATACTTTAGAAATCAATTGTCAGGAAAATTACAAAATAAAAAATACTTTTGTTAGAAATGAAAATACAAAATATTAAAGTTCTCCCAAAAGGCAATACAAAGTAATAGTTTAAAAAGTTAAGAGTCATATACACCAGATATCCTTTGGGAGATCAAATTTTACCAAAAGCTGTTCATATTTTATGTATTTAATAAATGACATTTTAGATTAATAATTATATCAACATAAATGCAATTGCTGTTTTTGAGAAAATTACATTCTAATACTTTGCTAAAGAAAGCTGGCATATTAAAATTAGGTGACTACAACATAACAATTCTTTTGAGTCCTCTTCCTCAGGCCAAACAATTCCTTCCCTTAACAATCAACAATAAAAAATAACTGCAAGGTGGCAGGCTAAGAAGCAATCGAGTAGATAGGTTTAGAAGACCCAAAGCGAGAATTCATACTGTGGGTAACAGACATTGTAAACAAGACCCCAACCATGAACCTATCAACACAGGTTAATAAAATGGCTTTCAGCGAAGGCTCCCTAAACCACACAATACACCAAGCAAAACAAATAGGGCAGAAAGGCTGAATTGACATGATTAAAATATAAGTGAGGGAATAAAACCAAAAAACCCTTTAAATTAACAAAAATAAGGGAATGGTGAGAAATTATATATTATTCATTTCTATCTCATTTCACCATTTATTATTCTGCAAATAATTATTCTGCTAATTTCACCATTTATCATTCTGCAAAAAAATAAATATCTAAATGAATAAAAATAATTTTTTCCCCCCTTTCTTAGTGATCGTAAGCCATTTAACCATAAGCATAGTAGTAGATAGAACACACTCACATCTCTGTGTTAAACTTGTCAAACATTAATTCCCAGAGCAATAGGAATTCGCGCAATCTTCAGGTGTAGCCGATAGGGTTCCATAAATAATAAATTAGTTCCACATATTCCTACCAGTAAATTTTCGCTCTTCCAATATCTGAAAAATACACCCATCTGGATCGAGTATATCTATTCTATATACCGCCTATATATACTATAGAGTATATTTATAAACCTCCATGCTCAGTACTTGATCCTATCTTAGCCAGAGGACAGCAAACTGTAGTTGATGAATGGACAACATAATATTTTACTGCCTGGTGTGGTGACCAACAATTAGCAAATGGTCTAGTAGTTGCCAGAATAAAATTGTCACCTATATTCTTGGCTATATACAATACTTATTTCCAGTTTCAATAAATATTGTCAGCAACATGTATGGTCTAGTTATGTAAAACAGATAAATAAGATGAAGAATCAGAAATTTTTGAAATTGTTTATTCGGACTTGATTTGCAAAGCTCATTAATTAACATATTAAAAAAAACTGTGAATTTTCTCATTCTGGTTGAATTTTCTGGTGAATTTTCTCATTCATATTGTTATACAGTACGCGACCTCTTATCCGGCGTCCCAATATCCGGAAGCTCCCAAAACTGGAATTCGGCAAAACAATGTCAAATTCTGCACCAACAAGTGATTATTTGCCAAATATTGTGCCAAATAGCGATTTTTTGTTTAAAATACTGCCAAATGCTTTTTTGCCTTAATTATCAATATTAATAAAAAAAATGCTGAGTTGAAACCAACATTTTTCCAGGGCTTGAAATAGGAAGCATGAACCGTGTAGGAAAAAATGTCACGCGGGAATTCGCATACACTCGCCGCCACTGATCTTTCTTAAATATTGAAAACGAACGTTTGGAATTCTCGCGAGAGCGAATGAAAAGTAGGAATGAAAATATTCCATGGATCATGTTTCTTCCGGGAAGTTTTGCATCTGCATAGCACAACTCCACTTTTCCGGAAAACATCTGAAGTAGCACCATTTCTCCCCAAAATTTCCTATGCGGCTGCATCTGAAATGGGAGAGACGTGTTATTCCATTCTTCACTAGTTACGGATAAGGCTCCTGTATATATAGGTGCCTTAGTTACGGACAAGTCGCGGCAAGGCGCTTTTTTAATTGTGTTTCATTTTTTTCTGAGTGTATAGGGCAAAGTACACTAGACATAAAGGTTTCAATTTTTCCGAATTTATTAGTTTCTTTTCTGAGCTTAGTTCCGGGACTTTAATTTTCGATAAAAGTATTCAAATCTTTTCACTAGAAATATTCCGAAATCGCTAAAGAAATCCTATTTGCTTTGTCTACGCCCTTCAAACATGATGTGCCGTACAGAATTCACATGATTTTGCAAAATTTAATAAAAATTTATTGGAAAAGATGAAAAAAAAAGTCATCAGTACATTTGCAAGATGATAGAAAGCATGTTTAAGTCAGGAATTCCTGAAATTCATGAGTTAACTTTTGCCGAAATGCAAAGGAAAATATAGCAGCTATAAAATGTCACTCAGGGCCTTCTGATGGATTTTTTTAAATACTTAACATAAGCAATAAGTTTGTCATTTTCTCGGGAAAACCCGATTTTTTTTTTTCATCTCCGTGGAAATATACACATCTTCAATATTTTAGAAAACGTTGATGGAATTAAAACATCAAAATCATTTTCAATTAAATCCTGTCATTTGGATGAAAATGGCTATTTTAGACCAAAAATTTACCCTAGAAAAAAGTTCCATTGCAGTATATTTATGGGGTTTTAACGTGTTACATTTATTAATTAGTAATTTATAAAGGATAGTTTAGCAATATCGCGGAATATATTTATTTAAACACGATTGCCGGTATATTTCATTTTATTTTTAAATATTTTCCATTTTTTCAATCTGTTTTCATCCACTAATATTTTTATATCTTTTGTGCTTTTTATGCTGGGATATTATCTTTTAAACATATTGTTTATGAAATTGAGATATATGTTTAGGATAACGAAATTAAATTTTTATTTATTTATTCCAGCATGTAGAATTATAAGGCTTATTAGAAATACATTTGAAGAGCATAAATTAGAATTTCATATATTTGCACCCATTGTTGAATCTCTTATTTCAATTAAAAATGAACCTCCTTCTCATCTTAATTTCATTAAAAGTACTTTAAAACATTTTGAAACATATGAACAATGGTGCATCTGCTAAAATATTAGATGAATATGGTGAGAGCCCACTTTAGTTGAAATGTTCCAAAAAAATACTTCTAATAACTACCCTGAATAATCAACTTTTTTCAGACATTTTTTTCTTTAAAAAATTTTCTTAATCACTAAATTTGATACTATAATGCATTTTAGTTAAATAAGTACATCTTTTCATATGGATTGTAAAAAATCTTTATTTAATACATGTTTTTTAAATGAATTATAATTTTCTATAACATTTTAGATGATTCCAGCAAGTTTTAGAAAAAGAGTTTTCCGAATTACGTAAAAAACCCTTATCCAGACTGTCTGAAATCCCAAACAGTCCGGATAATAGATCCTGTACTGTGTAAGGTTTTCAGTGCATAATTTTATTTTATCAAGATATTAACTTTATTTTTAACCAACATTACTTTTAGGGTTCGGAAAAAAATTAAGGACTTTCGAAACATGCGATTACAAATTATAAGCAGAGTTAGAAACATGTGAATAAATAATTTCCTACTTAAAACATATAATGTATTTTAGCAATGGCTTGGAGATTGTTTTTATCAAAGTATAAAAACTTTACAATTATATAAGCTAAGGACACCAACTCTATAATAAAAATACAAGCATAAAATTCGACATAGAGAATTTTTACCTTTTCATTTTTTGCACAAATTTTAGCCTCTAAATATTTCAACTTACTTTATTATTATTACTTTTTTTTACAGTTTTTCAGAATGAGTTTGATTTGATAAATGGAACAAGATTTTTTTCCATTTCTTTTTTCTCAACTCGAGTCAGTATCCCATTCTTTAAATCAATTTTTACATCCAATTAAAAAAGAAAAAAAGCTTTTTCTGTTTCAGATAATAAAGATCTTCTTCAATGAGTAATTTTTTCCCAACAATTTCACTTTTTTTATTGTTTTTTACTGTTCTAAAGGTTCCATTTATCTTGAACATGCAGATGAAGCAGCAAGTCGCATTCCGTTGGTTATTTCTATTTTAGTCAATCCCCAAGAAAACAAACTTGTAAACTATCTTTTGAGAAATGCAAGACTGATGCGTTAAATTTTGAACTATGGAAGCAGTGTCACTGCAATAAAATTAAAGTTACAAAAGCAATAAGTGCACAAATTATTATATGGCACAGCTATTGACACAGAGAAAAATTTTTGTGAATGGTTGATACACAGTTTGGTTCTTTAACAAAGTGACATATAACATGCAGAGTTGGCATAAATTTCTTTAATGAAAGTGTTATACTGGTTATATTAACTAAATATTTTAAGTAAAGGTAATACATAGGATTTTATAATTTTTACAACGTAGGATTTAGTTATTTTTATAACGTAGGCATTGAGTTTTTGTGACTTGATCAATTATGGCATTTCTTGCGAAAGGTCAGAAAGTGGATTTGATGTGTTTGGCAGAAGAATTGGGGATAATTACTAAACCTGAATTTAAAATTTTGGATTTGCATAGAAAAATTCATGGAAGTGAGAACGATGAAGAATTTACGAAAGAACTTCTCCTTACTATCATTAAAGAAAGAAAAGATCAAACAGAAAAGGATGAAAAAGAAGGATAAGGTAAAATGGAATTTGAGTTAGAAAAACTCCGAATCGAAAGGGGTATTAAGCAGGATTCTATGCCCTCAAATTTAGGGAGTAGCGAAAGCTCAAAAGGCACTTTCGAATGGATAAAATTGATGCCAAAATTCGACTTGAAGAATGATGATATTATGTTATATTTCACACTTTTTGAGAGACAAGCTAAAAGAGCCCACACGGATATGAAGATTGAGTGTCAAGTCTGTTGTCACTGTTGCCTTCTGAGATCATACAACTCATTGCACGGGAGTCAGAGGAAAAGTTTGAAGATTATGAATATATTAAATGTATTCTATTAAAGAGATTCAAGATGAAACCAGAAAGCTTTCAGAAAAAGTTTCTGTAGATACAGAAAGTTCCCGAGAAATCATGGCATGATTTCGTATTTGAATTAACCGAGTACTTTGAAGAATGGATTGATGGACTGGAAATTAGAGATTTTGATATCCTAACGAAATTGATGATTACTGATCAAGAAAAGAAGAGGGTACCTGGAGAGGTACGTGAGCATTTCTTAGGCGAATAGTTGAAAATTGGAGCACCAAATATGTTGGCAGACAAGTTAGATATATATGAAAGTATATGTGTGACTTATAAGAAATCAAGAGGTATAGTCCGGAAAGAGGAAGTTGAGTATCATCAATGTGAATTTAGGGAGAAGGAAAAATTTCAACTCCCACCAAACATCAAAGGTTCATAAGATGCAAGGCAATGGTTAAATGTCTTATCTGTGATAAACGCCATAATGTTATTATGTGCTCTGAACCGCCAAATCCGTCGCCAAATAAGAAAGCAGAGAAAGAGCCAAGGAAAACAGCAAAGACATTTTCGAATAATGAGAGTGAATCAAGTGTTCTATTAACTCATCGAAGTGGTCCGATTCTACTCCAAACAGTGCTTGTCCGAATATTAAGTGAAGGTAAACTTAGATTAGTGAGAGCACTCTTTGACAATGGTTCACAGAGGTCGTACATTCATAGTGATATCCCAAAATGACTAAATCTAAAATCCTCAGGTCAAAAGACATTGAGTCATTGTTTATTCGGAGGATCAGAAATTAAACCCATAGCTCATAATGCATATGACATATCAATACAGAGTTTAGATGAAAAATATCAATACCAGATGTCTGTACTAGATCAAGCTAAAATATGTAGTTCTGTTTCCCAGATAGAAAATCCAAATTTACATCCCTTATTAAAAGAGCAGAATATAGTTTTGAGTGATGCAGGGGAAGGTGTTCCAAAAGTTGGTCTACTAATCGGAGCAGATTATTCAGGTATGTTAATGACTGATTCAGTCGTCCGCTTGGATAAAAATTTAACTGCAATCAGAACTGAATTAGGATGGACAATTCAAGGTCTAGAAATTAAATCCCGTATAACACTGAGTGATATTACTCTTCTCTGTCACTCAGAATTAACAGATTTATGGAGTCTGGATTTACTTGGAATCAGATATTCAGCCGTGACAAAAACGAAGGAAATTTTAATTAATGAAGTGACTGAGTTTTTCCAGAAAACACTGCAAGTTAACGAAGAAAGTCACTATGAAGTACATTTACCTTTCAAAGAAGGGCATCCAGATTTAGACGACAATAGAGAACTGGCAATGAGAAGTCTTATAAGCACTACCAAACGTCTCGATCGTATAGGATACACAAAAGAGTATCAAAATGTATTTGAAGAATGGCTGTAGTCAGGAGTAGTGGAACGTGTGCCAAACAATGATATTACCTCCATTCATGGAGATTATCTGCCTCATCATGCCGTTATTAAACTTTCCAGTTTGATGACAAAGGTCAGACCAGTTTTTGACGCATCAGCCAAGGATTCGAAAGGTAATTTTTAAAATGCATGTCTCGAAGGACCGAATTTAGATTAATTGATTCCTAAATTGTTGACTTTGTTCAGAAGAAATGCCAATGGTGTTACAGCAGACATATGAAAGTGTCACTAAAAATAGCCTATATGTCACAGTGTGCCAAAAATTGGAAACTCGTGACGTTTAAAGAATTATTTTGAAGTCAAACATATTAAAATTCGTCACCAGCAGATCAACCAGAACATAGAAATAAATCCCTTCCGGAAGAACAGAACAACAGACAAACTACATCAGAAATGACGAAATGCGAAACAACTTCAATAATTAAGATAGCTGGGTGGGACAAACGATCCCTCAAACTGAGTGTCCTAAACAAGACACTTTATTCACGATGGTCAGAAACCCCTAAAATATCATAACCCCCCCCTTCCCATCACCACACACGTACACTTAATTCTTTCATTTGTTCAAATGTTTATTTAAACTTCGAAATTTATAACAAAGACGAGAATGAGAACAAACACATTCTTAAATGCAGAAAATTGAAGCCGAATTAGCGAAACTGAGCCAATTTGAGAAGTCCCTCTTCATGTTTTCTACTTTTTTGTTTCTTTTTGGCTGGGGCGCGCTCAGTCCCGTGACACAATCTACTAGTGCAATCTGCAATGTCTGGATTTTTTTCATGCCAAATTTCTAATATTGCTCCTATACCATTCTTTCACTCAGGAGATACCGATGGTAGGGCCGCGGCTTTAAAAATATCCCTGTATTTTCCCCCATGTGTTGAAAATTCTGTGCAATATAGCTTTCGTGAGTCGACTTTCTCCGAAGAAAGGTGTAGTGCTGCCATCTAGTGGCATTTTCATAACTTATTTTTAATAATTCTCGATTTAATTGAACCAAAAATTCAGATTTTTTCAATAGAAATTGTAATAAATCTGTATAACTAAAAAAATGATTTTGAGTGTTTACTCAATGGTGTCCCGCGTACTCGCGGCCCCCCCAATGGCCGCCACTGCTAATATCCTAAACCTTTTATATGAAGAATACGACTTGAAGAAAACAATAGAATTTATTAAATATAAGACTTTAATTAATATTGTCATTAAAGAAAATTACCTCTTTAATGGAATTTCTATATATCAGCAAATTAAAGGCATCTCCATGGGAGGGGGGTGTTCTTCTATACTTGCTGATCTGTACCTCAACTTTTATGAAAGCCAGTCACATCTTAATAATGAAATCATATACCTACGTTATGTGGATGATCTGATAGTCGGATATGAAGATTATAGTATGAATTTTGATTTCTACCCACCAAACTTAATTTTGACAGAAAATCCTGCTGCACTTAAAAATGTAGTGAAATTTTTAGATTTAAGTATAGATTTCAGTAAAATACCTGTAAGTTTTACTATCTATGACAAAAGTAAAAGTTTTAATATACCTATAAACGGTCTGATCAACTGGAATTCCAATCTTCACTTGAATATATTTAGGAATGTATTCTTGGGGGGATTGGTTAGAATTCAGAAAATTATCTACAATGAAGACATCCGTATTGATTTTGATCGGACATTTCTACAGCATGCATATCTACAACAATACCCCATTCCTTTTATGCTACATTATATTGATAATTTATACAGTAACAATAATGATTATTGTTCAAAGTTAAAATCTTTTTTATATCATTTAGCAGATGAAGGTTCGCATACAATGAATAACAGGACCGCAGAACGATAACACAAAAGTTATATACAGGTCATTGTGGTGTAAAGGACTAGTTGCTCATCCAGTGAAGGTCTTCATATTACCATTGGACTTTTCTTTTTTAACGGTCTTGTGATGATTGTTATTGTCACTTCGGGGGTTGGCTTCAGCCAGGGCTGGCGTCCAGGAGTGCAATGCCGCGGCATTTATGACAGGCTTGTTGAAAACTGGGGTGTAAGGTCAGAACCCCTTACCGCCATTAAGTAAGCTTCTCGCTAAGCCTTCCTTCTTTTTTCAATTCTACAATTATTTTTATACTTTTTATATTTATATAGTGTATAGTATTTGTAGCTGCTTTGCGCATATATGCTATAACACTTCAAAAATCTTTAATAACTTCCTTTTTCCATTTTATATTATATATATATATATATATATATATATATGTATATATATACAAAAGCTATAAAATTTAAAAACCCTATACCATACCATATATATAATACCATATATATATATATATATATATATATTTATATACATATATATATAGTGTGACCAAGAAAAAGCGCCCCAAAAGTAAAATGAAACGACAAAAAAACGGGTGAATAAATATGTTTTATTCCAATTACAGAAAAAATTTATATATTCTAAATTTATGAAATCACAAATTCGATATGTTTGCCATCACCTGCAATGACATTTGGTTGTCAGTATTTCAGTATTGTTTATTCCCAAAGTTTGAACGATTTATGTACAGTTGTTTTCGAGATATTACAGTTCTTTATTGGGGCGCTTATTTCTGGTCACCCTGTATATATAATATATATAATATATATATATATATATATATATGTATATATATATATATATATATATATATATACATATATATATATTATATATATATATATATATATATATATATATATATATATATATATATATATATTTATATATATATATATATTGACAAGTCAGGAAATCTTCATAATTGCTAACTATAAATTGTTATGTTTTCTTTGAAGGAGATGCAAGTTCCAAATAAAGGTTTAAACTATGTTAGTTTTATTTAGCATTTTGCTAAAAGAAATCTTATTTTGCTAATACATGTTCTAACATAAAGCAACAGGTTTCCGGTTTTCCCTAAATGTAATTTTGTACCAAATTTCGTTCGAATCGCTTCATTCGTTCGTGAGATATCATCTCCACAGATTTACTGACACACATACGCGCTCACACATGCACACTCATGCACTCATACATGCACACTCACGCGCTCACACATGCACACTCACGCACTCACACATGCACACTCACGCACTCACACATGCGCACTCACGCGCTCACACATGCACACTCACACATGTATGCACACACATACACTCGCATGCACACACTCGCACGCACACACATCAAACACATACATGAATGACTTCAAAAACGTCTGATTCGTGGTCAAGTTTGCTTGAAACGTGCTTTCCCGACAAAAACTGGAATTTAAATTTTCGCCTATATATATGAAAGTAAAAATCATTCCATTGCCTTAGAGTTATAACTTTAACAAATTATTCAGTCATGACTTGAACGTAAATGCGAAGTCTACCCTCCTCCACGTTATAGAAGAGGAGAAATATCACGTGTCTCGCTCCGAAATAACGAAAGTCTCGCTCCGAAAGTCTCTCCGCCGTCACGTGATACATTTGGCGATCGTTTCGAAAGCCAGTCAATATCCGCGTGTAATGGGAGCGGAGGGGCTGGCTTCGTATACACTCTGGCCGATCGCGTCGAAAACTCGAGTTACGATTTTCGGCATGATTTCAATACTTTCTCTATACATTACCATGTATTGCAGGGAAAGTAAAAATTAATTTTTTTTTGCATTTTCGACACATTTTTGTCAAAATGAATATATACACAATTTGATGGGTGATAATTACAAAAACAGAAAACACTTAGCATTTCTTTCCACTTGGTCTGTCTACTCAACCCAAATTTAGTAAAGTATTTTATTACACGATTATGAAAACAACTATGTAATGTTTCTGAAATTTTGCTCATGTGATATAGTGAAATGTGATAAAATAATTTGGGCAGACAGAAAATCGGGTACCAAAATTTGCAAATAAAATGCCATGTTATATAATTTAAGTAGGTTACACATAAAATTAAATATAAAGAAAAAGTAAGGTTTCATTAAAAAAAAAGGCAGGTTCCATTAAGAAAAAATCTGATGTGGGCAACACATGTCTTTCCGTATATAATGCAATGAATTTACAACTTTTACAGTTAAAAAATGTTTTTCTTATAATATATACTTATATTCTTTCCAAGATATAGGATTTTCTGCAATCAGTCTTCATTTTCATTGATTTAGCGTCATTTTTATCCATTTGGCGAGATTTTCGTTAATTTGGCAACATTTAAAAATGTCGCCAAGTTAGTGACATTCCGCTAAATTTCTCGCCAAAATCTCCTCAATCGTAATGGACGGTGAAATAAGTTATTCTTACAGCAGATAAATGACTATTGGCTTTCAAATACAAAAGTATTTCTCAAAGTATCTTTTCTCGTGAATGGAATGAGTTAGAACCATGAGAATGATGTCACCAAATTTATCGCATGATATTACATATGAAAAGTAACACATGCTCCTTAACAGTTAATACTTTTTTTTTAATTTATGGAATTCTTTTAATAAATTTAGTTGAAAAATGTGCAATATCTCGAGAACGGTTCATACTAGCGTTCTAAAGTTAATGTCAATTATTTTCTAAGGAAAAACTACATAAGAAATGTCTATTTGTGTAACTTTATTAAGGGTTTTAATTTTTTAATGATTTTTACAAAATTTCACTCGAAAATTTAGGGGGGCGGGGTCTAAACATTCGATTATGTTTTAAAACAATAGGCTTCCAGTATTCATGGATTGTGATTTCTGTACCAAATTTCATTCGAATCGCTCCATTCGTTCGTGAGATATCGTCTTCACAGCCTCACTGACACACACACACACACACACACACACGTACACACACATACTTTCACACACACACATACGCACAGACTCATTTACTTTCATACACACACACACACACACAGACATCATCTCAAAAATGTTCGATTCGTGATCAGGGTTGCTTGAAACGTGCTCTCCCGTCGAAAACACGAATTCGAATTTTCGGCTCCGTCACAATACTTTCCTTATACATTATGTATATAAGGAAAGTAAAAAGGCAGGTTCCTTTAAGAAAAATCTCATGTGGGCAGCACAGGACTTTCCCTGCAGACTCAAATTCATATTTCCTTTATTTCTTTAATAATTCGTTAGATTGAGTTTTATTGCACAAAATAACACTAAATTTGCATTTTGAATTCAATTTTTGTTTTTATTTGGTAATTGGACATTTTCCCGAAATCAGCGTAACAAAAATGCAAGAAATCTCAAATATCGTGAGAACGGTTAGTCCTAAAGTATAATGGAGTGTGTTATATTCTTTTTCTCGTCAAAAATTGCGTATAAAATGAAAATTCATTTGATATATTTGAGCATATACAGTTTTTTTTTTTCGATTTTGTCGATTTTTGCGGGCCATTTCGTAAAAAAAGGCAGGTTGTTCTTCTCCGAATCGTATCAAAATTTAATCAGCACCAGAGTATCCAACAAGTAAATTATCTACCAATTTTTGTGAAATTGGGTCAATTAGTATTTTAGTTAGTGTGGCTAAATGACATTTTTGCGGGTCATTTCCTAAAAAAGGCAGGTTGTTCCTTCCGAATCGTACCAAAATCTAATCAGCACCAGGGTCGACCACATGTGACTTATCTACCAAAATTTATGAAATTTAATCGATTAGTTGAGTTAGAGTGGAAATATATAATTTTTGAGGGCCATTTCGTAAAAAACTGCAGGTTGGTCTTTTCCGAATCGTATCAAAATTTAATCAGCACCAGGGTGACCTACAAGTGACTTATGTACAAAATTTTGTAAAGTTTGATCAATTAGTTTTTCAGTTACAGTGGATAGAGGCAATTTTTGGGGGCCATTTCGCAAAAAAAGGCAGGTTGGTTTATTCCGAATAGTACCTAAAACTAATCCGCACCAGGGTTACATACATGTGACTTACCTACCAAATTTTATGATATTCGGTTCATTAGTTTTTGAATTAGAGTGGATACATACATTGCACAGACAGACAGACACACACACACACGCGTCACGCTAAAAATAGTTTTTTCGTATTCTAGAGGTATCGAAACGTGTTGATCCGTCGAAAACTCGAGTTGCGGTTTTAGACATGATTCCAATACTTTCCCTATACATAACCATGTATTGCAGGGAAAGTAAAAATCTGATGTGGGCAGCACATGACTTTCCCTGCAGACTTATATCTACGTTCTCTTAATTTTAATTAAATTTAATTCACTTTTAATTCAATTTTCGTTCTCATTTGATAACTAGACTTTTTTTAAAGGTGGCGTAGAGAAAAAAAAACAAACCTAAAATATCTCGAGAACGGCTAGTCCTAGTGTAATGGGGTTGGTCTTATTATTTTCTTCGTTAAAAATTACGTATGAAACAAGCATTTTTTGGATATATTTGAGCATACGTAGTTCTTTATTTTAGATTTTGACGAGTTTTGCGGACCAATTGGCAAAAAAGGGCAGGTTACATTTTTCCGAATCGTACCAAAATCTAATCATCACCAGAGGGACCCACAAGTGATGTATCTACCGAATTTTGTGAAATACGGTTCATTAGTTTTTTAGCTAGAGTGGATACAATCTTTTGCGGGTCATTTCGCAAAAGAAGGCGGGTTCTGTTATCCCAAATCCTTCCCAAAACTAATCAACACTAGATTCGCCAACAAGTCACTTACCTATCAAATTTTATGAAATTCGGTCAATTAGTTTTTTAGTTAGACTGGATGCAAAATCTGCACAGACAGTCAGACAGACATACAGACACACACACAGACGTCACGCTAAAAATGGTTTTTTCGTATTTTAGAGGTCTCGAAACGTGTAGATCTGTCGAAAACTGGAGTTGCGATTTTCGGCATGATTCCAATACTTTCCCTATACATTACCATGTATTGCAGGGAAAGTAAAAAAGGCAGGTTCCTTTAAAAAAACAAGCAGGTTCCCTTAAAAAAAAAGGCCTTCCTTTTTTCTGAATCGTACCAGAACCTAATCAGCACATCCACATTTGTCTTATTTAACAAATTTTGTAAAATTTGGTCAATTAGTTTTTCAGCTAGATTAGATACATACGATTTTTCGGGCCGTTTCGTAAAAGAGGGAAGGTTTCCTTTCCCGAATTGCATCAAAATCTAACCAGCACAAGGGCAATCAGCAGTTTTCTTATCAACCAAATATTGCAAAATTTGGTTAATTAGTTCAAATCTAGAGTGGATATATACAATTTTTGTGGGCCATTTCGCAAAAAAGAGGAGGTTCCTTTCTTTTCCAAATTGTACCAAAATCTAATTAGCACCAGGGTAACCTACAAGTGACTTACTTTACTACCAAATGTTATGAAATTTGGTCAGTTAGTTTTTGACTTAGATTGGATACATACATTGCACAGACAGGCAGACACACACACAGAGGTTATGCTAAAAATAGTTTTTTCGTATTTTAGGGAGAGAAATTATCACGCTTATTATTACTTTCCTTATATACATAATGTATAAGGAAAGTATTTAATTTTTATTTTAAAAACTATCAAACATATTTTGCTCAAAATTTTTTTATATATTTTATGGGATAATTTGAATATTTTCTAAAATTTTCAAAGCAATTTGTAAATTTTATCTTTGCTTAAGTCCCAGAGGGTACAATGTATTTGGCTTTTTCTACCCGGGTTCAATCCAAAACTAATTGGGTAATATTATTCATTTATATTCCCATATGTCCCACAAACTGTCTGAACAACATACTAAAATTTGATTTTGATAAAGTCATTTTTATGGCAGTTATCGTACGAATGGCCAGACAGAATGAATGAACAGAGATATAAACACTTTTCAACTATGTTGTAAAGTGTTACAAAGAATGTTATTGCATCAAAATGCATTTCTAGTTTTTAAAAGTACTAGTGTATGGGGGTGAAAATTTCATATCAAAATAATTATTAGTTTCAAAATATGACATTTTTGAAAGTGTGAAATATATATTGAAATTTCATTATTATTTTAATTGTATTTAATCATACCTTGATCTTTCAGGTTACTCTTTTCAGATTGATTGAACCTCATCAATCAGAGATTCGTTATGGCTCACAACAGATTATTTAAAATATGTATTAAATGATCTATAATTGCATCTATAACTATTCAAAATACTAAGAAATCTGTATAAATGTTAAGGGTTGCTGTCTCAATAAAATGTTACATTGCATATCTGTGTTATTTATTTTCTTCAAAATTCAACAATCTGCTTAGAAGTAAATTGTGCTAATTTTTCAATTGCATCCATATGTTTCCCCTTGTAAAATATTAACTTTTACTGTTTACCTTTTTTCACTTGTTAATATAAAATAGTGTTTTGAAAGTGAATATGGTACATTTTTTTCAAAGCTAGTATACAAACTGTTCGTGTAAACTTTGTAAAAACTGTTTAAATCATAATACGTTAAAAATTAACAATTATGATTGAATGTATAAATTTTCAGAAAATAGTTAAGACAAATTATGTTATATAACCCAAGGAAATGAGACCACGTCACTGTTTTAGGTATTGAAGGTAATATATGCATTTTTTTCTTCTTTCAAGCTAAAACCAATTGCTATCCAACCACATGTCGAATCATAGTTGCATAAAATGTAATTCTAAAATTTTTCCAACAGTAAGTTCAAATGTTGCTATTGTTAAGAATCTGTGAAGAATTAGGAATTGCACATCAGTAATTTAGTTAAACTTACGAACACTAACTCAGAAATATATAAATATGTTGGTATAAAAAATTATAATGATCGTAGAAAATTGATAGTCTAAAGGAAAATTGGCATTCATTAACATTAACCCGTACTTAACAAAGTATATAATATTAACAGGGCTTAAAATTTATTAACTGAATACAAATTAATTTTTATGCATAATGGAGATATTTTTATGACTTCAAATCACTTAATGCAAAGTGATTTGAATATTCACAGGCGTGATGTATTTTATAAGTTAGTACTGGTGTTTGTGGATGTTAATTATTTTTTTATAGTAGTAGTCTCTTCAAGAGCATCTGGGGAATGAGTAGTTGTATATCAAAACATCGCTATTCATATTAAGAATGCATTCGTACTAATGTGATCTATAAATATTAATGCAATTTTAATGTGAAACTGTATCAGATATCATGGGCATACAAGTGTCTTTTCTTATATACTTATGATATATTCTTCATATCAAGTAAAGTGAGTCTGAAACTTGAATGATAAAGATTTGACATAAGTGCACTAGCAATTTTTTCTTTTCATGAATATTCTACAATACAATATTTTAGAATTGAGAGGTTTTTTGTTAAATGCCTGTAAAAAGTATGCAGTTGAAAATATATATATTCTAGGAATTCTGTAGTTATTTAAATTCATGATGCAAAAATTTCATTTTTAATTCTTTACTACTGTTTATAAAATTACAGAAGTGGTAAATTATAATTGTCATCTTTCAAGTTCAATGCAGTTATTAGTTATTTTTGGATATAATAAATAGCAACATGTGTTAGCAGAATTTTATTTTGACTCATGGTTCTTTATTGCTATATGTAAGTTTATATTTTAGAAACAATCCCTCCATGAAAGATGCTATCCCTTGATAGTATGGCTATATGATCTTCTTAAATTAAATCTTTTCAGTTTTCTTCTTTGTGTTTGTACCATGCAATTTTTAATATCATCTTTATATCTACGGAATTTTGAATTTTCTCTTCAGCAAGCAAATATTTCTGTACCTGAAATTTTATTGCCATTAATAATTCTGGAAATATGACCTCTGCTGCAACAAGTAATCTCTTTGGCTCTTTATATCAACATCAAGTTTCCTGCTTCAATTTTTTCATAAAGACGCCACCTAAAAATCTGATACTGTTTCTGTTTTTGTACCATACCTCGATAATTTTTAATGCCATCTTTATATCTACGGAATTTTGAATTTTCTCTTCAGCAAGCAAACATTTCTGTACCTGAAATTTTATTGCCATTAATATAATCCATTAATATAATTACAAATTATTTTTTTTCAATGTTATTTTAGTGTACTGTCTTTAATTAATTTTTACTTTCCCTACAATATATAGAGAAAGTATTGGTATCGTGTTAAAAATTGCAACATGAGTTTTCTGCAGATCTACATGTTTAGAGCACTCTAGAATTTGTAAAACTATTTTTAATGTGACTGGCATGTTTGGCTGTCACATTAAAAATAGTATACAGTGTATGTATCCAGTCTAGCTCAAAAAACTAACTGACCTAACTTTTCAATATTTGGTAGATAAGTCACTTGTGGGTTATCCTGATATAATATAGCTATTAATAATACAACATAAAGTAAAATTAAAAAAAGTAATTAGTATGAACCAGTTTCAAAGGCAGGAAATCCAGTTCTTGTTTTTGCTGGTGCGGCTGTACTGTCTTTCTATATTGAAGTAAGAAGCTGGGGTTTTTTAGCAAAATTTTTATTATATAGTTATTTTTGTAGCAGTTTAATTTTGAGTAATTTAATTTTAAAGCAATTTTAGCCTTTTGAAAAGATTTGTAATTCTGTAATAAATCCGAATACTCAAACCTTCTAAAATTATTTTGTGTGAAATTGGATACTCAAATAAGATAAATGTCTGAAAGGACCACGAAAGACATAAATGACCTCCGGGTACCTAAATGTGTATGTGAAGTAGAAAATTTAGGGAAAACATTACTTGCGTGTCATAAAAGGTACAGAATACAGCTGAGGTATGAAGGATTATAATTATTTAGAAAATGACTTCTCTGGTTCTGACTTCTGAATCCAAACCAAGCGCTTTATTGACTAAGGGGCAGGAAAGAGCACTTGCATATTCTTGCCATACGTGAGCAGTAGTTGAAGTGCCTTGAAACCAGGGGCGGCAAATAGGGGGCGCGAGGGGGCGCGGTCGCGCCCCCAAATTTTTCCGCGTCGTCTATCGGCTTCTCCCTTTTTTATCGTCAGTTTTCTTACGCTATGGAGCTTCAAAAGAGCCAACCTTCACAGTGAATGTTCTCTCTTCCCGCTGGAACGAATCCTCTTCAACTTGAAAAGATTGGGTGATGTTATCCTTTTCACTTGAAAATTTCAAGTGTTCGATTAAATTCATGTGTAGTTAGTGCATTCTCATCCATTCCTCCTGCTAGAAATGCATTTCAACAGCTCAATGCATTATATTCTTTCATAGAAACATTCTATAAAAGACATGCTATTTTCGAAAATATTTGCTCATCAAGAAGTACTTTTTCTGGAGGCTCTTCAACTCTACAATCACTACGTGATACGAGGTGGTCTTCCAGAGTTAAAGCCATAAAAGCTCTACTTCATAATTATGAAGTGGTGATTTTACCATTGGAAGAATTATCTGAAAACGATTCCCTCAATGGTGGAAGAGCCGAAGCACTTTTAACATGCATGACATCGTTCGAATTTTTGTTCACTTTGTTTGTATTGTCCAGTGTTTTTGATCAATGCAATACTCTCTCAAAGCATCTTCAGTCATCTGATCTTAATTTTCAGACTGTTCAAGCTTTGGCTATAGCTACTATTGAAACTGTTAGTTCTTTTCGCATTGATGCATATTTCAATCAAGTGTGGAGTTTTGTGACAGAACTTTGCGAAAAAAATTCTTATTCTGGACCAAAACTGAAAAGGCGTAAAAAAATTCTTATTCTGGACCAAAACTGAAAAGGCGTAAAAAAATTCCAAGCGAATTCGGAAGCGGTGAAAAAAATCCCCATGATGATCTTAAATCATATCACAGAATCAATATTCAATATGAAATTACAGATTTTGTATCTAATGAAATTGAGACAAGATTTAATTACAACAATATATCTGTTTTATTTGCCCTTAGTTCAGTATTATCCGGATCAGATGTCGAGAAAGAAAATGTTTCAACCATATGCAAAGTATATAACTTCCAGAAAGAGGTATTGTTATGTGAATTGCTACTGTTTAATTCAAAGGTAAAAAATGAAAACATAGACCATCCCAATTTTAAAAGTGGCCTGGATTATTTTAAAGAGCGGAATTTAAAAAATGCGTTTCCTGCCATAATATCCACAGAATACTATATTCAGAAGGCTCACTCCCATAGGATCCTATGGCAACATTTCTAACATGGGATGTCCCATAGACACTAGCGCTAGTCAGAAAGTTGTGAAAGGTCTTTTTCGTATCTCAGGAGGCTGAAAAATTATTTTTGCAGTACAATGGGACAAGAAAGACTTCCATCGTTAGCTGTTTTAGTTATAGGGCAAGATATACCACTGGATTATGATGATATTGTAACAAAATTTTCTCTTCTTCCAGACTCTAAGAACCAGCGTTTAAAACTTCAATAGAAGGTAAATAAATATAGATATTTGTATTTAGAAAAATCATGTTAACACAATTATGTACAAAAATTATGATAACAATTATTTTTCTCAACATCAATTCAATTTTGTGATCCCTCTCCCCTCCCCCCCCCTGTCAACTAACATTTTATTTATTCCATATGGTAGATTTTCATACATACAAATCTCGCAGCCCCAAATGAAATGCTGAAATGCCGCCCCTGCTTGAAACCTCGCAATTAAGAATTTTTAGAATAAATATTTCTTGTTAAAAATTTTGGAAGAAATATTTAGGGATGACATTTTTTTTTTTTGGAATAAATATATGGGGAAGGGCCATAATCTTGTGTTTGAGGTGGAGGTTAAATTTTTCAACAGAACATGCATACCTTTTCTGCTGAAAATCTATGAAAGCTTTATTGAAAGAATCGTACATATAATAGTCAATAGTGCAAAAGTTAAGTTGAAATGCATATCTACTAGAAAAAGAAATCGATATATATGGAGGCTATGCTTCCATTTTACATATGTATTGACAATTGCATATGTAATGTATATATGAACTAATTATGTTTATAATCTTTATTATATTCCTCTAAATATTGAGACCATTGCTCGCCCTACCTACTCGGTCTCTGGTGAACACTTGAAATGTACAATAGTACGTACTTTTGTTTGAATGCACTTTATACAAGTAGCTCATAACAGGCTTGATGCCCAGCAGATTATTATCTTCATGAATACCTTTCACCGTAACAGTGACGTAACGGGATCTATATCGGGATTTTCCATCAGGACCCCTTCCTACTATTTATATGATCTTTATTGCTGCAGCTGTCACTTCGAAAGACCCCCCCCCCCTCCCATCTTTGTAGTTCCAGCTTGCCCGGGCGTTATGCCACTGAACCGTAAAATTTACTTTCTCATACCATTGAATATAATATAAAGTATTGTTTTCGTGAAAATTGTCAATTTCGAAATTTTGATGCCAATATAGGTTTTAGTGCCTCCTGAATACGTTTTGACTATTTTTAGAGTGATGTCTGTCTGTGGTCTATTTCTTGTGTACACAATAGGTACCACAACTATGGATTTTCATGAAACTTTATTTCCGACTTTTTTATAAAATCAAACTAGTAGATAAAATTTTTTGAAATTCGACCAAAAATTACGAAATTTTTTATTTTTGACGTTTGTGACAGCATAGTAATGTCCAAGTGACAGCATAACAGCAACGAATGTGTAAGAGTAGTGTAGATACATTCAAGCTAAGCGTAGATACATTCTATAAAAACTAAAACTACATGTCCCCAGACTATGCCACCGGCATGATTATGGATTATTAGAAATAGATTTCAAATAGTATTAGTTACGATAGGAAAGGAAAGATAATTCGCGGAATATTGGTTGTAGCATGGGAAAATACTAAATTGTTTGTAGGGAAAGACCGAGACAGTCCAGACAGTTTTCTTTCAGGCATACCTCCGGGGGGGGGGGGGGAGGGAGACTACACACCCCAGAAGACATTTTATGTCAACCTAGTTTCTATTTATGTGACAGTATTTAGATATATTTATATAGGGCAAATAGAAAACTTGATTCCCCCCCCCCCCCCCTAAAAATATCATTCGCTCCACCGGCTAAAATGTCCTGAAAGAAACACTGCGGCCAGGTGATTCTGATCTTTTACAGATGATTCTGATGGTTTCTGATTTTTCATGTCTTTTTACTCAATAAAAGAAATATTTGTGGTTCGGGCTCTCCCTCTCGAGTGATGTCTGTCTACTACTACGGGCTCCAAGTCTCAAAGAAGAAAATGAAAACACATCTAGAGTGGCACATAACTATATACATCGATTCAAAATCCCAACATTGTTAGATTACAGAAATTTTCTAATTTTGAGAATTTTACAAAGACATCTGTTTGATGACCACTTGAATATGGTTCGGTTGCTATTGGATATCGTTATCCCCCCCCCCCCCCATTTCTGTTTGTATTACAGACAGGATAACATCAGAACAAATAAAAGCCTCCCCATAAAATTTTATATTTAGACAGACTAAAAGCTAAAATGAGATATAATTGTATAATACCCACTATTAGATTACTCGAATGTTTATGACTTCGATTAATCTATAATCAAACAATGAATTCAAAAGCGCAAAATTATCCTCAAAGTGTTACATTTTCAAAATACAAGATTTAAATAATTCAGAAAGAAACATTTTTAATTTTTGAATGGTGCAAAGCAGACTAAATGTATCAAATAAATGTGTTATTTTCGATTATGTTATTTACTGGATATTGAATCTGAAAAAGTCAACTATATGTAATAAAAATGTATGAAATTCTGAGAATTCCATCTGAGATTATCATCAATGTATAGGAAACTGTAATCATTATTATCATATTTTTTCGTTTTATACATTTACTAGCAGTATACCCGTTCTTTGTACGGAGTATATAATATAAAGAAATTTAAATTCCTGATCATGTGAATATTCCTATAGCATACTAAATCATATAGTTAATATAAATATTCTATTAAAATATATATTTAATGCTCCTAAAAAGAAATTTAAGAATATCTGTTCTCGATATGCAAGCTTATCTTCACGGGCAGATCTGAAGAATAAAATATCCTGGTCCCGTTTGCAGGACCAGGATGTACAAAAATTATGAAATTGAACTAATATATGTAAAATAAAAGCGCTAAAATTGTATGGGACCCGTACTACTTACATTCGCGAATATTAGAAAGTATATTCATGTATTAGTAGATAACACGTACTACAGCATGAGTTTCTAACACAACATATGAGTTTTTTTGGTTTCGAAAACACGAGACGGTTGTCATAAATTAATTACTGAATTTCTTTAACACAAAATTATTTAGCTCTGGAGTCTGCAATATAGCTGATATGAATGAAACATTCATTGATTTTACATAGCGAACAGATGATTTTATAGCAGACTTTTTCGATGAAGTTTTAAGCATAGAGTTAAATTACTTTTACCTCCATGATTTCAGGTTTTTAAATAAAATAAATTATTGTAGTATTGTGATGAATGATGGGAATGGTATAAAAGTGTATGAATGAAATATTTACAGCTCTAACATAGAGAGCTAGGTGATTTAGATTCCAATGACATAATTTGAATAAAGTTCATTTTTTTCGATGAAGTTTTAAGTTTTCATATATAATAAATTAATGTGATTGTGATAATTTTAAAAATATTACGGTTGAATTTATCACATTTTACAGGTGTTTAAATAAAATTGTATTGCAGTTGGAAAGTGTTTCGTAATCAATGTTTTATGCATGATTGATCTTTCTTGTTTATTTTTGCATTGTTGGTCATAAGTGTGTAGAAAACCATTATCCAATATGGTTGCTCACTGCCAGAAATGGTTTATTCAGAATTCTGCAGTAGAGTAATATGATTTTTTATGTAGATAATATAACAATGTTTTTTTATGTAGATATTTTAACATTAAGAAACATACTTTTAAGATATATAATGAATGTTTTTATTTTAATAATGATTTTACATTAAGATCAGAGCAAGCTGTAAACATTTCATTTTTGGTAAACATTATTTGATCTCGTAAACTTGAGACGGTTGTCATAAACATTTTTTAATACCACTGTTGCCAGATATAGAATAAAGTCATTATTTTAAATAACAATTATATCTTAACAATAAGTGTGTAGAAAAATAGTAACCAATGTGGTGGCTCACTGCCAGCAACGGTTTATTCAGAATTCTGTAGTAGCGTAATTTGAACATCAAAGAGCTGAGACCCAAAATATATAAAATAAAAAATATTATGAATTTTTTACATTGTACTTATCTCATTCCCACTAGATAGGTAGTAATTATAACCAGGTTTCACTGTATCAATTATAACCAGGTTTCACTGTATCAAGTTTAATAATGAATAAAATTTATACTTTGACTCTCATGGGATAGGTTTTCTGGTGGTTCCTATAACATTTTGATTGGAATATAAGTATAAAAAATTAATCAGTAGAAATTTGAACAATATTTAATAAGTGAACATTTCAGAGTACAAACATAGATTAGACAAAAAAAATATAAAACAAGAAAGTGTGATTTTTGCTAATTGAAATACATTATTATTAATATAAAATGGAAAATTCCAATAATTCCCCAATGTATGAGTTTCATCTCAGTTGGATTGAGAAATGTCACAAATTCTCGCCATTTACTATGAGTAAGGCAAGGCTAAGAAGGCAATAGATTTTTTTTAAACAAATATAAAATACTTTAGAAATCAATTGTCAGGAAAATTACAAAATAAAAAATACTTTTGTTAGAAATGAAAATACAAAATATTAAAGTTCTCCCAAAAGGCAATACAAAGTAATAGTTTAAAAAGTTAAGAGTCATATACACCAGATATCCTTTGGGAGATCAAATTTTACCAAAAGCTGTTCATATTTTATGTATTTAATAAATGACATTTTAGATTAATAATTATATCAACATAAATGCAATTGCTGTTTTTGAGAAAATTACATTCTAATACTTTGCTAAAGAAAGCTGGCATATTAAAATTAGGTGACTACAACATAACAATTCTTTTGAGTCCTCTTCCTCAGGCCAAACAATTCCTTCCCTTAACAATCAACAATAAAAAATAACTGCAAGGTGGCAGGCTAAGAAGCAATCGAGTAGATAGGTTTAGAAGACCCAAAGCGAGAATTCATACTGTGGGTAACAGACATTGTAAACAAGACCCCAACCATGAACCTATCAACACAGGTTAATAAAATGGCTTTCAGCGAAGGCTCCCTAAACCACACAATACACCAAGCAAAACAAATAGGGCAGAAAGGCTGAATTGACATGATTAAAATATAAGTGAGGGAATAAAATCAAAAAACCCTTTAAATTAACAAAAATAAGGGAATGGTGAGAAATTATATATTATTCATTTCTATCTCATTTCACCATTTATTATTCTGCAAATAATTATTCTGCTAATTTCACCATTTATCATTCTGCAAAAAAATAAATATCTAAATGAATAAAAATAATTTTTTCCCCCCTTTCTTAGTGATCGTAAGCCATTTAACCATAAGCATAGTAGTAGATAGAACACACTCACATCTCTGTGTTAAACTTGTCAAACATTAATTCCCAGAGCAATAGGAATTCGCGCAATCTTCAGGTGTAGCCGATAGGGTTCCATAAATAATAAATTAGTTCCACATATTCCTACCAGTAAATTTTCGCTCTTCCAATATCTGAAAAATACACCCATCTGGATCGAGTATATCTATTCTATATACCGCCTATATATACTATAGAGTATATTTATAAACCTCCATGCTCAGTACTTGATCCTATCTTAGCCAGAGGACAGCAAACTGTAGTTGATGAATGGACAACATAATATTTTACTGCCTGGTGTGGTGACCAACAATTAGCAAATGGTCTAGTAGTTGCCAGAATAAAATTGTCACCTATATTCTTGGCTATATACAATACTTATTTCCAGTTTCAATAAATATTGTCAGCAACATGTATGGTCTAGTTATGTAAAACAGATAAATAAGATGAAGAATCAGAAATTTTTGAAATTGTTTATTCGGACTTGATTTGCAAAGCTCATTAATTAACATATTAAAAAAAACTGTGAATTTTCTCATTCTGGTTGAATTTTCTGGTGAATTTTCTCATTCATATTGTTATACAGTACGCGACCTCTTATCCGGCGTCCCAATATCCGGAAGCTCCCAAAACTGGAATTCGGCAAAACAATGTCAAATTCTGCACCAACAAGTGATTATTTGCCAAATATTGTGCCAAATAGCGATTTTTTGTTTAAAATACTGCCAAATGCTTTTTTGCCTTAATTATCAATATTAATAAAAAAAATGCTGAGTTGAAACCAACATTTTTCCAGGGCTTGAAATAGGAAGCATGAACCGTGTAGGAAAAAATGTCACGCGGGAATTCGCATACACTCGCCGCCACTGATCTTTCTTAAATATTGAAAACGAACGTTTGGAATTCTCGCGAGAGCGAATGAAAAGTAGGAATGAAAATATTCCATGGATCATGTTTCTTCCGGGAAGTTTTGCATCTGCATAGCACAACTCCACTTTTCCGGAAAACATCTGAAGTAGCACCATTTCTCCCCAAAATTTCCTATGCGGCTGCATCTGAAATGGGAGAGACGTGTTATTCCATTCTTCACTAGTTACGGATAAGGCTCCTGTATATATAGGTGCCTTAGTTACGGACAAGTCGCGGCAAGGCGCTTTTTTAATTGTGTTTCATTTTTTTCTGAGTGTATAGGGCAAAGTACACTAGACATAAAGGTTTCAATTTTTCCGAATTTATTAGTTTCTTTTCTGAGCTTAGTTCCGGGACTTTAATTTTCGATAAAAGTATTCAAATCTTTTCACTAGAAATATTCCGAAATCGCTAAAGAAATCCTATTTGCTTTGTCTACGCCCTTCAAACATGATGTGCCGTACAGAATTCACATGATTTTGCAAAATTTAATAAAAATTTATTGGAAAAGATGAAAAAAAAAGTCATCAGTACATTTGCAAGATGATAGAAAGCATGTTTAAGTCAGGAATTCCTGAAATTCATGAGTTAACTTTTGCCGAAATGCAAAGGAAAATATAGCAGCTATAAAATGTCACTCAGGGCCTTCTGATGGATTTTTTTAAATACTTAACATAAGCAATAAGTTTGTCATTTTCTCGGGAAAACCCGATTTTTTTTTTCATCTCCGTGGAAATATACACATCTTCAATATTTTAGAAAACGTTGATGGAATTAAAACATCAAAATCATTTTCAATTAAATCCTGTCATTTGGATGAAAATGGCTATTTTAGACCAAAAATTTACCCTAGAAAAAAGTTCCATTGCAGTATATTTATGGGGTTTTAACGTGTTACATTTATTAATTAGTAATTTATAAAGGATAGTTTAGCAATATCGCGGAATATATTTATTTAAACACGATTGCCGGTATATTTCATTTTATTTTTAAATATTTTCCATTTTTTCAATCTGTTTTCATCCACTAATATTTTTATATTTTTTGTGCTTTTTATGCTGGGATATTATCTTTTAAACATATTGTTTATGAAATTGAGATATATGTTTAGGATAACGAAATTAAATTTTTATTTATTTATTCCAGCATGTAGAATTATAAGGCTTATTAGAAATACATTTGAAGAGCATAAATTAGAATTTCATATATTTGCACCCATTGTTGAATCTCTTATTTCAATTAAAAATGAACCTCCTTCTCATCTTAATTTCATTAAAAGTACTTTAAAACATTTTGAAACATATGAACAATGGTGCATCTGCTAAAATATTAGATGAATATGGTGAGAGCCCACTTTAGTTGAAATGTTCCAAAAAAATACTTCTAATAACTACCCTGAATAATCAACTTTTTTCAGACATTTTTTTCTTTAAAAAATTTTCTTAATCACTAAATTTGATACTATAATGCATTTTAGTTAAATAAGTACATCTTTTCATATGGATTGTAAAAAATCTTTATTTAATACATGTTTTTTAAATGAATTATAATTTTCTATAACATTTTAGATGATTCCAGCAAGTTTTAGAAAAAGAGTTTTCCGAATTACGTAAAAAACCCTTATCCAGACTGTCTGAAATCCCAAACAGTCCGGATAATAGATCCTGTACTGTGTAAGGTTTTCAGTGCATAATTTTATTTTATCAAGATATTAACTTTATTTTTAACCAACATTACTTTTAGGGTTCGGAAAAAAATTAAGGACTTTCGAAACATGCGATTACAAATTATAAGCAGAGTTAGAAACATGTGAATAAATAATTTCCTACTTAAAACATATAATGTATTTTAGCAATGGCTTGGAGATTGTTTTTATCAAAGTATAAAAACTTTACAATTATATAAGCTAAGGACACCAACTCTATAATAAAAATACAAGCATAAAATTCGACATAGAGAATTTTTAACTTTTCATTTTTTGCACAAATTTTAGCCTCTAAATATTTCAACTTACTTTATTATTATTACTTTTTTTTACAGTTTTTCAGAATGAGTTTGATTTGATAAATGGAACAAGATTTTTTTCCATTTCTTTTTTCTCAACTCGAGTCAGTATCCCATTCTTTAAATCAATTTTTACATCCAATTAAAAAAGAAAAAAAGCTTTTTCTGTTTCAGATAATAAAGATCTTCTTCAATGAGTAATTTTTTCCCAACAATTTCACTTTTTTTATTGTTTTTTACTGTTCTAAAGGTTCCATTTATCTTGAACATGCAGATGAAGCAGCAAGTCGCATTCCGTTGGTTATTTCTATTTTAGTCAATCCCCAAGAAAACAAACTTGTAAACTATCTTTTGAGAAATGCAAGACTGATGCGTTAAATTTTGAACTATGGAAGCAGTGTCACTGCAATAAAATTAAAGTTACAAAAGCAATAAGTGCACAAATTATTATATGGCACAGCTATTGACACAGAGAAAAATTTTTGTGAATGGTTGATACACAGTTTGGTTCTTTAACAAAGTGACATATAACATGCAGAGTTGGCATAAATTTCTTTAATGAAAGTGTTATACTGGTTATATTAACTAAATATTTTAAGTAAAGGTAATACATAGGATTTTATAATTTTTACAACGTAGGATTTAGTTATTTTTATAACGTAGGCATTGAGTTTTTGTGACTTGATCAATTATGGCATTTCTTGCGAAAGGTCAGAAAGTGGATTTGATGTGTTTGGCAGAAGAATTGGGGATAATTACTAAACCTGAATTTAAAATTTTGGATTTGCATAGAAAAATTCATGGAAGTGAGAACGATGAAGAATTTACGAAAGAACTTCTCCTTACTATCATTAAAGAAAGAAAAGATCAAACAGAAAAGGATGAAAAAGAAGGATAAGGTAAAATGGAATTTGAGTTAGAAAAACTCCGAATCGAAAGGGGTATTAAGCAGGATTCTATGCCCTCAAATTTAGGGAGTAGCGAAAGCTCAAAAGGCACTTTCGAATGGATAAAATTGATGCCAAAATTCGACTTGAAGAATGATGATATTATGTTATATTTCACACTTTTTGAGAGACAAGCTAAAAGAGCCCACACGGATATGAAGATTGAGTGTCAAGTCTGTTGTCACTGTTGCCTTCTGAGATCATACAACTCATTGCACGGGAGTCAGAGGAAAAGTTTGAAGATTATGAATATATTAAATGTATTCTATTAAAGAGATTCAAGATGAAACCAGAAAGCTTTCAGAAAAAGTTTCTGTAGATACAGAAAGTTCCCGAGAAATCATGGCATGATTTCGTATTTGAATTAACCGAGTACTTTGAAGAATGGATTGATGGACTGGAAATTAGAGATTTTGATATCCTAACGAAATTGATGATTACTGATCAAGAAAAGAAGAGGGTACCTGGAGAGGTACGTGAGCATTTCTTAGGCGAATAGTTGAAAATTGGAGCACCAAATATGTTGGCAGACAAGTTAGATATATATGAAAGTATATGTGTGACTTATAAGAAATCAAGAGGTATAGTCCGGAAAGAGGAAGTTGAGTATCATCAATGTGAATTTAGGGAGAAGGAAAAATTTCAACTCCCACCAAACATCAAAGGTTCATAAGATGCAAGGCAATGGTTAAATGTCTTATCTGTGATAAACGCCATAATGTTATTATGTGCTCTGAACCGCCAAATCCGTCGCCAAATAAGAAAGCAGAGAAAGAGCCAAGGAAAACAGCAAAGACATTTTCGAATAATGAGAGTGAATCAAGTGTTCTATTAACTCATCGAAGTGGTCCGATTCTACTCCAAACAGTGCTTGTCCGAATATTAAGTGAAGGTAAACTTAGATTAGTGAGAGCACTCTTTGACAATGGTTCACAGAGGTCGTACATTCATAGTGATATCCCAAAATGACTAAATCTAAAATCCTCAGGTCAAAAGACATTGAGTCATTGTTTATTCGGAGGATCAGAAATTAAACCCATAGCTCATAATGCATATGACATATCAATACAGAGTTTAGATGAAAAATATCAATACCAGATGTCTGTACTAGATCAAGCTAAAATATGTAGTTCTGTTTCCCAGATAGAAAATCCAAATTTACATCCCTTATTAAAAGAGCAGAATATAGTTTTGAGTGATGCAGGGGAAGGTGTTCCAAAAGTTGGTCTACTAATCGGAGCAGATTATTCAGGTATGTTAATGACTGATTCAGTCGTCCGCTTGGATAAAAATTTAACTGCAATCAGAACTGAATTAGGATGGACAATTCAAGGTCTAGAAATTAAATCCCGTATAACACTGAGTGATATTACTCTTCTCTGTCACTCAGAATTAACAGATTTATGGAGTCTGGATTTACTTGGAATCAGATATTCAGCCGTGACAAAAACGAAGGAAATTTTAATTAATGAAGTGACTGAGTTTTTCCAGAAAACACTGCAAGTTAACGAAGAAAGTCACTATGAAGTACATTTACCTTTCAAAGAAGGGCATCCAGATTTAGACGACAATAGAGAACTGGCAATGAGAAGTCTTATAAGCACTACCAAACGTCTCGATCGTATAGGATACACAAAAGAGTATCAAAATGTATTTGAAGAATGGCTGTAGTCAGGAGTAGTGGAACGTGTGCCAAACAATGATATTACCTCCATTCATGGAGATTATCTGCCTCATCATGCCGTTATTAAACTTTCCAGTTTGATGACAAAGGTCAGACCAGTTTTTGACGCATCAGCCAAGGATTCGAAAGGTAATTTTTAAAATGCATGTCTCGAAGGACCGAATTTAGATTAATTGATTCCTAAATTGTTGACTTTGTTCAGAAGAAATGCCAATGGTGTTACAGCAGACATATGAAAGTGTCACTAAAAATAGCCTATATGTCACAGTGTGCCAAAAATTGGAAACTCGTGACGTTTAAAGAATTATTTTGAAGTCAAACATATTAAAATTCGTCACCAGCAGATCAACCAGAACATAGAAATAAATCCCTTCCGGAAGAACAGAACAACAGACAAACTACATCAGAAATGACGAAATGCGAAACAACTTCAATAATTAAGATAGCTGGGTGGGACAAACGATCCCTCAAACTGAGTGTCCTAAACAAGACACTTTATTCACGATGGTCAGAAACCCCTAAAATATCATAACCCCCCCCCTTCCCATCACCACACACGTACACTTAATTCTTTCATTTGTTCAAATGTTTATTTAAACTTCGAAATTTATAACAAAGACGAGAATGAGAACAAACACATTCTTAAATGCAGAAAATTGAAGCCGAATTAGCGAAACTGAGCCAATTTGAGAAGTCCCTCTTCATGTTTTCTACTTTTTTGTTTCTTTTTGGCTGGGGCGCGCTCAGTCCCGTGACACAATCTACTAGTGCAATCTGCAATGTCTGGATTTTTTTCATGCCAAATTTCTAATATTGCTCCTATACCATTCTTTCACTCAGGAGATACCGATGGTAGGGCCGCGGCTTTAAAAATATCCCTGTATTTTCCCCCATGTGTTGAAAATTCTGTGCAATATAGCTTTCGTGAGTCGACTTTCTCCGAAGAAAGGTGTAGTGCTGCCATCTAGTGGCATTTTCATAACTTATTTTTAATAATTCTCGATTTAATTGAACCAAAAATTCAGATTTTTTCAATAGAAATTGTAATAAATCTGTATAACTAAAAAAATGATTTTGGGTGTTTACTCAATGGTGTCCCGCGTACTCGCGGCCCCCCCAATGGCCGCCACTGCTAATATCCTAAACCTTTTATATGAAGAATACGACTTGAAGAAAACAATAGAATTTATTAAATATAAGACTTTAATTAATATTGTCATTAAAGAAAATTACCTCTTTAATGGAATTTCTATATATCAGCAAATTAAAGGCATCTCCATGGGAGGGGGGTGTTCTTCTATACTTGCTGATCTGTACCTCAACTTTTATGAAAGCCAGTCACATCTTAATAATGAAATCATATACCTACGTTATGTGGATGATCTGATAGTCGGATATGAAGATTATAGTATGAATTTTGATTTCTACCCACCAAACTTAATTTTGACAGAAAATCCTGCTGCACTTAAAAATGTAGTGAAATTTTTAGATTTAAGTATAGATTTCAGTAAAATACCTGTAAGTTTTACTATCTATGACAAAAGTAAAAGTTTTAATATACCTATAAACGGTCTGATCAACTGGAATTCCAATCTTCACTTGAATATATTTAGGAATGTATTCTTGGGGGGATTGGTTAGAATTCAGAAAATTATCTACAATGAAGACATCCGTATTGATTTTGATCGGACATTTCTACAGCATGCATATCTACAACAATACCCCATTCCTTTTATGCTACATTATATTGATAATTTATACAGTAACAATAATGATTATTGTTCAAAGTTAAAATCTTTTTTATATCATTTAGCAGATGAAGGTTCGCATACAATGAATAACAGGACCGCAGAACGATAACACAAAAGTTATATACAGGTCATTGTGGTGTAAAGGACTAGTTGCTCATCCAGTGAAGGTCTTCATATTACCATTGGACTTTTCTTTTTTAACGGTCTTGTGATGATTGTTATTGTCACTTCGGGGGTTGGCTTCAGCCAGGGCTGGCGTCCAGGAGTGCAATGCCGCGGCATTTATGACAGGCTTGTTGAAAACTGGGGTGTAAGGTCAGAACCCCTTACCGCCATTAAGTAAGCTTCTCGCTAAGCCTTCCTTCTTTTTTCAATTCTACAATTATTTTTATACTTTTTATATTTATATAGTGTATAGTATTTGTAGCTGCTTTGCGCATATATGCTATAATACTTCAAAAATCTTTAATAACTTCCTTTTTCCATTTTATATATTATATATATATATATATATATATATATATATGTATATATATACAAAAGCTATAAAATTTAAAAACCCTATACCATACCATATATATAATACCATATATATATATATATATATATATATATTTATATACATATATATATAGTGTGACCAAGAAAAAGCGCCCCAAAAGTAAAATGAAACGACAAAAAAACGGGTGAATAAATATGTTTTATTCCAATTACAGAAAAAATTTATATATTCTAAATTTATGAAATCACAAATTCGATATGTTTGCCATCACCTGCAATGACATTTGGTTGTCAGTATTTCAGTATTGTTTATTCCCAAAGTTTGAACGATTTATGTACAGTTGTTTTCGAGATATTACAGTTCTTTATTGGGGCGCTTATTTCTGGTCACCCTGTATATATAATATATATAATATATATATATATATATATATATGTATATATATATATATATATATATATATATACATATATATATATTATATATATATATATATATATATATATATATATATATATATATATATATATTTATATATATATATATATTGACAAGTCAGGAAATCTTCATAATTGCTAACTATAAATTGTTATGTTTTCTTTGAAGGAGATGCAAGTTCCAAATAAAGGTTTAAACTATGTTAGTTTTATTTAGCATTTTGCTAAAAGAAATCTTATTTTGCTAATACATGTTCTAACATAAAGCAACAGGTTTCCGGTTTTCCCTAAATGTAATTTTGTACCAAATTTCGTTCGAATCGCTTCATTCGTTCGTGAGATATCATCTCCACAGATTTACTGACACACATACGCGCTCACACATGCACACTCATGCACTCATACATGCACACTCACGCGCTCACACATGCACACTCACGCACTCACACATGCACACTCACGCACTCACACATGCGCACTCACGCGCTCACACATGCACACTCACACATGTATGCACACACATACACTCGCATGCACACACTCGCACGCACACACATCAAACACATACATGAATGACTTCAAAAACGTCTGATTCGTGGTCAAGGTTGCTTGAAACGTGCTTTCCCGACAAAAACTGGAATTTAAATTTTCGCCTATATATATGAAAGTAAAAATCATTCCATTGCCTTAGAGTTATAACTTTAACAAATTATTCAGTCATGACTTGAACGTAAATGCGAAGTCTACCCTCCTCCACGTTATAGAAGAGGAGAAATATCACGTGTCTCGCTCCGAAATAACGAAAGTCTCGCTCCGAAAGTCTCTCCGCCGTCACGTGATACATTTGGCGATCGTTTCGAAAGCCAGTCAATATCCGCGTGTAATGTGAGCGGAGGGGCTGGCTTCGTATACACTCTGGCCGATCGCGTCGAAAACTCGAGTTACGATTTTCGGCATGATTTCAATACTTTCTCTATACATTACCATGTATTGCAGGGAAAGTAAAAATTAATTTTTTTTTGCATTTTCGACACATTTTTGTCAAAATGAATATATACACAATTTGATGGGTGATAATTACAAAAACAGAAAACACTTAGCATTTCTTTCCACTTGGTCTGTCTACTCAACCCAAATTTAGTAAAGTATTTTATTACACGATTATGAAAACAACTATGTAATGTTTCTGAAATTTTGCTCATGTGATATAGTGAAATGTGATAAAATAATTTGGGCAGACAGAAAATCGGGTACCAAAATTTGCAAATAAAATGCCATGTTATATAATTTAAGTAGGTTACACATAAAATTAAATATAAAGAAAAAGTAAGGTTTCATTAAAAAAAAAGGCAGGTTCCATTAAGAAAAAATCTGATGTGGGCAACACATGTCTTTCCGTATATAATGCAATGAATTTACAACTTTTACAGTTAAAAAATGTTTTTCTTATAATATATACTTATATTCTTTCCAAGATATAGGATTTTCTGCAATCAGTCTTCATTTTCATTGATTTAGCGTCATTTTTATCCATTTGGCGAGATTTTCGTTAATTTGGCAACATTTAAAAATGTCGCCAAGTTAGTGACATTCCGCTAAATTTCTCGCCAAAATCTCCTCAATCGTAATGGACGGTGAAATAAGTTATTCTTACAGCAGATAAATGACTATTGGCTTTCAAATACAAAAGTATTTCTCAAAGTATCTTTTCTCGTGAATGGAATGAGTTAGAACCATGAGAATGATGTCACCAAATTTATCGCATGATATTACATATGAAAAGTAACACATGCTCCTTAACAGTTAATACTTTTTTTTTAATTTATGGAATTCTTTTAATAAATTTAGTTGAAAAATGTGCAATATCTCGAGAACGGTTCATACTAGCGTTCTAAAGTTAATGTCAATTATTTTCTAAGGAAAAACTACATAAGAAATGTCTATTTGTGTAACTTTATTAAGGGTTTTAATTTTTTAATGATTTTTACAAAATTTCACTCGAAAATTTAGGGGGGCGGGGTCTAAACATTCGATTATGTTTTAAAACAATAGGCTTCCAGTATTCATGGATTGTGATTTCTGTACCAAATTTCATTCGAATCGCTCCATTCGTTCGTGAGATATCGTCTTCACAGCCTCACTGACACACACACACACACACACACACACGTACACACACATACTTTCACACACACACATACGCACAGACTCATTTACTTTCATACACACACACACACACACAGACATCATCTCAAAAATGTTCGATTCGTGATCAGGGTTGCTTGAAACGTGCTCTCCCGTCGAAAACACGAATTCGAATTTTCGGCTCCGTCACAATACTTTCCTTATACATTATGTATATAAGGAAAGTAAAAAGGCAGGTTCCTTTAAGAAAAATCTCATGTGGGCAGCACAGGACTTTCCCTGCAGACTCAAATTCATATTTCCTTTATTTCTTTAATAATTCGTTAGATTGAGTTTTATTGCACAAAATAACACTAAATTTGCATTTTGAATTCAATTTTTGTTTTTATTTGGTAATTGGACATTTTCCCGAAATCAGCGTAACAAAAATGCAAGAAATCTCAAATATCGTGAGAACGGTTAGTCCTAAAGTATAATGGAGTGTGTTATATTCTTTTTCTCGTCAAAAATTGCGTATAAAATGAAAATTCATTTGATATATTTGAGCATATACAGTTTTTTTTTTTCGATTTTGTCGATTTTTGCGGGCCATTTCGTAAAAAAAGGCAGGTTGTTCTTCTCCGAATCGTATCAAAATTTAATCAGCACCAGAGTATCCAACAAGTAAATTATCTACCAATTTTTGTGAAATTGGGTCAATTAGTATTTTAGTTAGTGTGGCTAAATGACATTTTTGCGGGTCATTTCCTAAAAAAGGCAGGTTGTTCCTTCCGAATCGTACCAAAATCTAATCAGCACCAGGGTCGACCACATGTGACTTATCTACCAAAATTTATGAAATTTAATCGATTAGTTGAGTTAGAGTGGAAATATATAATTTTTGAGGGCCATTTCGTAAAAAACTGCAGGTTGGTCTTTTCCGAATCGTATCAAAATTTAATCAGCACCAGGGTGACCTACAAGTGACTTATGTACAAAATTTTGTAAAGTTTGATCAATTAGTTTTTCAGTTACAGTGGATAGAGGCAATTTTTGGGGGCCATTTCGCAAAAAAAGGCAGGTTGGTTTATTCCGAATAGTACCTAAAACTAATCCGCACCAGGGTTACATACATGTGACTTACCTACCAAATTTTATGATATTCGGTTCATTAGTTTTTGAATTAGAGTGGATACATACATTGCACAGACAGACAGACACACACACACACGCGTCACGCTAAAAATAGTTTTTTCGTATTCTAGAGGTATCGAAACGTGTTGATCCGTCGAAAACTCGAGTTGCGGTTTTAGACATGATTCCAATACTTTCCCTATACATAACCATGTATTGCAGGGAAAGTAAAAATCTGATGTGGGCAGCACATGACTTTCCCTGCAGACTTATATCTACGTTCTCTTAATTTTAATTAAATTTAATTCACTTTTAATTCAATTTTCGTTCTCATTTGATAACTAGACTTTTTTTAAAGGTGGCGTAGAGAAAAAAAAACAAACCTAAAATATCTCGAGAACGGCTAGTCCTAGTGTAATGGGGTTGGTCTTATTATTTTCTTCGTTAAAAATTACGTATGAAACAAGCATTTTTTGGATATATTTGAGCATACGTAGTTCTTTATTTTAGATTTTGACGAGTTTTGCGGACCAATTGGCAAAAAAGGGCAGGTTACATTTTTCCGAATCGTACCAAAATCTAATCATCACCAGAGGGACCCACAAGTGATGTATCTACCGAATTTTGTGAAATACGGTTCATTAGTTTTTTAGCTAGAGTGGATACAATCTTTTGCGGGTCATTTCGCAAAAGAAGGCGGGTTCTGTTATCCCAAATCCTTCCCAAAACTAATCAACACTAGATTCGCCAACAAGTCACTTACCTATCAAATTTTATGAAATTCGGTCAATTAGTTTTTTAGTTAGACTGGATGCAAAATCTGCACAGACAGTCAGACAGACATACAGACACACACACAGACGTCACGCTAAAAATGGTTTTTTCGTATTTTAGAGGTCTCGAAACGTGTAGATCTGTCGAAAACTGGAGTTGCGATTTTCGGCATGATTCCAATACTTTCCCTATACATTACCATGTATTGCAGGGAAAGTAAAAAAGGCAGGTTCCTTTAAAAAAACAAGCAGGTTCCCTTAAAAAAAAAGGCCTTCCTTTTTTCTGAATCGTACCAGAACCTAATCAGCACATCCACATTTGTCTTATTTAACAAATTTTGTAAAATTTGGTCAATTAGTTTTTCAGCTAGATTAGATACATACGATTTTTCGGGCCGTTTCGTAAAAGAGGGAAGGTTTCCTTTCCCGAATTGCATCAAAATCTAACCAGCACAAGGGCAATCAGCAGTTTTCTTATCAACCAAATATTGCAAAATTTGGTTAATTAGTTCAAATCTAGAGTGGATATATACAATTTTTGTGGGCCATTTCGCAAAAAAGAGGAGGTTCCTTTCTTTTCCAAATTGTACCAAAATCTAATTAGCACCAGGGTAACCTACAAGTGACTTACTTTACTACCAAATGTTATGAAATTTGGTCAGTTAGTTTTTGACTTAGATTGGATACATACATTGCACAGACAGGCAGACACACACACAGAGGTTATGCTAAAAATAGTTTTTTCGTATTTTAGGGAGAGAAATTATCACGCTTATTATTACTTTCCTTATATACATAATGTATAAGGAAAGTATTTAATTTTTATTTTAAAAACTATCAAACATATTTTGCTCAAAATTTTTTTATATATTTTATGGGATAATTTGAATATTTTCTAAAATTTTCAAAGCAATTTGTAAATTTTATCTTTGCTTAAGTCCCAGAGGGTACAATGTATTTGGCTTTTTCTACCCGGGTTCAATCCAAAACTAATTGGGTAATATTATTCATTTATATTCCCATATGTCCCACAAACTGTCTGAACAACATACTAAAATTTGATTTTGATAAAGTCATTTTTATGGCAGTTATCGTACGAATGGCCAGACAGAATGAATGAACAGAGATATAAACACTTTTCAACTATGTTGTAAAGTGTTACAAAGAATGTTATTGCATCAAAATGCATTTCTAGTTTTTAAAAGTACTAGTGTATGGGGGTGAAAATTTCATATCAAAATAATTATTAGTTTCAAAATATGACATTTTTGAAAGTGTGAAATATATATTGAAATTTCATTATTATTTTAATTGTATTTAATCATACCTTGATCTTTCAGGTTACTCTTTTCAGATTGATTGAACCTCATCAATCAGAGATTCGTTATGGCTCACAACAGATTATTTAAAATATGTATTAAATGATCTATAATTGCATCTATAACTATTCAAAATACTAAGAAATCTGTATAAATGTTAAGGGTTGCTGTCTCAATAAAATGTTACATTGCATATCTGTGTTATTTATTTTCTTCAAAATTCAACAATCTGCTTAGAAGTAAATTGTGCTAATTTTTCAATTGCATCCATATGTTTCCCCTTGTAAAATATTAACTTTTACTGTTTACCTTTTTTCACTTGTTAATATAAAATAGTGTTTTGAAAGTGAATATGGTACATTTTTTTCAAAGCTAGTATACAAACTGTTCGTGTAAACTTTGTAAAAACTGTTTAAATCATAATACGTTAAAAATTAACAATTATGATTGAATGTATAAATTTTCAGAAAATAGTTAAGACAAATTATGTTATATAACCCAAGGAAATGAGACCACGTCACTGTTTTAGGTATTGAAGGTAATATATGCATTTTTTTCTTCTTTCAAGCTAAAACCAATTGCTATCCAACCACATGTCGAATCATAGTTGCATAAAATGTAATTCTAAAATTTTTCCAACAGTAAGTTCAAATGTTGCTATTGTTAAGAATCTGTGAAGAATTAGGAATTGCACATCAGTAATTTAGTTAAACTTACGAACACTAACTCAGAAATATATAAATATGTTGGTATAAAAAATTATAATGATCGTAGAAAATTGATAGTCTAAAGGAAAATTGGCATTCATTAACATTAACCCGTACTTAACAAAGTATATAATATTAACAGGGCTTAAAATTTATTAACTGAATACAAATTAATTTTTATGCATAATGGAGATATTTTTATGACTTCAAATCACTTAATGCAAAGTGATTTGAATATTCACAGGCGTGATGTATTTTATAAGTTAGTACTGGTGTTTGTGGATGTTAATTATTTTTTTATAGTAGTAGTCTCTTCAAGAGCATCTGGGGAATGAGTAGTTGTATATCAAAACATCGCTATTCATATTAAGAATGCATTCGTACTAATGTGATCTATAAATATTAATGCAATTTTAATGTGAAACTGTATCAGATATCATGGGCATACAAGTGTCTTTTCTTATATACTTATGATATATTCTTCATATCAAGTAAAGTGAGTCTGAAACTTGAATGATAAAGATTTGACATAAGTGCACTAGCAATTTTTTCTTTTCATGAATATTCTACAATACAATATTTTAGAATTGAGAGGTTTTTTGTTAAATGCCTGTAAAAAGTATGCAGTTGAAAATATATATATTCTAGGAATTCTGTAGTTATTTAAATTCATGATGCAAAAATTTCATTTTTAATTCTTTACTACTGTTTATAAAATTACAGAAGTGGTAAATTATAATTGTCATCTTTCAAGTTCAATGCAGTTATTAGTTATTTTTGGATATAATAAATAGCAACATGTGTTAGCAGAATTTTATTTTGACTCATGGTTCTTTATTGCTATATGTAAGTTTATATTTTAGAAACAATCCCTCCATGAAAGATGCTATCCCTTGATAGTATGGCTATATGATCTTCTTAAATTAAATCTTTTCAGTTTTCTTCTTTGTGTTTGTACCATGCAATTTTTAATATCATCTTTATATCTACGGAATTTTGAATTTTCTCTTCAGCAAGCAAATATTTCTGTACCTGAAATTTTATTGCCATTAATAATTCTGGAAATATGACCTCTGCTGCAACAAGTAATCTCTTTGGCTCTTTATATCAACATCAAGTTTCCTGCTTCAATTTTTTCATAAAGACGCCACCTAAAAATCTGATACTGTTTCTGTTTTTGTACCATACCTCGATAATTTTTAATGCCATCTTTATATCTACGGAATTTTGAATTTTCTCTTCAGCAAGCAAACATTTCTGTACCTGAAATTTTATTGCCATTAATATAATCCATTAATATAATTACAAATTATTTTTTTTCAATGTTATTTTAGTGTACTGTCTTTAATTAATTTTTACTTTCCCTACAATATATAGAGAAAGTATTGGTATCGTGTTAAAAATTGCAACATGAGTTTTCTGCAGATCTACATGTTTAGAGCACTCTAGAATTTGTAAAACTATTTTTAATGTGACTGGCATGTTTGGCTGTCACATTAAAAATAGTATACAGTGTATGTATCCAGTCTAGCTCAAAAAACTAACTGACCTAACTTTTCAATATTTGGTAGATAAGTCACTTGTGGGTTATCCTGATATAATATAGCTATTAATAATACAACATAAAGTAAAATTAAAAAAAGTAATTAGTATGAACCAGTTTCAAAGGCAGGAAATCCAGTTCTTGTTTTTGCTGGTGCGGCTGTACTGTCTTTCTATATTGAAGTAAGAAGCTGGGGTTTTTTAGCAAAATTTTTATTATATAGTTATTTTTGTAGCAGTTTAATTTTGAGTAATTTAATTTTAAAGCAATTTTAGCCTTTTGAAAAGATTTGTAATTCTGTAATAAATCCGAATACTCAAACCTTCTAAAATTATTTTGTGTGAAATTGGATACTCAAATAAGATAAATGTCTGAAAGGACCACGAAAGACATAAATGACCTCCGGGTACCTAAATGTGTATGTGAAGTAGAAAATTTAGGGAAAACATTACTTGCGTGTCATAAAAGGTACAGAATACAGCTGAGGTATGAAGGATTATAATTATTTAGAAAATGACTTCTCTGGTTCTGACTTCTGAATCCAAACCAAGCGCTTTATTGACTAAGGGGCAGGAAAGAGCACTTGCATATTCTTGCCATACGTGAGCAGTAGTTGAAGTGCCTTGAAACCAGGGGCGGCAAATAGGGGGCGCGAGGGGGCGCGGTCGCGCCCCCAAATTTTTCCGCGTCGTCTATCGGCTTCTCCCTTTTTTATCGTCAGTTTTCTTACGCTATGGAGCTTCAAAAGAGCCAACCTTCACAGTGAATGTTCTCTCTTCCCGCTGGAACGAATCCTCTTCAACTTGAAAAGATTGGGTGATGTTATCCTTTTCACTTGAAAATTTCAAGTGTTCGATTAAATTCATGTGTAGTTAGTGCATTCTCATCCATTCCTCCTGCTAGAAATGCATTTCAACAGCTCAATGCATTATATTCTTTCATAGAAACATTCTATAAAAGACATGCTATTTTCGAAAATATTTGCTCATCAAGAAGTACTTTTTCTGGAGGCTCTTCAACTCTACAATCACTACGTGATACGAGGTGGTCTTCCAGAGTTAAAGCCATAAAAGCTCTACTTCATAATTATGAAGTGGTGATTTTACCATTGGAAGAATTATCTGAAAACGATTCCCTCAATGGTGGAAGAGCCGAAGCACTTTTAACATGCATGACATCGTTCGAATTTTTGTTCACTTTGTTTGTATTGTCCAGTGTTTTTGATCAATGCAATACTCTCTCAAAGCATCTTCAGTCATCTGATCTTAATTTTCAGACTGTTCAAGCTTTGGCTATAGCTACTATTGAAACTGTTAGTTCTTTTCGCATTGATGCATATTTCAATCAAGTGTGGAGTTTTGTGACAGAACTTTGCGAAAAAAATTCTTATTCTGGACCAAAACTGAAAAGGCGTAAAAAAATTCTTATTCTGGACCAAAACTGAAAAGGCGTAAAAAAATTCCAAGCGAATTCGGAAGCGGTGAAAAAAATCCCCATGATGATCTTAAATCATATCACAGAATCAATATTCAATATGAAATTACAGATTTTGTATCTAATGAAATTGAGACAAGATTTAATTACAACAATATATCTGTTTTATTTGCCCTTAGTTCAGTATTATCCGGATCAGATGTCGAGAAAGAAAATGTTTCAACCATATGCAAAGTATATAACTTCCAGAAAGAGGTATTGTTATGTGAATTGCTACTGTTTAATTCAAAGGTAAAAAATGAAAACATAGACCATCCCAATTTTAAAAGTGGCCTGGATTATTTTAAAGAGCGGAATTTAAAAAATGCGTTTCCTGCCATAATATCCACAGAATACTATATTCAGAAGGCTCACTCCCATAGGATCCTATGGCAACATTTCTAACATGGGATGTCCCATAGACACTAGCGCTAGTCAGAAAGTTGTGAAAGGTCTTTTTCGTATCTCAGGAGGCTGAAAAATTATTTTTGCAGTACAATGGGACAAGAAAGACTTCCATCGTTAGCTGTTTTAGTTATAGGGCAAGATATACCACTGGATTATGATGATATTGTAACAAAATTTTCTCTTCTTCCAGACTCTAAGAACCAGCGTTTAAAACTTCAATAGAAGGTAAATAAATATAGATATTTGTATTTAGAAAAATCATGTTAACACAATTATGTACAAAAATTATGATAACAATTATTTTTCTCAACATCAATTCAATTTTGTGATCCCTCTCCCCCCCCCCCCCCCCTGTCAACTAACATTTTATTTATTCCATATGGTAGATTTTCATACATACAAATCTCGCAGCCCCAAATGAAATGCTGAAATGCCGCCCCTGCTTGAAACCTCGCAATTAAGAATTTTTAGAATAAATATTTCTTGTTAAAAATTTTGGAAGAAATATTTAGGGATGACATTTTTTTTTTTGGAATAAATATATGGGGAAGGGCCATAATCTTGTGTTTGAGGTGGAGGTTAAATTTTTCAACAGAACATGCATACCTTTTCTGCTGAAAATCTATGAAAGCTTTATTGAAAGAATCGTACATATAATAGTCAATAGTGCAAAAGTTAAGTTGAAATGCATATCTACTAGAAAAAGAAATCGATATATATGGAGGCTATGCTTCCATTTTACATATGTATTGACAATTGCATATGTAATGTATATATGAACTAATTATGTTTATAATCTTTATTATATTCCTCTAAATATTGAGACCATTGCTCGCCCTACCTACTCGGTCTCTGGTGAACACTTGAAATGTATAATAGTACGTACTTTTGTTTGAATGCACTTTATACAAGTAGCTCATAACAGGCTTGATGCCCAGCAGATTATTATCTTCATGAATACCTTTCACCGTAACAGTGACGTAACGGGATCTATATCGGGATTTTCCATCAGGACCCCTTCCTACTATTTATATGATCTTTATTGCTGCAGCTGTCCCTTCCAAAGACCCCCCCCCCCTCCCATCTTTGTAGTTCCAGCTTGCCCGGGCGTTATGCCACTGAACCGTAAAATTTACTTTCTCATACCATTGAATATAATATAAAGTATTGTTTTACTGAAAATTGTCAATTTCGAATTTTGATGCCATTATAGGTTTTAGTGCCTCCTGAATACGTTTTGACTATTTTTAGAGTGATGTCTGTCTGTGGTCTATTTCTTGTGTACACAATAGGTACCACAACTATGGATTTTCATGAAACTTTATATCCGACTTTGTTATAACATCAAACTAGTAGATATAATTTTTTGAAATTCGACCCAAAATTACGAATTTTTTTATTTTTGACGTTTGTGATAGCATAGTAATGTCCAAGTGACAGCATAATAGTAACGAATGTGTAAGAGTAGTGTAGATACATTCAAGCTAAGTGTAGATACATTCTATAAAAACTAAAACTACATGTCCCTAGACTATGCCACCGGCATGATTGTGGATTATTAGAAATAGATTTCAAATAGTATTATTTATGATAGGAAAGGAAAGATAATTCGCGGAATATTGGTTGTAGCATGGGAAAATACTAAATTGTTTGTAGGGAAAGACCGAGACAGTCCAGACAGTTTTCTTTCAGGCATACCTCCGGGGGAGGGGGGGAGACAACACACCCCAGAAGACATTTTATGTCAACCTAGTTTCTATTTATGTGACAGCATTTAGATATATTTATATAGGGCAAATAGAAAACTTGACTCCCCCCCTAAAAATATCATTCGCTCCACCGGCTAAAATGTCCTGAAAGAAACACTGCGGCCAGGTGATTCTGATCTTTTACAGATGATTCTGATGGTTTCTGATTTTTCATGTCTTTTTACTCAATAAAAGAAATATTTGTGGTTCGGGCTCTCCCTCTCGAGTGATGTCTGTCTACTACTACGGGCTCCAAGTCTCAAAGAAGAAAATGAAAACACATCTAGAGTGGCACATAACTATATACACCGATTCAAAATCCCAACATCGTTATATTACAGAAATTTTCTAATTTTGAGAATTTTACAAAGACATCTGTTTGATGACCACTTGAATATGGTTCGGTTGCTATTGGATATCGTTATCCCCCCCCCCCCCCCCATTTCTGTCTGTATTACAGACAGGATAACATCAGAACAAATAAAAGCATCCCCATAAAATTTTATATTTAGACAGACTAAAAGCTAAAATGAGATATAATTGTATAATACGCACTATTAGATTACTCGAATGTACAAGTACAATGTTCAAAATACAAGATCTAAATAATTCAGAAAGAAACATTTTTAATTTTTGAATGGTGCAAAGCAGACTAAATGTATCAAATAAATGTGTTATTTTCAATTATGTTATTTACTGGATATTGAATCTGAAAAAGTCAACTATATGTAATAAAAATGTATGAAATTCTGAGAATTCCATCTGAGATTATCATCAATGTATAGGAAACTGTAATCATTATTATCATATTTTTTCGTTTTATACATTTACTAGCAGTATACCCGTTCTTTGTACGGAGTATATAATATAAAGAAATTTAAATTCCTGATCATGTGAATATTCCTATAGCATACTAAATCATATAGTTAATTTAAATATTCTATTAAAATATATTATTTAATGCTCCTGAAGAGAAATTTAAGAATATCTGTTCTCGATATGCAAGCTTATCTTCACGGGCAGATCTGAAGAATAAAATATCCTGGTCCCGTTTGCAGGACCAGGATGTACAAAAATTATGAAATTGAACTAATATATGTAAAATAAAAGTGCTAAAATTGTATGGGACCCGTACTACTTACATTCGCGAATATTAGAAAGTATATTCATGTATTAGTAGATAACACGTACTACAACATGAGTTTCTAACACAACATATGAGTTTTTTTGGTTTCGAAAACACGAGACGGTTGTCATAAATTAATTACTGAATTTCTTTAACACAAAATTATTTAGCTCTGGAGTCTGCAATATAGCTGATATGAATGAAACATTCATTGATTTTACATAGCGAACAGATGATTTTATAGCAGACTTTTTCGATGAAGTTTTAAGCATAGAGTTAAATTACTTTTACCTCCATGATTTCAGGTTTTTAAATAAAATAAATTATTGTAGTATTGTGATGAATGATGGGAATGGCATAAAAGTGTATGAATGAAATATTTACAGCTCTAACATAGAGAGCTAGGTGATTTAGATTCCAATGACATAATTTGAATAAAGTTCATTTTTTTCGATGAAGTTTTAAGTTTTCATATATAATAAATTAATGTGATTGTGATAATTTTAAAAATATTACGGTTGAATTTATCACATTTTACAGGTGTTTAAATAAAATTGTATTGCAGTTGGAAAGTGTTTCATAATCAATGTTTTATGCATGATTGATCTTTCTTGTTTATTTTTGCATTGTTGGTCATAAGTGTGTTGAAGGCCCAGACCACACGACCAACCCAAGGGTTTATGGTAACGAATTGTGTGGCCGGGGTCATAAGTGTGTAGAAAACCATTATCCAATATGGTGGCTCACTGCCAGAAATGGTTTATTCAGAATTCTGCAGTAGAGTAATATGATTTTTTATGTAGATAATATAACAATGTTTTTTATGTAGATATTTTAACATTAAGAAACATACTTTTAAGATATATAATGAATGTTTTTATTTTAATAATGATTTTACATTAAGAACAGAGCAAGCTGTAAACATTTCATTTTTTGTAAACATTATTTGATCTCGTAAACTTGAGACGGTTGTCATAAACATTTTTTAATACCACTGTTGCCAGATATAGAATAAAGTCATTATTTTAAATAACAATTATATTTTAACAATAAGTGTGTAGAAAAATAGTAACCAATGTGGTGGCTCACTGCCAGCAACGGTTTATTCAGAATTCTGTAGTAGCGTAATTTGAACATCAAAGAGCTGAGACCCAAAATATATAAAATAAAAAATATTATGAATTTTTTACATTGTACTTATCTCATTCCCACTAGATAGGTAGTAATTATAACCAGGTTTCACTGTATCAAGTTTAATAATGAATAAAATTTATACTTTGACTCTCATGGGATAGGTTTTCTGGTGGTTCCTATAACATTTTGATTGGAATATAAGTATAAAAAATTAATCAGTAGAAATTTGAACAATATTTAATAAGTGAACATTTCAGATTTTATGCAGAGTACAAAGATAGATTAGACAAAAAAAATATAAAACAAGAAAGTGTGATTTTTGCTAATTGAAATACATTATTATTAATATAAAATGGAAAATTCCAATAATTCCCCAATGTATGAGTTTCATCTCAGTTGGATTGAGAAATGTCACAAATTCTCGCCATTTACTATGAGTAAGGCAAGGCTAAGAAGATAATAGATTTCTTTTTAAACAAATATAAAATACTTTAGAAATCAATTGTCAGGAAAATTACAAAATAAAAAATACTTTTGTTAGAAATGAAAATACAAAATATTAAAGTTCTCCCAAAAGGCAATACAAAGTAATAGTTTAAAAAGTTAAGAGTCATATACACCAGATATCCTTTGGGAGATCAAATTTTACCAAAAGCTGTTCATATTTTATGTATTTAATAAATGACATTTTAGATTAATAATTATATCAACATAAATGCAATTGCTGTTTTTGAGAAAATTACATTCTAATATTTTGCTAAAGAAAGCTGGCATATTAAAATTAGGTGACTACAACATAACAATTCTTTTGAGTCCTCTTCCTCAGGCCAAACAATTCCTTCCCTTAACAATCAACAATAAAAAATAACTGCAAGGTGGCAGGCTAAGAAGCAATCGAGTAGATAGGTTTAGAAGACCCAAAGCGAGAATTCATACTGGGGGTAACAGACATTATAAACAAGACCCCAACCATGAACTTATCAACACAGGTTAATAAAATGGCTTTCAGCGAAGGCTCCCTAAACCACACAATACACCAAGCAAAACAAATAGGGCAGAAAGGCTGAATTGACATGATTAAAATATAAGTGAGGGAATAAAACCAAAAAACCCTTTAAATTAACAAAAATAAGGGAATGGTGAGAAATTATATATTATTCATTTCTATCTCATTTCACCATTTATTATTCTGCAAATAATTATTCTGCTAATTTCACCATTTATCATTCTGCAAAAAAATAAATATCTAAATGAATAAAAATAATTTTTTCCCCCCTTTCTTAGTGATCGTAAACCATTTAACCATAAGCATAGTAGTAGATAGAACACACTCACATCTCTGTGTTAAACTTGTCAAACATTAATTCCCAGAGCAATAGGAATTCGCGCAATCTTCAGGTGTAGCCGATAGGGTTCCATAAATAATAAATTAGTTCCACATATTCCTTCGCTCTTCCAATATCTGAAAAATACACCCATCTGGATCGAGTATATCTATTCTATATACCGCCTATATATACTATAGAGTATATTTATAAACCTCCATGCTCAGTACTTGATCCTATCTTAGCCAGAGGACAGCAAACTGTAGTTGACGAATGAACAACATAATATTTTACTGCCTGGTGTGGCGACCAACAATTAGCAAATGGTCTAGTAGTTGCCAGAATAAAATTGTCACCTATATTCTTGGCTATATACAATACTTATTTCCAGTTTCAATAAATATTGTCAGCAACATGTATGGTCTAGTTATGTAAAACAGATAAATAAGATGAAGAATCAGAAATTTTTGAAATTGTTTATTCGGACTTGATTTGCAAAGCTCATTAATTAACATATTAAAAAAAACTGTGAATTTTCTCATTCTGGTTGAATTTTCTGGTGAATTTTCTCATTCATATTGTTATACAGTACGCGACCTCTTATCCAGCGTCCCAATATCCGGAAGCTCCCAAAACTGGAATTAGGCAAAACAATGTCAAATTCTGCACCAACAAGTGATTATTTGCCAAATATTATGCCAAATAGCGATTTTTTGTTTAAAATACTGCCAAATGCTTTTTTGCCTTAATTATCAATCTTAATAAAAAAAAATGCTGAGTTGAAACCTACATTTTTCCAGGGCTTGAAATAGGAAGCATGAACCGTGTAGGAAAAAATGTCACGCGGGAATTCGCATACACTCGCCGCCACTGATCTTTCTTAAATATTGAAAACGAACGTTTGGAATTCTCGCGAGAGCGAATGAAAAGTAGGAATGAAAATATTCCATGGATCATGTTTCTTTCGGGAAGTTTTGCATCTGCATAGCACAACTCCACTTTTCCGGAAAACATCTGAAGTAGCACCATTTCTCCCCAAAATTTCCTATGCGGCTGCATCCGAAATGGGAGAGACATGTTATTCCATTCTTCACTAGTTACGGATAAGGCTCCTGTATATATAGGTGCCTTAGTTACGGACAAGTTGCTGCAAGGCGCTTTTTTAATTGTGTTTCATTTTTTTCTGAGTGTATAGGGCAAAGTACACTAGACATAAAGGTTTCAATTTTTCCGAATTTATTAGTTTCTTTTCTGAGCTTAGTTCCGGGACTTTAATTTTCGATAAAAGTATTCAAATTTTTTCACTAGAAATATTCCGAAATCGCTAAAGAAATCCTATTTGCTTTGTCTACGCCCTTCAAACATGATGTGCCGTACAGAATTCACATGATTTTGCAAAATTTAATAAAAATTTATTGGAAAAGATGAAAAAAAAAGTCATCAGTACATTTGCAAGATGATAGAAAGCATGTTTAAGTCAGGAATTCCTGAAATTCATGAGTTAACATTTGCCGAAATGCAAAGGAAAATATAGCAGCTATAAAATGTCACTCAGGGCCTTCTGATCGATTTTTTTAAATACTTAACATAAGCAATAAGTTTGTCATTTTCTCGGGAAAACCCGATTTTTTTTTTTCATCTCCGTGGAAATATACACATCTTCAATATTTTAGAAAACGTTGATGGAATTCCAACATCAAAATCATTTTCAATTAAATCCTGTCATTTGGATGAAAATGGCTATTTTAGACCAAAAATTTACCCTAGAAAAAAGTTCCATTGCAGTATATTTATAGGGTTTTAACGTGTTACATTTATAAATTAGTAATTTATAAAGGACAGTTTAGCAATATCGCGGAATATATTTATTTAAACACGATTGCCGGTATATTTCATTTTATTTTTAAATATTTTCCATTTTTTCAATCTGTTTTCATCCACTAATATTTTTATATTTTTTGTGCTTTTTATGCTGGGATATTATCTTTTAAACATATTGTTTATGAAATTGAGATATATGTTTAGGATAACGAAATTAAATTTTTTTTTATTTATTCCAGCATGTAGAATTATAAGGCTTATTAGAAATACATTTGAAGAGCATAAATTAGAATTTCATATATTTGCACCCATTGTTGAATCTCTTATTTCAATTAAAAATGAACCTCCTTCTCATCTTAATTTTATTAAAAGTACTTTAAAACATTTTGAAACATATGAACAATGGTGCATCTGCTAAAATATTAGATGAATATGGTGAGGGCCCACTTTAGTTGAAATGTTCCAAAAAAATACTTCTAATAACTACCCTGAATAATCAACTTTTTTCAGACATTTTTTTTCTTTAAAAAATTTTCTTAATCACTAAATTTGATACTATAATGCATTTTAGTTAAATAAGTACATCTTTTCATATGGATTGTAAAAAATCTTTATTTAATACATGTTTTTTAAATGAATTATAATTTTCTATAACATTTTTGATGATTCCAGCAAGTTTTAGAAAAAGAGTTTTCCGAATTACGTAAAAAACCCTTATCCAGACTGTCTGAAGTCCCAAACAGTCCGGATAATAGAACCTGTACTGTGTAAGGTTTTCAGTGCATAATTTTATTTTATCAAGATATTAACTTTATTTTTAATCAACATTACTTTTAGGGTTCGGAAAAAAATTAAGGACTTTCGAAACATGCGATTACAAATTATAAGCAGAGTTAGAAACATGTGAATAAATAATTTCCTACTTAAAACATATAATGTATTTTATGCAATGGCTTGGAGATTGTTTTTATCAAAGTATAAAAACTTTACAATTATATAAGCTAAGGACACCAACTCTATAATAAAAATACAAGCATAAAATTCGACATAGAGAATTTTTAACTTTTCATTTTTTGCACAAATTTTAGCCTCTAAATATTTCAACTTACTTTATTATTATTACTTTTTTTTACAGTTTTTCAGAATGAGTTTGATTTGATAAATGGAACAAGATTTTTTTCCATTTCTGTTTTCTCAACTCGAGTCAGTATCCCATTCTTTAAATCAATTTTTACATCCAATTAAAAAAGAAAAAAAGCTTTTTCTGTTTCAGATAATAAAGATCTTCTTCAATGAGTAATTTTTTCCCAACAATTTCACTTTTTTTATTGTTTTTTACTGTTCTAAAGGTTCCATTTATCTTGAACATGCAGATGAAGCAGCAAGTCGCATTCCGTTGGTTATTTCTATTTTAGTCAATCCCCAAGAAAACAAACTTGTAAACTATCTTTTGAGAAATGCAAGACTGATGCGTTAAATTTTGAACTATGGAAGCAGTGTCACTGCAATAAAATTAAAGTTACAAAAGCAATAAGTGCACAAATTATTATATGGCACAGCTATTGACACAGAGAAAAATTTTTGTGAATGGTTGATACACAGTTTAGTTCTTTAAAGTGACATATAACATGCAGAGTTGGCATAAATTTCTTTAATGAAAGTGTTATACTGATTATATTAACTAAATATTTTAAGTAAAGGTAATACATAGGATTTTATAATTTTTACAACGTAGGATTTAGTTATTTTTATAACGTAGGCATTGAGTTTTTGTGACTTGATCAATTATGGCATTTCTTGCGAAAGGTCAGAAAGTGGATTTGATGTGTTTGGCAGAAGAATTGGGGATAATTACTAAACCTGAATTTAAAATTTTGGATTTGCATAGAAAAATTCATGGAAGTGAGAACGATGAAGAATTTACGAAAGAACTTCTCCTTACTATCATTAAAGAAAGAAAAGATCAAACAGAAAAGGATGAAAAAGAAGGATAAGGTAAAATGGAATTTGAGTTTGAAAAACTCAGAATCGAAAGGGGTATTAAGCAGGATTCTATGCCCTCAAATTTAGGGAGTAGCGAAAGCTCAAAAGGCACTGCCGAATGGATAAAATTGATGTCAAAATTCGACTTGAAGAATGATGATATTATGCCATATTTCACACTTTTTGAAAGACAAGGTAAAAGAGCCCACGCGGACATGAAGGATTGAGTGTCAAGTCTGTTGTCACTGTTGCCTTCTGAGATCATACAACTGATTGCATGGGAGTCAGAGGAAAAGTTTGAAGATTATGAATACATTAAGGGTATTCTATTGAAGAGATTCAAGATGAATCCAGAAAGCTTTCAGAAAAAGTTCCTGTAGATACAGAAAGTTCCCGAGAAATCATGGCATGATTTCGTATTTGAATTAACCGAGTACTTTGAAGAATGGATTGATGGACTGGAAATAAGAGATTTTGATATCCTAACGAAATTGATGATTACTGATCAAGAAAAGAAGAGGGTACCTGGAGAGGTACGTGAGCATTTCTTAGGCGAATAGTTGAAAATTGGAGCACCAAATATGTTGGCAGACAAGTTAGATATATATGAAAGTATATGTGTGACTTATAAGAAATCAAGAGGTATAGTCCGGAAAGAGGAAGTTGAGTATCATCAATGTGAATTTAGGGAGAAGGAAAAATTTCAACTCCCACCAAACATCAAAGGTTCATAAGATGCAAGGCAATAGTTAAATGTCTTATTTGTGATAAACGCCATAATGTTATTATGTGCTCTGAACTGCCAAATCCGTCGCCAAATAAGAAAGCAGAGAAAGAACCAAGGAAAACAGCAAAGACATTTTCTAATAATGAGAGTGAATCAAGTGTTCTATTAACTCATTGAAGTGGTCCGATTCTACTCCAAACAGTGCTTGCCCGAATATTAAGTGAAGGTAAACTTAGATTAGTGAGAGCACTCTTTGACAATGGGGGTTCACAGAGGTCGTACATTCATAGTGATATCCCAAAATGACTAAATCTAAAATCCTCAGGTCAAGAGACATTGAGTCATTGCTTATTTGGAGGATCAGAAATTAAACCCATAGCTCATAATGCATATGACATATCAATACAGAGTTTAGATGAAAAATATCAATACCAGATGTCTGTACTAGATCAAGCTAAAATATGTAGTTCTGTTTCCCAGATAGAAAATCCAAATTTATATTCCTTATTAAAAGAGCAGAATATAGTTTTGAGTGATGCAGGGGAAGGTGTTCCAAAAGTAGTTGTCTACTAATCGGAGCAGATTATTCAGGTATGTTAATGACTGATTCAGTCGTCCGCTTGGATAAAAATTTAACTGCAATCAGAACTGAATTAGGATGGACAATTCAAGGTCCAGAAATTAAATCCCGTATAACACTGAGTTGTTGTTGTTGATTGTTGAAACCCAGACCGTCCGACCTACCATAAAGGTGTAAGGTAACTGTTTGGACGGTCGGAAAGTGCCACCCAATTTAGACCGGAACCCAGTGGGGGAGGCATCCACAGGGACCGTACCCTCCTTCCCCTACCACCAACCTCTCGGAAGGACTTTCGGACCCACATGTTTAACGTGATCGTACTCCGCATGAACACGGCGGCAGTTTTGGCAGTGGCTGGAATCGAACCCGGGCCTACCGAGTGCAACTCCAGCGCGCTAACCAATGGGCTACCGCGCCCCGTATAACACTGAGTGATATTACTCTTCTCTGTCACTCAGAATTAACAGATTTATGGAGTCTGGATTTACTTGGAATCAGATATTCAGCCGTGACAAAAACGAAGGAAATTTTAATTAATGAAGTGACTGAGTTTTTCCAGAAAACACTGCAAGTTAACGAAGAAAGTCACTATGAAGTACATTTACCTTTCAAAGAAGGGCATCCAGATTTAGACGACAATAGAGAACTGGCAATGAGAAGTCTTATAAGCACTACCAAACGTCTCGATCGTATAGGATACACAAAAGAGTATCAAAATGTATTTGAAGAATGGCTGTAGTCAGGAGTAGTGGAACATGTGCCAAACAATGATATTACCTCCATTCATGGAGATTATCTGCCTCATCATGCCGTTATTAAACTTTCCAGTTTGATGACGAAGGTCAGACCAGTTTTTGACGCATCAGCCAAGGATTCGAAAGGTAATTTTTAAAATGCATGTCTCGAAGGACCGAATTTAGATTAATTGATTCCTAAATTGTTGACTTTGCAAAGAGGGGAGGATGTTGGAGACCATGTGCATTGGGGATTTATCAACTCAACTCAAGAAAGAAGAATAACTGATTTTAAACCTTTTTTTTTCATAAAAGAAATGGTTCTGTAAGTCAACAGAAATAAAGGTATTCTTTCATAATTGCTTATAAGTCAATTTTCTCAACGTCAGTGATACATGAAGATTTAGTAATGGACATTCATAATGAAGGAGAGGGGAGAATCAAAATTGTTTCAATTTTTAGAGAAAGTGAGATCGCTTCTTTGAAGGCGATTCCTTTGAAAATTGATGAAAAATTGCATGGAATACCCCATAATATGTACGGTATTTAAAAAACTAACAAGTGATATGTTGATGTGCTCTACAGCTTATGAGTCACTGTGGGAGAATATACAATTGCATGAGTTTGATCACAAGACTATGACCTATGAGGCTAGCGATCCTAACAAAACAGAGGAGAATGTGGGGTCTGACTAGGAAGTAATGATGAATTTGGTTAGGAAGAAAATACATGCAGATGCAGTGAGCATGATACTGTGAAAGCTACTCAAGAGAGAGTGATGGAAAATAAGAGCTGAAGTCGAGTAAGGATGGCGATGTAAAGAGCTCATTTATTCAATTGCAACAGAAAGATGAGACTTGATAAAAGTCTGGGACTATGCAAGAAAGGGACAAAATGCATTCGAGATAATTGATGAAGTGTTGGTCCATTCTGAATGGATTACGGGTGACAGTCAAGCAAGTAGTTTTACCGATCTGCAAAAGCTAAGATGTTTTTAGAATGGTTTACGAGATTAAATTAGCTGGCCATTTAGGAGAACAAAAGACTAGACAGAGAATTCAATTTTCATTCTTTTAGCCTACTCTAAGACAAGATGTAGCTAAATTTTGTGAAAGCTGAGAGACTTGTCAGATGAGACCAGTTGTTACATGCAGGGACAGAATTTCCATACAACTGATAGCAAGACCTGAAACACCTTTCGAAGTTTGTCGTTTAGATAGCATTGGCCCATGAGAACGTCCCTTCAGGCAAGGAAATAAGTATATTATATGTGTGATAGATCTGTGTACGAGATAGGCAGAAGCTATTCCAGTCAAGAGAATAAGTGCAACAACATGCAATGCACTGATGAAATTTTTTTTACTCAAACCAGGTTTCCAAAATTGATCAGCACTGATCAAGGAACAAACTTCACAGCTAAAATAACTAAAGCATTTTTAGGTGTATTAGCTATAAGATACAAAACACTTGGATTGGTCCTGTGACGGTTATCCAGTCCAGCGTACAATGCCACATTCGGCAGTTGTTGAATACAATGATGGAACTCGAAGCGAATTGTTACCAAATTAAGACTTTACATCAATTATATCGCACAAATCAGGCTTATTTTCTATGAAGACAAAAACTGTCATGTTATTTGAAAAAAATCAAAGATTGAAATGCTGTGAAAATAATTAATAATGTTTACTGTTATTGTGTTTTGATATATATATGTAAGTATGTGTTAAGATGTAACATTTCTAAATGTAACACGGCATGACATATTATTGTTAAGTTATTAAATTTTTTTTTGGAAAATATTATGTGTTTTGAAATATACAATATTAATGTGTTGTTAAATCAGTATGTTCATATGTGTAAATTTTTATGTATCAGTATGCACTTCTTAAATTGAGGACTGCATTTTCGGTGTATAAGGGTACATAAAACTTATTTTCCGCATTGTCTTTAAAGAGACGAATGGGGTTCTTTTGAGGAAGGAGTAGTAAGGCACCAACAATTCATTTTTTGATCTTTGCAAATCAGCAAGAAAGACTCCACCATCAAGAACATGCAGGAAAGAATGGTGCCTCAGAAGCTTACTACCCATGTGCACAAGTTTGTGCTTATTTAAACTACATTTTAGGCAAAACATTATTGACATATTTCACAAACAAATGGCTTTCATTTGTGTGCACATGCTTGTGTTCGTTTAAAAAACTTTTACAACAAACATTGCACCGCTGGAGTTGCACTCGGTAGGCCCGGGTTCGATTCCAGCCACTGCCAAAACTGCCGCCGTGTTCACGCGGAGTACGATCACGTTAAACATGTGGGTCCATAAGTCCCTCCGAGAGGTTGGTGGTAGGGGAAGGAGGGTACGGTCCCTGTGGATGCCTCCCCCACTGGGTTCCGGTCCAAATTGTGTGGCACTCCCCGGCCATCCAAATAGTTACCTTACACCTTTCTGGTACGTCGGAGGGTCTGGGTCTCAACAACAAACATGGCACACAAATGGTTTTTCATCTGTGTGCAGAAGTTTGTGTTGATTTAAAGTATATTTTCTTGTAAAACTTTTCTGACATATTTCACGTAGAAAGTGCACATTTTTGTGTTGATTTAAATTACTTCTGTGTACAAAACCTTTATGATATATATTACAAACTAATGGTTATTTATCTGTGTGCACACGCATGTGCTTACTTAAATTCGATTTTTCTGCAAAACTTTTCTGAGACTATTCACAAACAAAAGGCTTTTCACCTGTACGCAAACGTCCATGCTTTTTTAAACTACTATTATGTGAAAAACCTTTATGACATATTTCACACACAAATGGTTTTCTACCCATGTGCACATGTATATGCTCATATAAGTTTGATTTTAGTGCAAAACCTTTCAGACACGTTTCGCAAACAAATGGCTTTTCAACTGAGTGCATGCAAACTTTTGTGTTGATTTAAACTATTTTTTACTAAAAAACCTTTATGTCTTATGTCACACACAAAAGGTTTTTCAGTTGTGTGCACATGTATGTGTTTCTTCAAATTATTTTTTTTTGAAAAACCTTTATGACATATGTCACACACAAATGGCTTTTCACCTGTGTGCAAGCGTCTGTGCTCTTTTAAACTACTATTATGTGAAAAACCTTTATGACATATGTCACACACAAATGGCTTTTCACCCGTGTGCAAGCGTCTGTGCTCTTTTAAACTACTATTACGTGAAAAACCTTTATGACATATGTCACACACAAATGGCTTTTCACCTGTGTGCAAGCGTCTGTGCTCTTTTAAACTACTATTATGTGAAAAACCTTTATGACATATGTCACACACAAATGGCTTTTCACCTGTGTGAAAGCGTCTGTGGTCTTTTAAACTACTATTATGTGAAAAACCTTTATGACATATGTCACACACAAATGGCTTTTCACCCGTGTGCACACGTTTGTGCTCATTTAAACTATCTTTTCGTGCAAAACTTCTTTGACAGATTTCACAAACAAATGGTTTTTTACCTGTGTGCACAAGTAGGTGTGTATTTAAATGTGATTTTTGTGTGAAACGTTTCTGACATATTTCACAAACAAATGATTTTTCATTTGTGTGCACATGCATATGCCGATTTAAATTTGATTTTAGTGCAAAACGTTTCTGACATGTTTCACAAATAAATGGCTTTTCACCAATGTGCTCACTTATGTGGTTCTTTAAACTATCTTTCTTTGAAAAAGCTCTATTGCACATTTCACACACAAATGGCTTTTCACACACAAATGGCTTTTCACCAGTGTGCACAAGATTGTGCCTATTTAAACTATATTTTAGTGCAAAACTTTTTTGACAGATTTCACAAACAAATGGTTTTTCACCAGTGTGCACAAGTAGGTGGTTATTTAAATTTGATTTTTGTGTGTAACCTTTCTGACATATTTCACAAACAAATGGTTTTTCATTTGTGTGCACATGCATATGCTGATTTAAATTTGATTTTAGTGCAAAACTTTTCTGACATGTTTCACAAATATATAGCTTTTCACCCATGTGCTCACATTTGTGCTTATTTAAATTAACTTTTCTTGTAAAACTTTTCTGACATATTTCATATATAAATGACTTTTTAACCGAGTGCAAACTTTTGTGTTGATTTAAATTACTTCTCAGTGCAAAACTTTTATGACATATTTTTAAAAAAAATGGTTTTTCAGCTGTGTGCACATGTATGTGTTTCTTTAATCTATTTTTCTCTGAAAAAGCTTTATGACACATTTCACACACAAATGGCTTTTCACCAGTGTGCACACTTATGTGTCTCTTTAAATTATCTTTCTTTGAAAAAGCTCTACGACACATTTCACACACAAATGGCTTTTCACCCGTGTGCACACGTTTGTGCTCATTTAAACCATCTTTTCGTGCAAAACTTTTTTGACAGATTTCACAAACAAATGGTTTTTCACCTGTGTGCACAAGTAGGTGTGTATTTAAATTTGATATTTGTGCGAAACCTTTTTGACATATTTCACAAACAAATGTTTTTTCATTTGTGTGCACATGCATATGCCAATTTAAATTTGATTTTAATGCAAACCTTTCTGACATGTTTCACAAATAAATGACTTTTCAACTGAGTGCACACTTTTGTTGATTTAAGCTATTTTTCATTAAAAAACCTTTATGATTACACACAAATGGCTTTTCACCAGTTTGCATAAGTATGTGCTTATTTAAAGTTGATTTTTGTGAAAACATTTCTGATATATTTCATACACAAATGGCTTTTCACCCATGTGCACACATTTGTACTTATTTGAACTATATTTTAGTGCCAAACTTTTTTGACAGATTTCACAAACAAATGGTTTTTACCTGTGTGCACAACTATGTGTTTATTTAAAGTTGATTTTTATGCGAAACCTTTCTGACATATTTCACAAATAGTTTTTCATTTGTGTGCAAGTACATATGCTGATTTAAATTTGATTTTCGTGCATAACCTTTCTGACACGTTTCACAAATAAATGGCTTTTCAACCGAGTGCACACTTTTGTGTTGATTTAAGCTATTTTTCATTAAAAAACCTTTATGGTCACACACAAATGGCTTTTCACCAGTATGCTCACGTATGTGCTTATTTAAAGTTAATTTTCAAGCAAAATGCCTCTGACATATTTCACACACAAATGGCATTTCACACATGTGCACAAATTTGTGCTTATTTAAACTATACTTTAGTGCAAAACTTTTTAGACACATTTCACAAACAAATGGCAGTCACTTGTGTGCACATGCTTGTGTTTATTTAAAGAACGTTTATGTGAAAAACCTTTACAGCATATTTCACATATAAATGATTTTTCACTTGTGTGCATAAGTTTGTGATGATTTAATGTTTTCTGTAGTTCAAAACCTTTCTGACATATTTTTCAAACAAATTGCTTTTCAGCTGTCTGGAAACATTTGTGTTGATTAAAATCATATTTATGTCCAAAACCTTTTTGACATAAATGGTTTTTCACTTGTATGCCCATGTTTGTGTGGATTTAAATGACTTTATTGTGTGTAATCTTTCTGACATATTTCAGATACAAATGGCTGTTCACCTGTGTGCACACATTTATGTTCAATTAAATAGCTTTTTAATGAAAAACTTGTACAACATACTTCACATACAAAAGGCTTTTTACCTGAGTGTGCAAGTTTGAGAAAACAACAATCTTGTGCAAAATGTTTGTTACACATTTCACAAACAAATAACTTTTAATCTATGTGCACACATTTGTGTTCATTTAACTTACATTTTTGTGAAAAATCTTACTTGCACAATTCATGTACAAATAGCTTCTCATTTGTTTGCACAAGTATGTGTTTATTTAAATGATCTTTTAGTAAAACCTTTTCGATACATTTCACACACATATGGCTTTTAACCTCTGTACAGATGTTTGTATTAATTTAAATGATCAGTTTTTGCAAAACTTTTTGTTACATTTCAGATGCAAATGGTTTTTTATCTGTGTAATGAAGTTTGTATTGATTTAAGTTATTTTTTATGCAAATGTATTCTTCACATATATAGCTACCGAGTATACTTCACATATGGCTGTCAAAATGAATGCACTTGTTTATATTCGCTTAAACCACTTTTTTGTGCAATCTCTTTCTTGGACACTTCAGATACAAATGCTTTTATTCGTGTGTATTTAATGCATTTTTATATGTAAATTCTGGGTAAGCCTCAGATGTCTTAAGACATTTTCTACATACAGATATTGTGTTTTACGTACAAGTTGATTCAAACTAAGTTATGGCAAATATTTTTCTTATTTTCTATAAAAATTAATTTTAAATGGTTATGAACCTGCTTACCCTATCTAAATCACCATTATGTTCAAAATCATTTTAATCTTAAATGACTTTTTAACTGTGTGCACTATTGTTTATTGAAGCAAACATGCTTTGATATATCTCATGTGGAAGACTCAGACCACACGACGAACCGGAAGGCATATAGCAGCTAAAATGTGTGGCCGGGATATATCTCATGTATGATTTTTTACTTCTCAAACAGTTGGGTTTCAGTAAATCATTTATTTATGCAAATGCCTTCTGACTTGCTTCACATACAAATAGTTTCTGAATAATATTTATAAATGTCGATGTAAATGGGATTATTTGAGGAATGCTTTATGGAAAATATAAAATAAAAGGAAGTTATTTTTTTTATTATCACATGCTGCTTTATTACGGGTATGTATAGAACAAATGTTGACTTAAAAGTTTTTTGGTAGAAGATGCATTCTTACGTAATTCAGGATTTCTTCTTCTTCTTCTAGGTTCCATTGCAACCTACTTTATACAGGTGTGACTGCTCCAACAACCCCGTCACCTTCGTGATCTAAAGAGGCCATCCAACTCTCTTGTGATGTCACCGAAAAGGATGCTAAAAAATTGTGCACTCTATTATAAAGCTCATGGAGATATATGGAGTTCTTGTGAAAAGAGGTTATTTTCCAATAATTTTACACCCATAACAGGTATGTAAACTTTTATATATGTATATTAATGTTTCTGGCAGTCGCCGCCAGTAAAAGAAATTATTTTTTCTTATAATTTTTGCAATAAATGATGCATTTTAACGTCACTGCTTATAGTACGTAAAGAGATGTAGTGTATTTTTCAATTTTTCGTTTATTATATATTTGCATTTCATAACTTTTTAAAGGTTTATATGTCTTTCTATGCATACGTTATTGGTTTACGTAATTTCTATCTGTAAACCGTATATATTTGTATCGGTTTTAACTTGATGTTTATAGCACGTTAACATCGAATTCCTGCATCAAAATATTGTTTTTCAAAATTATTTACCTTCAATTTTATTTATGCCGAGCTTCCGTGTATATATTGTTCAGAGATTTTGTAGGATCACAGACATTTCTTTTGTTTTTTCCGTTTGAATGAGATTTTAGAAATTTGTGAGAACCAATATGAATGTGGAGTGTATTATGTCTTGACTTTGTTTGCCATGGTACTTGAAGCACTAATAGCGGTAGTCACATATATTTAAGCTAAATCCTAGTGATCTAACTCTATTGTTTAAAGTATATTAGAAACCTGAACATAGTTAGATTTCTTGGTGGGTTCTATAGTTCACGAAAGTGACGCAACAACCCCTCGTGACCACATCAATTCTTGACAACCAATAACAGACATCAAACCAAAAAATCTGTAACCTCCCACAATCTGTTTAGTTTCTGGAAGAATTTTAGCATTTTCAGTTTTTTTTCTATAGATGAGTTTCAGCCAGCCAGTAATTTGTCGATAGCAGGGCGCCTGGAGCAGAGCTCCGTACCCCTAGTCAGGTAACATATATGTGGGTCACAGTCTTCCACTGAACCTAGTCCTTCAATAGGGGCCAATAATTTTGATGAAACAAGTTAGTAGTAAACAAAGAATGCTGTAAACAGGGGTCTTATTGTAGAGTTTTAAAGATAAGGAGAGTGGGGGAACAGGCGAATATCCCCTACTGGGATGCAGAAGAGATTCAGTCAGGAATCAGCATGAGACGTCTAAATCGGGATTTAGGATAGCTCTGGGTCTTTTTGGAAATTCACGGAAGTCGTAGTCGGTCATATTATAGATCAGTTCGTTGGGGATCCTAGCGAGGTCATCATAGAAATTGTTCGAGAGTTTTCGCATCTCTTGCTTAATAGTTTTAATTTTGAAATCGCGATGTATTACAAAGTTTTTCAAGTATCTTGGGGCTTTTCTGATAGAACGTAGGATTTTGTTCTGAATGATTTGGATTTTTATTACATTAGATTTCGCAGCGTAGCCCCAAATTGGGGAGGCATAGAGAATGATGGGGCGGATAACTGATTTGTAAAGTAGGATTTTGTTTCCAATGCTGACATCATTCGAGTACAGGAGGGAGTTCAGTTCTACTTTTACAAAGTTTATTTTATCTTTGAGTTTTGCAATATGGGGTTTCCACGTTAGTCTGCTGTCAAGAGTGACACCGAGATATTTACATGTCCTCTCAAAGCAAACTGGCTGATTATTAATCGTGATTGGTTGGGGCTGAAAACGTTGATGCGATAAAAATACAGTTTGATATTTATTAAGGTTTATTTTGATGCGGTATTTCTCTAACCAGGGTTCGAGAGTGTCGATGTGATGTTGTAAGTATCGGTGTAGGTAGTTGGTGTTGTGGTGGGTGGCAAGAATGGCAGTGTCGTCCGTATGCAAACAAAGTATAGTGTTGTTGGTTCTAGGGATGTCGTTTATGTAAATGTTTAAAAGAATGGGACCAAGTTTACTGCTTAGAGAGACTCTAGACAGGATATGTTTGGTGTGTGAGTCTGTCTGGTTCAGACGGACATGAAAGGTTCTGTCGCTGAGGTAGGAGTATAAAATATGGGTAAGAGAGTGTGACATACGAAGCTGAATGAGTTTGTATATGAGTCCGATGAACCACACCCTATTGAAGGCCTTAGCGACGTCAATAAGTATACCTCCAACTACTGACCGGTTTTGGAGTCCATCAGAGATGTACTCCACCACGCGGAGCAGTTGGTGTGTTGTAGAGTGAAGCTGTTTAAAACCAAATTGCTCTGGGATGAAAATGTTGTTATTAGCAATTAAATCGTTGATTTGGAGGTCGATGAAATGTTCAGCCAGTTTGCCAAGAGAGGACAGCAGGCTTATGGGGCGATAACTTTTTGGGGAGTTTAAATTTTCGTTTGGTTTAAGGATAGGAACAATGGCGGCGTGCTTCCAGTCGCGGGGGAAGTAATTGAGATAGAAAATTGAATTGATTAAAACAGTTATGTAAAAGATTAAATTAATAGTGCTGGATTTAAGAGCTTTGTTTGAAATATTATCAGGGCCGGGGCTTTTCTTGTTTTTGAGAGTGTTGATGTAGTTAACTATGTCAGTGGGGAAAATGTGGGGAAGGGGGGAAGTATTTGGAACACTAAGAAACTGTTTCACGGTATCCTCGGCTTCCTCCATGAAATTTGGGCAGAAAATATCTTCGTGTGATGTGAATTGTTTTTCATATACATCAGCGAGTAGATTAGCTTTGTCTTGTTCTGTATAAGCAGTGGTATTATTGTGAGTGAGTAAGGGAATATTTTTGTGCTTTTTACGAATACGTTTTAAGATGTCCCAAAGTGAATGATCAGTAGGGGAGAGAGATTCGACGTATTGCTTCCATTTGGCTTGTTTATAGTTAGAAATTAAAAGTTTTATTTGTGCCGTCAGGTGATTGTATCTAGTTCTGTGGGCAGAATTTCTTGTGTGTTGCCAGTGTTGGCGAGCGTGGTTTCTGAGTTTAATTTGGCTAGTGATAGAATATGGGAGTTTTTGGTAGAGTTGTGGAATGTAGGTGGAGGTGCTGTCGAAGAGTGCTGAGCTAAATGTTTGGGTTAGTGTTTTGATCGCCCTGTTAACATCTTTGGTGGAAGTGGTGGTTGGGAAGTGGATGGGGACTCGTTTAGAAGTTTAGCAAAGTTTTTCCAGTTAACTTTAGTAGGGAGAGAGGGGGCGGGAAGAGGGGTATTTAGTTGCAGCGTTAATAAGATTGGTAGATGGTCTGAGGTAAAAAGATTAAGTACATTTACAGAGGCTGGGAAGGGACAATTTTTTAATAATGCAAAATCAATGGTGGTAGGGTTGGTGTGATTACTATATCTGGTGGGGAAGGGAGGAAATTTAATGTCTAAATTATTATCAATACAAAAGTAGTTAAGTTCTCTTCTTACCCAGCTAGTCCTGCGTGCATTCCATCTAGGATGGTGCGCATTGACGTCACCTGCTAAGATAGTAGGGGATGTGGGTTTAAGTATGAGGTCAAGATCGTTATAAAGGGGGTCGGGAGAGTTAATTCTGTTGTAAATGGAACCAATAATGAGTTTTTGCTGCCTAGGAAGTAGGATTTTCACCAATGTGTTTTCAAGACGGTGTGTGTTTGAACTTGGGAGATGTATGTGTGGGATGTGATTTTTGATGTAAAAGGCTGTTCCGCCACAGCTTAGTGGATGACCTGCGGCGCTGTTTCTAAGTGTGTAGTAGAGAGTAAAGTTTTGAATTTTTAAACGGTCTGGGCGTTTTGTTTTAAGTTTCTGTATTAGAATGATGTCAGCGGGGTTGTCAGTTAAGTGGTTTCTTAGGTTGTCGATTTTATTGCATAAGCCGTTAGCATTCCAGCAAAGGATATTTAATTTGGATGGGTGTCTATTCATGATTGGTAGGATTTATCTGGGCACCGAAGATAGATCCAATAGCATGGATAAATACAAATAGTTTTGTGAGGGGACCCTCAAATTTTTTCATATCGGTGATAGCTAATGTGATTTTATTTATTATGTCCTGAATATTGAATTTTGAGAATATTTTTTGAATTGCAGTAACTAACGAACGCTTTAACGCCAAACTAGGGATGACTGGAAATCCAAGCTTGAGCGCTAAATCATAAATTGTGGCGAGAAAATCACGTGATCTGACACGGTTCGTTACCGGTAGATTCCTGCATTGAATGCAATGCTATGGATTCTTTTATAGCTTCTTTTATATATATGGATTCTTTTATATGGATAGATATTTCGTAGAGAATTGAAGTAAGTTTTCTTATTTAATTAAATATTATGTTGACCTTATGCCTTAAATATTAATCTGACAACATTTAACAATTTTTTTCTTAAAATATCATCTCTTTCTTGCTAGTTTTTCATAAGCCTAAAACGCATCATTGTTGGTTATGCTATGACTTTTAAAATTTGTTTCCTTTATTCTTTTGTTATCTGCGCTTCATATATACTTGCATGATTGTATTTTTATTTTACATAATGCTTTTAAAAGGAGTTTGTATGTCACAAAAAGGCTAAATGAGCACTAGATGACTTATGCTGGTTATAATATCTCAGCGAACTTTCTAAGTGTTTTTTAGCTATCATAAAAGACATCTGCATCTCGGAAATCAGCTAAAGTAGTAACTGTTTTTGTAAAGTATAACAAATTAATTCCGTGTAAAAATGTAGTATTGTCATGTAAAAATGTAGTATTGCCCTATATTGCATGTATAATGGATTATTTACTTGTTTGACATGGCATTAGAAAATTCTTGTACTATATAAAGAATTGTATTGAGTTTTTCCTCTGATATGTGAAGTTTCGATTGCATGTTTTAGAATAAAAGTAACATAATTTGTTGATTTAAATGTGTTATGTTGCGATGAAATCATGATTTTGTCCAGCACCATTCTGTGTATCTTTACATTTTTGTAAGAGAAGTTACGGTTTGAATTTTAACATACACAGTACACTTTCTTCATGTGCAGTCATGCGTGTTTTGAAAGTAACAGATTTGAATCTAACCTTGCAATGAGTTCAGTGAATTTTCATTCCATGTACTTTTCTCAACACTGAGCAGCACTTTATTCTCCTCTTTATTATTTTTCTTAAAGCACTTTATTCCCCTCAAGCACCTCCTCCCCTATAAGAGTATTTAATTTTTATTTGAATTGTATTTCATTCTGTAAAATATACTATAAAGAAAGTATTGTTTTAATGAAAAATTTTGACAATATGTGTTTTAGTGCCTCTTGAACACGTTTTGACTATATTTAGAATGATGTCCTTCTGCAGTCAATTTCTTGTGCACACGATAGCTTCCATAAATATTCATGGAATTTCACGATAATTTATATCCAGTTTATTATTAAAAAATCTAGAACTAGATAGAACTTTTTAAGTCAAGTGAAAACTGTAAAATTTTGTATTTTTTTGGTAGATTTGGACAAAATTTAACATAATTATCCATAAAAGAGGTTGTTTATGGTTCAATGATCATGAAACCTGAGAGTTCAATAGTTGTGATACAATTTTTGTGTTCCTGACATCATTAGCACCCCCCCCTTTGACGGGTAAGTTACCCCCACGGGGTTCATTGCCAAGTAAGGCACCAATCGAAAGATTCCCCTCCCCTCCTCTCCCGATGGGATACATTGTCAAACTTAGTATCAGTCGAAAGATATTTTTAAGATTTTAAAATGAAAGGTAACATGCTTTAATTATGATCATTTGAACCAACAATATGGATTTTTGAAATTTTTTTTCTTGTAAAATTTGCAAACAAGGAACAAGCTACTTAACAATGGAATCTGGTATGAGCATTTTGTGGAAATTTTTATTTCAGTAGTAAGAGTATCTATAATAGGATTGATTTCAAGGTGCACAGTCTGTTTTCATCATACATTGCAGTTTTGTTTGCTGGTATTTACTGTCGCTCTCTGCTACTAATGACATTTCCGGTTATACCTTTGGACCCAAACACACAGTCACCAGAGGTGGATCAAGCTTGCATGGGGTCCCTGGCTTAAAATATTGATAGGGCCCCTGCAACAAATTGATTTCTGTTTATTAGTAAAAAGAGATCGCTATTGATACATGAATATAGTCATCCAAATGCAACTTGATGATATAGACCTAAAATATTTAACTGGGAATTTAAATGAAATTAAAACTTTGTTATTTTAAATGACATAAATTTTAAAGACTTGTTAAAAATAGTAAATGATTCATTTACTCATTTTACAGAAGTTCAATTTCCAAAAATCATACTACCTAATATTCGAAATGAAAAGTATAAGAAACAGACGTTGTTGAATTTTGATTTATTCCACAATTATTTATTATTTGTGTGGGCGCTTTATATAAATATACATATATTTTACTCTGATATCCTTCAAATACTATTGTATTTAGATATATTTACATTTAAGATGATTACAATGAACATGCTAAAAATTAATGAGAAAAAATTCATGATTTTGCTTCATAAACTATTATTTTGCTAACCTGAAATGTGTAAAAATACATTTATATTTCTATAGAAAATAACTAAGATCTAAAGGGGTTTAAAGTATACTAGTTATTTATTCAGAAACAATTTACATACATAATTGTTGTCATTGTACTTGCGAAATTATTGTATTTCTTAAATTGCAATTACTAAAAATTAAGTTAACTAGTATAATTGCAGCTCAATTTTTACCAGTAACACAAACACAACTACATCAAAAACTTGCATTTTCAAGCCATTTTAAAACCACAAATTATCACCATACAGAGTGTTAATTGGAGAACTAAAAGAAATATTGTATTTTTAAAAGGTGTATTTGATATACATATCAAAAGTACTGACTATATGAGCAACTATATGTTAAGCTCGATAGCAGTAAGTGCAGTCATATAAATGTTTAAATTAGAATGCAATGTAAAATTATGGTATATTTTTAATTTACACAAGTTGGTGTTCACGGCTGCAGACCCCCCCCCCCCCTCTACCACTGAGAGTAATGGAAAATTAAATGATCGCTAAAGAGTTATGCTTTTTATAAAATGTTGGTAAACTTTTCCCTTGTTCTTTTAGTTACAACTTTTAAGGACATGTTCATCCTGTAGAATAAATGATACTCTTTATAATTATATCCAGTGTAGTAATTAAGTAGTTGTACATAAAATCTGAGTATCTTCATATATGTATGCAAAATTGCATATTTACAGAAGCTACACTAAATTTGGTGTTAAAAGCCCTTTTGACATACTTATTTTATAGAGCGAAATAATGCCAAATGTGAAAAACGAGTTACTTCTCAAACAATTAAAAATAATTTTTGAACTCCTATGATGGCTGAAGTTGATTAAATTACAAGACTTGATTGAATTTATATGTTTCTGAATTTCAAGAAAGTTAAAGCTGATTTAATAAATTGCAATTCTAATAACTTATTATTGAAGGTCCAGAAGTTCTTACATTTTGTTCGTGTTTCATTAAATACTTTTATGTAACTCAAATTAAATGTTATTGAAATTTGAAGTTGTTAACGTGGTAGGACTGAATTTGTCAGTTCCCATAGAACAGAGGTCCTGAGCATGTTGCTCACGAGCACCATAATGCTTATGTATTTAGTGCTCGTTAGAGAAATGTAAAATGTCACTAAAAGGAGCACTAAGTGTATAATGTCACTAAGACGAACACTAACAGTTACCTTACACCTTTCTGGTAAGTCGGGCGGTCTGGGTCTCAACAACAAGAACTAAGACGAACACTAAAATCAAAATTTTCGGAAATTTCATTTTTTGTTATATAAATATTTAATGACCTTCAATATTCATAAAATTGTCTTACTATTTAGTCAAGGACTGATAGCAGTCTCTCAGGTTCAACCTTCACGCTTCTACTTGTAACTATGAATCTGTTGAAATTTAAAATTAATTAAAGCAATTAATTATTAGAGAAATCTGCTGCATTTCTGGTGCTTTTCACTTTTTATCCATTATCCCTCCTTTGTAATAAGAAATTAAATTATTTGCGTTAGAAAACTATTTTCAAGGATAAGTTTAGTAAGTTTGATAATATGTACAACTTTGATAATATTAAGTACAGTTTGATAATATTAAGTATGGCATGCAAAGTTAAAATAATGCTTTGATTGTATCCAATTATAATTAAAATTCATATTTTCGGAACAAAATGATACTTTATAGCATGAGTTTACAAATTTGTCACTTCACTTAAGACATGAATAATTTTCAGGAGAGGTACAGCATGCTTTCAAATCAGGGGCTGAAATGTACCAGAACAGTTCATGAAATAAACTGAAATTCCATTGTAGTTATGTTATATGATTTGTAAACTTGAATTGCCTGCCACACTAAGCAGTCATTTGGCCTTGTGCAATAAAGCAACGTCTTTTTACAGTTCGGTCTTTCTTTACTCTTCACAAGAATGTATCTAATACCTACATGAGCCTATTGTGCTTCGCACAGAGTTATATTTTAATACAACTTGCAATGCATTATATACAATCATATGTCTAAGATAGCCGCTGGTTCATCAAAAATGCATGAAAACCGCCTTGTGCACTTTTCCTGTGAGTATTTTTTATATTTGATATTATAATTTGTGATTATGTTTGTAACATTTTGCTGTACTCTATTAATGAAATACTACAGCAAACTTTTTTGTATGCTTTGTATGTTTATATATTGTTTGAAAATAAATGATATTTTTATCCATTTGTTGTCAATTTGTTTTTTATTTACTTTCCCTATGTGCATAGTATAATATATAAGAAAAGTATTGTGACAGAGTCAAAAATTAGAGTTTTTGATGGTAGAGCATGTTTTAAGCAATCGTGTAATCGAATCAATTGTTTTTAAAGTGATTTGTGTGTGTGTGAGTGTGAATGGAGATATCTCACAAATAAATAGAGTATGTTGGACGAAATTTGGTATAAAGTTTACATTTTGTTATACCAAAAATTACATATTTGTATAAAAATTACAATGGGTGAACACTAGAAGCCCATTGATTTTAACAGTGTGAGAAATTAAATTCTTTCGGAAGTTAAAGAAAATGCCGATAGATGGCAGCACTGCATCAAAATTCGCCTGAGGGCACTTTAACTACGTCACGCTGATAAGCGAGTTCACTTTGTTCCCAGCCAGCAGAGAGGAAGGTCGTGTGCTAAGAGCTCCTGCGATTGTGCAATCGACGATTGCGACACGTCTTCCAATGTACTCCGGTACTCAATCGGTGATTGCGACATCCCCTGAAACCACTTTCGAAGGCTCAAGGGTCATCCCCCTCTCAAGACAATTCACTCCCAGGGTATGAGTCATCAGGCCTCTTTCGCAATTGACTTCTTGGCCGAGGTCTCTTTCACAATACTAGGAAGGAGGTAGAATTGCCTCCGAGAGGCATCCTCCCAAGTGAGGGGGGGTCTCAAAACCTTTTGAGAGGATCCTCCCAAAAGAGGGACTCTCCTCCATGAGTCATCGGTAGGGGCAGTTGAACCCTTGAATCGGTAGGGGCTGTTGAGCCCCCGCAGGGCCGCTGCCCCTGCGGGGGTTCAACTGTCATTTCTCTTCTACTGACTTCAGTTTTTTTTTTGTTTTTGTTGGAAATACGAAACCAGTGATTTGGCATTCCGGTTCCTAAAATTTTCTATTTCGAGTTCTGTTTCAAATTAATTTATGACAATTGATTTCATTATGGATGAAAGCAAATATTACATATATGAACATTAGGTTCACTTTCTCAGAAGTTGTAAAGGTAAGAGGTTAAGAAAACTTCATTAGAAAGGAAATTTTGTAAATGATTTATCCTAGCATATCAGAATTAATTGGGAAATTTTCATTCAAAGCAACCATTTGCTAAATACAGCTGTACATATTAATTCTCTTACTAAAGTCGACATCAAACAAGTCTTGTTTAGAAAAAAAAACTTAATTTTTTTATTACAAGCAGCACTATATATCTCTAACAAATTGAGCAAATCAAATAACATTTAGTGCTATTATTTCAATCAATGAACATCAGAGACCTATTAATTTTGGGAGTGAACAGACCATAGAGAAGTCCCTCCATTTTTCGAACATTTATTTTAGAAAATCGAATAAGCAATATAAAAACATAATAACATATAAAGATGTTACAACAATAGGTATTTAATATGTGATTTTTGTTTACATGTGAATGCCATCTCATTTTTAAGACGTTAACATGTTCTCCAGATTTTGCCTTAATTGGAAAACATAAACTAAACTCACTATTATTGAATGAATGAATATTTTGTACATTCATAGTCTTAACCAATGGACACACTTTTTCATTATTTAGAAATTATCAAGAGCTGTTCTCGAGATACAATGAAACAACTTATATTATTTTTTTACAATTAGCCCTATATCTCTGAAACAAAAAGTAGATAAAATAAAAACTGTTAACACATTACTAACAGAATATATATATATATATTTACGTAGATTACCGTTAGTTTACAAACACTTTTCAATTGCTATCATATCCCATCGATAACTTTAATGTTTTTATTTACATTCGTCACTGACATCTAAATGCTTTATTTTTTAACATATTTATTTATTCATTCGGTATTTATTTATATTCATTTCACAGCTATTTCACATTTATTGATTATCGTACAATTTTCCTGATCAATACCTACAATTTATTTTCATATCCATATTTATTTACATTCTATTTTCATATCCATATTTATTTATACACACATGATTATCGCAACCTTTCCTTACGTTGTAAATGAACAACAAAAATGCTTTATTTCGCACTCAATATTCCTCAATTATTTTTTTATTTCAACTTTTTTTTACACCTTCTGTGAATTTATTCATTTATTCACTGAACAAAATTTTAACTAAATTTAATTCCTTTACCTTATCACTTTAGGATTAATTTAGTTATTAAATTGCTTATACAATTTATATATTCCTGAAACATTTATTTACCTAAGCAATTTCAATGCATTTTCGCATTTGAACATTCCTACACGAGATATCGTGTCCTCGATTGCTTAGTTGCAACGGGCGATTTACAGCTATTTTAACTGTTCATAGTTTAACATTTTAAATTCAAATTGATTTAAAATTTTCAATTATTTATGCCTTTGTTTACATTTTGACATAAACTTTATACCATCTATGACTATTCTAATATTCTCACTTTCAGCTCATTACTTACTTTTTCACTTTATTTAAACCTGTCATTCAATTCTTAAGACTGAAGACTCCCTCAAAAGACTCAACATTTTTGCCTGCCTTTGAACACAAATTGAAGTGATGAAGGCTACGCACTTCTTTTATTCCCATACTTATTTACTTCATAATTATTTTGTGCGTTTTGGTTGGGCCAACAGGTATCAAAATAGTGCCCTCTTTTTCCGCATCCTATACAATATTTATTCTCTTGGGATATTTTATTTCTACTTTGGTTACAAGGCTTGTGCTAACATTCTTCCCACACACGGTTGCGCGTTCCGCACCCTATACAATATTTAATTTCATTTTCTGAATTTTCATACTCTTCATATTTTACTTGCTGAGCTTCAAATTTTGAATTTTGTAAATGCCTTTCCATTTGATTATCATTTAATTTTCTGCCATTATTTTCATTGCCATAAATTGCATAAATTTCTTTACGGTCACAATCCTCCTCCATAATTTTCTCTAAATGCTCTGCGTATTAAATCGTTTAGATGTTTTAAATTGTTACATCAATATTTGTTTAATTTCTCCCATATTATTTGCAATCTGCAATTCTCTTTTGTTTTGACAAAAATTCCAAAGCTTTCTCCCTTAATCTAGTTTTTAAAATTACGATTTTATTTTCTTCCGACCAGTCGGCCATTCCTGCGACATTCTCAAACTGCTCTAAAAAAATTCAATATCCTCGTCTTTCTTTCCATAAAAAATTGGCAATAAATTAATTAATTCAAACTTCTCCATTTTTACTCTCTGATTTTCATTAATTTCTCTCTGTGATATTTCAATAGATTTTTTTTTTTAGAACTTCTATTTCCTCTTAGGGCATTTACACAAAATTATCCCTTCCAAAATCCTACTTAAAATTAACAGCATAAAATACACTTCCAAAAATACTGCACGTAAAACACTTCAACATGCAAACTAAATATTCTTAATAACAATCAATTTTTTAAACACTATTTTCAAGTATTTCAAATATATTCAACTTCTTTTCACTTCCAAAGCGATTGTACATATTTAATTTTAACAATGCAAAAATCTGGTCAACACATGCTCCTCCATTAAATTTATTCATCTCTTTATTTAAATTATTTTTATCCACCTTAGTATTATTTATTAAAATTTTCATTTAAAATTGCGACCAGAATTATTAAAATCACTATCGTGTCTAGGACCTGTGATAATCGTTGAGCACATACCTTCCAATTAGTCTTGGGCTTTATCATATCTCAAAGGCTTGCATCAGTCTTAGTACTGCCATAACTCTGTGGTGTGTGGCTCCTCCTCGTACTCTGAATGCACTCACACATTGATCTATCTCCATTAATTTGGAACCTCTACGGGACACTCTACAAATCTGTTGGTTTTTTCATTCCTCTCTAGTCGTGCTTTTTAAGTCAAAATCGTGATAGTTTCTGCTGGCATGCTTTCAAGTCAAAATTCCATTTCTTTCTCGTATGGTATGCTCTTAAGTCGACATCATTTTCGTTTCTCTTCGTTTTCGGGTCACAGGTTGTGGTTCCCTCGGTGTGGGGGGGAAGGGGTAACTCCGCCTTTACTTCTTTTTGGCGCTTATTGGTTCTTCTTTACCCAATGGCATCATTCCACATTTAGCAAGACCCAGCTCAGCCCCTGTGGTATGGCATCCCTAAATTTATAGTCTTCTGACCTTTAGGTTCAGGTCGTAATAAATTTTGGTGCCAGCCAGACTACAAGTTTTGTCTGCTGTTCAGGCCACTATAAATTTCTGAATAAAAGTGTCTCATCAAATGTGAGAACTGCTTCTGGTCTCACAGTTTCCTTTAAAAAAACAGGCAGGTTCCCTTAAAAACAGGCAGGTTTCTTTTTCCTGAATCGGACCAAAACTTAATCAGCACATCCACATTTGTCTTATTTAACAAATTTTGTAAAATTTGGTCAATTAGTTTTTCCGCTAGATTAGAAACATACAATTTTTCGGGCCGTTTCGTAAAAGAGGGAAAGGTTTCCTTTCCCGAATCGTACCAAAATTTAATCAGCGCAAGGGCAATCAGCAGTTTTCTTATCTACCAAATATTGCAAAATTTGGTTAATTAGTTCAAAGCTAGAGTGGATATATACAATTTTTGTGGGCTATTTCGCAAAAAAGAGCAGGTTCCTTTTTTCCCGCACCAAATTGTACCAAAATCTAATTAACACGAGGGTAACCTACAAGTGACGTGCTTGCCTACCAAATGTCATGAAATTTGGTCAGTTAATTTTTGAGTTAGAGTGGATACATACATTGCACAGACAGACACACAGACAGACGTCATGCTAAAAATAGTTTTTCATATTTTAGGGAGAGAAGTCATCACTCTTATTATTACTTTCCCTGTGTAGAGATTGGTATCATGTCGAAAATCACAACTCGAGTTTTCGACGGATCTACCCGTTTCAAGACTTCTAGAATACGAAAAAACAATTTTTAGCGTGACGTCTGTATGTGTGTGTGTGTGTTTGAGTGTGTGTCTGTCTGTCTGACGGTTCGTCTGTGCAGATTTTGTATCCATATTACGCTTGTATTATTTTGTATTATTACGCTTCGCCAATGAATGAGACAACAATTACTATGCAATCGTTGAAATCCTCAACCAAGTATCAGACAAGCCACTTTCTGTCATTTTCCAGACAATCTAATACCCGATGCGATTAGCCAACTCATTTCAATGTCGTCTTAATTAAAATGGTTTACTGGTTGATTAATTTTGAAACCCTAGGTGCTGTCTAACTGTCACAAATTGAGCGTAATTGTGAAGTGGAATACTCACCACGTATTTATATGCAAACTAAAGGGTACAGTTGCAGTTAATAGTTATCGAATGGAATGAATTGTTTTCCTTTAACAGCTATCCTCCATTCAAGAATTTGTGTTCTGGCATGAATTAACATAATTTTAGAAGTTTAAATTTCTGACTGTGTGGCAGTCTTGAATCTGTGCGGTTAGAAATTAGGTATTTTGTAATCCTGTTAGAAAGTTATATAGATAGCTCAGGTAATATGGAATTGAATTTTTGTATTCCTTTATGGTTAAATGTTATACTACAATTACCTTAAATACTTTTGTATTTAAAAATTTATTTATTTTCAGCAGGTTCTTTCGTTTTACATGAAACTACACACACACACACACACACACACACATATATATACATATATATATATATATATACTAGCAGCATACCCGTTCTTCGTACGGAGTATATAATATAAAGAATCTTATAATTCGCAATCAGGTGCAAATTCTTAAAATATTAAATGTATTGCTTCTAAAAAGAAGTTTAAGAATATATGTTCTCACTATGCAAAATTATCTTCACGGGCAGATCTGAAGAATTAAATATCCTGGTCCTTTTTGTAAGCAAATTTACAAAAAAAAGGTATTGAATCAATATACGCAAACCCCGTACTACTTATATTGTCGCAGATTAGAAAATATGCCAGTGTGTTAGTAGAAGATTACCCGTATTACCATATAAGTCTCAAAAATATTTGCCAAAATAAAAGAGATGACGTAATAAATTGAAAATATTAATAATCCTCGTACTCTTTACACCAGAAGGTCGTAATTGATTCCAATATATGCCAATATATATCAAAACATATACCAATATACCTGTACTACTTATATCCTCTTAGATTAGAAGATACACCTGTGCATTTGTAGAAGATTACTCGTACAACGTACAATATTTGAGTTTAAGCAATTTTTGTCGTAATAAAACAATTGCATAATAACTTGAAAATATCAATATTCTCTGAATCAATAATCCACGGAAATATCAATAAAAATAATGTTTAAACCTGAAGACCGTAATTGATATTATCCAGTCAAAAATGCTATAAGAAATAACAAATCGTTCTTTTCTAAAATATATTTTTATATCCATTTATTTATTATTCAAATCGAAAAAATAATTATTAAAATTAACAGACAGATTTAATTTAATTGCGTTTCTGAATAACATGATATAAGATAGAATCTGCCCCATAAACTGCGAAATTAAATAACCATTTTGATTTCTTTATACTTTTCATTGTTCAGTAAAAGCTTATTTAAAATAAACCATGGAGATAGATTTCCCATTTAAATCATGTTTCAAACAATTCATGTTTTCAGAAAGTGACTAATTAGCGCAAAAAATCTCCCATCAAACTCAGAGATTAAATTTTAATTCACTTTCAAACTATTTTCAAGCTTTTCGTTTGGATAAATCACGGAGTTAGAGAGTGAAACTCCTAAGAAAAAGTTTCGTTTTTCATTAATATCTCGACAACCCCTGGTCTTAGATACTCGAAACTTGGACTAAATTTATGTGGGTCTATTTCAAGGCTATCCACAAAATTTCATCAAATTCGGTTTAGCCGTTCTCACGTGATGACGGGACAAACAGACAGACAGACAGACAGATTTTCAATTATATATATATATATATATATATATATATATATATATATATATATATATATATATATATATATATATATATATATATCTTATAAAAGACGACAATCCATAGAATATTATAAAAGGTGAAATGTAGTATACACACACACACACACACACACACACATATATATATATATATATATAAACAGTCATTTTAAAAATTTACTCTATGATTTGCTCATTACCAGAAGTAAAAGTCTTAATTTTTATTTATACGTCACGAACTTAAATTTTAATGACGAATCAAACAATATACTAAAATAAACGAATATTGTACCTTGAATTTCACTAATTCTGTCTTAAATAATTTGAAGATAAATAATTTTTTAAAATCGGTTTCCAATTACTTTCCAGTCAAACATTAAAATCCTAAAATTGCATATAAATATGATAAACAGTTTGGACGTTATATTTTCAATTATAATCAAATTGTCAAATCAATAGATATTAATCAAAATTATGAATTGGATAAATAGACTTACTGCCATTGTCATTTAGATAAATACAAAGACTATGTAGATAAACATCATGGATATGTTATATTATAACCGGATCATTATGTTATAACCGGATCAACCATATGTTATAACCGGAAATCTAAATATTATTAATTATGATGTACTAAGATCACTGATGTTACTTGGTACTAAGTACCGTATACCTACTAAATTTAAACAGAAATTAATTTGTAAAGATTTATTTCTTGACTTAAATAAATTTATCTATAAAATCTAGCTATAAATATCAAATCCCTGTTGAAGCCTTCAAACCCTGGAGTGTCTAGGTCAATATTTAAATCACTATATATATATAATCAGAAAATTAATAAATCGTATAAACTTGATTCAATTAAAAAGGATATTAAATAAATTTAAAATGATTTTGTCATTACTTATGTCGATAAGGCTAGTAGTAACTACTCAATCATTTGTAAATATTACTATATAAGTACCCTCCAGTCACACTTACTTAATAATCAAATCTATAATTTACATAATACTAACTTTAAAATTTTAGCCAATAGAATATCAGCTAAATATAAGCAAATCCATCTAAAAATAGTTGTAATAACATTCCGTATATTGTTTTAGTACCCAAGTTTCATACATCCCCTGTTGCTTTTCGAACTGTTACTAGTGGGCATAATTCCTACTTTACTAATGCTGGTAAATTATTATTAAAAATATTACATGAAGTATCCTTGTCAGATGAAATCTCTAATAATTGTCATATTGTGAAAATCAGTTTTGAATTAGTTAAGAAATTAAAAACTCTTACTAATATTCATAGTATTTATACTTATGATTTCAAAGATTTGTTTAATAATTTTGATATAGATGATCTGCATAGAATTATTTTTGGAATTTTTGAAAAATATAATGTCAACCTAAAATATTCAAATTTTCTTTTAAAAAATTACTTAATTTCACTCTTTATGAGAATTATATTCAACATGGTGGTACTTTTGTTAAACAGCTGTTTGGTATCCCACAAGGTTTGTCTGCTTCATCATTGTTAGCTAATCTGTATTTATTTTTCTATGAAAAGAACATTAACCCAAGCTTGCATAATATGCATATGTTTAGATATTTAGATGACATATTATGTGTATCCCTTAATAGTATCTCTATAATAATTAACTTTTATCCTAATACTTTACAATTAAATGCAAGTAATAATGACTCGAATGTTGCAAACTTTTTAGATTTAAATGTAAATTTACAAAATTGTAATATGGTTATAAACTTGTATGATAAATGACAGGATTTTAAATTTAATCCATCAAAAATGCAACGTTTTGACTTTTGTTTGCATATATCTGTTTTTAGAAATATTATAATAAACCAGGCTCTTAGAATCAATAAAATTTGCGTTGGAAATTGTAAATTAGCACATTTTAGGGAATTATTGAGTACAGCGACTAATAATGCATATCCTCCCAAGTTCGTTATTAAAATTATCAACTCAGTGTATCAACTTCTACTCGATAACATCCAAGAAAACTTTCCAAATTCTAGTGGCTAACATGAAACATGTATATATATATATATATATATATATATATATATATATATATATATATATATATATATATATATATATATATATATATATAATTATTTAATTATTATATAAATAAATAAAAATGAAAAATAATAAAATAAGTTTAAATAAATTAGAAAAATCAAAAAAACGGAAAATAAGATGCATTAATATTAATGATTTGAAATTGTTTCGCTAAAATTGAAACTTTAGCAAGTTTTGAAACTACGATTTAAGAGACCTTATAATGGTGTATAGTGGCATTCTCGTTTATCCATTTTTTCTATGAATTACTTGTTTAGTAAGAATTTTCATCTTTGCTTCATGTTCATATTCTGAATTGCTTATACGGGTAAATGTCCGGTCTCCTGTTCTGACTCACTAGACGGGTCTGGGAGTATTACTGTGAACGTTCGTACTGCTTTCCTGGTTGTAGTCTAAGTTGCCTGTAGTCTGAGTTTGAGTATTTATAGTAATGCACTATTGCTCAATCTGAAACAGGCATTTATTTGGGTTAATTAGAATTAAATACTCAGATCTGAAGACGAATTTAATTCTGACTAATCATTGAATTTTGATCGGTGCTGTGCTTTTCTCTTATAGGCATTATGCCGAGATTTTGCTTCTATGGTGATGTTAATATTACTTGAATTTTTTATTATTACATTTATATATATATATATATATATATATATATATATATATATATATATATATATATATATATATATATATATATATATATATTTATGTATATATTTATATATATATTTATTTATATATATATATATATATATATATATATATATATATATATATATATATATATATATATGGATAGATAGATAGATAGATAGATAGATATTGGAATTTTCTTCTTACGTTTCTGCTTACGAAGGTGATACGTTTCAAACATCTCTAAGCTCGAATCGACTGTTTTAAGGAGATGTGTGTGTGTGTATGTTTGTGTTTTTATTGTAAGTATGTGTGTGTGTGTATTGTAAGTATGTGTGTGTGTGCGTGTGTGTGTGTCTGTGAGATTGTGAAAACGATATCTCATGAACGAATGAAGCGTTTCGAAAGAAATTTGGTATAAACATTACAATCCGAGAATACTGAAAGCCAATTGATTTTAAACGTAATCGAATGTTCAGAACATCCCTAAATATTTCGAAGGAAATTTTGAAAAATTCCTCTATATATCAAAGCTTTCAATAATGTTGGGTAAATAATCATCTCTTATGCAATTATTCATTAGAAAAATATTGACACAAACTTTAAAACGTTTGTACGAATCGTTCTTGAGATATTGCACGTTTTCAAGAAAAAAAATTGGAAAAAGTATTAACTATTATGAAATGCGTTCATTTGTCCTATGAAATATTACGCGATAAATTTTTTAACTATATTCTTGTGGATCTCGTTCATTTCATTCATGTGAAAAGATAGTTTGAGTAACAGTTTTGTATTTTGACTACTAATGATTCGCCACTAATTATATATAAGTAATGCCCTTCTCTTAGTCTTTCTGTAACGCTTGTTGTTAAATCTGGAGAATTTGGTTAACTTAGCGTCACTTTTGCAATTTTAACTATACGTTTGTCAATTTGGAACAAACTATAGCTAAGTTGGCGATATTTGGATAAATTAGTCACCAAATTCTCCGGATTTATCAACAAGCGTTACAGAAAGACTGACAGAATGACATTACTTATATATAAGTGATTAGTGGCGATTTCAATAATTAATTCATTATTTGACGTCAGTTTCATTAACTTACCGTCACTTTTGCAATTTTAAATATACGTTTGTCAATCTGGGACAAAATATAACTAAGTTGGCGATATTTGGATAAATTAGTTTATTTGACGTTATAAATTACATTATTGAAATCGCCACTAATTACTTATATATAAGTAATGCCATTCTCTCAGTCTTTCTGTAACGCTTTCTGATAAATCCGGATAATTTGGTGACTAATTTATCCAAATATCGCCAACTTGGTTATATTTTGTTCCAGATTGACAAAAGTATAGTTAAAATTGCAAATCCGGATAATTTGGTGACTAATTTATCCAAATATCGCCAACTTGGTTATATTTTGTTCCAGATTGACAAAAGTATAGTTAAAATTGCGAAAGTGACGCTAAGTTAATGAAACTGACTTCAAATAATGAATAATTATTGAAATCGCCACTAATTACTTATATATAAGTAATGCCATTCTCTCAGTCTTTCTATAACGCTTGTTGATAAATCCGGAGAATTTGGTGACTAATTTATCTAAACATCGCCAACTTAGTTATATTTTGTTCCAGATTGACAAACGTATAGTTAAAATTGCAAAAGTGACGCTAAGTTAATGAAATTGACGTCAAATAATGAATTAATTATTGAAATGTATAGTACTATACTGTTTATTACGGATGTTATCAATATTGATAATTGTCAATTCAGAGTTTAGTGAAATATAAGTTAATTGGCTATTTTGAAATAGTTTTACATGTTATCATCCGGAAAAGCGCCAAATGTACAATTTAACATTAAATACATTGTGCCACATATCTTAATCATCATTCTTTTATTCTGAAAGAAGTAAATTCATTGCATTATATAAGGAAAGTCATGTGCTGTACTCATCAAATTTTTGCAATGGGATTGCGATTCTAACTATGAGAATACCTCCTACAGGCGGATTCTGTGAGTATATTGTATAACTGAGTTTTAGTGAAATAAAAATAAGCAATAACACATATTAAACATAAAATTGAGTTCCATTTTGCACCGTTAACTTAAATGTTAACTTTATTTGTTCTAATACAACAAAATAATTTCTTTTGCTATAGTCGTTAAATATTTAAAGAAAAAAAAAACGATAAATGATATGGAAATAGTTTAGTTTAAATATTTTAATATTTCATTTAAATGAGCAAAGAAATGTCGTTTAATGATGTTATGAATATTAAAATATTTTAATGAATATATTCTTTACAGTTTAGAGCAAAAAATGTTTTCTTATTACAATATAACTAAATTATTAATAAACTAATTGAATTATTGATAAACTAACTGAATAATGTTTCCATACTTGCATGATTACACCCTTCCCCCCCCCTCTCTCTCTCTTTTGAAGAAGTCTGTTTCACGACAATAGATTACGAAAAAATAAATATCGGGAACAGATGTCAATTTAATATTCATAATGAACAATCCGGCAGAACTGTTTACAAAACAGAATTAATAAATTCTCTGAATAGAAAAATATGAAAAAGATGACCTGAAGTAATTATACGCTTGATTTTGTTCTGAGACGACACAAAACCTAATAAGGATTATTGGACTTTTTTAGAAAGTTTCAGAAAAGAAAAATTTTTGGAATGAAATAAATATAGTACAGAGCGACATCTGTGAGTGAGTAAGATAAAGTGGAACTTTATCTTAAAATAATTTATTATATAAAATAACTTATTATTTAAAATAACTTATTATTTAAAATAACTTATTATTTAAAATAACTTATTATTTAAAATAACTTATTATTTAAAATAACTTATTATTTAAAATAACTTATCTTAAAATAATTTATTATTCAACTTGTACTTTGACGATATTCTACAGCCGATTGTTCTGCCTTCGTTGTCAAGCTGCCCAAGTTTTATTTACCAATAAGACAACGCTCAACCACATACTGCACGACTTTCTCAACAATGTTTTCGAGGATTTAATATATTCTTTGGTTATCCAGGTCCTCAGACCTATTACCAATAAATCGCGTCTGGTACATGTTGGAACAGCAATAGCAGCCTTCTCAGAATACCACTGAATTAGCTGACCAGTCGCAACATTTGTGACAGAACCTTCCACAGAGGGCATAAGCAAATTAATGACTCTATGACGCACTGAATATCGACTTGTACAGTTGCTAGGGGATGATTTACCACTTATTATTCAAATATCATCTTTTTGTTGCTACCATTTCTTAAACATTTTTGGCTCGCAAATTGTAATCATTTATGTACCTCCTCAAACGGTACATTCATGACGAGTTTCACGGCTGCAGCTCAATTTCTGATGGGTGCATAAATCTTTTTGCAACAGAGTGTATTAACAAATAGTTTCTTGTGACCTTATTGTACAGCTAAATAGATAGGAAATACATCTTGTTATAGCCATTAATGGAGAAAGAGAATGAAAAATGATATGGAAATAGTTTTTTTAACACTTTACAAAAAAGTTGAAAAGTGTTTATGACTTTGTTCATTCTGTCTGTCTGTCTGTCTATCCGTTAGCACGATAACTGCCGTAAAAATGACTTAATCAAAATGAAATTTTGGTATGTTGTTCAGACGGTCTGTAGGACCTATGGGAATATAAATGAACAATATCACCCAATTAGTTTTGGATTGAACCCGGGTTGAAAAAATGAAATACATTGAGCCCTAAGGAACCTAATTTTTCAAACATTTTTTTAAGCAAATTTAAAATTCACAAATTGCTTCGAAAATTTTAGGTAATATTCAAATTGTTCCATAAAATATATAAAAAAAAATTCAGCGAAATATATTCAGTAGTTTTTTAAATAAAAATTAAAATAATAATTACACCTCTTATATGAAGCGATCACGTGACCATGATATGAAAAGATCACATGACCCACATCAAAATTATAAATGGCATCCATCCATCTTGTCTCAAAATCGAGATTTCTTAAGTTCTTTTTAATTCATATTGAGTGTTATATCCGTCCTAAAAGCACTTTATTTTTGCTTAAATTCTGTGCATCTACATACTGAAACAACGCAATTACAATATATTTGAGTTTAAATGATCATCCAAATTTGATTATTTCTACAACGAAGCCTAATTTTCATTTATGTAAAATGTAAACAGCAAAATATGTAGAATAAGTTGTATTAGAATTGCTGTATTTCTTTAACACAAAATTATTTAGCTCATGGAATCTGCATAGCTGATATGAATGAAATATTCTTTGATTTTACAAAGAGAAGGACGATTTTTTTCGATGAAGTTTTAAGCATAGAGTTTAATTACTTGTAGCTCCATGGTCTTAATTTTTAAATAAAATAAATTATTATAGTATTGTGATGAATGAAATGAATGGGAAAATGTTATGAATCAAATGCTGTTTTTATAGAGAGATCCAGGCGTGTTATTTTTTCTATGACGTCATTTGAATGAATTTCAGTTGTTTTCGATGAAGTTTTCAAATATAGTAAATTATCGTTGTATTATGATAGTTTTAAAAATATTACCGAGGAATGTATCGTATTTTAGAGATGTTTGAACCAGGCAATTTATATTTCAATGACGTCATTTGAATGAAGTTCATTTTTTTCGATGAAGGTTTAATTTTTCAAATATAATAAATTAATGTAGTATTGTGATAAGTTTTAAAATATTACTGAGGAATGTATTGCATTTTAGACTTGTTTAAATAAAATTGTATTGAAGTTGGAAAGTGTTTCATAATCAATACTTTAAGCATGATTGATCTTTCTTGTTTAAATATTTTAACATGTTATTTAAATGAAAAATGAAATATCGATGAATGATGTCATGAATATTATAAAATATTGATGAATAGATTTTCCACATTTTAGAACAAAAAATGCTTTCTTAGTACAAAAGGAAAGAGAAACAAATATCCCAGGTTCATAATAATTCGATGTATATTGTCATTCTATCTCAGAAATGCATTGAGAAAAAGCAGATTATTAAGAATAAGGAGCATATGTAAATTTATTATTCATATTGAACAATCAGGAAGAACAGTTTATGAAACGGAATTAAAAAAATGCCCTGAATAGAAAAATATGAGATGAACTGAAAAAATAGCAACATGTGCATTCTTTTCTTTACGTTTCCAGACGACGAATATAATTAAGTTCATTGTAGTTTTCAGAATGCTTTTGTAAAGGAAAATTTGTAAAATGAAATAAAAAAAAATATCTGCTGTGGGTAGTACATGACTTTCCCTACAGCCTCATATTAATTTTCGCCATATTTCTTTAATGATTCATTATATTGGGTTTAATTGCACAAAATAACACGAATAATTATTTGAAATGACACTGAATTTACACTTTTAATTCAACTTTTGTTTTCAATTGGTAATTGGACGTAATTTCAAAGGCGGCGTAGCAAAAATGCGAAAAAACTAAAATAGCTCTAGAACGGCTAGCCTTAGAGTAGTGGGGTTGGTCCTATTCTTTTCATCATCAAAAATTACATATAAAACAAGCATTTAATTATTGACACATTTGAGCATATGTAGTCTTTTATTTTACATTAGCGTGCCATTCCGCAATAAAAGGCAGGGATATTTTTCTCGAATCGTGCCAGAATCAAATCAGCCCCAGTGTCAGCCACAAATTACTAATTTACCAAGTTTTTTGAAATTTCGTCAATTACAGATTTTAGCAAGAGTAGATTTTTGCGATTATTTACGTCCCCCCCACCAAAAAAAAAAACTGATGTGAGCAGCACATGACTTTCCTTATATAATGCAATGATTTTAATACTTATACAGTAAAAAAAAAATCTGATGTGGGCAACATATGACTTTCCTTATATATTGTAATGAATTTACTACTTTTACAGTAAAAAAATAGGTTTTTCTTACAGTAGATACTAATATTCTTTCCAAGATATTGAATTTTCGACAATGAGTCGTCATTTTCATTGATTTAGCGTTATTTTTATCCATTTGGCGAGATTTTCGTTAATTTGGCAACATTTAAAAAAGTCGCCAAGTTGGCGACATTCCGTCAAATTCGCCGCCAAAATTTCGCCAAGCGTTATGGACAAAGAAATAAGTTGTTCTTACAGCAGATAAATGACAATTGGCATTCAAATACAAAAGTATTACTCAACGTATCTTCTTTTATGAATGGAACGAAGTAGATTCACGAGAATGATGTCACCCAATTTATCGAATGATATTACATATGAAAAGTGAACATGTTTCTCAATAGGATTTTTTTTTCTATTTTATATGACTTTTTGATAATTTTTTTGAAAAATGTGCAATATCTCGAGAACAGTTCATGTTAGCGTTCTAAAATTTATGTCAATCGTTTTCTAATGAAAAATTACATAAGAAATGTCTATTTACGTAACTTTATTAGTGGTTTTGATTGTTTGACGATTTTTTCAAAATTTCATTCGAAAATTTAGGGGGGGTTCTGAACATTCGATTGTGTATAAAAACAATAGGCTTCCAGTGTTTACGGATTGTGATTTTTGTACCAAATTTGGTTCGAATCGGTCCATTCATTCGTCAGTTATCGTCTCCACAGACCCACTGACACATACACACACATACTTTCACACACACACACACACACACACATACTTTCACACACACACACACACACACACAGACATCACTTCAAAAATGTTTGATTCGTGATCAGGGATGCTTGAAACGTGCTCTCCCGTCGAAAACTCGAATTCGAATTTTCGACCCCGTCACAATACTTTCCTTATATATTATGCATATAAGGAAAGTAAAGAGATTATTCTTATAGTAGATATTTATATTCTTTCCAAGATATTGAATTTTTGTCAATTAGTCGTCATTTTTATTGATTTAGGCGTCATTTTTGTCCATTTGGTGGAGATTTTGGCGAGATTTCGTTAATTTAGCAACATTTAAAAAGTCGCCAAGTTGGCGACATTCCACCAAATTCGCCGCCAAAATCTCGCCAAGCGTTATGGATGGAGACATAAGACGTTACACCAGATAAATGACTATTGGCTTTCAAATACAAAAGTATTACTCAAAGTATATTTTTTCATGAATGGAACGAGCTAGATCCAAGAGAGTGATGTCACCAAATTTATCGCACGATGTTACATATGAGAAGTGAAGATGTTTCTCAATAGGCAATATTTTTTTTATATTTTATGATTTTTTGATAACTTTTTAAAAAATGTACAATGTCTCGAGAACAGTTTATGCTAGCATTCTAAAATTTACGTCAATCGTTTTCTAATGAAAAATTACATAAGAAACGTCTATTTGCGTAACTTTATAAGAAGTTTCGATTTTTTAATGATTTTTTCAAAATTTCACTCGAAAATTTATGGAGGTTCTGAACATTAGGTTGCGAATAAAGACAATAGGCTTCCAGTATTCCCAGATTGTAATTTTTATACCAAATTTCATTCAAATCGGTACATTCGTTCGTGAGTTATCATCTCCACAGACTCAGTGACACACACACACACGCACAAACATCACCTCAAAAATGTTCGATTCGTGATCAGGGATTCTTGAAACGTGCTGTTCCGTCGAAAACTCAAATTCGTATTTTCTACCCCGTCACAATAATTTCCTTATATATTATTGTATATAAGGAAAGTAAAAAGGCATGTTCTTTCATCTCAAATCGTACCAAAATCTAATCAGCACCAAGGTAATTCACAATTGACTACCTATAAAATATAATATTAAAAATATAATCAATTAATGTTGAGTTAAGGTGGATACATAATTACACAGACAATATGTTATAATTTGTGCATTTTTACTTTCCTTATATACATAATGTATAAGGAAAGTATTGTGACGGTGTCGAAAATTCGAATTCGAGTTTTCGACGGGAGAGCACGTTTCAAGCATCCCTGATCACGAATCGAACATTTTTGAAGTGATGTCTGTGTGTGTGTGTGTGTGTGTCTGTGTGTGTGTGTGTGTGTGTGTGTGTGTGTGTGTGTGTGTGTGTGTGTGTGTGTCAGTGGGTCTGTGGAGACGATAACTGACGAACGAATGGACCGATTCGAACGAAATTTGGTACAAAAATCGCAATCCGTAAACACTGGAAGCCTATTGCTTTTATATGCAATCGAATGTTCAGAACCCCCCCTAAATTTTCGAATGAAATTTTGAAAAAATCGTTAAAAAATCAAAACCACTAATAAAGTTACGCAAACAGACATTTCTTATGTAATTTTTCATTAGAAAACGATTGGCGTAAATTTTAGAACGCTAACATGAACCGTTCTCGAGATATTGCACATTTTTCAAAAAAATTATCAAAAAGTCATATAAAATAAATTAAAAATATTTCCTATTGAGAAACATGTTCACTTTTCATATGTAATACCATGCGATAAATTGAGTGACATCATTCTCGTGGATCTAGCTCGTTCCATTCATGAAAAAAGATACTTTGAATAATACTTTTGTATTTGAGCGCCAATAGTCATTTATCTGCTGTAAGAATAACTTATTTCTTAGTGCATAACGCTTGGCGAGATTTTGGCGACGAATTTGGCGGAATGTCGCCAGCTTAGCGACTTTTTTGAAATATTGCCAAATTAACGAAAATCCCGCCAAATGGATAAAAATGAAGCTAAATCAATGAAAATGACGACTAATTATCGAAAATTCAATATCTTGGAAAAACTATTAGTATCTACTATAAGAAAAACCTATTTTTTTACTGTAAAAGTAGCAAATTCATCACATTATATAAGGAAAGTCATGTGTTGCCCACATCAGATTTTTTTAATAACGAACAAAGCCGAGTATATCTGTTATTACAATATATTTGCAGCTATAACTAAAGTATGACGCATTTTCAATATAGTATCGAAAATGTGTTGGACTTATAACACCATTATACGAAATCTGGATATTTAGAAGAGCATACTATAAATGCACGGATTTTCGTCGTGGAGTATTATCCGGCACTGAACGCATATTTACACTGTCAGGTGTTTTGATCCTTATTAGGTATAATCAGAGAACATCTCGAAATAAAGTGTTTCGGCGGCAATTACGCAGCGAATCATTCAATTGAAGTATGCCAGCTGGATTACAGCCATCATTAAATGAATGGATTGATCATTAGAATTAATGTTGCATTAAACATATACTCTATGCAGTAGTTCTGTTAAATTATTTTTACTTGTATTACTGTTCTAACTGAATGCCTATTCTTTGTATGGAATATATAGGGTCAAAATATATAGGTTCGAAAAGTTGTAAAGAACCTAGGTGGAATATATAGGTTCGAAAAGTTGTAAAGAACCTAGGTGGAATATATAGGTTCGAAAAGTTGTAAAGAACCTAGGTGGAATATATAGATTAGAAAAGTTGTAAAGAACCTAGGTGGAATATATAGGTTCGAAAAGTTGTAAAGAACCTAGGTGGAATATATAGGTTCGAAAAGTTGTAAAGAACCTAGGTGGAATATATAGGTTCGAAAAGTTGTAAAGAACCTAGGTGGAATATATAGGTTCGAAAAGTTGTAAAGAACCTAGATAGAATATATAGATTAGAAAAGTTGTAAAGAACCTAGGTGGAATATATAGGTTCGAAAAGTTGTAAAGAACCTAGGTGGAATATATAGGTTCGAAAAGTTGTAAAGAACCTAGGTGGAATATATAGGTTCGAAAAGTTGTAAAGAACCTAGGTGGAATATATAGATTAGAAAAGTTGTAAAGAACCTAGCTGTCTCAACCGGGATTCGAATCACTGATCTTTGTACTGGCAGCCGACGCTTTACCGTAAGATACTGGACGGAAATCTTGTCGTCGAAGTGGACCCTTTATTCCCCACTCTCAGATTGACGTGCAACTGACAATATGATTGACCATCTTCTGCTATATTTACCTCAGGATAGCCTTCTGATGTCACCTTTATCCTGCGTAGTCGTTAACCTCCAGATTTGGAAACGGCGTCCATATACCAGAGTTCACTGAATCCGCGCTAGTCGTACTAGAGTCATTTTCAGATCTCCGATATTTTTTCACTAGGCGGAAGTTGATTTGTTTGGAGTTGATTTGTTCGGGCGCCATTGTAAAGTACCTTGCTGTTTCAACCGAGAATTGAACTACGGATCTTTGTACTGGCCAGCCGAAGCTCTACGTTTGAGATACTGGGATGGAAATACAAGCTCTTATCGTCCAAGTGTGGTGAGGTGAATTTTACATAAATACACCATACTGCCCCCCAGTTGGACCTGTAAAAGTATAGCGGGATCTGAAAGGATCATAGTGCACTTGCGTTTCACTAAAATAACCAGCCGATTTCGTGGCCACCAACACTTTTATTAAACACATAAAATATTCAACATTGATAATAATGATAATATAATAAACGCAGTTACACTGCACTGAAATCTACCGAGCTTGACCTCGGGGTGTACGGGCTAATTAATATATTTGCTATTAAATTTCTCATTAATTTTTTAAATGCAAGTTGTGCAGCGCGGGAAATTTCCACAGCTTAAATTTTGCACTGACACTTTGATTATATTAACACACAAATAATACATTACATTATAATTGAACTTAAATATCACGGTACCTCCTCTCAGATGAGATGCCTTGTAATCAACCATGGGATAATTCACAGTCTAAGAGGTCCCTGGCATTCAATAAAACACAGTTCGTAAGGATGCACGGTTTATTAGGGATATCGCTGAATTCTGGATACCATCGCTTATTATCACGGATTCGGTGATCACAGTTCGCTACACTCTCCTTATTCCAATTGGCGGTTTGGCTTAGCGATTCTTTGAGATCTAGGAACTACTTGCAGGCCGCTGCCGATTTGGGTGGCATCCCACATGAACTTTACGCTGGCAGTCCTCACACATGCCGTACCGATGACGGTTGAAGCACTCAGCTGACGAGTGACGTGTGCTGCATAGAGGCCCAAGGTTGCAACCTCGCAAACACTCCACGCATGTCGACTCGGTCGGGAGATGAGATCAACACTGCTGTCGAGTACCGTTCTTGCAGTACACACAGTCGACACGGCTTAAATATAGTGTAAGGGTCCAAAGGGTAGCCCACACTACGCCGTTTACTTTCAGAGCTGTGTGGTACTGCGTATCAAAAGTGGCGAAGTCCTCGCTGTTCCTATGACCCCCCCACGACCCGATGGACTCAACTCTCGGTCTGGCTCTGCCCTAGCTCGATTTGGCTTAGAGCGGCCATAAACTTGGTTGGATGAAAGGTTGCCGGACTACGAGCTACACCTGAGTGTAAGTGGTCGCAACGGGTTAAAAAGGCTTTGGTTCCGTGCTGTATGCATCTGGCTGCCGCTAGAGAGGGGCAACGAACACCGTGCCTAAAACTGCATCGAAATGCATATCGGACCGGGCTTCGAAAGCAAGTGCACATATACTTGGAGACCTACTCTCAAGATGTCAGAAAGGAGTCTGATTTTACATTTTAAAGTTGAGTCCTTTCAGATTTTGAAGAGAGAGGAAAAAAAAATTAGGGTGGAAGTCACCTCTCTTATTCTATATATCAGTTCTGTGCGAAAAAAGGGCGGTTCTAATTTCGACTAATTTTATTGGCTTGCTAAGTGACGCTCATTTCTTATGCGCTCCAATAGAAAATGATGACCGGAGGGATTCCCACAGCCGAGAGGTCCTGGACCGGGCCTCGATGTGAGCAACACCTGACAGGGGCTATAAATTTCTAGAGATTTGTATTTTTACAATTTGACATTTGTTACAAGTTACTTTTATGAACATTTACAACCAGTGTCATGTTACCTTACACCTTTCTGGTAGGTCGGACGGTCTGGGTCTCAACAACAACAACAACAACAACCAGTGTCATGTGCATTCAAACCATGGCGTCACACAGTCCCATCCTACCTGTGAGGAGGCATCGCTACAGCAATATACCATACACAATACTTACATTGAGTAATTGCTACTCCCGCCCCCTTTCATTCCTGGGGCTAACCCGGGGCATGAAAAGTATTTTCATTTCATGCAAATAAATGAGCAATTAAATGTTATGCTTCAAAAACACTAAGTAGACTCTGTAAAGTACTAGAGTTATTTAAAGTCAGCGTATATGTTTTATGCAGGTGCATAGGAAACTTCAAAGGCGCAACACGATGAGGCAACTTTGGGGTCGAGGTGGGAGGTGACCCCTTTTTTATCGGGTAGGGGTGGCTATCTCGCTTCATGTTAGAGATAGCGAATTATAAAGTTGTAGAGCGTAGCAAAAATAGCACAAAGCACTCTCAATTTTAGTGTGTACGAATTAATATCTTGAAATCAATAAAAGCATTTGTTTAAAGTACAATGTAGAAGATTTGAAAGTATGTTACTGAAAGTTTCAGGGGAATCAGTTGTCTCCGTAATGGGGAGTAAATTTTCTTATATATATATATATATATATATACAAAAAATAATACTTTGGTAGACGATAATTGCTTGAATTTTTCAGAAATGAAGCTGGAAGTTTTATGAATGCCTGTAATTGTGGTTTTTCTTATCAATTTAAATAATAAATGAATGACAAATCATTAGATTTTAAACGCCATTTTATTAAATCATCCATTAGACGTACATATAATTTAAAAGCCAGAGCGCTTGTGGGTATCATCATACCTTTCCTCATTGGCGTTAAATAAAAAATCATGCCAACATGCTTAAATACTACCCACTACCGGCACGTTGAATTTGTATATTACAAAATTGGCATCACTGCTAAACACGTTTAATACATCCACACAAAATCACCACAAACCGATGTGTGGATGTATTAAATTTATGTATTATTAGGTATTATTATGTATGTGTGGATGCATTATTTTGTGTGGATGTATTAAACGTGTTTATTAGTGATGTCAATTTTGTAATATGCAAATTCAACTTGCTGGTAGTGGATAGTATATAACCAGGTTGGCATGATTTCTTATTTAACGCCACTGAGGAAGGGTAAGATGATACCCAAAAGCGCCCTGGCCTTTAAATTATATGTACGTCTGACGGATGTTTTAATAAAATGACGTTTTAAATATAATGATTTGTCATTCATTTATTATTTAAATCGATTTGAAGATATGATGTGTCGCCGCCATTAGTATTAGTATATATACTTTTCTTATGAGTTTGCCAATATTATCAACAAAGCAGGTGAACAAAATGAGCAAAGGTTTCAGAATGTTTTACGGTGTATAGATAGAAATTCCCTGTTAGTGTGGTTTATAAAGCGATGAAAGAAAGTACTAAAGAAAGCAGATGGTGCACCTACCATATCGTTTTAAATATTTTCTGAAACATTGAAGTTTTAATGAAGTCTTTCTGCAGGCGTGATTTGATTTCGCTTATAACTGGAACTTTTCAGTAATTTCCAATTTCAGTATATTTTGAGAAAAAATGTGCTTACATTATACATTACATGTTGACAGATCCAGACATTTGCCTGATATAAAATATAATTATTTTTAAATCTTGTAGAAGGTTTTTCTCCTTTAAATTGCTCTAAGAGTAGGTAAAATGCGATATTTAATAATTTCAACAATATTCTACGTATTGTAGAAAAAATAAGGTGAATCAAAAAGGAGATCAAAGGTTTGCTATGAGCAAAGCGTAAGTCAGAATGCACCCAACGGCTGTTAAATAGAATTGTCTTGTGAAAATAAATAGTCCCCATGCAGTCAGTGCGAAAGCAGGCTCACTATTTTTTCTCCAAAATGCAGCAATCTTCCCCAGGGGAAGGTTTTCTCTGTATGCCAGAAACATTTCCAGAGCTTCTAAGTTGGACTTTTTCAATCTTTTGTCTGTTTCATTAACTCCTGAAGCCACCCAAGAGATTGCTGTTAAGGATGCAAAACAATACGCAAGCAAAGACAGATGTCCAACAGATATCACACCAGCGGTTGTGAAGATACGCAGCATGCAGAGGAGCATGCCTACAGTGTTGCTAGAGATAACTAAGAAAATAGGTAAGGACATGCTGGACTCTAAGTATTCCAAAGTAGAATAAATGCAATTATAATGATCAGATATCAGGTTAAAATTTGTGGAAAAGCTGATTTGTAAAGATATATTTGATAAACTCTGGTTAATGTGACGGGTTATAATCGTTTGCATTCGTCGACATTGGATTAGATACAATGCAGTAAATAAGCATGATAAAAAATAAGCCAAATTATAAAATATTACTATGCAAGTCACGCCTAAAATTCTCAAAGTATGCTTGTTGTAATCGGAAAACCAGAACATGTTGACAGACAGTGCTGTAATGATGTCTTCTTCGTAATCGTATAATCTGTTGAACAGAAGAAGAAAGTTTATTCCAAAAGCCGAAGAGACGCAAATTATCGCGAAACTGAAAGGCTGTGAAATTTGATGGGATTCTCCCAGCTGAGAAATTTTTGTGATAGCCACAGAAATTCCGTGTTTCGATCGCAGAAGAACGTACCACAGTAACAGAGCATTTAAAACGATGAACAAACTCGTAAAGTTGAATTTTAAAATACTCTTCGATTCGGTTCCACCAGAATGAAACCGCAGTGCTGTGAAAAGCATTAGCAAGATCCATCCAATTATTGCAAGCTTCCGACTAATCCACAGAATAATTCTTTTACTTCGAGTGTTATGTGATTCGCATACATCTATTCCCATGAGGTAGAACATCCAGTATAACACTTGAAAGGTGTATTTTATAGGTTTGTTCTCACTAGTTTTCGTAGAAGTTGGATCATTCATTATTTGTTTATTTTTAAACGATTTCAAACTTGTAAAAGTAAAAATTGAGATTTGTTTTCAGAAATGATAGGTTTCTTTTAACCTATTTCAGATTCCACCAGGGGTACATTTTATACACATGATATTACTGTAAGAAAATAATTTTCATTCTGAAATAATACAGTTGGACATTTCACAGATCTAATGCAGCTCTAATTTTATAGTAACAGTTTTCAGTGAATTGCAGATAAAAAGCAATTGAGTGATTTTAGAATGTATCCAATGTTGCGTTCTTTTTTACTTTTAATAAAATCAATATTTGTAGAAATGTTTTTTACTGCTAAAAGTAAACAATAATCTCGGAAGACTTCAATAATCACGGCATAATTCACTAAGCTCTGCAAACTTCAATAAGTTGGGCAAACTTCAATAAGTTCTGCAAACTTCAATAAGTTCGGCAAACTTCAAAAGGCTCTGCCAACTACAATAAGTTCTGCAAACTTCAATTTACCCGGCAAACTTCAATAAGCTCCACAAATTTCAATAAGCTCGGCAAATTTCAACACAAACTCGGCAAGTAAACAGTAATCAATAGTATTATGCGTAATAGAATGTTCACAATACCCTCATGTAGAAGTTATCACGCCTTGCTTCAGAAGTAACACAGCTGCAAAACGAAACGTAAAAAAAATGTTTTGACAAGCGATTTTAATTTATTAAATTCTCACAGTTAATGCAAATTATCTATCATTCATTTATATCTGAAACTCGATATGCAATGTGTTATTTTGGTCAACTTTTTCTTACAACCCTTACAAAAACATGTCTGTTTTGAGCCGAGACACGCTTGATGTTTTGGCTGTGCATAAGAACAGTCTTATTTTCGAGTTATCACATTTTTTAATGGATCACTTACTGGAAATCTTTATAACGACAGATGTGCCATCTGGTGAATTCATTATGAAGACACGTTTTGACACTTTTGCTGATCAATAGGGTGATGCTTTGTGTACCCAACTTATCTATAGTGATAAGCAGTGACGAAGCGTGATAAGATAATTTTTGAGGGAGTGGGGGGGGGGGGGAGGGGGAGAGTAAAAAAAAAACAGGGATCAAAATTAACAAATGAAACGTTTCATGCTGTATATTGTAACATGATTACGAATAACATGAAATATAATAACTGAGTTATGTTGAAAATGAATTAATGACATTTTGTAATTTTGTTATTAAGGTGGAACTTTGCTTTCGCCCATTCTCTGTGATACCGACTCAAATACGTTATATGCGGGAAAATACAGTATACGAATATCTCTATTTTAACATGCACAATATAAAAAAACAAGTAAGAAAATAAATTTATAATATAAACACTTTGATTTATTTGTCTATCTATCCACCTATCTTGGGTAACACTTGGCAAACATTTTGGAGTCTAATTTGGCTCGATATCGCCAACTTGGCGACTTTTTAAATGTTGCTAAATCGACAAAATCGACAAAAATGATGCCAAATTGATAAAAATGACGCCAAATTGATAAAAATGATGCCAAACTGATAAATATCATGTAAAATTAATGAAATTAATTGTTTTGAAAATATATAGTATTGTAATGATATTTAGGTAGCTTTAGTCTGTCAGTCCAATTGCTCCACTTGGCGACAAATTTGGCGAAATTTTAAAATGTTGACAAATTTATCAAATGTCGTTAAATCGATAAAAATGTTGGCAAATCGATAAAAATGCTGCCAAATTGATAAAAATATTGCGAAATTGATAAATGTGACGTCAAATCAATGAAATTACTTGTGTTTTGAAATGGGATAGTATTGTAATGATGTTTCGGAAGAATTTATCTGTCAGTCCAACCATCCCACTTCGCGATAAATTTGGCGAGTTTTTAAAGGTCGCCAAATTTATCGAAATATCGCCAAATCGATAAAAATTTCGCCAAATTGAAAAATATAAAGCAAAATTAATGAAATTGTGTTTTGAAAGGGGATAGTATTGTAATGATATTTCGGTAGCGTTAGCCTATCAGTCCAACTATCAGACTTTGCGACAAATTTGGTGAAGTTTTAAAATGTTGCCAAATTGGTTAAAGTATCGTTAAATTAATGACAATGTTGGCAATTCGATAAAAATGTTGCAAAAATTGATAAAAATGCTTCCAAATCAATAAATTGATTGTGTTTGAAAGGGGATAGTATTGTAATGATGTTTCGGTAGCATTTGTCTGTCAGTCTAACTGTCCCACTTGGCGACAATTTTGGCGAGTTTTTAAAATGTCGCAAAGTGGAACAAAATGTCACAAAATTAAAGGAAATATCACCAAATCGATGAAAATTTAAGTAAAAATAAAATATGTTGAGTACAGCAATTTCGAATTTTCGATCCCATAAGAGTATTATTTTTTACACAATGGTAAGAAGAGTATGATTTTTGATCCTGCATTTTATTCGCATCAAAGCAGTAATGTTATACCAAAAGCTAAACAGGGAAAATTGGAATCTATATAAGTAGAAAATCTATCCATTTATCTATTTGTATTATCATCGCAGGTAAACGGGTTGTGCCGATTTTCACGAAATTTAATGGATAGCATTGGCATGGGAATCTTCTTAAAATTTAGGCGTCCGTATGTCTATCTTCATATCCTTCTCTTTCTTAACTTCGCTTTCTCTTTCTTTCTTACCTACTTTGAGCGTTATATAGGCCTTCAAGTAAGTATACAGGAAGTAATCGTTATTGGAGTTTCAAAAGTAACGTGATCTAATCGTTTTTTCAAGCCGCTCTACAATAAATTAAATTAAAAATTCGGTAACGTGACCCAATGGTTGTATGTGCCTCTATCTCTAAAAATATGGCAGCTTTATAAATTAATGGAATAAAAAATAAATTTTTCAATCCCATTGGCCATATAAATGAAACATTTCTCTTCATTTCTGCATCCTTCTAAGAAAACCAGAAATACAATCTACAAATAAGATATTGTTTAATTGTAAAATTGTTATTATCTATATAAATAAAATAGTGGGAATAAAATTGCACTTCTGTCTGTTTTTTTATTATCTCAGCACGAGAGGACTCATTTTTACCTTTTTTGTGAGAATTATTATAAAATCCCCCCCCTCCCCCGAAAAAACCCTCTAAATATTAAAAGTTACTGGAACTTGCTAATTAAGTTTCATTACAATACCAGGCGTATACCCGTTCTTTGTATGGAATATAGGGTAAGTGTTCCAGATTTGACCACTGTACCATTTTTGACCACATCGTAATAATTTTATGAATAATTAACAATTGAATGTTTTATTTAACTAATATATTTTGTTCTTTCATTTGGTAAACATTGGTTTTATTATATGTATCATCGTTGGTTAATTACTTATACCATGGAACTAACTCACCAGAAAAATAAATCTGTGAATGCCATGAAGGTGGTCAAAAATGGAACAACATGTGTCCTAGTTTTGGCTATATTAGGCACTTTAATTCAGCAATTTAATTATTTCAAATAGCGCTACAATGTGAATTTATGTTACATAGACAATGTAATTAGAAGTTTTCGTGGTTTTACACTAAATTTGCATTTGGTGATACAGAAAGTGGGCTTAGGTGTAACAAGAAAGATCAATCATGAATAAAACATTGATTATGAAACACTTTCCAACAGCAATGCAATTTTATTTAAACATCTTTAATTTAAAAATATTTTTTAAATTATCACAATACTACAATAATTTTATATATTTGAAAACTTAAAACTTCATCGAAAAAAAAATGAACTTTATTCAAATGACATCACTGAAATATAAATCGCCTCTCTCTCTATGTAAAAGCAATAAATATTTCATTCGTACACTTTCACTCCATTCCATTTATTCATCAAAATACTACAATAATTCCTTTTACTTTAAAACTTTAAACCATGGAGGTAAAAGTAATTTAACTCTATGCTTAAAACTTCATCGAAAAAGTCTGCTATAAAATCATCTGATTCTCTATCTAAAATCAATGAATGTTTTATTCATATCAGCTACATTGAAGACACCAGAGTGAAATAATTTTGCGTTAAAGAAATTCAGTAATCCTTATACAACTCATCTTACAGCTTGATGTGTTTACATTCTCCATTAGTGAAAATTAGGCTTCTTTGTATAAATAATAAGTTTGATGATCTTTTAAACTCAAATACATTGTAATTGAGTTGTTTCAGAATATAGATGTACAGAAATTATGCAAAAATAAAGCGAATTTAGGACGGATATAACACTAAATATAAATTAAAAAGAACTTTAAAAATTACGATTTTGACACAAGATGGGTGCCATATTGTATTTTGAAGTAGGTCACGTGATCTCTTCATATAATATGGGTGTCATTATTATTTTAATTTTTATTTAAAAAGCTATCGAATATATATTGCTGAAATTCTTTTCATAATTTTTATAGTATTACTTAAATATTTCCTAAAACTTTTAAAGCAATTTCAATTTGTGAATTTTAAATTTCCTTAAAAATGTTTGAAAAATAGGGCCCATAGGGTTTAATGTATTTCATTTCGTCAACCCGGGTTTAATCCAAAACTAATTGGGTGATATTATTCATTTATATTCCCATAGGTTCCACAGACTGTCTGAACAACATACTATAATTTCATTTTGATAAAATCATTTTTAAGGCAGTTATCGTGCGAAAGGATAGACAGACAGAGAGAATTAACAAAGTCATAAACACTTTTTAACTATGTTGTAAAGTGTTAAAAATGAAAAGTCTGTGCTGTTTGTTCTTAAGTGGAAAATGAGATAATAGCAATTAAGGATGGTATGCCAGTTTTAAAAGCTTATCTGCACCTGGCCATTGGGGAGCAGATTTCAGACTGGACGGATGACTGGAAATACATTTGACGAGTATAGTGCTAAGGTACCCCTATTTAGTAGAAAACAAACATTATTTCCAGTACTAATTTCCTTAGATGGGCATAAATCCCACATTAAGTTACATCTTAGTAGTTTTTAGCAGAGAAAAGAACATAATCTTACCTAATGTAACTAGCATTCTTCAGCTTTTGCCAGACTCAGATGATGGTTGAGTTTTCTTGTGCATGAATTACGCCAATCTAAATGAAGATTCTGCTGCCTATAGTGGAGAATATGAATAATAGTAAATTTATAACACATTTTATCAGTCCTAAATATGTGTTATTTGCCTCGTTATGAAATGTCTTCTATATCAATTTTGTGATTAATACTTTTTAATAACTTTTTAATTTCATTATTTTACAACTACTAGATAGGTCTATAGTTATTAAATACCAATTATGGGCATCGGAATATTAATTTATCTACGTTTTTATAGATATAAATAATATTTAATTTTTATGACCCAAACTGGTACATGGAGTAGGCCAAAACTGATGGCATGGTGGCCAAAACTGGTGGCGTGATAGCTAAAATTCGTGCAAAGTGGAAATTTTTTTTTTAATTTCAAGGAAAACAGGAATTTTGTAAAATATTACTTTCCTTATATACATAATGTATAAGGAAAGTATTGTGACGAGGTCGAAAATTCGAATTCGAGTTTTCGACGGGAGAGCACGTTTCAAGCATCCCTGATCACGAATCAAACATTTTTGAAGTGTGTATGTGTGTGTGTATATGTGTGTGTGTCAGTGAGCCTGTGGAGACGATAACTGACGAACGAATGAACCGATTTGAACAAAATTTGGTACAAAATCACAATACGTAAACACTGGAAGCCTATTGCTTTTATACGCAATCGAGAGTTCAGAACCCCCCTAAATTTTCGAGTGAAATTTTGAAAAAATCGTCAAAAGATTAAAACCGCTAATAAAATTACGCAAATAGACATTTCTTATGTAATTTTTCATTAGAAAACGATTGACATAAATTTTAGAACTCTAACATGAACCGTTCTCGAGATATTGCACATTTTTGAAAAACATTATCAAAAAGTCATATAAAATAAAAAAAAATATTTTTTATTGAGAAACATGTTCATTTTTCATATGTAATACCATGCTATAAATTATGTGACATCATTCTCGTGGATCTAGCTCGTTCCATTCATGAAAAAGAAACTTTGAGTTACACTTTTGTATTTGATCGCCAATAGTCATTTATCTGCTGTAAGAATAACTAACTTATTTCTTCGTCCATAATGCTTTGCGAAATTTTGGCGATGATTTTGTCGCCAACTTATCGAATGTCGCCAACTTGGCGACTTTTTGAAATGTTGCCAAATTAATGAAAATCTCGCCAAATGGATAAAAATGACGCTAAATCAATGAAAATGACGACTGATTGTCGAAAATTCAATATCTTGGAAAGAATATAAGTATCTACTATAAGAAAAACCTATTTTTTTACTGTTAAAGTAGTAAATTCATTAAATTATATAAGGAAAGTCATGTGTTGCCTACATCAAATTTTTTTATTATTACCTGAAAATAAATAAAAATTCACTATTAAATATTATGTGTATCAATACATACTGTTTATTCAATTAAGGAGGATGAATATTTCAAACTTATACGTTTTCTAAATGTAGTCTTAACTGGAACTCTATAATTTAAAGAAACCTGAAATTCCTGAAATTCCCATTACCTGAAAGTAAATAAAAATTCACTATTAAATATTATTTGTATCAATACATACTGTTTATTCAATTAAGCAGGATGGATATTTCAAACTTATACGTTTTCTAAATGTAGTCTTAACTGGAACTCTATAATATAAAGAACATGAAATTCATAATTATGTACAAGTTTCTGTAGTAATCTAAATCCCATTGTTATTCAAAACATTATATTAAAATATTTAATGTAATTATTCTAAAATGAAGTATATGAATCTTGTTCACTGTATAGAGCATTATCTTTACACAGCTGATCTGAAGAGCGCTAAAATGGTATTGGAAGATAATATACATGTACCATTTTTATCCTATTTTAACAATTGGCTGAACGCAATGTACGAGTTGCAAAAATAAAACAGATGACAAAAGAAATTGAAAATATCGATAATTTTCGCAATCTTTAAATCCGAAGGCCGTAATTGATATAATGCGGTCAAAAATGCAATACCTTTCATTTATAAAATTAATTTTTATACCAATTTCTTCATTAATTAAATTAAAAAAATAAAAATCGTCTGCTGTATAAACACATTTGATTTAATCGCGCTGCAAATCTACATGATAAAATTTTCTTCAAATAAATTTGAGGAAAATATATCGTCTGCATAATGAAATTTCGATGGAAGGTTTAATTGTGCGTTTTTAACACTTTACAACATAGTTGAAAAACGTTTATGAATTTGTTCATTCTGTCTGTCTGTTCGCACGATAACTGCCGTAAAAATGTCTTAGTCAAAATGAAATTTTAAGATATTGTTGAGACGGTCTGTGGGATATATGGGAATGCAAATGAATAATATCACCCGATTAGTTTTGGATTAAACCCGGGTTGTAAAAGTGAAATATATTGAAGCTTATGAGACCCAATTCTTCAAATATTTTTTGCTCTAAATTGCTTTAAAAATTTTAGGAAATATTCAAAATATACTATATATAAAATATATATAAAAAAAATTCAGCAAAATATGTTCGGTAGTTTTTAAAATAAAAATTAAAATATTGATTACACCTATATTATACGAAGTACGAAGAGATCACTTGACCCACTTCAAAATAAAATCGGGCACCCTTCTTTTTTTCTCCAGTATCAAAATCGTGATTTTTAATGTTCTTTTAAATTTATATTTAGTGTTGCATATGTCCCGAAACCGCTTTATTTTTGCGTATTTTCTGTGCATCTATATTCTGCGCCAACGCCATTGCAATATTTTTGAGTTTAAATGATCAACAACCTTTGATTATTTCTACAACGAAGCCTAATTTTAACGTATGCAGAATGTAAACAAATCAAGCTGTGAGATGAGTTGTATAAGGATTGCTGAATTTTTTTAACGGAAAATTATTTAGTTCTGGACTCTGGAATATAGATGATATGAATGAAATATTCATCAATTTTACATAGAGAAGCAGCCGATTTTGTAGCATTGCCCTTTTTGATGAAGTTTTAAGCATGGAGTTAGAAAGTACTTTTACCTCCATGTTTTTAAGTTTCTAAGTAAAATAAATTATTGTAGTACTGTGATAATTTAAAAAATATTACCAGTGAATGTATTGCATTTTAGAGATGTTTAAAAAAATTGAATTGCAGTTGGAAAGTGTTTCATAATCATTGCTTCATGCATGATTGATTTTTCTTGTTTTATTAATATTTGGACAAGCCTTAGTCTTCGAAACTCAAAACATGGACTAAATTGTAAGTGGGGCTATTCCAAGGCTACCCACAACATTTCATGGAATTCGGGGCAGCCGTTCTTCCGTGTTGATGAGACAAACAAACAAACAAACACACAGACAGACCGACAGACAAATTTTCAATGTTATTTGTATAGATATATTCCGTACAAAGAACGGCTATACAGCTATAAACAATAAATTACTTGTAGTCCCACATACAATTCACTTTTCTTTTTAAATTCGATATTATCTGATTTCCCACTCTTTCTCAAAGAAGTTTCCTGTAAATAAGATAAGCTAAGAACAATTGCTTTGGTTAGGGGCAGAGGACTGCTCAAATGAAAGCACGTACCGTGTCGTACTGCTGTTTTTATTGCGGAATGTTAGATAAGATAAGAGGCAGGATTGGTTTTATTTAGAAGCTATTACTTGACTTACAATACGTATTACATATGCAAAAGGAAATTATTGGATGGGGGTAAAGTATTCCATTCTAGGAGTTGGATATATATTGGGCCAAATTATCCAAATTTTGCATTTTTACATAATGAATTTTTACTTTCCCTACAATACATGGTAATATATAAGGGGAATTATTGGGATTGTATTTAAAATCGCTTCCCGAGATTTCGAAGGATTTACACGTTTTGAGATCTCTAGAACACTGAAAAACGATTTTTAGCGTGATGTCTGTGTGTGTGTCTGTGCAATGTATATATCCCCTCTAGTTGAAAAACTAATTGACTAAATTCCACAAAATTTTCTAAGTAGGTCACCTATGGTTTACTTTAGTGCTAATTAGATTTTGGTACAATTCGGAATAAAAGAACCTGCCAGTTTATGTGAAAATGTCCTCAAAAGTCGTATGTATCCACACTAGTTGGAAACTAATTGACTATATGTGACAAAATTTGGTAGATAAGTTACTTGTGGGTTACTCTCTTGGTGCTGTTAGATTTTGGTACCATCCGAAAGACAGGAGCTAGCATTTTCTTTGCGAAGTGGCCCATAAAAGTCATCAAAATCTAAAATAAAATATTATATATGTTCAAATGTATAAATTAAATGTTCTTTATGTATAATTTTTGACGATGAAAATCATAAGAGCAAATCCATATATCTTGGACAAACCGTTCTCGAGATATTTTAGTTTTTTCTCAATTTTTGCTAAGTTGCCTTTGAAAATGCGTCAAATAAGTCGGCAAATGAAAACGAAAGTTGAATCAAAACTGCAAATTCAGTATCATTTCAAATAATAAGTGTCATTTGTGCAATTAAATCAATTTAATGAATTGTGAAAGACCGAAATAAAGAGAAAATTAATTTGCGTCTGTAGGGAAAGCCGTGAGCTGCCCACATCATATTATTTATTTATTTGCTTCATATTATCTTTCTATACAAGATAATACTATCATCAAATGTTTTAAAAACTATTCTAGAGCTGGTGTATAATGAATGAATGATTTGCAGGGATTCACAATGTGAATTGTGTGCGCTGATTTCATCAGATTTTTCTGCATTTCTATTCTCCATATTAAATTATCAATCAGAAATGTAGGAAATAACAAATATTGAAATTATATTCCTCTTTTCTTCGCAATAAGAATTAGAATGTTGCCTAATTTCATTAGATATTTCTTAATCTCCATCCTTTTTATTAAACTATCAGTCAGAAATGTCGTTAAGAATAAATTATTTGTAGTCCGAAATTCTATTCCCTTTACTTCTCAATGTGAATTAGGATATTGCCTAATTTCATCAGCTTTTTCTGCATTTCCATTATCCTTATTAATTTATCAATCAGAAATGTAGGAAATAATACTAAATATTGAAATTATATTCCTCTTTTCTTCTCAATAAGAATTAGAATGTTGCCTAATTTCATTAGATATTTCTTAATCTCCATCCTTTTTATTAAACTATCAGTCAGAAATGTCGTTAAGAATAAATTATTTGTAGTCCGAAATTCTATTCCCTTTACTTCTCAATGTGAATTAGGATATTGCCTAATTTCATCAGCTTTTTCTGCATTTCCATTCTCCTTATTAATTTATCAATCAGAAATGTAGGAAATAATAAATATTGAAATTATATTTTTCTTTTCTTCTCAATATGAATTAGAATGTTGCCTAATTTCATTAGATATTTCATGATCTTCATCTTTTTTAATAAAATATCTGTTAGAAATGTCGTTAAGAATAAATTATTTGTAGTCCGAAATTCTATTCCTTTTACTTCTCAATGTGAATCAGGATGTTGGCTAATTTCATCAGCCTTTTCTGCATTTCCATTCTCCTTATTAAATTATCAATCAGAAATGTAGGAAATAATAAATATCGAAAGTCTATTCCCCTTTTCTTCTTAATATGAATTAGCATGCTGCCTAATTTCATCAGATAGTTCTTCATTTTTATCCTCCTTATTAAACTATCAACCAGAAATGCAAGAAAGAGCAAATTAATTGTAGCCCGAAATTCTATCCTCTTTTCTCCTCAACATGAATTTGAATGTTGTCTATATTCTATATCTTTTTGAGAAGTTTCTAGTTAACGAAATAAGCTGTAACAATTTCTAGTTAGTGGCAAAGCGTCTACAAATTAATGAGTGCAATGTGAAATGCAGTGTTTTGCTAAAAAATGCATGGCTTAAGAGGTTCGTGGGAGTTATGTCTTCGTGTTTTTGTCTTTAAGCTTTTCTTCCTCTTTTGATACTAAGAAACAAAAATCTGGTGTGGACAGCACATTACTTTCTCCATATATTGCAATGATTTTGTGATGTACAAACAAAACAGAATGCAAAGCATTCTTTTAATTGAACATCTTAAATATAACCGGTGATCGTAGTCGTATAACATTGTATTGTGCCGCATTAAAACCCACCATTAGTATCTTTAGTATGAGTTCCTGGAACAAAATATATTAACATAATACTACTCACAATTAACTGCACACATGTCAACTTTAAAAATAACATTATTTTTTAAGACCATTCTATTCATTATTAAATTAATTACAACAATTATCACATATAATTAAGGAGGTGATTGGGCATGTAAGACCAGGTAAACTATTATTATAAAACTGATTATGACCTTTAATAATATTTGATAGGTACGTACTTCCTAATTTGACTTTGGTCATTGACACACAGCCTATTGCCTTTTATTATAGGCACTCGCAAAGCTTGCTATTGCACATTGCCTTTTCGGCAACCTTTGCCTCCATTTTTTGCCGGCACACTACTGCCTCTCGTCTAAACGCTAACACATCATCACTGCGAGCGTACAGCTTCATGAATATTTCAATGGACGTCTTATCTGTTTCATCATTTTTATGCATCTCTCATATCTTAATTCAATTCTCAACTCTTACTCACTGCTCTGTTTTCATCATTGTAGTTCTTACCGTGGTTGCCGGTCACTGTGTTAGTCTATTACATTGGTAGCCTGTTACTGTTTGATCTCTATCTTACGTTAACTGTCTTTTTCATCTCTCTGTACTTATGTAGAACCTTCTATCGGTTGCCACCTCTTTTAGCTGATGTCTGATACGCCTTTTCGGGACCATTGGTTGACATCAGGGCGACGCGGTAATATTTGCTTATTGGTTAACCATTTAACCAATCGGTTAACCAATCGGTTTTAACCAATCGGTAACCACGGTTAACCTTTTAACCAATCCCATGGTTTTTCCTTTAGCCTCCAGTAACTGCTCTGCCTCGACCCAACCTGTGCTTGAAGCCCCCTTATTTATGGCACTGCTGACCTCTCGTACCAGGACCGCAATACATTGGCGTCTTGCAGTCGGGTGCCATTGTCTGGCCTGCTAGATATCATAAATCCACATATAAAACAGTCTGCGTGATTTCTGGTCACACAGATTTTACTAATTTATTTCTCTCGCAGCAAAATAAAGTTGCACAAGATCCACGGTTCAATGTTTTTGGCCTCGAATCATAACGGAAATTGAAATTGGCCATTTTGGGCAATTTATTATTCCAAACAGAAAGACTTATTAATAGTCCCGTGCAAAATTCTCATCAAAATGCAATGGAGATTTAATAAACATCCCGCAAAACTATGGGCGAATTCTTCTTTGTCGAAATCCAAAATTATTAAAACAAATATCTTTTCTAGAGAATGGAACAAACTAGATCAACGAAAATAATATTAAGAGATTTGTTGCGTGATAACTCACATGGAAATTGAACGTATTTGATAGTATATAAATGTAAAACTGCTGCCTGTGAGGATAACACTTTTAGTACTTTCTTAAAGAAAGCAGAAAGCAGAAATTGAATCAAAGAAACCTGAATTTGCATATGTCTTCTTTCTTTAAGAGAGTAATAAAAATGTTATATTGATGGTATTTACTTCCTTTTTACTTTCCCTGCAATACATGGTAATGTATAGGGAAAGTATTGGAATCATGTCGAAAATCGCCACTCTAGTTTTCGACGGATCTACACGTTTCGAGACCTCTAGAAAACGAAAAAACAATTTTTAGCTTGACGTCTGTGTGTCTGTGCAATGTATGTATCTACTCTAACTCAAAAACTAAAGAACCGAATTTTATAAAATTTGGTAGGTAAGTCACTTGTATGTGACCCCTGATGCTGATTAGTGTTTGGTACGATTCGTAAAAGAGAACCCGCCTTTTTTTACGAAATGACCAGTAGAAATTTCATTTATCAGCTCTAGATAAAATACTAATTGATCAAATTTCACAAAATTTGGTGGATAAGTTACTTGTTGGATACTTTGGTGCTGATTATAATTTGGTACGATTCGGAAGAGAAGAACCCGCCTTTTTTTACGAAATAACAAGCAAAAATTTCATGTATCCACTTTAGCTAAAATACTAATTGACCAAATTTCACAAAATTTGGTAGATAAATTAATTGTGAGATACTCTGGTACTGCTTAGATTTTGGTACGATTCGTAAAAGAAGAACCCGCCTTTTTTTACGAAATGGCCCGCCGGAAAACTTAAAAAAAAGATTAAGTAGTGTGCGTTCAAATGTATCAATAAAATTCTTGTTTCATACGCAATTTTTGAATAGGAAAATAATATAACATACTCCACTATACTTTAGGACTGAGCGTTCTCAAGATATTTGAGATTTCTTGCATTTTTGTTACGCCGATTTCGGAAAAATGTTCAATTACCAAATAAAAACAAAAATTGAATTAGAAATGCAAATTTAGTGTTGTTTAGTTCAATTAAACTCACTCTAATGAGTTATTAAAGAAATAAAGAAAATACGAATTTGAGTCTGCAGGGAAAGTCATGTGCTGCCTCAACATCAGATTTTTAAATTTATGTACCTACTTTTGATAATTTTATTTGAAAGCATGCAATATCTCAGCAACGGCTCAAATTAGCATTCTAAAGTTTGTGTCATTTGTTTTCTAATGAGAAATTACGTATGAAATGATATTTATTATAATTGAGGGTCCTGGTTTCTTTAAAGATTTTTCAAAAATTCGTTCAAAAATTGGGGACAGAGAGGGATGTTTCAGAACATTCTATTTCGTTTAAAATTAATAAGTTCCACTATTCACTGATCGTACCCAAATACTTTCGAAATGCTTCATTCTTTAGTTAGATATCGCGTCCACAGACTCACGGGCACATAGATTAACTTACATATATAACATACTGTACTGTACTGTACGTATATATATACATACTGTACTGTACACACAGGGTGTCCCTAAAACATTGACCTCCACTTTTATTTCTTAAACATTGATTTTAGGCATATGTAATAAATTACAAAGTTGCGCAAAAAAAGTACAGAATTTTATGAAATCGATTAAAATTTTCAAGGAAATTAAATTTTAAGAAATACAAAATTTAAATTTTTATACGCCATCCGTATAAAAATATTTTCAATGAGTAAAATATGCCCCATACATTAATAAGGTGATGTACAAAATTTCAGCATTTTATCATAAAAAGTCCCAGAGATATGAAAAGACAAGTATGCTGACTTAAACCACTTTTCTATGCATCGACACGGGTTCTCAGGGGGAGAAATCATGTCGGCAGATCGCGTTTCAAGGGTCTTACACAAATTACGAAAACAAAACAAAACAAAGATTACATAAATAAATAATAATTTTGCTATTTATTGGTACAAAAGTATCTACACTGTGTAGAAATAATAACTTTACCCAAATATTACAAAGCTTGTTCAAAATGTTTTCCATCCATGCCAATACAGAGGGGAATTCGTCTGATAACACTTCTGTGCACTCGATCAAGTTCTTGTTCGATGATGTCACGACAACCATCTTGAATGCGTTGTTGCAACTCTGCTTTATTTAAGAGAGATGATAGATAAACAGTTGTACATAAACGACCCTACAAATAAAAATCCATGGGCGTTAAATCAGGCTATCTAGGGAGAAATTCGACTGGACCATGTAAGCGAATACACTCGCCTGGAAACTCGTTATTTAACGAGTTTTTCACAACTGTAGTATGGTGAGCTGGAGATCCGTCCTGTTCAGGGCCGGCTTAAGGCACCAGCAAAACAAGCACTTGCTTGGGGCGGCACATTTTAAGGGCGGCATTTCAGTCAACTTAAATAAAAAATCTTAATAAACAAAAAAATCTCTTAAATAAAAAAAAAAGTTCTAGGTCTTAAATAAAAAAAGTTCTGGGACGCAAGCAACAGAATTTACAAGGGCAGTTGTATGCGTTAAAAAGTAAAACAAAAACACAATAAATGTCAAACATTTGTTCCCAGATAAAATAGTGAAAACGGCTATCCTTCATTCTCCCCTTGGAAAAATAGGACCAGAGGGTTAAATGGGATTGCTGCCAGTATATCGCCGCAATTTGTATCTTGCAACACGAGTAACAATTAGTTACTTTAGCGCACCGGGCGTCCGTACAGCCATCAACAGTACGCCTAGGGGCGGCATATTGCTCATTATCTGTAAACTACAAAAGCTTGTAAGTGAAACTGGTTTTTGTCAACTATTTCATGAAAAAATCCGATGAGAGAGGGCACTTTGCTTGAAACGATGGGGTTCCATCCAGAATTGCCGTTCCAGGAAACCCATGCTTTGTTAATTATTCTCATACTCTCTAAATCCGGAAATCATCTCCCCCCAATCGCCCAGACACATAAATAAAGGACTTGCTTCACATCTATGCCGAACCAGGTGTCCGCATTGAATGTAATTAGGAAACTGGACGAGGACAGGTCTCAAAAGACATCTTGAGACCATTGTAGAATTTATGGTCATACAAACCCCATCGGCTGTAAAGCATGTGTTTACCAATCATTTTGTTCAGCGCGAAATTTGTTTTTGGGAGAGTTTCTGATGGGTCCAGTCGTACGTTTCAGTGAGAAGTGTAAAACATCATTTTTCTTGCCGCAAAGAAGAGTTTATCGTTTTTCTTTCTAAATGTTATACAGTTGAACTTGTTGAATTTATCTAAAATGTTTATCTAGCATTTTGCATAAAATTTAAGGTAAGCAAGATATAATTATTTTATGATTGTTAAAAATTGTTTCGATTAACATATAACATATTTTACCCCCATCCCCCATCAACGGATTGAGATTATTCTAAATTCCAGGTGTACAATCGGTATATTCTTTAAAGATAATGATAGTTTTCGTTATAACGACTTATATCGAGCATCTGTCGAGTCACTTTTTAGCTAAAAAACATTTTAAATTTTACGCACGGATCAGTGTTTGTTTGTTCCTAGGACGTTATATTAAATTTAGCTCCTTGAAAGTTCTTAGATATTGTTTCTCGTTTTGCTCAATTTTTAGATTTCTTTTATGTGTGCGTTTTTCCTACATAATACTGTATTTATTTTTTCTTAAATTAAAAGCATGTAATATTACTTACGCTATTTACAGACAACTTTTACTTTTTTGAATTATTCAAATTTTTGGTTATCAGGATTTCAGCTAAAGCTTCGTTTAATTTGAAAAGTAACAACTGTAATTTGAATGAGGTAATTTTTAAAACAAAGACAATATTCAACATATTCACATCTCACCGCTTTAAAACCCCTGTTATTTTATAAACTTGAATCCTTTAAACGAATTATATCGAATCTTAAAAATGCCTATATTCTGCGTTTATATTATGGAGTAAGAATTTAATAGAATATAACATTCTTTGGCATTTGAGTATTTAAACGAAAGTTAATAGGAAATAATTTAGTTTTTTAAATTATTGGAAATCAATCAAAATTCATTTTCTAAATCAATTAACTGTCTCACATGTAGAGCTCCAAACTTTCCTATTTTTATTGTTTTATTTCAAGTCATGAGAAAAAATATGATGAACCTCAAAGAATTTTTGTTCTTTCTGGTAGATAAAAAGTAAAAAAAAAAATACTGTAAATTTCTAAAACTTTCTAAATTATTTCAATTTTTGAGTATAATTGAAATTATGTTACTATTTAATTAGAACTTTAAAATGTTACATTTAAAGCATAAGGAAAGCACATGTACTTTCCTTATATTTTTTTATATTATACTTGCAGTGTGGTGCACAGAAATGACCTCTTAGAATATTTTTTCAAGTATATAACTAAAGCCATATTCGTACAAAATTTTATTTCAGTCGGTTGAGTAGTAGTATTGTAATGTTGTGAAAACGACATGTGCTCAAATTGCGAATGACTAGTGAAAAATAAATAATAATAATAATAAAGCGTGTCGTTAACAGCAGGGTACCTCAATTTAACGATATGACCGACAGACCGATCGACAAAAAAAACTAAAGAATATTTATTTTGTGTTAATCACTCCCTTCAAAAACGTATAAATCTTTAAAAAAAGTATGTGCGAATACTTACTTTTATTTTGCGAGGGAAGTATAATAAATATCACAAGAGTTATAAAAATATCCTTTTTATAATCTATTTTCCTGCAACACATAGGAAAGGAAAAGTATTGTGATGGGGGTCAAAAACCGGACGCTTGGATTTTGATAAATGTACCAGTGAATATTACCATCCATGAATACTAATCAACCATATTTTCAATGATATCTGTCATTTGTGCAGTGCTTCTTTCAGGACTTTTTGTCTGCGGGGGGGGGGGGGGGGATGGAACCTCAAAGGGAGCAAATTATCTAAAATCTTAACTAAACTATATAGAGAAGTAATTACTATATATATACATATATAGAAGTAATGACTATATATATATATAGCAAATACGTATTCAAACATTGCGAGAAAATCTTGCTCCAGCTAAACAGGAGGATGAAAAAATTTCAATATAATGTAAATTGAATTATAGCTACAAAATTTCAGTCTGAAAATAATCAATAGCGAAATAAAATTATAATAATAATCTAAATGCTGCCACATAAGAAGTGGAAACTAGGTTAAAATTCACAAAAGTATTTTGTGAGTTTCTGAATTTATTAGCATTTGGTCCGGTAACAGAAAATGTATCCGGGGGGTGAGGGTGGAGTATGTTTCTGGAAGGGGCTTCACCCCCTCCCCTCCCCAGATGTATTTCTGGAAGAATCATGGAGTCTTTGGCAATGTGTCTATAGCAAATCAATAAAATAGAATACAATTCGGTAATACTTCTTCAATCAATAAATATCAGAGACTCACTAATTTTCGGGTGAATGGGACAGAAGAAAGTCATCAATTTTTCGAACATTTAAAATCAAAAATAAAATGAACATGAAAAGTAAAATGTTTAAAAATGTTACAAAAATAAATATTTTAATAGCATTTTTCACTTAAAAGCGAATATCATCATTTATATAGAACGCTAATATGCATCGTTTTCGAGATATTTTGCGAGTTCTATTTGAAACAGAAAAAATAATAAAATAATAATAATGCACTTAATATTATTAAGTTATTACACATTTTGCAATTACTTTTAACAGGAAATAAATGAATATCATTGTTTAGAAGTTCTCATTGAAAATTTTACTTTTCCACATGCAGCGGTATGTGTATCAAACAAATTAAGCAAATCAAAATATATTTGGTATACAATTAATAACTGTCAGCTTCTTAATTTTCTCGAAGGCCAGGATCTTTAAATTTTCTTATTTCGATAATTAATTTTTTTTTTTTTTTAGATAATATTAAAATTTGTTACAAAAATATTAATTTTATATATAATATTTCATTTTTTAAATTACACCATTTACAGAACGATAAAATGTGTGTTTTAAGGTATTGCACGTTTTTGATTTAAAATAGACTCTTTTTTACATTATATATACTGCTCACTATTGTTAAAGAAGTAAATGATTTGCAAGGTCCGTAGAATATCTTATATATATATTCTATTAACCTTGAATGATTTGTGGGTACTTCTAACCAGAAAGAAATGGACAACATCGTTTAGTAGTTATCACTAGTCGTTCTAGAGATATTAGAAAATTTTACTTTCCTGCAGGAAGAGATACATATCTCGAAATAATGAAGAGCATTACATAATAGAAGCATACTAAATCGGTATTAATAAAACCTATTGACTTTCAGCCATATCTAGTTATAAGAAAGTTTTAATTTACATAATTGTTTTCTAAAATCGAATAAATATAGAAATTTTGATTTTTGGCTAAAATATTTTATTCATAACAGCTTCAATGGAGGCAAATCATAAGAAATATCTGAAAAATGAGAATTCTAAATAAAAAAAAAAATCATTTTAGTTCTAAGGCAAAGTACAAAAAACTTTGAGCTTAATATATAGAGTTAAACTTGGCAGTGTTATATATATATATATATATATATAGCGATGCTGAATATTGCACTCTTTTGATGCAGGATAACGTCTTTGTTGCCACCTGATATGAGGACTATATCGGCAAATCGGGTATGACGAAAAGAGTGAGATTTTGAAAGATTATAATATAGCTTGGAGTGTAATAGTCGGAGGGGAACGGCAGTGGTACCAAGTGTTAGGCCAAGGATGTACGCGTGTTGTGAGGGGTGACGCGTTCAAGAGGGGAATGCGATCGAATGCGAGATAAGATAAAATGTATCAAGCAATAATCAAATTGCTACGTTTTATTTCTTTAATTCTGGTACTTAATTAACATTTCGTAATAATTAACTTTGTAACTTATTAGATCACTGTTGGCAGTTGTAGAAATAAATGAATTGTTTATGTAAGCCGTTGCTTCATTTACAAACACCCATGTGATAAGACGTATTCTACGTTGCGAACGTATCTTCGGTACAGCCCCTCAAGTCTTTTTTTTAACTATCTTACAACAATGGGATTTTGTAGGCCATTTCGTAGAAAAAAATACCGGTTCTATACTTTGAGGATGTGACAAACTTTAAAAGATTAAAATGTTCTACTAGACCACTAGATGTGTCTGTGTGTACCAAATTTCAGCTCTCTAGGACGTAGGAAAGTGTGTTGAAATGTCAAAGAAGTTGGAACAGATACAGACACATCATTCATGATGAGTTAAATAGAAGCTTTTAATAATAACGTTTATTAATATATATGTAAAAGCATGTATTAGACAACAGATTTTTTTAAATCTAAAATTGAATAGCATCATTTATATGATACTAACATTTTTCATTCTTGAGATATTGCACATTTTTTTTTATTTAAAATGGGAAAAATCAAAATATTTAATACTACGACAGATCCATTCACTTGAGAAACATTTCGAACAAAATCCACTAAAAAGTGGCAATTTAGCAGTGTTTCTCTATCCTATTGCATTTATAAAGGTTAAGAGAAAAATGAATTTCAGGGAGGGGCGGCCACATTGCTTTCTGCTTGGGGCGGCAAAAAACCTAGAGCCGGGCCTGGTCCTGTTGAAACCATACATGTGTGGAAGTACTGTTAAGTGCAGTTCATTCATAAAATCAGGAATAACAGCATTCAGAATCTCATTAATATATCCGTCACCCGTCAACGCACCATCATACAGTATGGGTCCAAACAAACAGTTTCTGAAAATACTAAACCATACACTCACAAAAAATTGCTTCTGATGATGAATATCACGTACCACGAATGGATTTGTATTAGACCAGAAGTGCTCATTTAGAGGATTTGTGCATCCATCTTGTTTAAAACAGCATTCGTCAGTCTAAATTACGTTTTTCAGGAAAGAGGGATTTGCATCATCCTGATTTAGAGCCCAATTGCAAAAATTTGGACGACGTTGATAATCTGTTGACTCCTGTCCTTGCACAACATGAATGTTAAACGGATACCATTATTCAGTCTCAGTATTCTCCATACTGTTGCACGTGAATTGCTGTTGCACGTTCATTTCTGAAGCAGCAGTACGAACAATACTATGTAGATGACTGCAAAAGTAAGCCAAAATATCAATTTCTACACCAGTTGAGTAATGTGTAGGCCTACCTAGTCCATCTTCACGATGTACGTTTCCTCTTTCAAGCATTCGTTGCACCAATTGGGAAATTAATCTACCAGAAGGATGTCGAGAATTGGGAAAAGTATGTTGATATTCCCGTGCAGTTTCGTTAGCATTGCAATTGCATAAACTCTACAGCATAAGCATTTAAAAAAGTTCTTAGTTGCTGTATTGCGATATACTGTCAGTACAGGCTAACTACACTCTTAAAATGTAGCAGGAATGTGAAATACTTAAGGGTCGCTCAGACTGCCGGGCTGCGCGCGCTACGTAAGCGAGGCGATTGATCAATAGCAGAGTAAAAACGACTTTCTCATGTGATGATGCATCTGTTGCGACTGTGTGACGCACCGATCACAGGCAGATATTTGCATATGCATACATTTCTAAGCTGCTTTAATGTTCATTTTGATTGTGCCATTTCAAGCTTTATTCTGTAATTTAACATGTAAAATTTTAAGGAATTTTCAGGAAGCATATTTTTGAAAAATTGTAAATAATTCTAAAGAAAAGTGGCAGATATTATTTTCCTATGATGCATTTCTGCGTTGCGTCATTTGCACTCTTGTTGTAAACATTTACATTTTAATTTGTGATTAATCCCTCACCAAGTTTGTTTAAACATATCTCTGGGACTTTTTTATGACAAAATGCTGGAATTTTGTACAGCACCTTATTAGAGTACGGGGCACATTTTAATCATTGGAAATGTTTTTGTACGGGAGCCGTTTAAAAATTTAAATTTTATATTTCTTCAAATTTAATCGCCTGAAAATTTTTATCGATTTCATAAAATTCTACCCCTTTTATGTAACTTTGCAATTTATTATATATGTCTAAGATCAATATTTAAGGCATAAAGCCGATGTCAATGATTTTGGGACACCCTGTATATACATACTGTACTGAACATACATACTATACTTTACTGTACATTAATATGCACATACATACATGCATACTCTACTATACATAATGCATTGTATGTAACATACTGTACTGTATATACACACAGACATCCGCTAAAAAACGTTTGATTCGAGTTCATGGATGCTCAAATGGTACCTTTTCCTTAAAAACTCGAATTCAAATTTTCTACTCCGTCACAATACTGTCCCTATACATTGTACTACGTATGTAGGGAAAGTAATAAATTATCTGTATCCAGAAATTCAATTTCCTTTTCGTCTGAAAGTGAAAGTCTTCGTTTCTTGCCTAATTTCTATTTCTCTTTGAGAAGTATGCAGCAAACGAAATAAACTAGAATAATTGCTAGTTGGCGGGAAGGGCTCAACAAATTAATGCACGTACTATGAAGAGCTGTGCTTCATTAAGGAATGCTCCTCTTAAGAAGTGGGAAGTTTTGTTTTGTTTGGAAACTTTCCTTTCTCTTGAGATAAGCAGAGCTAAAATCTCATTTGTATTTTTGTTACATGTAACTTTTTCTACCGATTAACAGATGTAGATGAACAATATCTCAAAGCAAACATTTTCTTTGAAAGTTGAAAGAAGTTGAAATTTTCTTTTAATTCCTTGAGAACAGTTGTGATAACTCTTAAAAATAGTGTATTGGAGGAATCTCGAAACTTTCACAGTGGGTATTAAATCACTGAGCCAAACTATATACATTGCAAAAAATTCTTATTTGCATCTATATTTACACAATATACTACTTGTTCACGTCATCTGTATTGAGCGTCATCTATAATGAGCGTTTGCTGACGCATTTTTAGTATTGCCAGTGAAAGTTGAACTGTCGCAATAGTAGTTCTTCCAGAGCTGTTTAGCGCTGTTGTTGCAATATGCACTATCAATCAACAAAATGTTTTAAACCTGTAAGTTCCAGTCTATAAAACACAAGTATCCAAAGCACCAGATACCGCCATAACACCACCTATTTGATGCAAATTGCTTCAACGGTTTTTGAGATAACGAAGGATATACGATGTTGGAAAAATCTCGTTCTATTGCTAAACGATGTATATTTTTGGAAATGATCGTCTGCGTTAACGTTCACACAATATCTGAAACTTACCACCCAAATTGAGTCTGAATCGCTTCGTTGGGTTTAGAGATTACGAAGGGCTAACGATTTGATATATACACTCATCAACACATACGCTGTAAAACATTTGCAAGCATGTTACTGAAAGCTTCAGGGAATCCGCTGTCTGTTATGGGGAGTAAGGTTCCTGAGAGTTTTGATAATATATATATATATATATATATATATACAAAAATAACACTTCGGCAGACGATGATTAGCTGAATATTTTAGAAATAAAGCTTAAATTTTCATGAACGCCTGTAATTGCTGCTTTTCTTATCAGTTTACAGAATTTATCAACAAAGTAGCTGAAAACAAATGAGCAAAGGTTGAAGAATGTTTTTCTGTGGACCGACAAACATCATTTCTGATGCCTAGGGACCCTACTGATATATTTGCAGTGTGATAATTAAATCACGATTGCCATGCTTTTATTAGGATACATCGGTTAAAGTGAAAAAAAATATGCAATGTGGGCAGCACATGACTTTACTCTTTTACAGCAAAATAATGGTGTACATGATCCACAGAACAATGATTTTGTCATTGAATTAACGCAACATTAATAAAAATTGGACGCTCGACAACTTAGTATTCTACAGGGTTTGTATAAATAGTATCGGGAAAAATTTCGGAAAAATAGTTTTATTACAGATATTGCTAGAATACCTCAAAAGTCTTCAAAGTAGATCCCTTGAGCGTCGACACACTTTTGCCAACGGCTTTTCCACGACTCGAAGTCTCCCTGGTAGGCGGATTCCGGAAGGTCCTTAAGGGCACGCGTGCAAGCTTCTTTGACTGCACTTAGGGTCCCATGGTGGCGTCCTTTGAGGGAGAATTTCACTTTTGGGAAAAGGAAAAAGTCTGCTGATGCCAAGTCGGGACTGTAAGGGGGTTGGGGAACTATCGCGATACCTTTTTCGTCAGGAAGTCGGTCACCTTGGAGCAGGTGTGGCTGGTTGCATTGTCGTGATGCAATTTCCAATTTCCGGCGATGACTGGCCTCACCCGGTTGACCCTTCTCTTCAGTCTTCTTAGCACTTCTAGGTAAAAGGCACTATTCACTGTTTGCCTCTCAGGAACAAATTCGTAGTGGACGACCCCATTTGCGTCGAAGAAAACGATCAGCATGGCTTTCACTTTGGATTTGCTCATTCGAGCCTTTTTTAGACGAGGTGATCCCGCAGTGTGCCATTCCGAACTTTGCCGCTTTGTTTCCGGGTCGTATTCAAATATCCAAGTCTCGTCTCCCGTGATGACGATGTCCAAAAAGTCGGGGTCTTCTTCAACGCGTTGCAAAAGGTCTTCGCAAGCAGACACTCGCCTCTGCTTTTATCCTTCCGTCAAGACTTTCGGGACGAGTTCAGCGCAGATCTTTCGCATCACCAAATTTTCAGTAATAATGCTGTGCACTGTCATCTTATCACTGCCAATTTCATCTGCGACTATTCGCACACTTAAACGACGGTCTGCATTCAGCACTTCACGCACACGTTGCCGTCGGTTCTTGACGTCGACGGCCGTCCAGCACGAGGCTCGTCCTGCACACTCTCTCGGCCATCTTTGAAGAGCTTGTACCACTTAAAAACTGCTGTTTGTGACATGCTTTCATCCTTGAACACTTGGCGAATCATGGCCAACGTCTCCGTACCCGATTTCCCCAATCCAACACAAAATTTGATCGCGTACCGCTGTTCAATCGTTCGCTGCATTTCGCGTTTGCACCGAGTCACTCGACAGGGGTCCACTAAAAACACGATGTAGCCTGAACGAACGCTCGAAGGCGACTGTCGCTTTGCGCGTCTTGAAGGTTACATTCCCCACTATCGAGCATGCGCGCTGCGAGCGCGTTACGACGTACACTCACGGCAGGAAATTATTTTTGGAAATTTATTAGTTCAAAATTGATAACTGGTTCAAAATTGGAAACTTACCAGTGCAAGGGAATGACATATTCTTAATCGGTTTAATTTCCAGTTACTCTCGCGGTTACTTGAAGCATAATTACTTGCGTGGCGTACTTTGCTTACCACGTCTCAATTATACCAAACAGTTTGTAAATAACGGTCGAAATATAGTAAATCTTCATTTCAAGCATGCATTTATTGTGTAATGCATTTATTTTCAAACTTATAAAAAATATTGAATTTAAACAAGAAAAAATAAATTAACTGAATAAAAAAAATTGCAGCATCATAGTTACATTATTACTCTTACATAGTTGCATTATTAACTTAATTACATGGTTAACATTACACGGTTAACAGAGTACATCATAGCCCCCCAAAAGTGATATATTACGCATCACAGAGTTGATGGCAAACTGAAATTGAGACAACAGTCAAATGACAATCGTTGTAGGTTAGATCGTTGCAGGTTAGATGGCTCCACCTATATACATCCGAAGTCGTCAACAACGTGATTGCGATATCGTACTTACATTATTACTCACGTGGTGAACAGAGTACACCTTTGTCCAAACAAAGCGACATATTACACGGCACAGAAATGGAAACAATAGTGGAATGACAATATCGTTGTAGGTCAGATGGCGCCACCAATACATCTGAAGCCTTTTGACAATGCAACAATTTGATGCACCGTCATACTTACATTATTAAGCGCGTGGTGAACAAAGTACACTATGGGCCGAACAAAGTGATATATTACACGTTACAGAGAAACTGAAATTTAAACAATAGTTGAATGGCAACGTAGTTGTAGGGTAGATGGTCTCACCAATACATCTGAAGCTGTTTGATAACGCAACAACGTGATGCAACAGGATGAATAGAGTGCATCATTGGTGAAGAGAGTGCATCATTGGTGAAGAGAGTGCATTATTTGCCAAACTACTTGATATACTACAGGTTACAGTTATTTATTGATGGGAAACTACAATTGAAAGAACAGTTGAATGACCAACATCACTGCATATATGTTAGATAGCGCCGCCAATACATTCGAAGCCGTTTGACAAAATGGCAACAGAAAGAGTGATGACAGTGCACAAAATACAACAGAGTGAGTAACAAAGTGTTAAATAGTTGCACTTAAATTTCATTTGATTCGCTCTATTTGCTTGCTGATAATGGAAATAGAAAATTTGATGAATGAGTAAATATTGAACCATCATTGAATAAATGTTCTTCAGGGATGCGCAAAGCGTGCAGATCCAGGTAAATCTGATAATCGAATCTTATCAAACTATTTATTTTTATGAACTGCTACGTTGTATTTGTAAGGGATGTAATGTTCTTGTGTGATTTGAAGAATGTGAGATTTGAAGATGTTTCTTTAGCCGCGAAATTGCTCTTGAATTAAAATGGCTTCTGAAGATTGTATTAAACGCTTGATGTTGTTTTTCTTAATGCTTAGATCGTTTCTCCGAATTGAAACATTAGTTTTTTGTTAAAATAGCGGAAGCTTCAATTTATGGGAAAATGAAATGTTATTCAAGCAATTAAACATTTTATTTACGGGGAGTTTTAGTTGAGATGGCATGAAATTACTTCAATCAATTTCGGCGTAATTGAATTAACGTAATGAAAAAGTAATCGTTCGTAAAGATTAATTTGTGCATGCGTGGAATTGGGAAGAACAGTTATTTGCTTTGTGTATTGGAATGCAAGATTTGGAGAAATAAATGCTTTAGCAAGTGTCAAACTTGATTAGTTTCGTGAAATTGTATAGAGTTTAAAAGTCAAATGCAGAAAATATGATTGAACTACAACCTTTAGAAAGTAGTCTATTACTAAACTAGTCGATTTTGGCTACCAGTAAAAATATCTTGTAATAGATTGGATATATTTTCAATAGCATTCTTTATGAAGATAGGTTATTGCAGTAGTTTATTGTTGATTTGTACACTACGTTTGCATGTAGACTTCTGCGAATAGTTCGATTCTCACGTGCTGTAAAGCCTATCGATAGATAACAAGGTTTTTGAAATTGAACCGATAGAATCAAAAAGGAAGTTATATACAGTCAGGATATATCTGCTATGTATGTATATGGCCGTTGCTGGCAATAGACAAACACGTACACACATATATACCGGTTGATTCAAAAGTTCGGAGCAAAAGTAAAACGCTATAAAAAATATCTATGAGTCGGAGAGACATGCGGTTTGCAGATTAATATTCACCGTGGTGGGGGTTTTGTATGGCATGAAAAAAAATAGTTTAAAATCTCGACACTAGGGGAGCGCTGCTGCAAAGAAAACAATGCGAGGTAATAATTGTGAAATGAGATATTTTATTTCAGTATGATTTACAGCTGCAAGTGCTCAATGTATCTACCACCACGTTTCAGTACTGAGTGCAGTCGCGGTATTACGGCTGATACAGCATGAAACAGCGTATTAACGGGAATGGCTGCTACCTCCTGCCTTAAGGCGCCTTTCAGTGCTGGTAAGGACTGGGTCTTTCCGCTATAGAAACGTGATTTTAGGTATCCCCACAAAGAGAAATCATAGGGTGTGAGATCTGGGGATCTTTCAGGACAGTCATGTGTGCAATCACCTTCATGCATAAGTCATCTCCATGGCTTTATCTGCCGCAGCCCCCTGAGTGTCCAGAGTTTGAATTAATTTTTTTCATGCCACACAAAATCCCCCACCACGGTGAATAATAATCTGCAAACCGCATGTCTCTCCGACCCATAGATATTTTTTTATAGCCTTTTACTTTTGCTCCGAACTTTTGAATCACCCGGTATACACATACACACATAAAATGGCCATTACATCAAATAACTTTTTCTCTCTGTAGATTTCACTCATGAAGTTTGATAAACACGTCGATAGTTCATTATCTCAATCATTTTTATACTTGGCATTTTGTAAAGCTGAAGACTTTGGCTTTTTTTCACAAGAATGTTTTCGATGATGCAATTTACTTGCTCTTTGTTACTTTTCTGTTCTTTAAAATTCACCATTTAATTGCTCTAAATTTTTACTTTCCTTATATACATAATGTATAAGGAAAGTATTGTGACGGGGTCGAAAATTCGAATTCGAGTTTTCGACGAGAGAGCACGTTTCAAGCATCCCTGATCACGAATCAAACATTTTTGAAGTGATGTCTGTGTGTGTGTGTGAAAGTATGTGTGTGTGTGTGTGTGTGAAGTATGTGTGTGTGTGTGTGTGTGTGTGTCAGTGAGTCTGTGGAGACGATAACTGACGAACGAATGGACCGATTCGAACGAAATTTGGAACAAAAATCACAATCCGTAAACACTGGAAGCCTATTGTTTTCATACGCAATCGAATGTTCAGAACCCCCCTAAATTTTCGAATGAAATTTTGAAAAAATCGTCAAAAAATCAAAACCACTAATAAAGTTACGCAAATTGACATTTCTTATGTAATTTTTCATTAGAAAACGATTGACATAAATGTTAGAAAGCTAACATGAACCGTTCTCGAGATATTGTACATTTTTAAAAAAAATTATCAAAAAGTCATATAAAAAAAAATTCCTATTGAGAAACATGTTTACTTTTTATATGTAATACCATGCGATAAATTGGGTGACATCATTCTCGTGGATCTAGCTCGTTCCATTCATGAAAAAAGTTACTTTGGGTAATACTTTTGTATTTGAACACCAATAGTCATTTATCTGCTGTAAGAATAACTTATTTCTGCGTTCATAACATTTGGCGAGATTCTGGCGACGAATTTGGCGGAATGTCGCCAACTTGGCAACATTTTTAATTGTTGCCAAATAATCAAAAATCTCGCCAAATTGATAAAAATGACACTAAATCAATGAAAATGACGACTAATTGAAAAAAATTCAATATCTTGGAAAGAATATAAGTATCTACTATAAGAATAACATTTTTTTTAACTGTAAAAGTAGTAAATTCATTGCATTATATAAGGAAAGTCATGTGTTGCCCACATCAGATTTTGTTTCATATTGTCGTTGGAGTAACTAGGCTCACGGACCGAAATTGAAACATCCATTTTAGTGGAGTTATTCTGTTATATTCACTATTTTTGAAGAACCACGGTTTTAAAGACTTTTTACTTCCCTTGTATACAATAATGATGTATAAGGAAAGTATTGTGACGGGGTCGAAAATTCGAATTCGAGTTTTCGACGGGAGAGCACGTTTTTCGCATCTCTGATCACGAATCGAACATTTTTGAGGTGATGTCTGTGTATGTGTGAGTCAGTGAGTCTGTGGGGACGATAACTGACGAACGAATTTACCGATTCGAATCAAATTTGGTATAAAAATCACAATCCGTAAACACTGGAAGCCTATTGTTTTTATACGTAATCGAATGTACAGAACTGCCCTAAATTTTAGAATAAAATTTTGAAAAAATCGTCAAAAAATCAAAACCGCTAATAAAGTTACGCAAATAGACATTTCTTATGTAATCTTTCATTAGAAAACGATTGACATAAATTTTAGAACGCTAACATAAACCGTTCTCGAGATATTGCACATTTTTCAAATAAATTATTAAAAAGTCATATAATATGAAACAAAAATATTTCCTATTGAGAAACATGTTCACTTTTCATATGTAATACCATGCGATAAATTGGGTGACATCATTCTCGTGGATCTAGCTCGGTCCATTCTTGAAAAAAGATACTTTAAGTAATACTTTTGTATTTTAACGCCAATAGTCATTTATCTGCTGTAAGAACATCTTATTTCTTCGTCCATAACATTTGGCGACGAATTTGGCGGAATGTCGCCAACTTGGCGACTTTTTGAAATGTTGCCAAATTAACGAAAATCTTGCCAAATGGATAAAAATGACGCTAAATCAATGAAAATGACGACTAATTGTCGAAAATTCAATATCTTGGAAAGAATATTAGTATCTACTATAAGAAAAACCTATTTTTTTACTGTAAAAGTAGTAAATTCATTACATTATATAAGGAAAGTCATGTGTTGCCCACATCAGATTTTTAATATTTCAAATAAGAAAATAATATGGTTTTGCCTTCATTTCAACTACTTTTTATTTAATATTAAACTGATCATATATAAAGCCAATATCCCCGTATTTCACGCTTGGTGACCCATTCGACGATTTTTGAGAGAAATGTAGGGAAATTTAGCGCAATTTCACCAATATGACATAATACAAAAATTCTTATTAAGTTTCGTGATTATAAACAATAGGAACCTCATCCAATATCTGATATAAAAATTTAAATTTGATGCTAGCTGCTTGGTATCACTAACTCTCGTGGTCACAACAGAGGTTAACAAAAACAAAAACAAAAACAGTACAGCTTCCTTCCTGGCGTTAATCATTTACTATTTTCTGAAGAGCGAAGAACGTTAAAAAGTGGATGTTGTTATCTTTGCGGATACTGGTAAAGATACCAGCATACTCCAACGGGGGAGGGAATGAAAGCAACTTAGTTTTCCTTTTAAAGTAAAGTAATTATCTGATGTGTGGCTCCACTCGTTTTTCTTATACATGAACTCATTTTTTTGTCAAATTTTACAAGAAAACACTTGATTATTGTTAGTCCAAATGATTACAACTATAGCGTGTTACCATTCATTTTAAAGGGCTTGAAAAAATCTTTTGATTGATAGCATACTTGACAATATACCCCTGGGGGGTAACTTGCCCTTCGAGGGGGGCAATGACGTTAAGAACACAAATATTGCATAGTGGCTATTTTTGACAACAATGATTAAAAGTATTAAGTCTCGTGATTGAGCCATAAATAATCCCTTTTATGCATGTTTATGTCAAATGTTGTCCTATGTTGCCGTGTAAAAAAGTATAAAATTTTGAATAAATTTCAAATTTTCGTTCGAATTTAAAAAAAATTCTATCTGTTTTCGGATTTTTTGATAACAAAGCCGAATATAAAGTTTCGTGAAAGTCCAACAATGTTTAAGAAATCAACCACAGGCATCAGACAGACGAACATTGACTCCGAAAAAATAGTCAAAACGTGTTCAGAACATATATTTGCATCGAAATCTCGAAATCGAAAAATTTTCGTGAAAATTCTGCTTTCTCAATACTACGTACAAGAAAATAAAAAATCTGATGCGGGCAGCACAAGATTTTTCCTGTAAAATCAAATTCATATTTTCTTTATTTCTTTAATAATTCATTAGATTGAGTTTAATTGCACCAAATAACACTAAATCTGCATTTTTAATTGAATTTTTTTTTATTTGGTAATTGGATATTTTTCCGATAGTGGCGTAACAAAAATGCAAGAAATCTCAAATATTTTGAGAACGGTTAGTCCTAAAGTATAATGGAGTGTGTTATATTCTTTTCCTTTTCAAAAATTGCGTATAAAACAAGAATTTCATACATTTCAGCATACGTAGTCTTTTTTTTTTAGATTTTTGCGGGGCATTTCGTAAAAAAAGGGAGGTTTTTCTTTTCCGAATCGTACCAAAATCTACTCAGCACCAGAGTATCCTACAAGTGATTTATCTACCAAATTTTGTGAAGTTTGGTCAAGTAGTATTCCAGCTAGAGTGGATACATGATATTTTTGCTGGCCATTTCGCAAAAAAAAGCGGGTTCTGTTTTTCCAAATTGTACCAAAAATTAATCAGCACCACAGTGGCACCCAAGGGCCTTACCTACCAAATTTTACGAAATTTGGTCTATTAGTTTTTGAGTTAGAGTGGATACATACATTGCACAGACACACAGACAGACAGACACACACACGGACGTCATGCTAAAAATAGATTTTTCGTGTTCTAGAGGCCTCAAAACGTGTAGATCCGTCGAAAACTCGAGTTGTGATTTTCGGCATGATTCCAATATTTTCCCTATACATTACCATGTATTGCAAGGAAAGTAAAATATTTAGGGAGAGTGATAGAGTTGTCAAGAATAATGAAGATAAAGTGAATGTATGTGAACAGAATCGATGTAACTTAATTTCACGTTACTTATAATCAACATATCACTCTTCTTAATCTTCTGTTTCCAAATAAATCCTTTCTGTAACCGTGTACTCTAAAATTTTGTGACGCCTTAATAAAGATGGGCGGGCAAACCCAGCGGAGTTCTTTTCATCCTTGTGTCCAAAGTAAATTATGGGAAAATGGGAAAAGTATTTCGCGATGGAAGACTCTCTAGAGTACTATTTGACAAACATCGTTATTCTTTACTGTTGATATGTTTATGCATGATAATACTTATAGAAAAGAGGTTTGCTTTCTGCATTTAAAAACCAAGAGAAACACATATTTCATGGAGAATGGAAAATAAAATATCTGATGTGGGCAGCACATGACTTTCCTTATATAATGGAATGAATTTACTACTTCTACAGTAAAAAAAAATGTTATTCTTATAGTAGATACTTATATTCCTTCCAAGATATTGAATTTTCTTCAATTAGTCGTCATTTTCATTGATTTAGCGTCATTTTTATCCATTTGGCGAGATTTTTGTTAATTTGGTAACAATTAAAAATGTCGCCAAGTTGGCGACATTCCGCCAAATTCGTCGCCAAAACCTCGCCAAGCGTTATGGACGGAGAAATAAGTTATTCTTACAGCAGATAAATGACTATTGGCGTTCAAATACAAAAGTATTACTCAAAGTATCTTTTTTCATGAATGGAACAAGCTAGATCCACGAGAATGATGTCACCAAATTTATCGCATGGTATTACATATGAGAAGTGGACATATTTCTCTATAGGAAATATTTTTTTTTATTTTATATGACTTTTTGATAATTTTTTTGAAAAATGTGCAATATCTCGAGAAGGGTTCATGTTAGCGTTCTAAAATTTATGTCAATTGTTTTCTAATGAAAAATTACATAAGAAATGTCTATTTGAATAACTTCATTGGGGGTTTTGATTTTTTGACGATTTTTTCAAAATTTCACTCGAAAATTTAGGGGGTTCTGAGCATTCGATTGCGTATAAAAACAATAGGCTTCCAGTGTTTACGGATTGTGATTTTAGTACCAAATTTCGTTCGAATCGGTCCATTCGTTCGTCAGTTATCGTCTCCACAGACTCACTGACACACACACACACACACACACACACATATTTTCACGCACACACACACACAGACATCACTTAAAAATGTTTGATTCGTGATCAGGGATGCTTGAAACGGGTTTTCCCGTCGAAAACTCGAATTCGAATTTTCGACCCCGTCACAATACTTTCCTTATACATTATGTATATAAGGAAAGTAAAAATAGGTTATTCTTATAGTAGATAAATATATTCTTCCCAAGATATTGAATTTTTGTCAATTAGTTGTCATTTTTATTGATTTAATGTCATTCTTATCAATTTAGCGAGATTTTCGTTAATTTGGCAATATTTAAGAAAGTAGCCCAGTTGGCGACATTCCGCCAAAATCTCGCCCAGCGTTATGGACGGAGAAATAAGTTATTTTTATTACAGATAAATGACTATTGGCGTCCAACTAAAAAAGTATTGCTCAAAGTACCTTTTCTCATGAATGGAACGAACTAAATCCACGAGAATGATATCACCAATTTTATCGCATGATATTACCAATGAAAAGTTAATATGTTTCTCAACAGTTAATATTTCTTTTAATTTATGGGATTTTTTAATAAATTTATCTGAAAAATGTGCAATATCTCGAGAACGGTTCATGCTAGTTTTCTAAAGTTTATGCCAGTCGGTCTCTAAGGAAAAATTATATAAGAAATGTCTATTTGCGTAACTTTATTAAAGGTTTTGATTTTTGGATGATTTTTTCAAAGCTTCACTTAAAAATTTAGGGGGGATTCTGAACATTCGATTGTGTTTAAAAACAATAGGCTTCTAGTATTTACGAATTGTAACTTTTGTTGAAAATTCCATTTGAATCGCTCCATTCATTCGTGAGATATCGTTTCCACAGACTCACTGGCACACACACACACACACACACGCACACACAGACATCATCTTAAAAATGTTCGATTCGTGATCAGGGATGCTTGAAACGTGCTCTCCCGTCAAAAATTCGAGTTCGAATTTTCGACCCCGTCACAATATTTTCCTTATACATTATACTATGTATATAAGGAATGTAATAAGGAGTTTTGAAGGAGCCGTCTTATCGCTGCAAATGGTGTATACACTTCATTTTTGACGCCACTGTTAAGCATGTTTTTATCTTTTGCATGCTTATTTCGTACTTATTTGCATACTTATTTGCTATTATATTTATATGCAAATAAGTTTATATTACTATACTTATTTGCATTATATTTATATGCAAATAAAAGTTTGCATAACTATTTGCATACTTATTTCGTACAGTTATACAAATTTTCGGAATGACTAGAAGTGTTATCTCCAAAGCCGAAATGGAAATTCGTTGTAAATCCCATATCCCCTGGAATTTTATACTAAATCCATATCAGTCATCACCTAAGCTATAACAGCGGCAGATTTCGAGAAAAAATATGTTTAAAGGAAGATGCGTACTTTTGAATAGGAAAGGATATCAACAGAACCAGACGTGAGTTCCTTTACTTCCTTCAGAATGTAGCACCGATTCCATCTTAGTCATTATTTAAGGTCTATTTATAACCAATACTGAAATATAGATGCTTCAAGAAAAACTTTAAAAAAAAAGGTAGTACGGAAATTTTTTTACCACTAATAAAATTTTTCATTGAATGGAACATTTTCTAACATTTTTTATACTGTAAAAACTACTTTGAGATTCTTTTACTGAAGATGGAAAATATACAGAAAGAAAGAAAAAAAGAAATAATAATATGATAATATGATGTAAGATGCAAGCTGCAAGCTTGACCTGTAAGTTAGACTGTTCACACTCTGATTTTCAGAACCACACAAGTTTTAACCTTTAGATGTATAGGTTTGAATCCCAAGTGAGGCTGGTGATCCATATGCATAAATCACTAGAGTAACTTTGTAAAGAAGGGTTCATGAGTGTACACCTTGTAAAGTGCCTTGATGCCCTAACCGTGAATCGAACACTGGATCTCTGAACTGGCCAGCCAACGCTCCACCGCTGAGCTGCTGTTATGAAATTGCAAGCTGTTATCGTAGAAGCAGACTCTGCATTATCCACCATCTAGTGTAAGACTGTCTGACAATTATACTGGTTCTGGTAAGACGGGTAACTGACAATTTGAGTTACCACCTTCTACTATTTTTTGCTCAGGTTAGTCCCCTGCATGGCCGTTATACTCTCAATTTGAAATCGACGCTCTATCTTCCAGAGTTCACTGAATCCGTACTAGTCGTACTAGGGTCATATTCAAACGTCCAACCTCTTTGCACCAACGTACAGGGTTAATTTGTTCGGGCGCCATTGTAAAGTGCCTTGCTGTGTTAACCGGGAAACTTACCCTGGATCTCCGAATTAGCCAGCCGACGCTCTATCTTCCAGAGTTCACTGAATCCGTACTAGTCGTACTAGGGTCATATTCAAACCTCCAACCTCTTTGCACCAACTTACAGGGTTAATTTGTTCGGGCGCCATTGTAAAGTGCCTTGTTGTGTTAACCGGGAAACTTACCCTGGATCTCCGAACTAGACAGCCGACGCTCTATCTCCCAGAGTTCACTGAATCCGTACTAGTCGTACTAGGGTCACATTCAAACCTCCAACCTCTTCGCACCAACCTACAGGGTTAATTTGTTCGGGCGCCATTGTAAAGTGCCTTGCTGTGTTAACCGCGAAACTTACCCTGGATCTCCGAACTAGACAGCCGACGCTCTGTCTCCCAGAGTTCACTGAATCCGTACTAGTCGTACTAGGGTCATATTCAAACCTCCAACCTCTTTGCACCAACTTACAGGGTTAATTTGTTCGGGCGCCATTGTAAAGTGCCTTGCTGTGTTAACCGCGAAACTTACCCTGGATCTCCGAACTAGACAGCCGACGCTCTATCTTCCAGAGTTCACTGAATCCGTACTAGTCGTACTAGGGTCATATTCAAACCTCCAACCTCTTTGCACCAACTTACAGGGTTAATTTGTTCGGGCGCCATTGTAAAGTGCCTTGCTGTGTTAACCGGGAAACTTACCCTGGATCTCCGAACTAGACAGCCGACGCTCTATCTCCCAGAGTTCACTGAATCCGTACTAGTCGTACTAGGGTCATATTCAAACCTCCAACCTCTTTGCACCAACTTACAGGGTTAATTTGTTCGGGCGCCATTGTAAAGTGCCTTGTTGTGTTAACCGGGAAACTTACCCTGGATCTCCGAACTAGAAAGCCGACGCTTTATCTTCCAGAGTTTACTGAATTCGTACTAGTCGTACTAGGGTCACATTCAAACCTCCAACCTCTTCGCACCAACCTACAGGGTTAATTTGTTCGGGCGCCATTGTAAAGTGCCTTGCTGTGTTAACCGCGACACTTACCCTGGATCTCCGAACTAGACAGCCGACGCTCTATCTCCCAGAGTTCACTGAATCCGTACTAGTCGTACTAGGGTCATATTCAAAATTCCAACCTCTTTGCACCAACTTACAGGGTTAATTTGTTCGGGCGCCATTGTAAAGTGCCTTGCTGTGTTAACCGCGAAACTTACCCTGGATCTCCGAACTAGACAGCCGACACTCTATCTTCCAGAGTTCACTGAATCCGTACTAGTCGTACTAGGGTCATATTCAAACCTCCAACCTCTTTGCACCAACTTACAGGGTTAATTTGTTCGGGCGCCATTGTAAAGTGCCTTGCTGTGTTAACCGGGAAACTTACCCTGGATCTCCGAATTAGCCAGCCGACGCTCTATCTTCCAGAGTTCACTGAATCCGTACTAGTCGTACTAGGGTCATATTCAAACCTCCAACCTCTTTGCACCAACCTACAGGGTTAATTTGTTCGGGCGCCATTGTAAAGTGCCTTGCTGTGTTAACCGGGAAACTTACCCTGGATCTCCGAACTAGACAGCCAACGCTCTATCTCCCAGAGTTCACTGAATCCGTACTAGTCGTACTAGGGTCATATTGAAACCTCCAATCTCTTTGCACCAACCTACAGGGTTAATTTGTTCGGGTGTCATTGTAAAGTGCCTTGCTGTGTTAAACGGGAAACTCACCCTGGATCTCCGAACTAGACAGCCGACGCTCTATCTTCCAGAGTTCACTGAATCCGTACTAGACGTACTAGGGTCATATTGAAACCTCCAATCTCTTTGCACCAACCTACAGGGTTAATTTGTTCGGGCGCCATTGTAAAGTGCCTTGCTGTGTTAACCGGGAAACTCACCCTGGATCTCCGAACTAGACAGCCGACGCTCTATCTTCCAGAGTTCACTGAATCCGTACTAGTCGTACTAGGGTCATATTGAAACCTCCAATCTCTTTGCACCAACCTACAGGGTTAATTTGTTCGGGCGCCATTGTAAAGTGCCTTGCTGTGTTAACCGGGAAACTTACCCTGGATCTCCGAACTAGACAGCCGACGCTCTATCTTCCAGAGTTCACTGAATCCGTACTAGTCGTACTAGGGTCATATTGAAACCTCCAATCTCTTTGCACCAACCTACAGGGTTAATTTGTTCGGGCGCCATTGTAAAGTGCCTTGCTGTGTTAACCGGGAAACTCACCCTGGATCTCCGAACTAGACAGCCGACGCTCTATCTTCCAGAGTTCACTGAATCCGTACTAGTCGTACTAGGGTCATATTGAAACCTCCAATCTCTTTGCACCAACCTACAGGGTTAATTTGTTCGGGCGCCATTGTAAAGTGCCTTGCTGTGTTAACCGGGAAACTTACCCTGGATCTCCGAACTAGACAGCCGACGCTCTATCTTCCAGAGTTCACTGAATCCGTACTAGTCGTACTAGGGTCATATTGAAACCTCCAATCTCTTTGCACCAACCTACAGGATTAATTTGTTCGGGCGCCATTGTAAAGTGCCTTGCTGTGTTAACCGGGAAACTTACCCTGGATCTCCGAACTAGACAGCCGACGCTCTATCTTCCAGAGTTCACTGAATCCGTACTAGTCGTACTAGGGTCATATTGAAACCTCCAATCTCTTTGCACCAACCTACAGGGTTAATTTGTTCGGGCGCCATTGTAAAGTGCCTTGCTGTGTTAACCGCGAAACTTACCCTGGATCTCCGAACTAGACAGCCGACGCTCTATCTCCCAGAGTTCACTGAATCCGTACTAGTCGTACTAGGGTCATATTCAAAATTCCAACCTCTTTGCACCAACTTACAGGGTTAATTTGTTCGGGCGCCATTGTAAAGTGCCTTGCTGTGTTAACCGCGAAACTTACCCTGGATCTCCGAACTAGACAGCCGACACTCTATCTTCCAGAGTTCACTGAATCCGTACTAGTCGTACTAGGGTCATATTCAAACCTCCAACCTCTTTGCACCAACTTACAGGGTTAATTTGTTCGGGCGCCATTGTAAAGTGCCTTGCTGTGTTAACCGGGAAACTTACCCTGGATCTCCGAATTAGCCAGCCGACGCTCTATCTTCCAGAGTTCACTGAATCCGTACTAGTCGTACTAGGGTCATATTCAAACCTCCAACCTCTTTGCACCAACCTACAGGGTTAATTTGTTCGGGCGCCATTGTAAAGTGCCTTGCTGTGTTAACCGGGAAACTTACCCTGGATCTCCGAACTAGACAGCCAACGCTCTATCTCCCAGAGTTCACTGAATCCGTACTAGTCGTACTAGGGTCATATTGAAACCTCCAATCTCTTTGCACCAACCTACAGGGTTAATTTGTTCGGGTGCCATTGTAAAGTGCCTTGCTGTGTTAAACGGGAAACTCACCCTGGATCTCCGAACTAGACAGCCGACGCTCTATCTTCCAGAGTTCACTGAATCCGTACTAGACGTACTAGGGTCATATTGAAACCTCCAATCTCTTTGCACCAACCTACAGGGTTAATTTGTTCGGGCGCCATTGTAAAGTGCCTTGCTGTGTTAACCGGGAAACTCACCCTGGATCTCCGAACTAGACAGCCGACGCTCTATCTTCCAGAGTTCACTGAATCCGTACTAGTCGTACTAGGGTCATATTGAAACCTCCAATCTCTTTGCACCAACCTACAGGGTTAATTTGTTCGGGCGCCATTGTGAAGTGCCTTGCTGTGTTAACCGGGAAACTCACCCTGGATCTCCGAACTAGACAGCCGACGCTCTATCTTCCAGAGTTCACTGAATCCGTACTAGTCGTACTAGGGTCATATTGAAACCTCCAATCTCTTTGCACCAACCTACAGGGTTAATTTGTTCGGGCGCCATTGTAAAGTGCCTTGCTGTGTTAACCGGGAAACTTACCCTGGATCTCCGAACTAGACAGCCGACGCTCTATCTTCCAGAGTTCACTGAATCCGTACTAGTCGTACTAGGGTCATATTGAAACCTCCAATCTCTTTGCACCAACCTACAGGGTTAATTTGTTCGGGCGCCATTGTAAAGTGCCTTGCTGTGTTAACCGGGAAACTCACCCTGGATCTCCGAACTAGACAGCCGACGCTCTATCTTCCAGAGTTCACTGAATCCGTACTAGTCGTACTAGGGTCATATTGAAACCTCCAATCTCTTTGCACCAACCTACAGGGTTAATTTGTTCGGGCGCCATTGTAAAGTGCCTTGCTGTGTTAACCGGGAAACTTACCCTGGATCTCCGAACTAGACAGCCGACGCTCTATCTTCCAGAGTTCACTGAATCCGTACTAGTCGTACTAGGGTCATATTGAAACCTCCAATCTCTTTGCACCAACCTACAGGATTAATTTGTTCGGGCGCCATTGTAAAGTGCCTTGCTGTGTTAACCGGGAAACTTACCCTGGATCTCCGAACTAGACAGCCGACGCTCTATCTTCCAGAGTTCACTGAATCCGTACTAGTCGTACTAGGGTCATATTGAAACCTCCAATCTCTTTGCACCAACCTACAGGGTTAATTTGTTCGGGCGCCATTGTAAAGTGCCTTGCTGTGTTAACCGGGAAACTTACCCTGGATCTCCGAACTAGACAGCCGACGCTCTATCTTCCAGAGTTCACTGAATCCGTACTAGTCGTACTAGGGTCATATTGAAACCTCCAATCTCTTTGCACCAACCTACAGGGTTAATTTGTTCGGGCGCCATTGTAAAGTGCCTTGCTGTGTTAACCGCGAAACTTACCCTGGATCTCCGAACTAGACAGCCGACGCTCTATCTTCCAGAGTTCACTGAATCCGTACTAGTCGTACTAGGGTCATATTGAAACCTCCAATCTCTTTGCACCAACCTACAGGGTTAATTTGTTCGGGCGCCATTGTAAAGTGCCTTGCTGTGTTAACCGGGAAACTTACCCTGGATCTCCGAACTAGACAGCCGACGCTCTATCTTCCAGAGTTCACTGAATCCGTACTAGTCGTACTAGGGTCATATTGAAACCTCCAATCTCTTTGCACCAACCTACAGGGTTAATTTGTTCGGGCGCCATTGTAAAGTGCCTTGCTGTGTTAACCGGGAAACTTACCCTGGATCTCCGAACTAGACAGCCGACGCTCTATCTTCCAGAGTTCACTGAATCCGTACTAGTCGTACTAGGGTCATATTCAAACCTCCAATCTCTTTGCACCAACCTACAGGGTTAATTTGTTCGGGCGCCATTGTAAAGTGCCTTGCTGTGTTAACCGGGAAACTCACCCTGGATCTCCGAACTAGACAGCCGACGCTCTATCTTCCAGAGTTCACTGAATCCGTACTAGTCGTACTAGGGTCATATTGAAACCTCCAATCTCTTTGCACCAACCTACAGGGTTAATTTGTTCGGGCGCCATTGTAAAGTGCCTTGCTGTGTTAACCGGGAAACTCACCCTGGATCTCCGAACTAGACAGCCGACGCTCTATCTTCCAGAGTTCACTGAATCCGTACTAGTCGTACTAGGGTCATATTGAAACCTCCAATCTCTTTGCACCAACCTACAGGGTTAATTTGTTCGGGCGCCATTGTAAAGTGCCTTGCTGTGTTAACCGGGAAACTTACCCTGGTCCTCCGAACTAGACAGCCGACGCTCTATCTTCCAGAGTTCACTGAATCCGTACTAGTCGTACTAGGGTCATATTGAAACCTCCAATCTCTTTGCACCAACCTACAGGGTTAATTTGTTCGGGCGCCATTGTAAAGTGCCTTGCTGTGTTAACCGGGAAACTCACCCTGGATCTCCGAACTAGACAGCCGACGCTCTATCTCCCAGAGTTCACTGAATCCGTACTAGTCGTACTAGGGTCATATTGAAACCTCCAATCTCTTTGCACCAACCTACAGGATTAATTTGTTCGGGCGCCATTGTAAAGTGCCTTGCTGTGTTAACCGGGAAACTTACCCTGGATCTCCGAACTAGACAGCCGACGCTCTATCTTCCAGAGTTCACTGAATCCGTACTAGTCGTACTAGGGTCATATTGAAACCTCCAATCTCTTTGCACCAACCTACAGGGTTAATTTGTTCGGGCGCCATTGTAAAGTGCCTTGCTGTGTTAACCGGGAAACTTACCCTGGATCTCCGAACTAGACAGCCGACGCTCTATCTTCCAGAGTTCACTGAATCCGTACTAGTCGTACTAGGGTCATATTGAAACCTCCAATCTCTTTGCACCAACCTACAGGGTTAATTTGTTCGGGCGCCATTGTAAAGTGCCTTGCTGTGTTAACCGCGAAACTTACCCTGGATCTCCGAACTAGACAGCCGACGCTCTATCTTCCAGAGTTCACTGAATCCGTACTAGTCGTACTAGGGTCATATTGAAACCTCCAATCTCTTTGCACCAACCTACAGGGTTAATTTGTTCGGGCGCCATTGTAAAGTGCCTTGCTGTGTTAACCGGGAAACTTACCCTGGATCTCCGAACTAGACAGCCGACGCTCTATCTTCCAGAGTTCACTGAATCCGTACTAGTCGTACTAGGGTCATATTCAAACCTCCAATCTCTTTGCACCAACCTACAGGGTTAATTTGTTCGGGCGCCATTGTAAAGTGCCTTGCTGTGTTAACCGGGAAACTCACCCTGGATCTCCGAACTAGACAGCCGACGCTCTATCTTCCAGAGTTCACTGAATCCGTACTAGTCGTACTAGGGTCATATTGAAACCTCCAATCTCTTTGCACCAACCTACAGGGTTAATTTGTTCGGGCGCCATTGTAAAGTGCCTTGCTGTGTTAACCGGGAAACTCACCCTGGATCTCCGAACTAGACAGCCGACGCTCTATCTTCCAGAGTTCACTGAATCCGTACTAGTCGTACTAGGGTCATATTGAAACCTCCAATCTCTTTGCACCAACCTACAGGGTTAATTTGTTCGGGCGCCATTGTAAAGTGCCTTGCTGTGTTAACCGGGAAACTTACCCTGGTCCTCCGAACTAGACAGCCGACGCTCTATCTTCCAGAGTTCACTGAATCCGTACTAGTCGTACTAGGGTCATATTGAAACCTCCAATCTCTTTGCACCAACCTACAGGGTTAATTTGTTCGGGCGCCATTGTAAAGTGCCTTGCTGTGTTAACCGGGAAACTCACCCTGGATCTCCGAACTAGACAGCCGACGCTCTATCTCCCAGAGTTCACTGAATCCGTACTAGTCGTACTAGGGTCATATTGAAACCTCCAATCTCTTTGCACCAACCTACAGGATTAATTTGTTCGGGCGCCATTGTAAAGTGCCTTGCTGTGTTAACCGGGAAACTTACCCTGGATCTCCGAACTAGACAGCCGACGCTCTATCTTCCAGAGTTCACTGAATCCGTACTAGTCGTACTAGGGTCATATTGAAACCTCCAATCTCTTTGCACCAACCTACAGGGTTAATTTGTTCGGGCGCCATTGTAAAGTGCCTTGCTGTGTTAACCGGGAAACTTACCCTGGATCTCCGAACTAGACAGCCGACGCTCTATCTTCCAGAGTTCACTGAATCCGTACTAGTCGTACTAGGGTCATATTGAAACCTCCAATCTCTTTGCACCAACCTACAGGGTTAATTTGTTCGGGCGCCATTGTAAAGTGCCTTGCTGTGTTAACCGCGAAACTTACCCTGGATCTCCGAACTAGACAGCCGACGCTCTATCTTCCAGAGTTCACTGAATCCGTACTAGTCGTACTAGGGTCATATTGAAACCTCCAATCTCTTTGCACCAACCTACAGGGTTAATTTGTTCGGGCGCCATTGTAAAGTGCCTTGCTGTGTTAACCGGGAAACTTACCCTGGATCTCCGAACTAGACAGCCGACGCTCTATCTTCCAGAGTTCACTGAATCCGTACTAGTCGTACTAGGGTCATATTGAAACCTCCAATCTCTTTGCACCAACCTACAGGGTTAATTTGTTCGGGCGCCATTGTAAAGTGCCTTGCTGTGTTAACCGGGAAACTTACCCTGGATCTCCGAACTAGACAGCCGACGCTCTATCTTCCAGAGTTCACTGAATCCGTACTAGTCGTACTAGGGTCATATTCAAACCTCCAATCTCTTTGCACCAACCTACAGGGTTAATTTGTTCGGGCGCCATTGTAAAGTGCCTTGCTGTGTTAACCGGGAAACTCACCCTGGATCTCCGAACTAGACAGCCGACGCTCTATCTTCCAGAGTTCACTGAATCCGTACTAGTCGTACTAGGGTCATATTGAAACCTCCAATCTCTTTGCACCAACCTACAGGGTTAATTTGTTCGGGCGCCATTGTAAAGTGCCTTGCTGTGTTAACCGGGAAACTCACCCTGGATCTCCGAACTAGACAGCCGACGCTCTATCTTCCAGAGTTCACTGAATCCGTACTAGTCGTACTAGGGTCATATTGAAACCTCCAATCTCTTTGCACCAACCTACAGGGTTAATTTGTTCGGGCGCCATTGTAAAGTGCCTTGCTGTGTTAACCGGGAAACTTACCCTGGTCCTCCGAACTAGACAGCCGACGCTCTATCTTCCAGAGTTCACTGAATCCGTACTAGTCGTACTAGGGTCATATTGAAACCTCCAATCTCTTTGCACCAACCTACAGGGTTAATTTGTTCGGGCGCCATTGTAAAGTGCCTTGCTGTGTTAACCGGGAAACTCACCCTGGATCTCCGAACTAGACAGCCGACGCTCTATCTCCCAGAGTTCACTGAATCCGTACTAGTCGTACTAGGGTCATATTGAAACCTCCAATCTCTTTGCACCAACCTACAGGGTTAATTTGTTCGGGCGCCATTGTAAAGTGCCTTGCTGTGTTAACCGGGAAACTTACCCTGGATCTCCGAACTAGACAGCCGACGCTCTATCTTCCAGAGTTCACTGAATCCGTACTAGTCGTACTAGGGTCATATTGAAACCTCCAATCTCTTTGCACCAACCTACAGGGTTAATTTGTTCGGGCGCCATTGTAAAGTGCCTTGCTGTGTTAACCGGGAAACTTACCCTGGATCTCCGAACTAGACAGCCGACGCTCTATCTTCCAGAGTTCACTGAATCCGTACTAGTCGTACTAGGGTCATATTGAAACCTCCAATCTCTTTGCACCAACCTACAGGGTTAATTTGTTCGGGCGCCATTGTAAAGTGCCTTGCTGTGTTAACCGGGAAACTTACCCTGGATCTCCGAACTAGACAGCCGACGCTCTATCTTCCAGAGTTCACTGAATCCGTACTAGTCGTACTAGGGTCATATTGAAACCTCCAATCTCTTTGCACCAACCTACAGGGTTAATTTGTTCGGGCGCCATTGTAAAGTGCCTTGCTGTGTTAACCGCGAAACTTACCCTGGATCTCCGAACTAGACAGCCGACGCTCTATCGTCCAGAGTTCACTGAATCCGTACTAGTCGTACTAGGGTCATATTGAAACCTCCAATCTCTTTGCACCAACCTACAGGATTAATTTGTTCGGGCGCCATTGTAAAGTGCCTTGCTGTGTTAACCGGGAAACTTACCCTGGATCTCCGAACTAGACAGCCGACGCTCTATCTTCCAGAGATCACTGAATCCGTACTAGTCGTACTAGGGTCATATTGAAACCTCCAATCTCTTTGCACCAACCTACAGGGTTAATTTGTTCGGGCGCCATTGTAAAGTGCCTTGCTGTGTTAACCGGGAAACTTACCCTGGATCTCCGAACTAGACAGCCGACGCTCTATCTTCCAGAGTTCACTGAATCCGTACTAGTCGTACTAGGGTCATATTCAAACCTCCAATCTCTTTGCACCAACCTACAGGGTTAATTTGTTCGGGCGCCATTGTAAAGTGCCTTTCTGTGTTAACCGCGATACTTACCCTGGATCTCCGAACTAGACAGCCGACGCTCTATCTTCCAGAGTTCACTGAATTCGTACTAGTCGTACTAGGGTCATATTCAAACCTCCAATCTCTTTGCACCAACCTACAGGGTTAATTTGTTCGGGCGCCATTGTAAAGTGCCTTGCTGTGTTAACCGCGATACTTACCCTGGATCTCCGAACTAGACAGCCGACGCTCTATCTTCCAGAGTTCACTGAATCCGTACTAGTCGTACTAGGGTCATATTCAAACCTCCAATCTCTTTGCACCAACCTACAGGGTTAATTTGTTCGGGCGCCATTGTAAAGTGCCTTGCTGTGTTAACCGGGAAACTTACCCTGGATCTCCGATCTAGACCGCCGACGCTCTATCTTCCAGAGTTCACTGAATCCGTACTAGTCGTACTAGGGTCATATTCAAACCTCCAATCTCTTTGCACCATCCTACAAGGTTAATTTGTTCGGGCGCCATTGTAAAGTGCATTGCTGTGTTAACCGGGAAACTTACCCTGGATCTCCGAACTAGACCGCCGACGCTCTATCTTCCAGAGTTCACTGAATCCGTACTAGTCGTACTAGGGTCATATTCAAACCTCCAATCTCTTTGCACCATCCTACAGGGTTAATTTGTTCGGGCGCCATTGTAAAGTGCCTTGCTGTGTTAACCGGGAAACTTACCCTGGATCTCCGATCTAGACCGCCGACGCTCTATCTTCCAGAGTTCACTGAATCCGTACTAGTCGTACTAGGGTCATATTCAAACCTCCAATCTCTTTGCACCAACCTACAGGGTTAATTTGTTCGGGCGCCATTGTAAAGTGCATTGCTGTGTTAACCGGGAAACTTACCCTGGATCTCCGAACTAGACAGCCGACGCTCTATCTTCCAGAGTTCACTGAATCCGTACTAGTCGTACTAGGGTCATATTCAAACCTCCAATCTCTTTGCACCATCCTACAGGGTTAATTTGTTCGGGCGCCATTGTAAAGTGCCTTGCTGTGTTAACCGCGATACTTACCCTGGATCTCCGAACTAGACAGCCGACGCTCTATCTTCCAGAGTTCACTGAATCCGTACTAGTCGTACTAGGGTCATATTCAAACCTCCAATCTCTTTGCACCAACCTACAGGGTTAATTTGTTCGGGCGCCATTGTAAAGTGCCTTGCTGTGTTAACCGGGAAACTTACCCTGGATCTCCGAACTAGACAGCCGACGCTCTATCTTCCAGAGTTCACTGAATCCGTACTAGTCGTACTAGGGTCATATTCAAACCTCCAATCTCTTTGCACCAACCTACAGGGTTAATTTGTTCGGGCGCCATTGTAAAGTGCCTTGCTGTGTTAACCGCGATACTTACCCTGGATCTCCGAACTAGACAGCCGACGCTCTATCTTCCAGAGTTCACTGAATCCGTACTAGACGTACTAGGGTCATATTGAAACCTCCAATCTCTTTGCACCAACCTACAGGGTTAATTTGTTCGGGCGCCATTGTAAAGTGCCTTGCTGTGTTAACCGGGAAACTTACCCTGGATCTCCGAATTAGACAGCCGACGCTCTATCTTCCAGAGTTCACTGAATCCGTACTAGTCGTACTAGGGTCATATTCAAACCTCCAATCTCTTTGCACCAACCTACAGGGTTAATTTGTTCGGGCGCCATTGTAAAGTGCCTTGCTGTGTTAACCGGGAAACTTACCCTGGATCTCCGAACTAGACAGCCGACGCTCTATCTTCCAGAGTTCACTGAATCCGTACTAGTCGTACTAGGGTCATATTCAAACCTCCAATCTCTTTGCACCAACCTACAGGGTTAATTTGTTCGGGCGCCATTGTAAAGTGCCTTGCTGTGTTAACCGGGAAACTTACCCTGGATCTCCGAACTAGACAGCCGACGCTCTATCTTCCAGAGTTCACTGAATCCGTACTAGTCGTACTAGGGTCATATTCAAACCTCCAATCTCTTTGCACCAACCTACAGGGTTAATTTGTTCGGGCGCCATTGTAAAGTGCCTTGCTGTGTTAACCGGGAAACTTACCCTGGATCTCCGAACTAGACAGCCGACGCTCTATCTTCCAGAGTTCACTGAATCCGTACTAGTCGTACTAGGGTCATATTCAAACCTCCAATCTCTTTGCACCAACCTACAGGGTTAATTTGTTCGGGCGCCATTGTAAAGTGCCTTGCTGTGTTAACCGGGAAACTTACCCTGGATCTCCGAACTAGACAGCCGACGCTCTATCTTCCAGAGTTCACTGAATCCGTACTAGTCGTACTAGGGTCATATTCAAACCTCCAATCTCTTTGCACCAACCTACAGGGTTAATTTGTTCGGGCGCCATTGTAAAGTGCCTTGCTGTGTTAACCGGGAAACTTACCCTGGATCTCCGAACTAGACAGCCGACGCTCTATCTTCCAGAGTTCACTGAATCCGTACTAGTCGTACTAGGGTCATATTCAAACCTCCAATCTCTTTGCACCAACCTACAGGGTTAATTTGTTCGGGCGCCATTGTAAAGTGCCTTGCTGTGTTAACCGCGATACTTACCCTGGATCTCCGAACTAGACAGCCGACGCTCTATCTTCCAGAGTTCACTGAATCCGTACTAGTCGTACTAGGGTCATATTGAAACCTCCAATCTCTTTGCACCAACCTACAGGGTTAATTTGTTCGGGCGCCATTGTAAAGTGCCTTGCTGTGTTAACCGGGAAACTTACCCTGGATCTCCGAACTAGACAGCCGACGCTCTATCTTCCAGAGTTCACTGAATCCGTACTAGTCGTACTAGGGTCATATTCAAACCTCCAATCTCTTTGCACCAACCTACAGGGTTAATTTGTTCGGGCGCCATTGTAAAGTGCCTTGCTGTGTTAACCGGGAAACTTACCCTGGATCTCCGAACTAGACAGCCGACGCTCTATCTTCCAGAGTTCACTGAATCCGTACTAGTCGTACTAGGGTCATATTCAAACCTCCAATCTCTTTGCACCAACCTACAGTGTTAATTTGTTCGGGCGCCATTGTAAAGTGCCTTGCTGTGTTAACCGGGAAACTTACCCTGGATCTCCGAACTAGACAGCCGACGCTCTATCTTCCAGAGTTCACTGAATCCGTACTAGTCGTACTAGGGTCATATTCAAACCTCCAATCTCTTTGCACCAACCTACAGGGTTAATTTGTTCGGGCGCCATTGTAAAGTGCCTTGCTGTGTTAACCGGGAAACTTACCCTGGATCTCCGAACTAGACAGCCGACGCTCTATCTTCCAGAGTTCACTGAATCCGTACTAGTCGTACTAGGGTCATATTCAAACCTCCAATCTCTTTGCACCAACCTACAGGGTTAATTTGTTCGGGCGCCATTGTAAAGTGCCTTGCTGTGTTAACCGGGAAACTTACCCTGGATCTCCGAACTAGACAGCCGACGCTCTATCTTCCAGAGTTCACTGAATCCGTACTAGTCGTACTAGGGTCATATTCAAACCTCCAATCTCTTTGCACCAACCTACAGGGTTAATTTGTTCGGGCGCCATTGTAAAGTGCCTTGCTGTGTTAACCGGGAAACTTACCCTGGATCTCCGAACTAGACAGCCGACGCTCTATCTTCCAGAGTTCACTGAATCCGTACTAGTCGTACTAGGGTCATATTCAAACCTCCAATCTCTTTGCACCAACCTACAGGGTTAATTTGTTCGGGCGCCATTGTAAAGTGCCTTGCTGTGTTAACCGCGATACTTACCCTGGATCTCCGAACTAGACAGCCGACGCTCTATCTTCCAGAGTTCACTGAATCCGTACTAGTCGTACTAGGGTCATATTGAAACCTCAAATCTCTTTGCACCAACCTACAGGGTTAATTTGTTCGGGCGCCATTGTAAAGTGCCTTGCTGTGTCAACCGGGAAACTTACCCTGGATCTCCGAACTAGACAGCCGACGCTCTATCTTCCAGAGTTCACTGAATCCGTACTAGTCGTACTAGGGTCATATTCAAACCTCCAATCTCTTTGCACCAACCTACAGGGTTAATTTGTTCGGGCGCCATTGTAAAGTGCCTTGCTGTGTTAACCGGGAAACTTACCCTGGATCTCCGAACTAGACAGCCGACGCTCTATCTTCCAGAGTTCACTGAATCCGTACTAGTCGTACTAGGGTCATATTCAAACCTCCAATCTCTTTGCACCAACCTACAGGGTTAATTTGTTCGGGCGCCATTGTAAAGTGCCTTGCTGTGTTAACCGCGATACTTACCCTGGATCTCCGAACTAGACAGCCGACGCTCTATCTTCCAGAGTTCACTGAATCCGTACTAGTCGTACTAGGGTCATATTGAAACCTCCAATCTCTTTGCACCAACCTACAGGGTTAATTTGTTCAGAAGCCATTGTAAAGTGCCTTGCTGTGTTAACCGGGAAACTTACCCTGGATCTCCGAACTAGACAGCCGACGCTCTATCTTCCAGAGTTCACTGAACCCGTACTAGTCGTACTAGGGTCATATTCAAACCTCCAATCTCTTTGCACCAACCTACAGGGTTAATTTGTTCGGGCGCCATTGTAAAGTGCCTTGCTGTGTTAACCGCGATACTTACCCTGGATCTCCGAACTAGACAGCCGACGCTCTATCTTCCAGAGTTCACTGAATCCGTACTAGTCGTACTAGGGTCATATTGAAACCTCCAATCTCTTTGCACCAACCTACAGGGTTAATTTGTTCGGGCGCCATTGTAAAGTGCCTTGCTGTGTTAACCGCGATACTTACCCTGGATCTCCGAACTAGACAGCCGACGCTCTATCTTCCAGAGTTCACTGAATCCGTACTAGTCGTACTAGGGTCATATTGAAACCTCCAATCTCTTTGCACCAACCTACAGGGTTAATTTGTTCGGGCGCCATTGTAAAGTGCCTTGCTGTGTTAACCGGGAAACTTACCCTGGATCTCCGAACTAGACAGCCGACGCTCTATCTTCCAGAGTTCACTGAATCCGTACTAGTCGTACTAGGGTCATATTCAAACCTCCAATCTCTTTGCACCAACCTACAGGGTTAATTTGTTCGGGCGCCATTGTAAAGTGCCTTGCTGTGTTAACCGCGATACTTACCCTGGATCTCCGAACTAGACAGCCGACGCTCTATCTTCCAGAGTTCACTGAATCCGTACTAGTCGTACTAGGGTCATATTCAAACCTCCAATCTCTTTGCACTAACCTACAGGGTTAATTTGTTCGGGCGCCATTGTAAAGTGCCTTGCTGTGTTAACCGCGATACTTACCCTGGATCTCCGAACTAGACAGCCGACGCTCTATCTTCCAGAGTTCACTGAATCCGTACTAGTCGTACTAGGGTCATATTGAAACCTCCAATCTCTTTGCACCAACCTACAGGGTTAATTTGTTCGGGCGCCATTGTAAAGTGCCTTGCTGTGTTAACCGGGAAACTTACCCTGGATCTCCGAACTAGACAGCCGACGCTCTATCTTCCAGAGTTCACTGAATCCGTACTAGTCGTACTAGGGTCATATTCAAACCTCCAATCTCTTTGCACCAACCTACAGGGTTAATTTGTTCGGGCGCCATTGTAAAGTGCCTTGCTGTGTTAACCGCGATACTTACCCTGGATCTCCGAACTAGACAGCCGACGCTCTATCTTCCAGAGTTCACTGAATCCGTACTAGTCGTACTAGGGTCATATTGAAACCTCCAATCTCTTTGCACCAACCTACAGGGTTAATTTGTTCGGGCGCCATTGTAAAGTGCCTTGCTGTGTTAACCGGGAAACTTACCCTGGATCTCCGAACTAGACAGCCGATGCTCTATCTTCCAGAGTTCACTGAATCCGTACTAGTCGTACTAGGGTCATATTCAAACCTCCAATCTCTTTGCACCAACCTACAGGGTTAATTTGTTCGGGCGCCATTGTAAAGTGCCTTGCTGTGTTAACCGCGATACTTACCCTGGATCTCCGAACTAGACAGCCGACGCTCTATCTTCCAGAGTTCACTGAATCCGTACTAGTCGTACTAGGGTCATATTCAAACCTCCAATCTCTTTGCACCAACCTACAGGGTTAATTTGTTCGGGCGCCATTGTAAAGTGCCTTGCTGTGTTAACCGCGATACTTACCCTGGATCTCCGAACTAGACAGCCGACGCTCTATCTTCCAGAGTTCACTGAATCCGTACTAGTCGTACTAGGGTCATATTCAAACCTCCAATCTCTTTGCACCAACCTACAGGGTTAATTTGTTCGGGCGCCATTGTAAAGTGCCTTGCTGTGTTAACCGCGATACTTACCCTGGATCTCCGAACTAGACAGCCGACGCTCTATCTTCCAGAGTTCACTGAATCCGTACTAGTCGTACTAGGGTCATATTCAAACCTCCAATCTCTTTGCACCAACCTACAGGGTTAATTTGTTCGGGCGCCATTGTAAAGTGCCTTGCTGTGTTAACCGGGAAACTTACCCTGGATCTCCGAACTAGACAGCCGACGCTCTATCTTCCAGAGTTCACTGAATCCGTACTAGTCGTACTAGGGTCATATTCAAACCTCCAATCTCTTTGCACCAACCTACAGGGTTAATTTGTTCGGGCGCCATTGTAAAGTGCCTTGCTGTGTTAACCGCGATACTTACCCTGGATCTCCGAACTAGACAGCCGACGCTCTATCTTCCAGAGTTCACTGAATCCGTACTAGTCGTACTAGGGTCATATTGAAACCTCCAATCTCTTTGCACCAACCTACAGGGTTAATTTGTTCGGGCGCCATTGTAAAGTGCCTTGCTGTGTTAACCGGGAAACTTACCCTGGATCTCCGAACTAGACAGCCGACGCTCTATCTTCCAGAGTTCACTGAATCCGTACTAGTCGTACTAGGGTCATATTCAAACCTCCAATCTCTTTGCACCAACCTACAGGGTTAATTTGTTCGGGCGCCACTGTAAAGTGCCTTGCTGTGTTAACCGCGATACTTACCCTGGATCTCCGAACTAGACAGCCGACGCTCTATCTTCCAGAGTTCACTGAATCCGTACTAGTCGTACTAGGGTCATATTGAAACCTCCAATCTCTTTGCACCAACCTACAGGGTTAATTTGTTCGGGCGCCATTGTAAAGTGCCTTGCTGTGTTAACCGGGAAACTTACCCTGGATCTCCGAACTAGACAGCCGATGCTCTATCTTCCAGAGTTCACTGAATCCGTACTAGTCGTACTAGGGTCATATTCAAACCTCCAATCTCTTTGCACCAACCTACAGGGTTAATTTGTTCGGGCGCCATTGTAAAGTGCCTTGCTGTGTTAACCGCGATACTTACCCTGGATCTCCGAACTAGACAGCCGACGCTCTATCTTCCAGAGTTCACTGAATCCGTACTAGTCGTACTAGGGTCATATTCAAACCTCCAATCTCTTTGCACCAACCTACAGGGTTAATTTGTTCGGGCGCCTTTGTAAAGTGCCTTGCTGTGTTAACCGGGAAACTTACCCTGGATCTCCGAACTAGACAGCCGACGCTCTATCTTCCAGGGTTCACTGAATCCGTACTAGTCGTACTAGGGTCATATTGAAACCTCCAATCTCTTTGCACCAACCTACAGGGTAAATTTGTTCGGGCGCCATTGTAAAGTGCCTTGCTGTGTTAACCGGGAAACTTACCCTGGATCTCCGAACTAGACAGCCGACGCTCTATCTTCCAGAGTTCACTGAATCCGTACTAGTCGTACTAGGGTCATATTCAAACCTCCAATCTCTTTGCACCAACCTACAGGGTTAATTTGTTCGGGCGCCATTGTAAAGTGCCTTGCTGTGTTAACCGCGATACTTACCCTGGATCTCCGAACTAGACAGCCGACGCTCTATCTTCCAGAGTTCACTGAATCCGTACTAGTCGTACTAGGGTCATATTCAAACCTCCAATCTCTTTGCACCAACCTACAGGGTTAATTTGTTCGGGCGCCATTGTAAAGTGCCTTGCTGTGTTAACCGGGAAACTTACCCTGGATCTCCGAACTAGACAGCCGACGCTCTATCTTCCAGAGTTCACTGAATCCGTACTAGTCGTACTAGGGTCATATTCAAACCTCCAATCTCTTTGCACCAACCTACAGGGTTAATTTGTTCGGGCGCCATTGTAAAGTGCCTTGCTGTGTTAACCGGGAAACTTACCCTGGATCTCCGAACTAGACAGCCGACGCTCTATCTTCCAGAGTTCACTGAATCCGTACTAGTCGTACTAGGGTCATATTCAAACCTCCAATCTCTTTGCACCAACCTACAGGGTTAATTTGTTCGGGCGCCATTGTAAAGTGCCTTGCTGTGTTAACCGCGATACTTACCCTGGATCTCCGAACTAGACAGCCGACGCTCTATCTTCCAGAGTTCACTGAATCCGTACTAGACGTACTAGGGTCATATTGAAACCTCCAATCTCTTTGCACCAACCTACAGGGTTAATTTGTTCGGGCGCCATTGTAAAGTGCCTTGCTGTGTTAACCGGGAAACTTACCCTGGATCTCCGAACTAGACAGCCGACGCTCTATCTTCCAGAGTTCACTGAATCCGTACTAGTCGTACTAGGGTCATATTCAAACCTCCAATCTCTTTGCACCAACCTACAGGGTTAATTTGTTCGGCCGCCATTGTAAAGTGCCTTGCTGTGTTAACCGGGAAACTTACCCTGGATCTCCGAACTAGACAGCCGACGCTCTATCTTCCAGAGTTCACTGAATCCGTACTAGTCGTACTAGGGTCATATTCAAACCTCCAATCTCTTTGCACCAACCTACAGGGTTAATTTGTTCGGGCGCCATTGTAAAGTGCCTTGCTGTGTTAACCGGGAAACTTACCCTGGATCTCCGAACTAGACAGCCGACGCTCTATCTTCCAGAGTTCACTGAATCCGTACTAGTCGTACTAGGGTCATATTCAAACCTCCAATCTCTTTGCACCAACCTACAGGGTTAATTTGTTCGGGCGCCATTGTAAAGTGCCTTGCTGTGTTAACCGGGAAACTTACCCTGGATCTCCGAACTAGACAGCCGACGCTCTATCTTCCAGAGTTCACTGAATCCGTACTAGTCGTACTAGGGTCATATTCAAACCTCCAATCTCTTTGCACCAACCTACAGGGTTAATTTGTTCGGGCGCCATTGTAAAGTGCCTTGCTGTGTTAACCGGGAAACTTACCCTGGATCTCCGAACTAGACAGCCGACGCTCTATCTTCCAGAGTTCACTGAATCCGTACTAGTCGTACTAGGGTCATATTCAAACCTCCAATCTCTTTGCACCAACCTACAGGGTTAATTTGTTCGGGCGCCATTGTAAAGTGCCTTGCTGTGTTAACCGGGAAACTTACCCTGGATCTCCGAACTAGACAGCCGACGCTCTATCTTCCAGAGTTCACTGAATCCGTACTAGTCGTACTAGGGTCATATTCAAACCTCCAATCTCTTTGCACCAACCTACAGGGTTAATTTGTGCGGGCGCCATTGTAAAGTGCCTTGCTGTGTTAACCGCGATACTTACCCTGGATCTCCGAACTAGACAGCCGACGCTCTATCTTCCAGAGTTCACTGAGTCCGTACTAGTCGTACTAGGGTCATATTGAAACCTCCAATCTCTTTGCACCAACCTACAGGGTTAATTTGTTCGGGCGCCATTGTAAAGTGCCTTGCTGTGTTAACCGGGAAACTTACCCTGGATCTCCGAACTAGACAGCCGACGCTCTATCTTCTAGAGTTCACTGAATCCGTACTAGTCGTACTAGGGTCATATTCAAACCTCCAATCTCTTTGCACCAACCTACAGGGTTAATTTGTTCGGGCGCCATTGTAAAGTGCCTTGCTGTGTTAACCGGGAAACTTACCCTGGATCTCCGAACTAGACAGCCGACGCTCTATCTTCCAGAGTTCACTGAATCCGTACTAGTCGTACTAGGGTCATATTCAAACCTCCAATCTCTTTGCACCAACCTACAGTGTTAATTTGTTCGGGCGCCATTGTAAAGTGCCTTGCTGTGTTAACCGGGAAACTTACCCTGGATCTCCGAACTAGACAGCCGACGCTCTATCTTCCAGAGTTCACTGAATCCGTACTAGTCGTACTAGGGTCATATTCAAACCTCCAATCTCTTTGCACCAACCTACAGGGTTAATTTGTTCGGGCGCCATTGTAAAGTGCCTTGCTGTGTTAACCGGGAAACTTACCCTGGATCTCCGAACTAGACAGCCGACGCTCTATCTTCCAGAGTTCACTGAATCCGTACTAGTCGTACTAGGGTCATATTCAAACCTCCAATCTCTTTGCACCAACCTACAGGGTTAATTTGTTCGGGCGCCATTGTAAAGTGCCTTGCTGTGTTAACCGGGAAACTTACCCTGGATCTCCGAACTAGACAGCCGACGCTCTATCTTCCAGAGTTCACTGAATCCGTACTAGTCGTACTAGGGTCATATTCAAACCTCCAATCTCTTTGCACCAACCTACAGGGTTAATTTGTTCGGGCGCCATTGTAAAGTGCCTTGCTGTGTTAACCGGGAAACTTACCCTGGTTCTCCGAACTAGACAGCCGACGCTCTATCTTCCAGAGTTCACTGAATCCGTACTAGTCGTACTAGGGTCATATTCAAACCTCCAATCTCTTTGCACCAACCTACAGGGTTAATTTGTTCGGGCGCCATTGTAAAGTGCCTTGCTGTGTTAACCGCGATACTTACCCTGGATCTCCGAACTAGACAGCCGACGCTCTATCTTCCAGAGTTCACTGAATCCGTACTAGTCGTACTAGGGTCATATTGAAACCTCCAATCTCTTTGCACCAACCTACAGGGTTAATTTGTTCGGGCGCCATTGTAAAGTGCCTTGCTGTGTCAACCGGGAAACTTACCCTGGTTCTCCGAACTAGACAGCCGACGCTCTATCTTCCAGAGTTCACTGAATCCGTACTAGTCGTACTAGGGTCATATTCAAACCTCCAATCTCTTTGCACCAACCTACAGGGTTAATTTGTTCGGGCGCCATTGTAAAGTGCCTTGCTGTGTTAACCGGGAAACTTACCCTGGATCTCCGAACTAGACAGCCGACGCTCTATCTTCCAGAGTTCACTGAATCCGTACTAGTCGTACTAGGGTCATATTCAAACCTCCAATCTCTTTGCACCAACCTACAGGGTTAATTTGTTCGGGCGCCATTGTAAAGTGCCTTGCTGTGTTAACCGCGATACTTACCCTGGATCTCCGAACTAGACAGCCGACGCTCTATCTTCCAGAGTTCACTGAATCCGTACTAGTCGTACTAGGGTCATATTGAAACCTCCAATCTCTTTGCACCAACCTACAGGGTTAATTTGTTCGGGCGCCATTGTAAAGTGCCTTGCTGTGTTAACCGGGAAACTTACCCTGGATCTCCGAACTAGACAGCCGACGCTCTATCTTCCAGAGTTCACTGAATCCGTACTAGTCGTACTAGGGTCATATTCAAACCTCCAATCTCTTTGCACCAACCTACAGGGTTAATTTGTTCGGGCGCCATTGTAAAGTGCCTTGCTGTGTTAACCGCGATACTTACCCTGGATCTCCGAACTAGACAGCCGACGCTCTATCTTCCAGAGTTCACTGAATCCGTACTAGTCGTACTAGGGTCATATTGAAACCTCCAATCTCTTTGCACCAACCTACAGGGTTAATTTGTTCGGGCGCCATTGTAAAGTGCCTTGCTGTGTTAACCGGGAAACTTACCCTGGATCTCCAAACTAGACAGCCGACGCTCTATCTTCCAGAGTTCACTGAATCCGTACTAGTCGTACTAGGGTCATATTCAAACCTCCAATCTCTTTGCACCAACCTACAGGGTTAATTTGTTCGGGCGCCATTGTAAAGTGCCTTGCTGTGTTAACCGGGAAACTTACCCTGGATCTCCGAACTAGACAGCCGACGCTCTATCTTCCAGAGTTCACTGAATCCGTACTAGTCGTACTAGGGTCATATTCAAACCTCCAATCTCTTTGCACCAACCTACAGGGTTAATTTGTTCGGGCGCCATTGTAAAGTGCCTTGCTGTGTTAACCGCGATACTTACCCTGGATCTCCGAACTAGACAGCCGACGCTCTATCTTCCAGAGTTCACTGAATCCGTACTAGTCGTACTAGGGTCATATTGAAACCTCCAATCTCTTTGCACCAACCTACAGGGTTAATTTGTTCGGGCGCCATTGTAAAGTGCCTTGCTGTGTTAACCGGGAAACTTACCCTGGATCTCCGAACTAGACAGCCGACGCTCTATCTTCCAGAGTTCACTGAATCCGTACTAGTCGTACTAGGGTCATATTCAAACCTCCAATCTCTTTGCACCAACCTACAGGGTTAATTTGTTCGGGCGCCATTGTAAAGTGCCTTGCTGTGTTAACCGCGATACTTACCCTGGATCTCCGAACTAGACAGCCGACGCTCTATCTTCCAGAGTTCACTGAATCCGTACTAGTCGTACTAGGGTCATATTCAAACCTCCAATCTCTTTGCACCAACCTACAGGGTTAATTTGTTCGGGCGCCATTGTAAAGTGCCTTGCTGTGTTAACCGGGAAACTTACCCTGGATCTCCGAACTAGACAGCCGACGCTCTATTTTCCAGAGTTCACTGAATCCGTACTAGTCGTACTAGGGTCATATTCAAACCTCCAATCTCTTTGCACCAACCTACAGGGTTAATTTGTTCGGGCGCCATTGTAAAGTGCCTTGCTGTGTTAACCGCGATACTTACCCTGGATCTCCGAACTAGACAGCCGACGCTCTATCTTCCAGAGTTCACTGAATCCGTACTAGTCGTACTAGGGTCATATTGAAACCTCCAATCTCTTTGCACCAACCTACAGGGTTAATTTGTTCGGGCGCCATTGTAAAGTGCCTTGCTGTGTTAACCGGGAAACTTACCCTGGATCTCCGAACTAGACAGCCGACGCTCTATCTTCCAGAGTTCACTGAATCCGTACTAGTCGTACTAGGGTCATATTCAAACCTCCAATCTCTTTGCACCAACCTACAGGGTTAATTTGTTCGGGCGCCATTGTAAAGTGCCTTGCTGTGTTAACCGCGATACTTACCCTGGATCTCCGAACTAGACAGCCGACGCTCTATCTTCCAGAGATCACTGAATCCGTACTAGTCGTACTAGGGTCATATTGAAACCTCCAATCTCTTTGCACCAACCTACAGGGTTAATTTGTTCGGGCGCCATTGTAAAGTGCCTTGCTGTGTTAACCGGGAAACTTACCCTGGATCTCCGAACTAGACAGCCGATGCTCTATCTTCCAGAGTTCACTGAATCCGTACTAGTCGTACTAGGGTCATATTCAAACCTCCAATCTCTTTGCACCAACCTACAGGGTTAATTTGTTCGGGCGCCATTGTAAAGTGCCTTGCTGTGTTAACCGCGATACTTACCCTGGATCTCCGAACTAGACAGCCGACGCTCTATCTTCCAGAGTTCACTGAATCCGTACTAGTCGTACTAGGGTCATATTCAAACCTCCAATCTCTTTGCACCAACCTACAGGGTTAATTTGTTCGGGCGCCATTGTAAAGTGCCTTGCTGTGTTAACCGCGATACTTACCCTGGATCTCCGAACTAGACAGCCGACGCTCTATCTTCCAGAGTTCACTGAATCCGTACTAGTCGTACTAGGGTCATATTCAAACCTCCAATCTCTTTGCACCAACCTACAGGGATAAATTGTTCGGGCGCCATTGTAAAGTGCCTTGCTGTGTTAACCGCGATACTTACCCTGGATCTCCGAACTAGACAGCCGACGCTCTATCTTCCAGAGTTCACTGAATCCGTACTAGTCGTACTAGGGTCATATTCAAACCTCCAATCTCTTTGCACCAACCTACAGGGTTAATTTGTTCGGGCGCCATTGTAAAGTGCCTTGCTGTGTTAACCGGGAAACTTACCCTGGATCTCCGAACTAGACAGCCGACGCTCTATCTTCCAGAGTTCACTGAATCCGTACTAGTCGTACTAGGGTCATATTCAAACCTCCAATCTCTTTGCACCAACCTACAGGGTTAATTTGTTCGGGCGCCATTGTAAAGTGCCTTGCTGTGTTAACCGCGATACTTACCCTGGATCTCCGAACTAGACAGCCGACGCTCTATCTTCCAGAGTTCACTGAATCCGTACTAGTCGTACTAGGGTCATATTGAAACCTCCAATCTCTTTGCACCAACCTACAGGGTTAATTTGTTCGGGCGCCATTGTAAAGTGCCTTGCTGTGTTAACCGGGAAACTTACCCTGGATCTCCGAACTAGACAGCCGACGCTCTATCTTCCAGAGTTCACTGAATCCGTACTAGTCGTACTAGGGTCATATTCAAACCTCCAATCTCTTTGCACCAACCTACAGGGTTAATTTGTTCGGGCGCCATTGTAAAGTGCCTTGCTGTGTTAACCGCGATACTTACCCTGGATCTCCGAACTAGACAGCCGACGCTCTATCTTCCAGAGTTCACTGAATCCGTACTAGTCGTACTAGGGTCATATTGAAACCTCCAATCTCTTTGCACCAACCTACAGGGTTAATTTGTTCGGGCGCCATTGTAAAGTGCCTTGCTGTGTTAACCGGGAAACTTACCCTGGATCTCCGAACTAGACAGCCGATGCTCTATCTTCCAGAGTTCACTGAATCCGTACTAGTCGTACTAGGGTCATATTCAAACCTCCAATCTCTTTGCACCAACCTACAGGGTTAATTTGTTCGGGCGCCATTGTAAAGTGCCTTGCTGTGTTAACCGCGATACTTACCCTGGATCTCCGAACTAGACAGCCGACGCTCTATCTTCCAGAGTTCACTGAATCCGTACTAGTCGTACTAGGGTCATATTCAAACCTCCAATCTCTTTGCACCAACCTACAGGGTTAATTTGTTCGGGCGCCATTGTAAAGTGCCTTGCTGTGTTAACCGGGAAACTTACCCTGGATCTCCGAACTAGACAGCCGACGCTCTATCTTTCAGGGTTCACTGAATCCGTACTAGTCGTACTAGGGTCATATTGAAACCTCCAATCTCTTTGCACCAACCTACAGGGTAAATTTGTTCGGGCGCCATTGTAAAGTGCCTTGCTGTGTTAACCGGGAAACTTACCCTGGATCTCCGAACTAGACAGCCGACGCTCTATCTTCCAGAGTTCACTGAATCCGTACTAGTCGTACTAGGGTCATATTCAAACCTCCAATCTCTTTGCACCAACCTACAGGGTTAATTTGTTCGGGCGCCATTGTAAAGTGCCTTGCTGTGTTAACCGCGATACTTACCCTGGATCTCCGAACTAGACAGCCGACGCTCTATCTTCCAGAGTTCACTGAATCCGTACTAGTCGTACTAGGGTCATATTGAAACCTCCAATCTCTTTGCACCAACCTACAGGGTTAATTTGTTCGGGCGCCATTGTAAAGTGCCTTGCTGTGTTAACCGGGAAACTTACCCTGGATCTCCGAACTAGACAGCCGACGCTCTATCTTCCAGAGTTCACTGAATCCGTACTAGTCGTACTAGGGTCATATTGAAACCTCCAATCTCTTTGCACCAACCTACAGGGTTAATTTGTTCGGGCGCCATTGTAAAGTGCCTTGCTGTGTTAACCGGGAAACTTACCCTGGATCTCCGAACTAGACAGCCGACGCTCTATCTTCCAGAGTTCACTGAATCCGTACTAGTCGTACTAGGGTCATATTGAAACCTCCAATCTCTTTGCACCAACCTACAGGGTTAATTTGTTCGGGCGCCATTGTAAAGTGCCTTGCTGTGTTAACCGGGAAACTTACCCTGGATCTCCGAACTAGACAGCCGACGCTCTATCTTCCAGAGTTCACTGAATCCGTACTAGTCGTACTAGGGTCATATTGAAACCTCCAATCTCTTTGCACCAACCTACAGGGTTAATTTGTTCGGGCGCCATTGTAAAGTGCCTTGCTGTGTTAACCGGGAAACTTACCCTGGATCTCCGAACTAGACAGCCGACGCTCTATCTTCCAGAGTTCACTGAATCCGTACTAGTCGTACTAGGGTCATATTCAAACCTCCAATCTCTTTGCACCAACCTACAGGGTTAATTTGTTCGGGCGCCATTGTAAAGTGCCTTGCTGTGTTAACCGCGAAACTTACCCTGGATCTCCGAACTAGACAGCCGACGCTCTATTTTCCAGAGTTCACTGAATCCGTACTAGTCGTACTAGGGTCATATTCAAACCTCCAATCTCTTTGCACCAACCTACAGGTTTAATTTGTTCGGGCGCCATTGTAAAGTGCCTTGCTGTGTTAACCGGGAAACTTACCCTGGATCTCCGAACTAGACAGCCGACGCTCTATCTTCCAGAGTTCACTGAATCCGTACTAGTCGTACTAGGGTCATATTCAAACCTCCAATCTCTTTGCACCAACCTACAGGGTTAATTTGTTCGGGCGCCATTGTAAAGTGCCTTGCTGTGTTAACCGGGAAACTTACCCTGGATCTCCGAACTAGACAGCCGACGCTCTATCTTCCAGAGTTCACTGAATCCGTACTAGTCGTACTAGGGTCATATTGAAACCTCCAATCTCTTTGCACCAACCTACAGGGTTAATTTGTTCGGGCTCCATTGTAAAGTGCCTTGCTGTGTTAACCGGGAAACTTACCCTGGATCTCCGAACTAGACAGCCGACGCTCTATCTTCCAGAGTTCACTGAATCCGTACTAGTCGTACTAGGGTCATATTCAAACCTCCAATCTCTTTGCACCAACCTACAGGGTTAATTTGTTCGGGCGCCATTGTAAAGTGCCTTGCTGTGTTAACCGCGATACTTACCCTGGATCTCCGAACTAGACAGCCGACGCTCTATCTTCCAGAGTTCACTGAATCCGTACTAGTCGTACTAGGGTCATATTCAAACCTCCAATCTCTTTGCACCAACCTACAGGGTTAATTTGTTCGGGCGCCATTGTAAAGTGCCTTGCTGTGTTAACCGCGATACTTACCCTGGATCTCCGAACTAGACAGCCGACGCTCTATCTTCCAGAGTTCACTGAATCCGTACTAGTCGTACTAGGGTCATATTCAAACCTCCAATCTCTTTGCACCAACCTACAGGGTTAATTTGTTCGGGCGCCATTGTAAAGTGCCTTGCTGTGTTAACCGCGATACTTACCCTGGATCTCCGAACTAGACAGCCGACGCTCTATCTTCCAGAGTTCACTGAATCCGTACTAGTCGTACTAGGGTCATATTCAAACCTCCAATCTCTTTGCACCAACCTACAGGGTTAATTTGTTCGGGCGCCATTGTAAAGTGCCTTGCTGTGTTAACCGCGATACTTACCCTGGATCTCCGAACTAGACAGCCGACGCTCTATCTTCCAGAGTTCACTGAATCCGTACTAGTCGTACTAGGGTCATATTCAAACCTCCAATCTCTTTGCACCAACCTACAGGGTTAATTTGTTCGGGCGCCATTGTAAAGTGCCTTGCTGTGTTAACCGCGATACTTACCCTGGATCTCCGAACTAGACAGCCGACGCTCTATCTTCCAGAGTTCACTGAATCCGTACTAGTCGTACTAGGGTCATATTCAAACCTCCAATCTCTTTGCACCAACCTACAGGGTTAATTTGTTCGGGCGCCATTGTAAAGTGCCTTGCTGTGTTAACCGCGATACTTACCCTGGATCTCCGAACTAGACAGCCGACGCTCTATCTTCCAGAGTTCACTGAATCCGTACTAGTCGTACTAGGGTCATATTCAAACCTCCAATCTCTTTGCACCAACCTACAGGGTTAATTTGTTCGGGCGCCATTGTAAAGTGCCTTGCTGTGTTAACCGCGATACTTACCCTGGATCTCCGAACTAGACAGCCGACGCTCTATCTTCCAGAGTTCACTGAATCCGTACTAGTCGTACTAGGGTCATATTCAAACCTCCAATCTCTTTGCACCAACCTACAGGGTTAATTTGTTCGGGCGCCATTGTAAAGTGCTTTGCTGTGTTAACCGCGATACTTACCCTGGATCTCCGAACTAGACAGCCGACGCTCTATCTTCCAGAGTTCACTGAATCCGTACTAGTCGTACTAGGGTCATATTCAAACCTCCAATCTCTTTGCACCAACCTACAGGGTTAATTTGTTCGGGCGCCATTGTAAAGTGCCTTGCTGTGTTAACCGCGATACTTACCCTGGATCTCCGAACTAGACAGCCGACGCTCTATCTTCCAGAGTTCACTGAATCCGTACTAGTCGTACTAGGGTCATATTCAAACCTCCAATCTCTTTGCACCAACCTACAGGGTTAATTTGTTCGGGCGCCATTGTAAAGTGCCTTGCTGTGTTAACCGCGATACTTACCCTGGATCTCCGAACTAGACAGCCGACGCTCTATCTTCCAGAGTTCACTGAATCCGTACTAGTCGTACTAGGGTCATATTCAAACCTCCAATCTCTTTGCACCAACCTACAGGGTTAATTTGTTCGGGCGCCATTGTAAAGTGCCTTGCTGTGTTAACCGCGATACTTAAACTGGATCTCCGAACTAGACAGCCGACGCTCTATCTTCCAGAGTTCACTGAATCCGTACTAGTCGTACTAGGGTCATATTCAAACCTCCAATCTCTTTGCACCAACCTACAGGGTTAATTTGTTCGGGCGCCATTGTAAAGTGCCTTGCTGTGTTAACCGCGATACTTACCCTGGATCTCCGAACTAGACAGCCGACGCTCTATCTTCCAGAGTTCACTGAATCCGTACTAGTCGTACTAGGGTCATATTCAAACCTCCAATCTCTTTGCACCAACCTACAGGGTTAATTTGTTCGGGCGCCATTGTAAAGTGCCTTGCTGTGTTAACCGCGATACTTACCCTGGATCTCCGAACTAGACAGCCGACGCTCTATCTTCCAGAGTTCACTGAATCCGTACTAGTCGTACTAGGGTCATATTCAAACCTCCAATCTCTTTGCACCAACCTACAGGGTTAATTTGTTCGGGCGCCATTGTAAAGTGCTTTGCTGTGTTAACCGCGATACTTACCCTGGATCTCCGAACTAGACAGCCGACGCTCTATCTTCCAGAGTTCACTGAATCCGTACTAGTCGTACTAGGGTCATATTCAAACCTCCAATCTCTTTGCACCAACCTACAGGGTTAATTTGTTCGGGCGCCATTGTAAAGTGCCTTGCTGTGTTAACCGCGATACTTACCCTGGATCTCCGAACTAGACAGCCAACGCTCTATCTTCCAGAGTTCACTGAATCCGTACTAGTCGTACTAGGGTCATATTCAAACCTCCAATCTCTTTGCACCAACCTACAGGGTTAATTTGTTCGGGCGCCATTGTAAAGTGCCTTGCTGTGTTAACCGCGATACTTACCCTGGATCTCCGAACTAGACAGCCGACGCTCTATCTTCCAGAGTTCACTGAATCCGTACTAGTCGTACTAGGGTCATATTCAAATCTCCAATCTCTTTGCACCAACCTACAGGGTTAATTTGTTCGGGCGCCATTGTAAAGTGCCTTGCTGTGTTAACCGGGAAACTTACCCTGGATCTCCGAACTAGACAGCCGACGCTCTATCTTCCAGAGTTCACTGAATCCGTACTAGTCGTACTAGGGTCATATTGAAACCTCCAATCTCTTTGCACCAACCTACAGGGTTAATTTGTTCGGGCGCCATTGTAAAGTGCCTTGCTGTGTTAACCGGGAAACTTACCCTGGATCTCCGAACTAGACAGCCGACGCTCTAGCTTCCAGAGTTCACTGAATCCGTACTAGTCGTACTAGGGTCATATTCAAACCTCCAATATCTTTGCACCAACCTACAGGGTTAATTTGTTCGGGCGCCATTGTAAAGTGCCTTGCTGTGTTAACCGCGATACTTACCCTGGATCTCCGAACTAGACAGCCGACGCTCTATCTTCCAGATTTCACTGAATCCGTACTAGTCGTACTAGGGTCATATTCAAACCTCCAATCTCTTTGCACCAACCTACAGGGTTAATTTGTTCGGGCGCCATTGTAAAGTGTCTTGCTGTGTTAACCGCGATACTTACCCTGGATCTCCGAACTAGACAGCCGACGCTCTATCTTCCAGAGTTCACTGAATCCGTACTAGTCGTACTAGGGTCATATTGAAACCTCCAATCTCTTTGCACCAACCTACAGGGTTAATTTGTTCGGGCGCCATTGTAAAGTGCCTTGCTGTGTTAACCGGGAAACTTACCCTGGATCTCCGAACTAGACAGCCGACGCTCTATCTTCCAGAGTTCACTGAATCCGTACTAGTCGTACTAGGGTCATATTGAAACCTCCAATCTCTTTGCACCAACCTACAGGGTTAATTTGTTCGGGCGCCATTGTAAAGTGCCTTGCTGTGTTAACCGGGAAACTTACCCTGGATCTCCGAACTAGACAGCCGACGCTCTATCTTCCAGAGTTCACTGAATCCGTACTAGTCGTACTAGGGTCATATTGAAACCTCCAATCTCTTTGCACCAACCTACAGGGTTAATTTGTTCGGGCGCCATTGTAAAGTGCCTTGCTGTGTTAACCGGGAAACTTACCCTTTATCTCCGAACTAGACAGCCGACGCTCTATCTTCCAGAGTTCACTGAATCCGTACTAGTCGTACTAGGGTCATATTCAAACCTCCAATCTCTTTGCACCAACCTACAGGGTTAATTTGTTCGGGCGCCATTGTAAAGTGCCTTGCTGTGTTAACCGGGAAACTTACCCTGGATCTCCGAACTAGACAGCCGACGCTCTATCTTCCAGAGTTCACTGAATCCGTACTAGTCGTACTAGGGTCATATTGAAACCTCCAATCTCTTTGCACCAACCTACAGGGTTAATTTGTTCGGGCTCCATTGTAAAGTGTCTTGCTGTGTTAACCGGGAAACTTACCCTGGATCTCCGAACTAGACAGCCGACGCTCTATCTTCCAGAGTTCACTGAATCCGTACTAGTCGTACTAGGGTCATATTCAAACCTCCAATCTCTTTGCACCAACCTACAGGGTTAATTTGTTCGGGCGCCATTGTAAAGTGCCTTGCTGTGTTAACCGCGATACTTACCCTGGATCTCCGAACTAGACAGCCGACGCTCTATCTTCCAGAGTTCACTGAATCCGTACTAGTCGTACTAGGGTCATATTCAAACCTCCAATCTCTTTGCACCAACCTACAGGGTTAATTTGTTCGGGCGCCATTGTAAAGTGCCTTGCTGTGTTAACCGCGATACTTACCCTGGATCTCCGAATTAGACAGCCGACGCTCTATCTTCCAGAGTTCACTGAATCCGTACTAGTCGTACTAGGGTCATATTCAAACCTCCAATCTCTTTGCACCAACCTACAGGGTTAATTTGTTCGGGCGCCATTGTAAAGTGCCTTGCTGTGTTAACCGCGATACTTACCCTGGATCTCCGAACTAGACAGCCGACGCTCTATCTTCCAGAGTTCACTGAATCCGTACTAGTCGTACTAGGGTCATATTCAAACCTCCAATCTCTTTGCACCAACCTACAGGGTTAATTTGTTCGGGCGACATTGTAAAGTGCCTTGCTGTGTTAACCGCGATACTTACCCTGGATCTCCGAACTAGACAGCCGACGCTCTATCTTCCAGAGTTCACTGAATCCGTACTAGTCGTACTAGGGTCATATTCAAACCTCCAATCTCTTTGCACCAACCTACAGGGTCAATTTGTTCGGGCGCCATTGTAAAGTGCCTTGCTGTGTTAACCGCGATACTTACCCTGGATCTCCGAACTAGACAGCCGACGCTCTATCTTCCAGAGTTCACTGAATCCGTACTAGTCGTACTAGGGTCATATTCAAACCTCCAATCTCTTTGCACCAACCTACAGGGTTAATTTGTTCGGGCGCCATTGTAAAGTGCCTTGCTGTGTTAACCGCGATACTTACTCTGGATCTCCGAACTAGACAGCCGACGTTCTATCTTCCAGAGTTCACTGAATCCGTACTAGTCGTACTAGGGTCATATTCAAACCTCCAATCTCTTTGCACCAACCTACAGGGTTAATTTGTTCGGGCGCCATTGTAAAGTGCCTTGCTGTGTTAACCGCGATACTTACCCTGGATCTCCGAACTAGACAGCCGACGCTCTTTCTTCCAGAGTTCACTGAATCCGTACTAGTCGTACTAGGGTCATATTCAAACCTCCAATCTCTTTGCACCAACCTACAGGGTTAATTTGTTCGGGCGCCATTGTAAAGTGCCTTGCTGGGTTAACCGCGATACTTACCCTGGATCTCCGAACTAGACAGCCGACGCTCTATCTTCCAGAGTTCACTGAATCCGTACTAGTCGTACTAGGGTCATATTCAAACCTCCAATCTCTTTGCACCAACCTACAGGGTTAATTTGTTCGGGCGCCATTGTAAAGTGCCTTGCTGTGTTAACCGCGATACTTACCCTGGATCTCCGAACTAGACAGCCGACGCTCTATCTTCCAGAGTTCACTGAATCCGTACTAGTCGTACTAGGGTCATATTCAAACCTCCAATCTCTTTGCACCAACCTACAGGGTTAATTTGTTCGGGCGCCATTGTAAAGTGCCTTGCTGTGTTAACCGCGATACTTACCCTGGATCTCCGAACTAGACAGCCGACGCTCTATCTTCCAGAGTTCACTGAATCCGTACTAGTCGTACTAGGGTCATATTCAAACCTCCAATCTCTTTGCACCAACCTACAGGGTTAATTTGTTCGGGCGCCATTGTAAAGTGCCTTGCTGTGTTAACCGCGATACTTACCCTGGATCTCCGAACTAGACAGCCGACGCTCTATCTTCCAGAGTTCACTGAATCCGTACTAGTCGTACTAGGGTCATATTCAAACCTCCAATCTCTTTGCACCAACCTACAGGGTTAATTTGTTCGGGCGCCATTGTAAAGTGCCTTGCTGTGTTAACCGCGATACTTACCCTGGATCTCCGAACTAGACAGCCGACGCTCTATCTTCCAGAGTTCACTGAATCCGTACTAGTCGTACTAGGGTCATATTCAAACCTCCAATCTCTTTGCACCAACCTACAGGGTTAATTTGTTCGGGCGCCATTGTAAAGTGCCTTGCTGTGTTAACCGCGATACTTACCCTGGATCTCCGAACTAGACAGCCGACGCTCTATCTTCCAGAGTTCACTGAATCCGTACTAGTCGTACTAGGGTCATATTTAAACCTCCAATCTCTTTGCACCAACCTACAGGGTTAATTTGTTCGGGCGCCATTGTAAAGTGCCTTGCTGTGTTAACCGCGATACTTACCCTGGATCTCCGAACTAGACAGCCGACGCTCTATCTTCCAGAGTTCACTGAATCCGTACTAGTCGTACTAGGGTCATATTCAAACCTCCAATCTCTTTGCACCAACCTACAGGGTTAATTTGTTCGGGCGCCATTGTAAAGTGCCTTGCTGTGTTAACCGCGATACTTACCCTGGATCTCCGAACTAGACAGCCGACGCTCTATCTTCCAGAGTTCACTGAATCCGTACTAGTCGTACTAGGGTCATATTCAAACCTCCAATCTCTTTGCACCAACCTACAGGGTTAATTTGTTCGGGCGCCATTGTAAAGTGCCTTGCTGTGTTAACCGCGATACTTACCCTGGATCTCCGAACTAGACAGCCGACGCTCTATCTTCCAGAGTTCACTGAATCCGTACTAGTCGTACTAGGGTCATATTCAAACCTCCAATCTCTTTGCACCAACCTACAGGGTTAATTTGTTCGGGCGCCATTGTAAAGTGCCTTGCTGTGTTAACCGCGATACTTACCCTGGATCTCCGAACTAGACAGCCGACGCTCTATCTTCCAGAGTTCACTGAATCCGTACTAGTCGTACTAGGGTCATATTCAAACCTCCAATCTCTTTGCACCAACCTACAGGGTTAATTTGTTCGGGCGCCATTGTAAAGTGCCTTGCTGTGTTAACCGCGATACTTACCCTGGATCTCCGAACTAGACAGCCGACGCTCTATCTTCCAGAGTTCACTGAATCCGTACTAGTCGTACTAGGGTCATATTCAAACCTCCAATCTCTTTGCACCAACCTACAGGGTTAATTTGTTCGGGCGCCATTGTAAAGTGCCTTGCTGTGTTAACCGCGATACTTACCCTGGATCTCCGAACTAGACAGCCGACGCTCTATCTTCCAGAGTTCACTGAATCCGTACTAGTCGTACTAGGGTCATATTCAAACCTCCAATCTCTTTGCACCAACCTACAGGGTTAATTTGTTCGGGCGCCATTGTAAAGTGCCTTGCTGTGTTAACCGCGATACTTACCCTGGATCTCCGAACTAGACAGCCGACGCTCTATCTTCCAGAGTTCACTGAATCCGTACTAGTCGTACTAGGGTCATATTCAAACCTCCAATCTCTTTGCACCAACCTACAGGGTTAATTTGTTCGGGCGCCATTGTAAAGTGCCTTGCTGTGTTAACCGCGATACTTACCCTGGATCTCCGAACTAGACAGCCAACGCTCTATCTTCCAGAGTTCACTGAATCCGTACTAGTCGTACTAGGGTCATATTCAAACCTCCAATCTCTTTGCACCAACCTACAGGGTTAATTTGTTCGGGCGCCATTGTAAAGTGCCTTGCTGTGTTAACCGCGATACTTACCCTGGATCTCCGAACTAGACAGCCGACGCTCTATCTTCCAGAGTTCACTGAATCCGTACTAGTCGTACTAGGGTCATATTCAAACCTCCAATCTCTTTGCACCAACCTACAGGGTTAATTTGTTCGGGCGCCATTGTAAAGTGCCTTGCTGTGTTAACCGCGATACTTACCCTGGATCTCCGAACTAGACAGCCGACGCTCTATCTTCCAGAGTTCACTGAATCCGTACTAGTCGTACTAGGGTCATATTCAAACCTCCAATCTCTTTGCACCAACCTACAGGGTTAATTTGTTCGGGCGCCATTGTAAAGTGCCTTGCTGTGTTAACCGCGATACTTACCCTGGATCTCCGAACTAGACAGCCGACGCTCTATCTTCCAGAGTTCACTGAATCCGTACTAGTCGTACTAGGGTCATATTCAAACCTCCAATCTCTTTGCACCAACCTACAGGGTTAATTTGTTCGGGCGCCATTGTAAAGTGCCTTGCTGTGTTAACCGCGATACTTACCCTGGATCTCCGAACTAGACAGCCGACGCTCTATCTTCCAGAGTTCACTGAATCCGTACTAGTCGTACTAGGGTCATATTCAAACCTCCAATCTCTTTGCACCAACCTACAGGGTTAATTTGTTCGGGCGCCATTGTAAAGTGCCTTGCTGTGTTAACCGCGATACTTACCCTGGATCTCCTAACTAGACAGCCGACGCTCTATCTTCCAGAGTTCACTGAATCCGTACTAGTCGTACTAGGGTCATATTCAAACCTCCAATCTCTTTGCACCAACCTACAGGGTTAATTTGTTCGGGCGCCATTGTAAAGTGCCTTGCTGTGTTAACCGCGATACTTACCCTGGATCTCCGAACTAGACAGCCGACGCTCTATCTTCCAGAGTTCACTGAATCCGTACTAGTCGTACTAGGGTCATATTCAAACCTCCAATCTCTTTGCACCAACCTACAGGGTTAATTTGTTCGGGCGCCATTGTAAAGTGCCTTGCTGTGTTAACCGCGATACTTACCCTGGATCTCCGAACTAGACAGCCGACGCTCTATCTTCCAGAGTTCACTGAATCCGTACTAGTCGTACTAGGGTCATATTCAAACCTCCAATCTCTTTGCATCAACCTACAGGGTTAATTTGTTCGGGCGCCATTGTAAAGTGCCTTGCTGTGTTAACCGCGATACTTACCCTGGATCTCCGAACTAGACAGCCGACGCTCTATCTTCCAGAGTTCACTGAATCCGTACTAGTCGTACTAGGGTCATATTCAAACCTCCAATCTCTTTGCACCAACCTACAGGGTTAATTTGTTCGGGCGCCATTGTAAAGTGCCTTGCTGTGTTAACCGCGATACTTACCCTGGATCTCCGAATTAGCCAGCCAACGCTCTACCGTTGAGGTGCTGGGGCGAAATTGCAAGTTCTTGTGAAGTGGACTCTACGAACTTAAGTCTATTGCAGGGCATCTGGTGGATAATTTAAAACGTTAGGATACTAAACTCTGCATAACCTCGATATAGACGAAAGAAGCATATTATATTGTTAAAGATTATTGTTTAATGAGCAGAGACAATAAAGCTGCAAATAAAGTGAAATTAGTGAAGGGAGAATGAAAGGCTCAAATAGTGGATATAAAGTGCCCTCTATATAATGAGAATCAGTGTAGCTTAATTCACGCAACTTATCATCAACATATTTTCTTAATCATTTATTTCCCAAAAGAACATTTCCGTAACTATCTACTCCGTATAATTTTCTGACGTCGATAAGATTAATAAAGATGGGCGGGCATACCCCTCGGAGCTCTTTTCATCCTCATTGTGTGCGGAGTAAATTATGAGAAAATGGGAATAGAAAAACATTTCGTGATGTAAGTATCTCCGGAGAATTATTCGACAAACATTTCGTGATGTAAGTATCTCCGGAGAATTATTCGACAAACAACGTTATTTTTCACTGTTGATGTATCAGAATAAATTTATGCTTGTGAGCGAAGATACTTATTGCAAAAGAGGTTTGTTTACTGCACTTAAAATCTAGGAGGAACTCACATTTCATGGCGAATAGGTTATAAATTAAATGTTTCATTGATTGGAACCTTTTCTTACATTTTCTACGATGTAAAATCTATGGCGAAGGGCCATACATAAGGCGAAGGTGGGTGTTGTATCGCATTCATTACAGAAGAGATGATAAAACATAGATTTATTTATAAGAACATACTAACTATATTTACAGGAACATTATTTAGTTTAAATATAGGAACATTATTAAAATAGAGCTACATCATAACGCGCGTGCATGTAACATCCTAAATACGAATGTCCGATTGATGCTGATAAAATTATGATGCTCCCTTATAAGAGCCAGTGTAGAAGTGTTGCGCATGTGGCATATGCAAATCTAGAGTTTCTATGGAGAGCAAGGAAGTTTCATGGTAATCGCTTTTTGAGATATTTTTTACTGAAAAATGAAGAAATTTAGCTGTTTCCTTTTAGAATACTAGGGTCACTATCCTTGCTCGCTACACTTGCCCATTCTATTCTTATGATAATTTGCATACTACCTCGGTAGCAACATCAGTGTTCTGACCTTCCTGCAACTGATTTAAACCGCACTGCTCCACAATGTAGACGTTTGTCATCTGTCTATCCAATAGCGAAACTCACTACATTTATATAAGCTCCAGATGTTATTTTGATAATGCACTATTCAAAAGTGAAATTGCAACACCGCGAAGGAATGAACGCAGCCATATGCAAATCCCAGTACCGGTGGAAGAGAAAGTCATATGCAAATGATTAAGTTTTCGTACGTGTCGGGTCACGTGGCATCCAGCTTCGGGGAGACGACTGGTCTCGTAAATGTTATCAGAGACGATTTGCAGCGGCCGAACTTTCAAAAAAGGGAAAAAGCCATGCCTTGAAAACTTCAGCGAGCTGTATACCAGCAGTTAACGGCTGAGAAGCGAGACCGTATTCTGGAGCTGCGTAGCGTGGGTTTGTTTATGCGTGAAATTGCCACACGTGCTGGGCACGATATAAGTACCATCCAGCAATGTGTGACACGATGGACACAGGAACATCAGAAAACACGCCGAAGAGTGAGTGGATCAAACAGGCGCACGCCAGAGTGCATAGACCGGCAGATTTGCCGAACAGCTCGTCGAGACCCGTTCGCAACGGCAAGTGACATCCAAAACAGCCTGTCACCATCAACGGTTGCACCTGCGTGCACCCAAACCATTCGCAACAGGTTGTATGAAGTACAGTTACGCACACGGCGGCTAGCCCTGGGGTGCCACTGGGTGCAACTGGACCAATGAATGGCATCGCGTATTGTTTGCGGATGAATATCGCTTTTGCCTGTGGAGGAATGACAGCCGTGGACTGGTGTGGCGGCTCCCCGGAGAAAGCCACTTGCCAGCACATATCACCGAGCGTCACTCCGGTCCCACACTGGGCATCATGGTTTAGAGCAGAATCATGTTCGATCAGCGGACAGCTGTGGTGCACATTATAGGCAATCTGACAGCGGACCGGTACGTCACACAAGTTGTGATGCCTATAGTTCAGCTACTGGTGCAGGACGTCGCCGGCATGGTGTTCCATAACGAGAATGCTACACCGCAACGCAAACTCAGCCAGAACGATAGTCACGAGCCTGAACAGAATTCACATCCTTTCCTGACCGGCAGCCTCGCCGGATCGCTCTCCCATTGAATACGTGTGGACCCTCATTGGATGTCAGGTGCACCGGGAACCATCGTAACATACCGTAGACGAACTGCGTGCCGCAGTGGACACTGCTCGGCAAAGATTACCTCATACAACCATTTATAGCCTCATCGATAGTATGCCTCGTCGTTTAGTGGTCCGTGGGGGCCTCGTTCTTTACTGAATAAACAGGTTTTTTTGCATATCTTTATTTGTCCTTTTAATCATTTGTATATGATTCTCTCTTCCTCCAGTACTGTGATTTGCATATGGCTACGTGCATTAATTCATGGTGTTGCAATTTCACTTTTGTCGAGTGTATAAAATCTTCGTAAATATAACATATAAACAAATATAAACTGGCCAACTGGTTTCGAGGGCACAAAACAGTCTTCAAATACGGATTGTCTAGTTTATATTTGTGTTTATGCTGTATTTAAGAAAATCACATGCTATCGAATTAATATTACAGTAGTTTTTGAGCGTTTTATAGTTTCCCTATAATACATGGTAATGTATAGGGGAAATATTGGAATATTGTCGAAAATCGAAACTCGAGTTTGAAGCAGTTTTGTGAAACAGAATAAAAATGGCATTGGTATATCTTTCAATAAAATTTCAGTGATTTCATTTTGGCATATGTTGATCTAATTTCATGGCCCTTTCATTTTAGCATATATCGATCTAATTTTTTTTTTGTAAATTTGACCAAGATGTTTTATTCTTCAGATCTGCCCGTGGAGATAATTTTATATATATCGAGATATTCTTAGCGAGAGATTCTAAACAGATTCTTATACTTATTTTTATTTGAATTAAATTAGATATTTTAATAGATTGTTTTGAATAAAAATGTCGTTTAGAATACTATAGGAATTTGCACGCAATTGTGAGTTTTAAGTTTCTTTATATTATATATTACGTACAAAGAACGGGTATACTGCTTGCAAAGAATATAAGAGTCAACAGTATCACATATTAAATGAATGAGTTAACTGAATGATTGCTAATTTAATGGTAATGAAATTTTGATGGATAGATCTGGTAGGGTCTAACTTCAATTTTAGGTATCCGTTAGTCCTTTTGCCAATCTGTCTGTTTTCATGTCCTGACTGTTTTCTTACTTTGAGACAGACTCAATCGTTATAAGAGCCTCCAAACAAACAAGACCCAATCATTATTTAAGTCTTCAAACTACCATGATCTAATCGGTTTCTGAGTCCCTGTGCTATAAATGAAATTCAATCTTCGATAATGAGACTCAATCGTTGTTTGTGCCTCTATTTATAAAACTAAGAAAGTTTTATAAGAAAAGACAGACTGCAGAACCAAAAACAGTCATTCAGTACTGTGCGCACAGACCTAAGAATTTGTTGCTTTTGTATGGCCAGCAGTATGTTGATCGCTAAAGGGCCATAAAAGAAAGATATCTTTTTATTTCTGCTCCTAATGGAAGGACTGGAAACGTAGTCTATAAAGAAATTATATTTTAATTATGAAATGCTTCTTATTATTATAATATACAAGGTAGGATCAAAAAGTTCGGAGACTGTACTGATATCTCCAACTCTGATTGGAGGAGAAGGGAACTATGTTACCTTGGAGTAGAGGCACATGTGACGGTTTTTCCAGACAATGCGTGTCAGTGAACTGTAGTCGTTCGCGATCGCAGAAAATGGAAATGGCATTTGATGAACAATGTGCGAATATCAAATTCTGCTAGCGTTTGGGGCAATCGTCGACAGAAACATTGCACCTGCTGCCAGTTCACTGACACGCACATCTCGAGTAATATGGGCCTCTAAGCCACGTTAAAATAGTTCATCTCTCCTCCAATCAGGGTTGGAGATATCAGCACAGTCTCTAAACTTTTTGATCCTACCTCATATATATATATATTTGAGGTGGGATTCTAATGCTCTATTATGAATCGCGTGTCCGGTCTCCAGCTTAGACTTACTGGACGGGTCTGGGAGTATTACTGTGAAGGTTCGTACTACCTCCCTGGTAGAATTTTTACTTGTTCATTCCGGTGCTTCTAGATAATTTAAGCTGTTGCGGTTGATCGTGTATACATGTGGTGAAAGAAGAAGGGTTCATTCCGCATGGTAATACAAATTTCCTTAATGTTTCCTATCTTCATTTTTTGATGCCTGTAGTCTGAGATAGAGTATTTATAGTAATGTACTATTGCTCTATCTGAAACAGGCATGTGTTTGGGGTTAGTTAGAGTTAAATACTCAGACTTGAGGTGGAATTTAATTCTGACTAATCATCGAATTAGGGTTGTTGCTGTTCTCTTCTCTTATCGGCATTATGGCCTTGAATTTGCTTCTATGGTGATGTTAATATTACTTGAATTTTTTATTATTACATATTTCTTATATATATATATATATATATATATATACACATACACAAATGTAAGTTGCTCTTCTGTTTATTTATTATTTCTACAAGATGGAACTCATTTTCTACTTTCCTTATATACATAATGTATAAGGAAAGTATTGTGACGGGGTCGAAAATTCGAATTCGAGTTTTCGACGGGAGAGCACGTTTCAAGCATCCCTGATCATGAATCAAATATTTTTTAAGTGATGTCTGTGTGTGTGTGTCAGTGAGTCTGTGGAGATGATAACTGACGAACAAATGGACCGATTCAAACGAAATTTGGTACAAAAATCACAATCCATAAACACTGGAAGCCTATTGTTTTTAAACGTAATCGACTGTTCAGAACACCCCTAAATTTTCGAGTGAAATTTTGAATAAAACGTCAAAAAACCAAATCCGCTAATAAAGTTACACAAATAGACATTTTTTATGTAATTTTTCATTAGAAAACGATTGACATAAATTTTAGAACGCTAACATGAGCCGTTCTTGAGATATTGCACATTTTTCAAAAAAATTATGAAAAAGTCATATAAAAAAAATATATATTTCCTATTGAAAAACATGTTCACTTTTCATATGTAATACCATGCGATAAATTGGGTGACATCATTCTCGTGGATCTAGCTCGTTCCATTCATGAGAAAAGGTACTTCGAGTAATACTTTTGTATTTGAACGCCAATAGTCATTTATCTGCTGTAAGAATAACTTATTTTTTCGTCCATAACGCTTGACGAGATTTTGTCGACGAATTTGGCGGAATGTCGCCAGCTTGGCGACTTTTTGAAATGTTGCCAAATTAACGAAAATCTCGCCAAATGGATACAAATGACGCTCAATCAATGAAACTGACGACCAAGTGTCGAAAACTCAATATCTTGGAAAGAATATTAGTATCTACTATAAGAAAAACTTATTTTTTTTACTGTAAATGTAGTAAATTCATTACATTATATAAGGTAGTCATGCGTTGCCCACATCAGATTTTTTTTCTTTATGTGGGGATGATTAAAAATAAAAAGGTTCCGAATATAATTAACAAAAGTATGGGTAGTCTCGAGTTTCACATATCAGAATACTTTTTTGTTTTCAAATGTTACATGAAAAAAATTTGCAAAATTAATATCGTGGGTCCAAATGATTACAAATATTGCATGTAACCCTTCACTTTAAATTGCTTGAGAAAAATCTTTCGATTGATACCGTACTTGGCAATGTACTCCTCCGGGAGTTGTGGGGGAGGGGGGTAACTTGCCCCCAAGGGGACTAATGACGGTGCGAACAAAAAATTTGTATTGCTGCTATTTTTCACAACAATGATTGAAACTATTTCGTCTCGGGATCATTGAGCCATAAATAAAGACTGTTGTGCATGATTATGACAAATTTTGTCCTATGCTGTCATTTTAAGAAAATATAAAATTTCGAATCAATTTGAAGTTTTCTATCGTATTAAAAAAAATTCTATCCAGTTCTAAATTTTTTTTTATAACAAAGCCGAATATAAAATTTTATAAAAATCCATTATCTACTATCGTGTATGCAAGAAATCGACCGCAAACATATATACATACGGACAGACTGACGGGCCTCACTCCAAAAACAGTCGAAACCAGTTCAGAAGGTTTTAAAAAAATATATTGACATCAAACTCGCGAATTTGCGAGTTTTCGTGAAAACAATACTTTCTCTATACAAAGTAAAAATTCACTGCAAATTTTGAATCAGGTTTCTTTACATTCTATATTCCGTACGACGATCGGGCATCTTGTCAAATATAGAAACAGGATAAATTTAAAAGATGAATTGAATTCACAAGAATTTTGATCAAATAAAAGGATTAAAACAATTGAAATTCCAAAAGAATAAATCTCCCGCTATTTTTAATTCTACCAACTTTTGCACTGGAATGAATCGTTTGAATGGAAAACGATTCTTAAAAGATTTAATGAAGAAATGTTAGAAATAATAAATTTGAAAATAAAATTAAGTTTATTTCATCTAGTAGAATAAAAATTAAACCCGAAACCATTATTTGATTCGAATTCCACCCAACAAATAATTGAAATTCCATAAGAATAAATCTCTCGCCATTTTTAATTCTACCAACTTTTGCGCTGGAATGAATCGCTTGAATGACAAATGATTCTTAAAAGATTTAATTAAGAAATGACAGAAATAGTAAATTTGAAAATAAAATAAAGTTAATTTCACCTAGTAGAATAAAAATTAAACCAGGAATCATTATTTGATTAGAATTCCACCCAACAAATATACGACAAATGGGCATCTTGTCAAATATAGAAGAAACAGGAGAAAGTTAAAAGGTGAATTGAATTTACAAGAATTTTGATCAATTAAAAGAATTAAAACAGTTGAAATTCCAAAAGAAAAAAACTCCGCCGTTTTTAATCCCACCAACTTTTGCACTGGAATGAATCGTTTGAATGAAATATGATTCTTAAAAGATTTAATTAAGAAATGATAGATATAGTAAATTTGAAAATAAAGTTAATTTCACCTAGTAGAATAAAAATGAAACCTGAAACCACTATTTGATTATAATTCCACCCAACAAATATACGACGAATGGGCATATTGTCAAATATAGAAACAGTAGAAAGTTAAAAGGTGAATTGAATTTACAAGAATTTTGATCAATATTAAAAGAATTAAAACAATTGAAATTCCAAAAGAATAAATCTCCTGCCATTTTTAATCACGCCAACCTTTGCACTGGAATGAATCGTTTGAATGGAAAATGATTCATAAAAGATTTAATTAAGAAATGTTAGAAATGGTAAATTTGAAAATAAAATTAAGTTTACTTCATCTAGTAGAATAAAAATGAAACCCGAACCCATTATTTTATTAGAATTCCACCCAACAAATATTTGGGAAACGAATCTGTACAACTTATATCAGTAAAGCCATTTTATTGTTTATATTCTAAAAGAATATCTTTTACCATCGATTCTAGAATATCCTAACGCAGACGAGATTAATAAAGATGTGCATACCCCCTGGAGTTATTTTTATTCTTATTCTGTCCAAAAGTAAATAATGAGAGAATAGGAAAAACATTTTCATTAGTAAACTAGATGAAGGAAATTGTACGTCAACAAATTTTTTCTTTATCTTATAAGATTGAATATAAGCTTGTGTAGAATTTCCTCAGAATGAAGATATATGTTTCATAATTAATCACCTTTGCGGCAATTTTACCGTCCACGTTTAATGGAAGACTAACTTCCATCATGGATTAATTACCCAGATTAAAATTACTGCAATACAAATGTTTTATTTTTACTGTTAGAGACGGATTAGACAAGATAAAAATCTTTAGCGCATCAAATGCTCTTCATCTGAGGAATAAGGAAATTTATATTAGTACACTGGAAATTTCTATGAGTCAAATACGAAATAAATTTGCATAGCACTGTTATATAAGAGGCAAAATCAAATACAATAAGAATTGTATAAATGCTTACATAAAAACATAGAGTACAGGTTATAAAATCTTTCTACTGCTTTGTTTCAAACCAATGAAAGTTTATCAAACAATCTTCCCCACTGGTTGAAAAATCTTTTGACTGAAAACTCGAATTCGAATTTTCAGCTACTTTACAAACATTTTCTTATACATTAAACTAGGTACGTAAGGAAAGTAATAAAAATGTTTCACATTTTCCTAGTTATTTAAGTAGCACAGTAGAAGCCTAAGATCTCTATATATTTTACTTCAACCGCAGTAAATGACTGATAAAACTAAAATAAACGTGCTAAATATTTTTTTGTTTTATTTTGGAGTTTTATTTTATTTCTTTTTGGGTCAACAAAATTACTCAATTTAAAGGTCTATTTGGAATAAAAAACATGAAATGTGACTTTCTAAATAGATGCATTTTAAAATTTCACCAAATTCGATTGAATGTGTTCATTTCAAAATTAAAAAAAGATAAATTTCAGAAATTCCCCCCAAAACTCAATTTGCACTAAATCTGTGAGTGATATGTGTTACGAACTTGTAAAAAGCTTTGGAGTCTCTTTTCCCCCTTCTCATTTTTGTCTCTTTCGAAGACGAGGTGGAGAAAAGACCCATACCGGCATATTTTCCCATGACGTGAGTTACCATATGTCGAAGTTCTAAGAAGGTGTCGCCAGATTTGGCGATTTATTGCTAATTTAGCGACATTTTGTGATTTCGCGAAGGTTCGAGAAGCACATCAAAATAACGATTGTTCTACGAGATATGAGATATTTCTAGAAGTTTCTACAAAGAGAGATTATAAAAGGAGTCACCACTCAGTTGGAGAGGAGTTGATTAAGCTACATTGAACTCAGTTGGACATGCTACATTGAACTGTGGGTTTTCGTCAATGTTTTGAGAACAGTAGCTGCTGTTTGGTTGAAACCCAGACCGTCCGACCTACCAGAAAGGTGTAAGGTAACTGTTTGGACGGTCGGAAAGCGCCACCCAATTTAGACCGGAACCCAGTGGGGGAGGCATCCACAGGGATCGTACCCACCTTCCCCTACCTGCTTGGTGAAATGATTTTCGTTAATGTTTCAAGAATAGTATAATTTGTTTTGTGAAATTAGTGGAGTATTTAAGTGCTATTTTACTGTATATTGTTTCTGTTTACGCTGTTTTTGTGAATAAACGTGTTAGTTATCCAGAAATTTGGACTCATTCTTTTATCCACAGAGCACACCCACTATTCCAGAGGATATTCCATAACCTATGCAAAAATGGATTCGATTTTTTATTTCAGCGCACCGAACCATTATAAAAGATGTTTGTTTGTGTGTTTGTTTGTTTGTGTGTTTGTTTGTTTGTGTGTGTGTGTCGTTTGAAAATGTATGTTTCAGATAGTCGCGAAATTCGGTGCTGGCTTAGCTGAACTCCCGGTATGACAGACCTCGTCAATTTTTTTACTTTCCTTATATACATATAATGTATAAGGAAAGTATTGTGACGGGGTCGAAAATTCGAATTTGAGTTTTCGACGGGAGTGCGCATTTTAAGCATCCCCGAACACGAATCAGACGTTTTTAAGGTGATGTATGTGTGTGTGTGTGCGGTGTGTGTGTGCACGCGCGCGTGTGTGCATGTGTGTGTGTATGTATGTATGTATGTGTGTGTGTATGTGTGCGCGTGTGTATGTGTGTGTGTGTCAGTGAGTTTGTGGAGGAGATATCTCACGAACAAATGGAGCGATTAGAACGAAATTCAGTACAAAAGTTACAATCCGTGAATACTGGAAGCCTATTGTTTTTATAAGCAATTTAATGTTCAAACATTCCCTAAATTTTCGAGTGAAATTATGAAAAAATAAACAAAAAATCAAAATCTTTAAGAAAGATACATAAGTAGCCATTTCTTATGTAATTTATCATTAGAAACGATTGACATAAGCTTTAGAACGCTAGCATGAATCGTTCTCGAGATATTGCACATTTAAAATTTTTTTTTGAGAATCATTAAAAAACAAAATTATGACATATGTTTAGTTGTGAAATATGTTCACTTTTCATAAGTAATATCATGCAATAAATTTGGTGACATAATTCTCGTGGATCTAGTTCGTTCCACTCATGAGTAAAGATATTTCGTGTAATACTTTTGTATTTCGAAAAACTTGAAACGCTTTTGAAGAACTTTGAAACGCTTGGCAAAATTTTGGCGGAATGGCGCCAACTTGGTGTTTTTTTTTAAATGTTGCCAAATTAATGAAAATGTCCCTAAATTGAAAAAAAATGATGCTGAATCGATGAAAATGATGACTGATGAAAGTTCAATATCTTGTAAAGAACATAAAGGTAGATTGACCCATTTCTCCCATTTGAAGAATGACCCGTTTCTCCGTCCGTAACGCTTGGCGAGAAATGTTGAGGACATCGCCAACTTAGCGATTATTTTAAATGTTTCTAAATTGTCGAAAATGCCGCCAAATTGATAAAAATGCACCAAATGAAGTAATGATTCGCAAAATTTGGATTGCCCTCATATGACGGGCACATCCTCTAGTATGTAAGAAATGCTCTTCTCTCTTTTTGTCTGTAACATTTCATGATGCATTTGGCGAACTTGGCGAATAATTCGGTAAAGTATCGCCAACATAGCGATATTTCGCCCCAGATTGACAAAAATATCATCAAAATTGCAAAATAGACGCTAAATTAATGAAAATACCGTCTCATTGTGGATTAATTAATAAAATATTTTAATATATGGACTATATTGCTTATTTAGGATAGTATCAATACTGATAATTGTTTGTTTAGAGTTGCGCGAAATATAAGTTAATTGAGCATTTTGAAATAGGTTTACATGTTGTCATCTGGAAAATCGCCAAATGTACAAATTAACGTTAAAAACACAGAACTGTGGATCTTATGCATTATTTTTTACTGTAAAAGTAGTAGATTCATTGCATTATATTCGGAAAGCTATGATTTGCCCACATCCGAATTTTTTTAATTCTGATTATTTTTTTAGTTATTTTATATTGAAGAACGATTTTCAGCGATTTTCACACAAATAAGTTCTGTAGCTATCGAAGATATTTCACAGTTTCTAGCTTGACATAATCGAAAAGATCGAAGAACGTGTTATGCGTTCCATTTTAATTCTTTAGATTTTGAATCTTATCGGGTAAACCCGTTCTGGGCTCACCATAAGAATCAGGAATCTATTTGTTTTTTGAAAACAATTTGAGACCCGAAGCAGGCTAGAAAGTCCAAATTTTATATGTTACTGTCTTTCATACATTTAGGTGGTACACACTTCAGTGCGTCTATTTCAAACTAGCGTTATAAGTCTTTGAATAAATAGTAGATTAATGTGCTTTTATGAAACTGTCTATAAAATATTTTACTGAAAGAAAGGATTCATTTTTATATTCGAAACTCACAAAGAGGATAATGAAGAAGTTCTGCACCATAAATTATAGTTGAAATCTCTGAGGAAAATCCTTATAACTTAATTCCCGAAAGTGGCTATTCCCCCATTCTTTCTCTCTTCTCCCAAAGGCTGGCATCCAATCAGTAGAATTTTCCAATGTCAGTGTATAAAAATAATAAAAGTGGCGTTTCTGTTAGAATTAATTTCTTTCCAATTCTATTCATAATAAATGATGAGTAAATAAGATAGAAAAAACGGATTTTGTGGAGCTGGATTTCCGACTTTTTCTTTCAGAAGCGGAAAAAATAGGAGGAAATGTTTTAAACGTCTTTCCAGATCTCTGCTGATCAAGAAATCTGAATCTTTGCATGTTTAAAGTATCACCCATGGAACAGAACCATGGACGCCTATAGAATTTTTTCCAGAAAGAAATCTCATGGATAAGACATGAAACATCGACTAGCTTTATGCTTACTTTTGTGAGTTCAGGGTTTTAGGGACAAGTGCCCCTTGCCCTCTCTTAGGGACCCATGGACAGTATTTAAATAAGCCAGATTTTTTATTTATTCCAGAGGACGGACTAAATGGGTGTTCAAAATATCTTTTCAGATTCTCTATATTTCCATAGATGATCTAGAAGACTGAATCTTTTTATACTTATTTCGATCACGGGACAAAACTTAGATGGGTCAATTTTTGATTATGATTTATATTTTTGACGCTAAAAACTGTAGATGAAACGTATTAAAAAGTCGTTGCAACTTTATTTTTGAAGAGTTTTTTCCCCTTGTCTTTGACTGTCTAATACTAAATGTCTAATACTAAAATCTTTAATACTAATTGCATATAATTTGACGGTGTTTGACTTTGACATAAAACCTCCATAGTCTAGTGTTATTCAACGATAATTTAACTATTATCGTTTACTACTGATCGTTTATAACGATATTTTAACTACTCGTTTAACACTATTATTGTTTAAACACTGTAATGAAAAAAAAATACAATTTAGGAAAAATTCATTTTTATGTTTGAAGTTTACATATAGGATAATGGAGAAGTTCTGTACCATAGATTATGGATGAAATGTCTGAGGAAAAGCCTTATAACTTAATTCCCGAACGTGGCTATCCCTTTATTCTTTCAACTCCGCCCCCTGTCCCAAAGGCTAACTCCTTTGGCATGCAATCAGTTGAATTTTCCAATGCGAGTGTACAAAGTGGCGTTCCCGTGAGACTTTATTGCTTCCCCACTCTATCCATAATAAATGATGAGTAAATAAGAAAAATGGGTTTTTTGAGTTCAAAGAACTCCCAAAGGGTTATTATAGTATATTGCACAGACATATTTTCATTCTCCATTTAAAGGATACAAGACATTTCTTGCGCAATAAGTGTTGGTTTCCCTTTTGTTTGAGAAAGAAAACTGAGCGTATAGAATGGAACACTGATCTTGAAAAATTGAATAATTTAGTAAAGCAACAAGCTGCGGTGCCCACAGCTGCTAGTATAGTAGCGGTGCCCACAGCTAGTATAGTAGCGGTGCCCACAGCTAGTATAGTAGCGGTGCCCACAGGTAGTACAGTAGCGACGCCCACAGCTAGTATAGTAGCAGTGTCCACAGCTAGTATAGTAGCGGCGCCCACAGTTAGTATAGTAGCGATGCACACAGCTAGCTGCGGTGCCCACAGCTAGTTGCCGTGCCCACAGTTGCTGCTGGTTTTAAGAATTATTCGTTGATTAAAATGCCCGGTACATGTGATGCCTACAGGACAGTGTCGGTTTTGATCCTTAAGAGCCATCCAGGAAAAGAGGTCCCTAGGGCCCACGGTCGATCAAAACAAAAAAAACAAGAAAGATCAATCATGCTTAAAGCATTGAGTAAGAAACATTTTCCAACTTCAATGCAATTTTATTTAAACATGTCTAAAATGTAATACATTCCTCGGTAATATTTTAAAACTTCTCACAATGCTACATTGATTTATTATAGTTGAAAACTTAAACATTCATCCAAAAAAATGAACTTCATTCAAATGACGGCATTGAAATATAAATTGCCTGGTTTAAACATCTCTAAAATGTGATATATTACTCGGTAACAATTTTAGAATTATCATAATACCATGATAATTTATTATATTTAAAAACTTCATCGAAAACAACTGAAATTCATTCAAATGACGTCATAGAAAAAATAACACGCCTGGCTCTCTCTAAAAAAACAGCATTTCATTCATACATAATTTCTCATTCATGTCATTCATCACAATACTATAATAATTTATTTTATTTAAAAATTAAGACCATGGAGATATAAGTAATTTAACTCTATGCTTAAAACTTCATCGCAAAATATCGTCCTTCTCTCGGTAAAGTCAATGAATATTTCTTTCATATCAGCTATACAGACTCCATGAGCTAAATTCTTTTGCATTAAAAAAATACAGCAATTCCTATACAACTCATCCTACATATTTTGCTGTTTACATTTCACATAAGTGAAAAATAGGCTTCGTTAGAGAAATAATCAAAGTTGGATGCTCATTTAAACTCAAATATATTGTCATTGCGTTGTTTCAGTATGTAGATGCACAGAATTTAAGAGAAAATAAAGAGGTTTTACGACGAATACAGCACTCAATATGAATTAAAAAGAACTTTAAAAATGACGATTTTGAGACAAGATGGATGCCGTATTATATTTTGAAGTTGGTCACGTGATCGTTTCATATCATGGCCATGTGATCGCTTCATGTAAGAGGTGTAATTATTATTTTAATTTTTATTTAAAAACTACTGAATATATTTCGTTGAATTTTTTTTCTATATATATTATGGAACAATTTGAATATTACCTAAAATTTTCGAAGCAATTTGTGAATTTTAAATCCGCTTAAAAAATGTTTGAAAAATTTGGTCCCATTGGGTTCAATGTATTTCATTTTTTCAACCCGGGTTCAATCCAAAACTAATTGGGTGATATTATTTATTTATATTCCCATAGGTCCTACAGACCGTCTGAACAACATACTAAAATTTCATTTTGATTAAGTCATTTTTACGGCAGTTATCGTGCTAACGGACAGACAGACAGACAGACAGACAGACAGAATGAACAAAGTCATAAACACTTTTCAACTTTGTTGTAAAGTGTTAAAAATTGCAGTTTGGAGCATATTATTTATTATTTGATTTTACAATATGAGAAGCGCATGAAATGTACTGAATCTTCCCTTCGTCAAGGTGAAGCTGTGAAGCTATTAGTAACGAGTTTCATTTTAACATTCATGAATAAGAAAGGTTCAAACCATGGATGTAAGGAGATAAAGTAAGGAGTAAAAGTAAGAAGTTAAAACTTTATATTAAGAAAACTCCAACATCGTTTGAGATAATAATTTAGGTGGCGCTAGGATAAGCTAAATAGTCTGGCATTGCATGTACTATTTCTTTGGGGAAGGGCCTAAAATATTTATTTAAACTGTCTATTTTGCAAAAATAAATTATTAGCGCAATGCAAATTAGAACTGAAATAATAAATAATATTCCTGCATACTTAAAATTATTTTACCTTTAAATTTATTTTTATCTCCATATAGCATTCTATACTCTATTCTACAACTATGCAGAAATATTGATTAATTATACTCATAATTAGGGAATCCTAATTTAAAAATAGTTCAAAACACATATACTAAATACTACGCCATTCTGTTGTGGCAACTAATAATAGCGGCTACTTTGCTAACACTAGCGGCAACTAGATATAATTCTCAAAGCATTATGGCATTTCAAGCGCTTCATCTATAGAAGTTTTATATTCTTTTCTATAATTCCATGGTTCGAACAATTTTTCGTTTAGCAGATTTCTTAGTTTAGCCTTAATAATCTTTATCTAGGAAAATAATCTTTCACTTGACAGTAAGCATAGTCAAAACAAATTTGTTGAATTTATAAAACGCATTTCTTTGTATTAAACTTAATCTATTTAATTTGGAAACGGGGTAATGGCAAATATACTTCCATTAAGAGTCATGGATACGACGCCAACCAATTTATTTAATCTATTTCTTTCATATATTCGTAAATGTGCAAAACGGAGACAAATGGAAAACAGTAACTTCGAAGCAATAAGCGCCGAAACCTGGAAGTCTTTCAGGACTTTTTGACCGGGGGGGAGCCAATTAAATTTTAGGGGGGTTCTATTTGCCCCATATAAATATATCTAGATACTTTCACATAATTATAAACTAATGTTATTATAAAATGTCTTAGAGGAGGATTTTCTCGCCCCGTATGTATGTTTGAAAGAAACACTGTCCGAAACAGGTACAATTAATTTTCTGTAGCTAAACGAACTGTTTTTTATATTCAATGTTGGTTTATGCATAATGCACATGAAGTAGAAAACTAGAAAAAAAAATGCCATGTTGAGACCATGTTAGACCGGTGGTGCAAAACCTTTTGTGGCATCGAGATTAAGTTTTGATATACATTTAAGCTATGGATCTACTTCATCTGAGCTAACACGACATTTCACCAAGGGCGTATTTAAAGGGAGAGTCTTAACCTCCCCCTCAAAAGGTTTCTATTTTGAGGGGGATAATGACAAAATACGTCATTGATATCTTGAGAATATTTGAGAGAGAGAGAGAGAGAGAACGAAAGAGATAAAGAGATAGAGAATGAGAGAAAGAGATAAATAAAATGAGAGAGAGAACGAAAGAGATAAAGAGATAGAGAATGAGAGAAAGAGATAAATAAAATGAGAGAGAGAACGAAAGAGATAAAGAGATAGAGAATGAGAGAAAGAGATAAATAAAATGAGAGAGAGATAGAAAGAGCGAGATAAAGAAAGAGAAAAAGAGAGAGAGAGAAAGAAAGAGAAAGTGAGAGAGAGAGAGAAAGAGATAAATGAAATGAGAGGGTGTAAGAGAGAAAGAGTTAAATAAAATGATAGAAAGAGAGAGAAAGAGAGAGAATAAAAAATAAACAAAATGAGGGAAATTAAGAGAGAGAATACAAAAGAAACAAAATGAGAGACAGAAAAAGAAAGAGAGAGAATACAAAAGAAACAAAATGAGAGACAGAGAAAGAAAGAGAGAGAAAGAGAAAGAGATAAGGAAATTGATAGAGAAAGAGATAAATAAAATGAGAGAGAGAGAGAGAGGTTTATTTAACTTATAAATGGTCCACTGATGGGTGAAGCGTTAAATATCTAGCACTTGTTTTAATGAAATAAATTTATTTAATATAATTCGTTATTAAGTATTTGAATCATCTTTTAATTTTTTGTAATCCACAGAATTTAAAATGAGAAATTAATCAAATTATAAATATATTTTACCTGACACACTTACTTAATGAGAGTTTTAAAATAAAATTTAATTGTCGTTCTCATAAAGTGCAATGCAAAATTTCTCATTTCCACCAAATTGTCCAAAGACCGATTTAACAAACCATGGCGATCGACTGGTTGAGCCAATCCCTTTTTCAGTAAACCTGAAAACAATGAATAAAGCTTAAAACTTTATCGGAGTTTTACTTTATGAAACGTTATTCAAGTAACACAATTTTATCTCCATTGGAACGTGTTGCAACGTCCAAGTTCATAGTTCTGAGCTTATATAAATGCTGAAATTTTAGGAACTTTGCAGTGTCCTTCCCGCTAAATCGTCATGTCTGAATTCGTAGCTGAAAAGTGTATATTAAATTTAACGTGAAAAACCTTGATTATCAGGGGTCTGTAGCCCAAGCACCCAAGATTTTTTTTATCTCTGCAATATGCTCACAAAACTGAAAGAAATAAAGCTGGTGCGGGATCACTTGAAAATGAAAAGGAATTTTAAAATGACACTTTTTACTATTGTCGTTTCGTTTATTTTTTCTTCAGTGTTGGCGAAGCTATAGGCTAAACATCTTAACCGATTTTAACGAATGATGGCGGTTTTTGTGTGTTCTGGTGGAAGGTACATTTTTTTAAGTTGAAGGTAGATTTGATTTAGAATTTCAAAAATAGAAAAGACATAAATAAATGGTGCTTGGTGGCAAATAACAATTTGCAATGCCTGCTATATCACTGCTGTAAACATTGATAAACATTTCTACAAAACGTATTGAAATTTCACGAAAACTCCGCTTCATGGTAAGTACAAGACACAGAAACCTCCTTGCAAAAATGTTATGAAATCTCAAAAGGGTTTTATCTGTACCGGAGCTGTTCTTTCAGGTCTAGTGTGCAAAACTAAAATTAGACTATCCTTGTTAAATGAAACATCATGGTACCAATATGTGAAGATAAATTTCAGAGGGATGCATTACCTAAATAAAGTTATTGATGAAAGTCTTTAATTTCGACTAAATAATTAAGATAAAAAAATATTAAAATAATAGTGGTTTCGATGTGTTTTATATTGGAAGGAAACAAACCCAAAGGAAGTTCTGGTTTGTTGCAGTAAAAATCTGAAAACATAAACATTGAATACATCTGAATCAATTATGGGCTATGTAGTTAAATTTAAAGAATATAGCTATTTTTTATAAAATTTACCTATTTATGAAATTAGCATTTTATAGTTTAATTTATATAAAAATGATTTCCAGGTTAATGGCTATAAAACTTTCATCAATTTGCAATGCCTGCTATATCATTGCTGTACAATCATGTTGATAAACATTTCTACAAAACGTATTGAAATTTCACGAAAACACCGCTTCATGGTAAGTACAAGACACAGAAACCTCCTTGCAAAAATGTTATGAAATCTCAAAAGGGTTTCATCTGTACCGGAGCTGTTCTTTCAGATCTAGTGTGCAAAACTAAAATTAGACTATCCTTGTTAAATGAAACATCATGGTACCAATATGTGAAGATAAATTTCAGAGGGATGCATTACCTAAATAATGTTATTGATGAATGTCTTTAATTTCGACTAAATAATTAAGATACAAAAATATTAAAATAATAGTGGTTGCGATGTGTATTATATTGGAAGGAAACAAACCCAAAGGAAGTTCTGGTTTGTTGCAGTAAAAATCTGAAAACATAAACATTGAATACATCTGAATCAATTATGGGTCATGTAGTTAAATTTAAAGAATACAGCTATTTTTTATAAACTTTACCTTTTATGAAATTAGCATTTTATAGTTTAATTTATATAAAAATGATTTCCAGGTTAATGGCTATAAAACTTTCATTTTGACGTGTATTATTGCAATTAATACTGTTTAATCGAAATAATGGGAATTTCCAAGTTGAATGTAATGGCATGTTGTCTATTGACTTTCCTATCACATTATCGTTGTATTCAGATTGTAAATGTTGCTCTATTGTTATTCGGCAAGTGAGTTATTATTACTAAGCACAACAGCTCTACGGCTGTTTGTGTTGGTTTCAAGTCTCCGGGAACACTGGCAAGTGAGGAAATCAGCTTCTGTCAGGATCCATATCAACGATTGCAAATTTTTCCTCATTGTTCAGGACTCTTTCTCAATCTCTAAGTGAATGCTAATCCACCGATCAAGACTATATCATCTCGGTCAACTGGATGCGTCTGAAAAATTGTGATTTTAGTTAGAGTTCTTTACTCCGCCTATTGCACGTGGTCAATTTCCACTGGTGCCTATTCTTTTTCTTTTTAGCTTTCGCTTTCATAGGTAGAGTTTGTGGTTTTTCCTGTGATTGGTTAATTTTATTACGACGCCTTGCGTCATCACTTGCTTAAGTGGTTTCAACTTTATGTCTGGTTGTAAATATGTTTGCATTAATGTTGTCAAATCTTGGCGCCATGGATCCTGGAGTTATTGTTTTTATCCGTTGGGTTTTAATACCTACCGCTTGCCGTTGTCAGTTTTATTGCTTTTATGGCGTCGTACTCCCATTATCTGTTTTCTGAGCACTTGTTTTCTTTGAATAATATTGTTGTTATTCATTTAAAATATGCATTTTTTATTTGGACTTAAAATTGCTCTCTTGTTATTCAATACTTTTCATTACATAGTGAAGGATCCTAACCCTCTTTCGAATCATACGTAGTTTTGTTTAGTTGTAACCAATAAAACAAAATGGTGCAAAATACATCATAAAATGTTTTATTTTCTAATTTTGGTCCCTAATTTTATGTCTCACAAGATTATTTTATTACGCTTCGCCACTGCTTGTGCGGTCACGCTTTTTCAACTTTCTGATATCTACTTTCTTTTAAATCTGCAGTAATGACATAGCTTATTGACTTTTAAGCGTAATTATGACGAGGCTTTCTAAGCAATTTTGAACTTTGAGTGATCATCTCTTTAAAACAAACGCATAAAAGAAACGCAAGCTCATCGGGCAACATCTTTAACTTTCCATCAAACATTTCCTCCACCTCGGTATTTTTCATTTCATAAGAACATCAACGACGTTTCCAGCCCATAATTAGCTTTACTGCCGGTGGAACAGAATCGTTCATTAAATGAACGATCTTACGGGTACATTCGGTAATTATTGCACACATTGACGGGGGAAAGTTTGGAATAATTATAAGGAGTAAGAATGCCGGGAATAGTTTGTGAAAGCAATTCGAAATTTTGGAATTTCTGCATTTGTTAAATGAAAGGACGAACTCTGGCAAAATGTCATGTCATCGATATGCTATTACCAAATGCATTACACAGGAATATTGTGAATAATAATTTTCTTTTGCCCTATTTGTCTCGAACGTTCTTTGAACTATCATAACAATAAAAAAGCGATTTAAGCCGCCTATAATTTTCCTCACTGAGAACTATAAAGTACTCTATGATTTTCCTCACAAAGACAAATTGTCCAAGATTAATTAATATAAGGTTGGGTACTCAGCTGAAAAACCAAGGAAAAAATTGTCTGCTTAACGTAATAGGAATTAAGTTTCGTCATTCCTGATGTCACGGACCAGAGTAAACTTTGAGAGGAGTTGCCAAAACCCAAAATGTTCTTACATTATTACAGTTAAAAATTGTTTGTTAATTTTAAAGTGGCAATATCCAGGCATGAACAACTTGCGCAAAGATTTTAAATTGCGCTCTTCACACAGGATCTAGTGACGTCCAAGCAAATTTAGTGACGTTGTTGGAGTAAGATGACAGTCGCAATTAACAGGTTCGGTCCCTTTTGAGAGCTCGGGAACACCTCTTTGAGAGCTCCGGGACGAGCACCATTGATTTTCTCCCTGAAAACAAATTATCTTTGTTTCTTTTTGTAGTTATTATTTTAATGAAAGTTGTAATTAATTTTAACTGGTAATTAACGTGAAATGAATAAGGTATTCAAATATTCAGGTTGTATTGAAATCTGCAATAACTCACCTAGAAATTGTTTGTTGCCTTCGCTGCACTTATAAAAATTGCTGACATGCAAAGCATTAATTTTTGGAGTCTAAATAATCAAAAAGCTTAAATGACATTTAAAATATTATTTACTTTAAAACTATGTTTTAAAATCAAATTCCTTTAAATTAAAAAAAAAGGAAATGCACAAAACATAGTTTAGTTTTTTAAAGTCCCCTTTGTGTTATTCGTGTATAATTTAAATGTAAGAAAAATGCATTAATTAAAATGTATGTAACTTAAATGTGTGAAACACAACGATATATCAAATTTTGTCTTTTTTGTTACTCTGGTTCTTAAGTTTTCTCACAAAAATGAGTACATTTGCATGCCGAGCTCAATACGGCTAGCCCAACAAGGTTCAAAATTTAAAGAATTGAAATAAACTCCAAAAGACAAAGACACACTGAATTTGGACATTTTATTTGCTCCGGTTCTCCAGTTATTTCCTCAAAATGAGTACACTATTTTGGACTCAAGACTGGTTGGCCCAATAAGGTGCAAAATCAAAAGAATTTTAATATATTACAAAAGACAATGACATACTAAATTTGAACTTTCTAGATGCTCCTGTTTTCGAGTTATTATCCAACGAGTACTTTTCTATGGAGAACCCAGGGCAAACTAGCTCAATAATTTCAAAAACAAAAGAATTAAAATATACTACGAAAAACAGTGATATAATAAATTTGGACTTTCTAAATGCGTCCGTTTTCGAGTTATTATCCAACGAGTACTTTTCTATAGAGATCTCAGGGCAAACTAGCTCAATAATTTCAAAAACAAAAGAATTATAATATACTACAAAAGACAATAATATACTAAATTTGGAATTTCTAGATGCTTCCGTTTTCGAGTTACTACCCGACGAGTACTTTTCTATAGAGGACCCAGGGCAAACTAGCTCAATAATTTCAACAAGAAAGATCAATCATACTTAAAGCATTGATTATGAAACATTTTCCAACTTCAATGCAATTTCATTTAAAAAAGTCGAAAATGCAATGCATTCCTCGGTAATATTTTAAACCTTATCAGAATACTACATTAATATATTATATTTGAAAACTTAAACCTTCATTGAAAAAAATGAACTTCATTCAAATGACGGCATTGAAATATAAATTGCCTGGATTAAATATTTCTAAAATGCGATACATTCCACGGTAATATTTTTAACACTATCATAATACTACGATAATTTATTATATTTGAAAACTTCATCGAAAACAACTGAAATTAATTCAAATGACGTCATAGAAAAAATAACACGCCTGGATCTCTCTATAAAAACAGGATTTCATTCATAACTTTCTCCCATTTATTTCATTCATCACAATCCTATAATAATTTATTTTATTTAAAAATTAAGACCGTGGAGATACAAGTAATTAAACTCTAAGCTTAAAACTTCATCGAAAAAAATCGTCCTTCTCTTTATAAAATCAATTAATATTTCATTCATATCAGCCATGCAGACTCCATGGACTAAATTATTTTGTGTTAAAGAAATAAATACAGCAATTCTAATACAACTCATTCTACATATTTTGCAGTTTGCATTTTACATAAGTGAAAAATAGGCTTCGTTGTAAAAATAATTAAATTGGGATAATCATTTAAACTCAAATATATTATATTTGCGTTGTTTAAGTATGTAGATGCACATAATTTATGCAAAAATAAAGTAGTTTTAGGATGGATACAACACTCAATATGAAGTAAAAAGGACTTAAAAAATCACGATTTTGAAACAAGATGGATGCCATATATCATTTTGAAGTGGGTCATGTTATCGTTTCATATCATGGTCACCTGATAGTTTCATATAAGAGGTGTAATTATTATTTTAACTTTTATTTAAAAAACTGCTGAATATATTTCGCTGAATTTTTTTTTTATATATTTTATGGAACAATTTGAATATTATCTAAAATTTTCGAAGCAGTTTGTGAATTTTAAATCCGCTTAAAAATGTTTGAAAAATTAGGTCCCATAGGGCCCAATGTATTTCATTTTTTCAACCCGGGTTTAATCCAAAACTAATTGGGTGATATTATTCATTTATATTCCCATAGGTCCTACAGACCGTCTGAACAACATACTAAAATTTCATTTTGATTAAGTCATTTTTACGGCAGTTATCGTGCTAACGGACAGACAGACAGACAGACAGGCAGAATGAACAAAGTCATAAACACTTTTCAACTTTGTTGTAAAGTGTTAAAAACAAAAGAATTATAATATACTACAAAAGACAATGATATACTAAATTTTGACTTTCTAGAAGCTTCCGTTTTCGAGTTATTATCCAACGAGTACTTTTCTATGGAGAACCCAGGACAAACTAGCTCAATAATTTCAAAAACAAAAGAATTATAATATACTACAAAAGACAATGATATACTAAATTTGGACTTTCTAGATGCTGCCGTTTTCGAGTTATTATCCAACGAGTACTTTTCTATGGAGAACCCAGGACAAATTAGCTCAATAATTTCAAAAACAAAAGAATTATAATATACTACAAAAGACAACGATATACTAAATTTGGACTTTCTAGATGCTTCCGTTTTCGAGTTATTATCCAACGAGTACTTTTCTATGGAGAACCCAGCGCAAACTAGCTCAATAATTTCAAAAACAATAGAATTATAATATACTACAAAAGACAATGATATACTAAATTTGGACTTTCTAGATGCTTCCGTTTTCGAATTATTATCCAACGACTACTTTCTTTTCTATGGAGAACCCAGGGCAAACTAGCTCAATAATTTCAAAAACAAAAGGATTATAATATACTACAAAAGACAATGATATACTAAATTTGGACTTTCTAGATGCTTCCGTTTTCGAGTTATTATCCAACGAGTACTTTTCTATGGAGAACCCAGGGCAAACTTGCTCAATAATTTCAAAAACAAAAGAAATATAATATACTACAAAAGACAATGATATACTAAATTTGGACTTTCTAGATGCCTCCGTTTTCGAGTTATTATCCAACGAGTACTTTTCTATGGAGGACCCAGGACAAACTAGCTCAATAATTTCAAAAACAAAAGAATTATAATATACTACAAAAGACAATGATATACTAAATTTGGACTTTCTAGATGCTGCCGTTTTCGAGTTATTATCCAACGAGTACTTTTCTATGGAGAACCCAGGACAAATTAGCTCAATAAGGTTTAAAAACTAAAGAATTATAATATACTACAAAATACAATGACATACTAAATTTGAACTTTCTAGATGCTTCTTTTTCGAGCTATTCTCCAATAACGAGTATTTCCAGGACGGACTAGCCCAATAAGGTTCAAAATCCGAATAATTATAATATACCACAAAAGACGTGCTAAATTTGGTATTTCTTGTTGCTCCAGTTTTTGAGTTTTAAAAAATGAGAGTACATTTCTATAGCGAGTTCAAGACAAGCTAGCCCGATAAAGCTTGATTTTGCACCAAAAACATCCCACGTAAACGCTACATTAACGTTTTCGTATTTCTGTATCGCTTTTATCTACAACTGCAGTATATTTCTACTAAACATTCAGCCAGTGATTCAAACATTTTAAACGGATGGTCGATATTGCACAACATCCCTCTCTTCTGGTTGCTTCAAGCTTCTATGTAGCCCCTGGATGCCTTTAAATGAAAAAAATACGCTGTTCCATAACATTTATGAACCAGTCTATATAATATATAAAGTACTTAAAATACAAGATATGAAAAACTATTCTATAAAGTAATGACAAGAACACTGTCAGTAAAATAATTCATGGATATTTATGTGCATATCTCACGAAAATACAAATGTTCTAGATATTTTTATACGCCCCATTTGTTAGATTACTCAAATATTAGATAAAATATTTTACCTCTGGGCAGAAACTTAAAAGGAGACATAAGTTATCGGCATTTTCGAGAATTCTTTTGAAATCCATTTGAACATATATACAACATTACTTCAGCCTGGGAATTCTAGGTAAATATCTTGAATGGTTAGTTCAAGTACTTTTCTGCATTTCTCTTGGACATATACGATTGTCATATATCTAGAAATTTTATTCGAAATATAAAACATTCTAGTCTTGAGGGAAGGGTTTTCAGATACAGTGTATATACTATGTATATTCTATTTTGAGCTCTCCAATAGATATAATAATTCAGATAAAAAGTTTACTTCTTTAGAAGTTTGAGATTTGATCAAAGTGTATTTTAGATTAGCGTACCTGTGGTGCACATTCTGCCAAATCTCTAAATATCTTTAATTTGATTCAAAGAGTCCTTTCTGCTTTTATATTTATTACTTTCTCGTTAATGCATAAGGAAAGTATGGCGATGGGTTAAGAAAGCGACTCTCATATTTTGATTAGCACGTATTTAGAATCCGAGAATACAAATCAACAATTATTCGATGACTAGCATTTAAGCCTGTTGAAGACAGGAAAACAAACACATTAAAAAATTAAGTTGCAACCTTTTAATGCTAGGTGTCTCTGCCCCCTGTTTGTTAGGTCCACAATCTACTAAGGTTTCTTCAAAGTTTCTTTTAAGTTTCTTTCAAAGCTTCTTTCAAGTTTTTTTCAAACTTTTTCTCAAGTTTCCTTCAAATCTTCTCTCAAGTTTTTTCAAATCTTCTATCAAGTTTCTTTTAGAACTTCTCTCAAGTTTCCTTCAAAGCTTCTTTCAAGTTACCTTCAAAGCTTCTTTTAAATATCTTTAACAGCTTCTCTCAAGTTTCTTTAAAATCTTCTGTCCAGTTTCCTTAAAATATTCTCTCAAGTTTCCTTCAAAGATTCTATTGCAATTATTTCAATATTAAAGTTTTCTTTTTTTAGTGGCCAGACTCTTGATCGTCCACACATTAGTCCATTTTTCGTCGCCAGGTCGTGGCGGAACACAATACGCCCTTAATGAACACCACATCTATGCCAGCTGTTTGGATTCGAACCCGCAACCTGGTAGCCAAGACAGTATGAGGAACAGTGGCGGTGCGTGTATTGGCACTGCGGCACTGCGGGAGCGACAGTGCTCTCTCTCCCTCGCAGCCTCACGTGCAGCTTCCTATGTGCACATGCGCACAACAGTCAAACACCACGCTTCACAGTTCCAGCGGCGTGGTTCACAGTTCCAGCGACAGTGTTCTTTCTCCCTCGCAGTCTCGCGGGCAGCTTCCTATGTGCGCACAACAGCATGCGCACAACAGTCAAACACCACGCCGCTGGAACTGTAAGGCGTGGTGTTTTACAGTTGTGCGCATGTGCACATAGGAAGCTGCACGCGAGGCTGCGAGGGAGACAGAGCACTGTCGCTCCAGCAGTGCCGCAGTGCCTATGCACGCACCGCCACTGTGAGGAAACGCTTGCTTTAGACTTCTCAGTTACCGGGTCGGCTTCAAGGTTAAAATGATTTTAATATAATTATTTCAACAAAATAGTGCCAGAATTAATGATTTATATAAATAAAGTAAAAGTCCTTGTTTTTTTTAGCAGATAACCAAATATGATATAAGCGTTATATATCACGAAGTTATAAAACCATTAATACTTTAATTTGCTTATTAGGCACATACTGGAATATTTTTATCACAAATTAATTTTCTTACCTTATTTTTCCTTCCAAAAGTCGTTAAAAACAACTGGCAGACAGAACAAGTTCTAAGGCTTAATTACCCGAGCAATTTCAGTGCGATAGAAAAACTTTGATAGTTAAAGTTAAAAACACATGCAGGCAAGAAGAACAAATGACAGTGTTTATCTAAATAGCAAACTTGCACAAATGTTGACAAAGTTCACAGCATGAAATGAGCTTATTCTTGGTTTTGATAATAAATATTTAAATTTATCATTTGCTTCTAGTGAATTCTTTTCATGAATCTTTTTCTTTATCCTACTTTTATTTTCATTTTATCTTCATTTTTATCTTCATTTACACATTTTTTAATGACTTGATTAATATTGAGTTAAGCAATATTAATAGATTTTGCAGTTTTCTATAAGTTTTCTTCCATTTTTACTTTCTCCACATACATAGCATAACAATGTATAGGGAAAGTATTGGCACGGGGTCGAAAATTCGAATTCGGGTTTTTGACGAAAGAGTACGTTTCAAACATCCCTGAACTCGAATCGAAGATTTTAAAGATAATATTTGTGAGTATATGTGTATGTATGTATGTATGCATGTGTGCGTGTATGAGTGTATGTGTGGAAGACTCAGGCCACCCGACTCACCCTAGGGTATGAGCAGCAAGATGAGTGGCCGGATGGGTGTATGTGTGTGCATGTGGGGTGCATGTGTGTGCATGTGGGGTGTATGTGTGCGCATGTGGGTTTATGTGTGTGCATGTGGGGTGTGTGTCCGTGAGTCTGTGGATGTGATATCTGACGAACGAATGGAACGTTTCGAGAAAAAATTGGCGCGATTATTACAATCACTGAATATCGAAAACCCATTGATTTTAACTCAAAAAATTTCGTGTAAATTTAAAAAAATCATTAAAAATTCGGGACCTTCATTAACGTTACATAAATAATAATTTCATATGTAATTTTCTTACTTAATGAATGACGATGTCTGTCTGTGCAGTCTGTAGCGGGAAATCTAAGTGTCGTACGGCCATGAAATTCGGTACGTAGAACTTTAGGATACTAAGAGTTGTACCTTGGTGTATTTTTTAAGAGAATTAGCTTTTTAGTTATGTTATGTTTCAGCACGATTTAACTCGATATTGAGCGATATTTACACAAAAATATGGTTTCTTAGCGACAGAATTTTTTTTTGTATATCTGGACACCATTGGAAAGACCAAAACTTTCTCTTTCGAATAGAGTTTAAACGGAATTCATAAAATTAATATACGAATTTTCGTGAATTTTTAAAAAATAGATATTTTTTGGCTGTTTATAACAACTCTGCTTTTTATATTGCGATGTTAAATATTATAACGCGACTGCCTGTTTTATATTGCGACTGCCATCCCGAAGTTTATAATTTAAACAGCAGCTCCTTTAAATATTGCAAACTGCTTAAAAAAAAAAAACCTGAACCTAACTGTTCAGTAATTATAAATATATTAAGCGAGCAAACTCTTAAAATTTTCTTCTCAGCAATCGATATCTTGTATGAACGTTTCCATTTTCTGTAATCCGTTGAACGCGACTGCTCATGCGTCTAAAGTGTTCCTTTCAAAAGATTCAGTTTTGAATATTTTATTTATTTATTTATTTATTTGTGCTTAGTTATATGGGATTGGAGTTATAATTTGGGGATGTGGCCGTATCACGCCCGTTGCGTGCAATTTTCCCTGTTATTTGTATGAACAAAATTAATTTTTTGTAATTTTTTTTGTAATTTTATTGTAATTTAGATTAATAAATTCAATTTTTTTTGTAATTTAGATTAATTGATTCAATTTATCCCTGCTTTAACTTCTGGGCAACGCAGGGTACATTTTCTAGTTCATTATAAAACAAATTACACCAATTTTAGAACGTTTGCACGAATCATTCTCGAGATATTGCACGGTTTAAAAATGAATTCATATAAAAAAAAAATACATGAAATTGAAAAGTATTAACTGTCGTGAAATATGTTCATTTTCCACATTCAAAACTTATGACAAAACTTTTGACATCCGATGATCTAGTTTATTCCATTCTCGGGAATGGATCCTTTTTGGATTTCGACGCAAATAATTTGCAAATAGTTACTTTTTTACGGGGTATAAATTTAATACGTATTCTATTTTAAAGAGGATTTTGAATGTGAATGGGAATATGCCATTCTGTTTGGACTAATAAGAAGCCAAAAACGCACAATTTCAATTTATTAGTAACTCCAGCTTAGTATGTTAGCTCGTAGCGCTTGACACTCTTAATATGTACTGTGTCTGCTTGTATTATGTACTAGCCGCCTTCGGCGACCAGCCAGTTTGCTATCCTTGAAAATTCTGACCGTGACAAACTCGCTGGCGCCATAACCCGTGGGGTTGTTGTTGAGACCCAAACCATCCGACCTACCAGAAAGATGTAAGGTAACTATTTGGACTGTCAGGAAGTGCCTCCAAACTTAGAGCGGAACCCAGAGGGGGAGGCATCCATAGGGATCGTACCCTCCTTCCCCTACCACCAACCTCTCGGAAGGACTTACATGTTTAACGTGATCCTAACGTGATCCTCCTCCACGCGATCGTACTCCGCGTGAACACGGCGGTAGTTTTGACAGTGGCGGGAATCGAAGCGGGACCTACCGAGTGCAATTCCCTCGCGCTAATCACTGGGCTACTGCGCCCTCGACCCCGTGAAGTTAACAAAGTTTGGTTTAGTTTAATGACGTTAAAACTAATAATGAAATTTTAAGGCACCGCGACAATCTCCATAACTTTTTTTTCATTTATTACTTTCCTTATATACATAATGTATAAGGAGAGTATTGTGACGGGGTCGAAAATCCGAAATCGAGTTTTCGACGGGAGAGCACGTTTCAAGCATCCCTGATCACGAATCAAACATTTTTGAAGTGATGTCTGTGTGTGTGTATGTGTGTGTGTGTGTGTGTGTGTGTGTGTGTGTGTGTGTGTGTGTCAGTGAGTCTGTGGAGACGATAACTGTCGAACGAATAGACCGATTCGAACCAAATTTGGTACAAAAATCACAATCCGTAAATACTGGAAGCTTTGCTTTTATACGTAATCGAATGTACAGAACCTCCCTAAATTTTCGAATAAAATTTCGAAAAAATCGTCAAAAATTCAAAACCACTGATAAAGTTACGCAAATAGACATTTCTTATGTAATTTTTCATTAGAAAACGATTGACATACATTTTAGAACGCTAACATGAACCGTTCTCGAGATATTGCACATTTTTCAAAAAAATTATCAGAAAGCCATATAAAATAAAAAAAAATATTTCCTCTTGAGAGAAAAATATTTCCTCTTGTTCACTTTTCAGTAATACCATGCGATAAATTGGATGACATCATTCTCGTGGATCTAGCTCGTTCCATTCATGAAAAAAGATACTTTTTGTTATACTTTTGTATTTGAACGCCAATAGTCATTTATCTGCTGTAAGAATAACTTATTTCTTTGTCCATTATACTTGGCGAGATTTTGGCGACGAATTTGGCGGAATGTCGCCAACTTGGCGACTTTTTGAAATGTTGCCAAATTAACGAAAATCTCGCCAAATGGATAGAAATGACGCTAAATCAATGAAATGACGACTAATTGTCGAAAATTCAATATCTTGGAAAGAATATTAGTATCTACTATAAGAAAAATCTATTTATTTTACTGTAAAAGTGGTAAATTCATTACATTATATAAGGAAAGTCATGTGTTGCCCACATCAGATTTTTTTTTTATTTCTTCAGTGTTTATTTTTACTTTATATATAATGTATAAGGAAAGTATTGTGACGGGGGGTCGAAAATTCGAATTCGAGTTTTCGACGGGAGAGCACGTTTCAAGCAACCCTGATCACGAATCAAATATTTTTGAAGTGATGTCTGTGTGTGTGTGTGTGTGTGAAAGTATGTGTGTGTATGTGTGTGTGTGTGTGTCAGTGAGCCTGTGGAGACGATAACTGACGAACGAATGGACGGATTCGAATAAAATTTGGTACAAAAATCACAATCCATAAACACTGGAAGCCTATTGTTTTTATACGTAATCGAATGTCCAGAACCCCCCTAAATTTTCGAATAAAATTTTGAAAAAATCGTCAAAAAATCAAAACCACTAATAAAGTTACGCAAATAGACATTTCTTATGTAATTTTTCATTAGAAAACGATTGACATAAATTTTAGAACGCTAACATGAACCGTTCTCGAGATATTGCACATTTTTGAAAAAAATTATCAAAAAGTCATATAAAATGAAAAATGAAATATTTCCTATTGAGAAACATGTTCACTTTTCATATGTAATACCATGCGATAAATTGGGTGACATTATTCTCGTGGATCTAGCTCGTTCCATTCATGAAAAAAGATACTTTGAGTAAGACTTTTGTATTTCAACGCCAATAGTCGTTTATCTGCTGTAAGAACAATTTATTTCTTCGTCCATAACGCTTGGCGAGATTTTGGCGACAAATTTGGCGGAATGTCGCCAACTTGGCGACTTTTTGAAATGTTGCCAAATTAACGAAAATCTCGCCAAATGGATAAAAATGACGCTAAATCAATGAAAATGACTACTAATTGTCGAAAACTCAATATCTTGGAAATAATATTAGTATCTACTATAAGAAAAACCTATTTTTTTACTGTAAAAGTAGTAAATTCATGACATTATATAAGGAAAGTCATATGTTGCCCACATCAGATTTTTACTTTCCTTATATACATAATGTATAAGGAAAGTATTGTGACGGGGTCGAAAATTCGAATTCGAGTTTTCGACGGGAGAGCACGTTTCAAGCATCCCTGATCACGAATCAAACATTTTTGAAGTGATGTCTGTGTGTGTGTATGTGTGTGTGTGTGTGTGTGTGTGTGTGTGTGTGAAAGTATTTGTGTGTGTGTGTGTCAGTGAGTCTTTGGAGACGATAACTGACGAACGAATGGACCGATTCGAACCAAATTTGGTACAAAAATCGCAATCCGTAAACACTGGAAGCCTATTGTTTTTATACGTAATCGAATGTTCAGAACCCCCCTAAATTTTCGAATAAAATTTTGAAAAAATCGTCAAAAAATCAAAACCGCTAATAAAGTTACGCAAATAGACATTTCTGATGTAATTTTTCATTAGAAAACGATTGGCATAAATTTTAGGACGCTAACATGAACCGTTCTCGAGATATTGTACATTTTTCAAAAAAATTAAGAAAAAGTCACATAAAAAAAAATTCCTATTGAGAAACATGTTCACCTTTCATATGTAATACCATGCGATAAATTAAGTGACATCATTCTCGTGGATCTAGCTTGTTCCATTCATGAAAAAAATATACTTTGAATAATCCTTTTCTATTTAAACGCCAATAGTCATTTATCTGCTGTAAAAATAACTTTTTTCTTAGTGCATAACGCTTGGCGAGATTTTGTCGACGAATTTGGCGGAATGTCGCCAACTTGGCGACTTTTTTGAAATGTTGCCAAATTAATGAAAATTTCGCCAAATGGATTAAATGATGCTAAATCAATGAAAATGACGACTGATTGAGGAAAATCCAATATCTTGGAAAGAATATTAGTATCTACTATAAGAAAAACCTATTTTTTTACTGTAAAAGTAGTAAATTCATTACATTATATAAGGAAAGTCATGTGTTGCCCACATCAGATTTTTTTTCAATGTGGTCCCAACCACCACCCGATGTAAACAATGCATCGCCACAATTCAATCCAGCGTAATGAGCCAAAAACCTTATAAAAGGCAAACACTTATTCGGTTTCTAATTGTCTCTAAGCCAAAAACCGTATAAAAAGCAATCAGTGATGATATTTGCAAATATAATTTAATACCCATGCGAATATCCTCATTAGGATAAATATATCAGCCAGACGTTTTTAAAAATGACATTTTAAAAAAATTAATAAATGCATTTTAAATGAAAAGTAATTTATTTCGAAAATAATAATTTATTCCAATAAAATGGATGAATAAAATAAAATTGATGGTTTTAGTTTAATGATGTACATTCATTATTTGCCAGGCACAAATATCGAATGTTCCATTCGATTTCGCTATTCATGTTTCATTCGATTTCGCTAGTGTGTATTCAGGACCGTGACGTCCCCTCCCCCCCCCTCCTCCATAGAAAGACAGTGCGTTTCCGCGAGTGAAAAACTCCTTTAGCGGTTTGCCGACAAATTGAAATAAGGAAATTCTTAAAATCCGGATCCTGCAGCTACTTTTTATTATTTCTTGATCAGATTAATTATGTTGTAAAGTGTTAAAAATGAATGCCATATTTTATTTTGCAGTGAGTCACGTGATCTCTTCATATAATATGGGTGTAATTATTATTTTAATTTTTATTTAAAAAACTACTTAACACATTTTTTACACATTTTACATGACAATTTCAATATTTTCTAAAATTTTCGAAGAAATTTGTGAATTTATCTCCATTTAAAAAATGCGTGAAATTACACTCTAAGTCCTCTGGACGAGCCGGACGGCCTGGGGCTTTCACCCCATAGGGGTCGGGGCGCGGTAGCCCATTGGTTAGCGCGTTGGAGTTGCACTCGGTAGGCCCGGGTTCGATTCCAGCCACTGCCAAAACTGCCGCCGTGTTCACGCGGAGTACGCTCACGTTAAACATGTGGGTCCGTAAGTCCTTCCGAGAGGTTGGTGGTAGGGGAAGGAGGGTACGGTCCCTGTGGATGCCTCCCCCACTGGGTTCCGGTCCAAATTGGGTGGCACTTCCCGGCCGTCCAAACAGTTACCTTACACCTTTCTGATAGGTCGGACGGTCTGGGTCTCAACAACAACCCCATAGGGGTCATTGCATTTCATTTTTCAACCCGGATTAAATCCGAAAGTAATTGGGTGATATTCATTTTCATTCCCATATGCTCGACTGACCGTCTTAAAACCATACTGAAATTTTATTCTGATAAAGTCATGTTTACGGCAGTTATCGTGAGAACGGACAGGTAGACAGAATGGACAAAGTTATAAACACTTTAGAACTATGTTGGAGAGTGTAAAAAAATAATTTGGGCTCCAGTACTTGTATCTGACGTGATTTCTGAAACTTCAAAAGAATTCAAAAACTGTAATTAAAAAAATTCGTTTGAGTTATAATTAAATGTACAGGAAGAAGGCCGATCGCACTTCATGGAAACGATTTTGTATTTATGTTTCTCGTTAGCATTTTGAGATAAAGATTTGGCATTTTCAATATAATCGTCTGCTACTTGTTTTGTTTGGAATGTAGAATAAAAGATTTAGTTTGAAAATGGATTCTGAAATTGATAGATGGCTCGAAGGTTACGTAAATGTGCTTTCCGAGATAAAATATTCGTATCAACAAATTGTAAAGCTTCTCTGTATTGGGCTGCTTGTCGACTTATAACCGAGAGGTCGGAGACTGACATATGATAAAAAAAATTGTAAAGCGGTGTAGAAATCGAGGTAATTGCATTTCAAAGAAAGGTATTTTAATACATTAAATTTGAAAGAGAAAAAGCAACTAGTTGAAAGTAAAAATGAAAAAATGGCCGCAAAATTGCATCCTAAGACTGTTGGACCGCAGGTGAATATCAAGAAAGTGAAGTCTCTGATCCTAAAAGAAAATCCACCGACTCAAAGATCCATTGCATCGAAACTGGGAATGTCTTCTGGCACTGTAAGTAAAATCATTCATAAAGATTTGAAGTTAAAAAAGATGTTTAAATCTAAAGTTCATCTGCTTTTGCCAAAGCATATTGCAGAAAGAAAAACAAATTGTAGAAAATTATATGAAAAATACCTAGCTGCTGATAAATGGAAATTTGTGGTAACACTCGATGAGGCATGGGTGTATTTAAGTGACTGTAATAAAAAAAGGGCGGTTTTCTATTGCTCAACTGACGAAAATGACCGTATGAAATGGCTTCGTCAATGTACAGAAAAGTTCCCAAAGGGATTCATGATAGTTGCAGGATTTTGTTACAACAGTAAATTGAAACTCGAAATAGTCTGAAGTAAAGCTAAAATTAATTCATTCCACTATCAGCAGAATATTTTAAAACCAATTTTTGAAGAAGAAATTCCAGCCACATATGGAAAGGACATCATTAAAGTTGAGCTTCATATGGAAAAAAGCCTCTAGTCATACGTCTAAGTCAACTGGGCAATATTTAGCAAAGAAAGTATCAGAAACAGGAATAAAATGTATCCCATTTAATGAAATACCTGTAAAATCACCTGACACTTCTCATATGGACTTTTGCGCTTTCGGTTTGTTAAAGCAAGCGTTAGGAAAACGGCATCCAAGAACACTGAACGGACTTTGGAAAACGACCCAAGAGGAGTGGGATAAAATTGACATGATAGTGCTAAGAGAAAGTTTACTTTCATGGAAAACTCGAGGTAGAGCTATAGTCAAGAATCAAGGCTATCAGAGAGAATCAAATCGCAGCAAGAAATACACCCTTTATGCATAAAAATTAATTATCAAAATATTTTCCAAACGACCTTCTGTATTATGTATATTTTCGCAACTAATTTCCTTGAGATAGCTGTCTGCATGGGTCGAAAATTCAGATTTTCATCGGGGCCGACCCGACAGAACTAGTGCTTAAACCCGGCCCATGCTCCAAGAAATTTAAGGACATAGAACCCGAGTCCGGCTCGGTCCTGTTCAAAGACCATTAAGTTTTGGCTCTGTCCGGAAATGATTTCGGTTCAAATGTCCTAAAGATTCGAATTTGTGAAATTTTTTATCAAGAATTAAGATAAAAGTTGTTTTTTAAACATATATCTTTACATTGCTGAAATCAACACAATTTCCTGTACTCTATAAAAGTTCAATTAAAAAATTTACAACATCAAACGCCTTTTTACAAAACAAAGTCTGAGTCCGGCCCGGTCCAAAGCAGCGTTTGGAAATTTAAGCCCGATCCGGAAAACGAGTCGAACCGGATTTAAACCCATAGGCAAAGCCCGAGCCCTTCCAGACCCCTATCTTCTTCTGATTTGTTCATAAGTTAGTCGTTGAAAATTAGCTCCAAACTTTGTTTTTAAAATACATACCGAATTCTCACACGTCACTTTAAGGAAACTTTCAAACAATCCGGAACTTCAATTCATCATAATTAACTGGAGCTTTCATCGCTGATTTCGCAGCTAATTAATATCGGATGTTTTTCTCGCTCATTGTTTGTTTGATGAATGTTTTCGTTCCTCCAGGAATACCCGGCTAATTAGAGTGCAGTGGCGTCGGAAAAGTTACGAGAATCGAAAAATATTTGAAACCGAAACTGTATTCGAGAATTGCGATACAGAGGGAGAAACAACTTTTAAAAATGCAATAACCCAGACAGTTTTAATAATTTGGGAAAGTAAGCCATCGCAGCCACGCTGTTAGTTAAAGTTCCGTAGGAAAATTAATAGTATTTATTGAAATATCCAAATACTATGCGCGGAAGCAAAAATTACGGTGAAGTTTACGACGAAATGAAAATTTAAATTTTTACCTTAATAAATGCAAAAGTTTAAAAATATTATGTGAGTAGCACATGGCTCAAATTCATTATTTTCTTTATCATTTACATTTACTATAATGATTGCTTAGCGTTGCCCATTGTATTTAAGATGCAAACATCAGATAAAATTACACCAAAGTGACTACAATTTGGTAATGTATATATATATATATATATATATATATATATATATATTAGAGAAATGTAATAATAAAAATTCAAGCAATATTAACATCACCATAGAAGCAAAACCATGGCTATATTGCCGATAAGAGAAAAGAACAGCACCGGCCCAAATTCGATGATTAATCAGAATTAAATTCCTCTTCAGGTCTGATTATTTAATTCTAATAAACCCAAAAAATGTCTGTTTCAGATTGAGTAATAGTACATTACTATAAATGCCCAAACTCAGACTACAGACATCAAAAGATGAAAAAATGAAATATTAAGGAAATTTGTATTACTATGTGGCATGAACCCTTCTTCTTTCACAACGTGTATAGGCGATCAACCTCAGCAGAATGAATTATCTAGAAGCACCGGAATGAGCATGTCGAAATACAACCAGGGCGGCAGTACAAACGTTCACAGCAGCACTCCTAGCCCGTCCAGTGAGTCAGAGCAGGAGACAGGACAATTACCCGTATAAGCAATTCAGAATATGAACATAAAGCAAAAATGAAAATTCTTACTAAACAAGTGATTCATAGAAGAAATGGATAAACTAGAATGCCACTATACACCATTATAAGGGCTCTCAAATCGTAGTTTCAAACTGGCTAAAGTTACAGTTCTTTAGCGAAAATAAAATTCAAAACTTTAATATTAATGTATCTTATTTTCCGATTTTTTGTTTTTTCTAGTTATTTTAGCTTATTTCATTATTTTTCATTTTTACTTATTTATATAATTAATATATAATTATAATTTCTTTTATTTTCTTTTTTTTTGTTAACCTCTATAATTGCGAAAGTTGTCTTGGATGTTATCGAGTGGAAGTTGATTCACTGAGTTGATAATTTTAATAACAAATTTGGGAGGACCTCTAAGAACCCTTCTAAGAACCTGGTTTATTATAATATTTCTAAAAACTGATATATTCAAACTTGATTCAAAATGTTCAATTTTAGAAAATTTAAAATCCTGTCTTTTATCATACAACTTTATAACAATATTACAATTTTGTAAATTTAAATTTAAATCCAAAAAGTTTGCAACATTAGAGTCATTACTTGCATTTAATTGTAAATTATTAGGATAAAAGTTAAATACTATAGGGATATTATTAAGGGTTACACATAATATGTCATCTAAATATCTAAACATGTGCATCTTATGTAAGCTTGGATTAATGTTATTTTCACAGAAGAATAAATACAGATTAGCTAACAATGATGAGACACACACCCCTTGTAGGATGCCAAACTGTTGTTTAAAAAAAGTACCACTATGTTGAATATAATTCTCATAAAGAGAGAAATTAAGTAATTTTTTAAAGAGAAAATTTGAATATTTTAGGTTGATTTACTATTTTCAAAAATTCCTAAAATAATTCTATACAGATCATCTATATCAATATTATTAAACAAATCTTTGAAATCATAAGTATAAATACTATGAATACTATTAAGAGTTTTTAATTTCTTAACTAATTTAAAACTGTTTTTCACAATATGACAATTATTAGAGATCTCATCTGACAAGGATACTTCATATAATATTTTAAATAATAATTTACTAGCATTAGTAATGTAAGAATTATGCTCACTAGTAATATTTCAAAAAGCAACTGGGGATTTATGAAACTTGGGTACTAAAACAATATATGGAATGTTATTACACCTATTTTTTAGGTGGATTTGCTTATATTTGGCAGATATTCTATTTGATAAGATTTTAAAGTTAGTATTATGTAAATTATAGATCTGATTATAAAGTAACTGTGACTGGAGGGTATTTATATAGTAATATTTACATGTGATTGAGTAGTTACTACTTGCCTTATTGACATATGTAGTGACAAAATCATTTCGAATTTCTTTAATATCCTTTTTAATTGAGTTAAGTTTATATGATTTATTAAAAAATTTTGTTATTATATATATAGTGATTTAAGTATTGCTCTATTAAGACACTCCAGGATTTGAAGGCTTATACAGGGATTTGATATTTATAGCTGATTTTATTGATACATTTATTTAAGTCAAGAAATAAGTCTTTACAAATTAATTTATGTTTAAATTTAGTAGTTATACGGTACTTAGCACCATGTAACATCAGTGATCTTAGTGCATCATAATAAATAATATTTAGATTTCCTGTTATAACATGCCCATGGTTTTTATCTACGAAGTCTTTGTATTTATCTAAATGACAGTGGCAGTATGACTCTTTATCCAATTCATAATTTTGATCAATATCTATTGATTTGGATATTTGATTATATATATATATACATGGTGTATATAAGTTGATTTGACAAAATCAGAGGTGTGATAGTACTCATCAAGATGAACAATATTTACAAGGGAACCTAGGGAAGCATTCCACTCTAATTGTCAGAAAAGATTAAAATCAACAGTGAAAATAAGGAGAATTAACGTAATCATAAGATGCACAATCCTATTTATTTACACAAGAGAAAGACTCAAAGTAGATGCTCAAAGTGACAGCCAATGGTGTTTTTGCACAATTCACAATGACGAATGAACGACTCGTGCACCCTTTCGAAGACATCTGGTGTCGTGTTTATTCTGTCCGCTGCAACACCGATTCTCGCGACGAAATGTTCTACGGAATCCACCGGCGTCTGGTACACCAATGATTTTATGTGCACCCAAGAAAAGTCCAGTGGGTTGAGGTCCGGTGAGCGTGGAGGCCAAGCCACAGGTGACAAACAACAGGTGGTTCAAGAAGTGTGGCATTCAAGAAGTGTCGGATGACTAGAAGTGACGGTGATGTTCCGGAGATGTGATATTTCTCCGGCACGACAGCTTTGTCGTCCAAAGTGGCGACTTGTGCTTGTTGGACTTGTTTCGAAGTTACTCTTTTCTGACACTCAGAGTGGAATGCGACCCTAGGTTCCACAGTAAATATTGTTCGTCTTGGTGGGTACTACTATCGCCCCTCTTATTTTTTCAAAACAGTTTATATACACCCTGTATATATATATATATATATATATATATAAATTGAAAGATTTTAATCGAAAATTATGCATAAACTACTGTATGTACAAAAAACCCCATCTCTAGCATATCTGTCACAAATGAGTAACTATAGACCAAGAATAAGGATAAAAATAGAAGGTAACATATCACTACAATGGAAAGGGGGATGAGAAGAATATTAGGATACAAAATTAACAATTAAAAGTATATAAATATATTAAAAAGAAAACACGGCAAAAATGAGAAATGGCAATAATAATTAGCTCAAGATAAAAGATGAAGACATAGAGAACAATCAATTGAAACTACACAAAAAATGGCGGTTAGTTCGAAATTGCATTCTCATCAGGACAGCCATACAATTCGAATTAAAACCGATAGAATAGCCAGTTTCTGACAATGGCGATAGTATTTAACTATAGACACCATTGGAACTGTCTACTGGCTAGTGGAAGGAGAAAAATAAATCAATTGAATTACAAATCAGAAAAATAATACCTCCTCGAACAAAAATATGAACTCACAAGCATTGTTACCACGAGTAAGTTGAACAAGCGACTGAGCATTTCACCTCACTTCGTCAATGCGAGAGGGCACCGGAATGAATACATTTGAACGATACATATTATGTATGGAGACTTTCAAAAATAGTAATCAGTATAGGACTCAGGACAAGTGGAAAATAGTCATTCGAAAATAGTAAACAGTATTAGACTCAGGCCAAGTGATAAGTTAGGTGATAAGAATGGGTGAATTCTCAAAATTGAGTTATCCAATCAAAGATAAATAATGCATGTGTAAAATTATTATGTGGTATATTTGAAATTATTAATAATATTATTTACAAATATTTTCGGATATTGGTAATTTTGACAAATGCGTTTAAGATTATTGATGTGGAGATGTATATATATATATACTTTAAGCCTTTTTAAATTTCGAATAATTTAAATTATTTTACATTGACTTTCAATCTTTACATTTAGACTTTCCCACAATAAAGACCTATCAAAATTCTTTATCGTGACCATAAATTTACAATTCCTTTTATAGAAATGCAAAGCAATTTAAACTGCGAGACTTTTTGGGCAGTTTTAACATTACGTAACATTGTTAAAGGCTCTGCGTTTATGATAATTGCTTCAAAGTTTTATTCGAAGATCTAGGGGTTTTCCGAACATTCGGTTGCGTTTTGAATCAATAGGTTTTCAGTACCACGGCCCCACTGGATTACGCAACGCGACGCGCTTGCTCAATCATTTAACCGCGTCGTGTTGCGTAATCGAGTGAGACCGAGCCAGTTCTCACGGATTGTAATTGTTGTACCAAATTTCGTTCGAAACGCACTTTTCGTTTCTTGTAATATCGTCTCCACACCCACACGCTCGCGCAACGTAAAAACTATCGATTCCAGTTCAGGGATGTTTGAAACGTTCTCTTCCGTTGAAATTTCGAATTTAAATTTTCGACTCCGTCACAATACTTTTTCTATACAGTATACTATGTATATAAGAAAAGTAAAAAGTGTAATACCAGATGTAAAAACTACAAATCTGGGTTCGTTTTCCAGAACGTCGGTGCTTTAAAAGCAACTTTTGTAAGTTCAATAGAACTAAAATCATCGTTTTGAGTGGAAGCATTACGTGAATTGTTGACATTTTGCAAATCAGCGGCACTCGTGTTAGTTACCGATATAATAACAATTAGAAAACTACAGAATTTTTTTTTATATAGCGTGTTTCAGCTGAATAGAACACAATCCGTGTAATTTTAATTCCACGTAGACTATAGTAAGCTGGATCATCCCTTAGAAAACATTCACACACATAGCTTGTCGAGTGCATTGTAAAATCTGGCCAATGCTTGCTTTTTGTAAATCCCTATTATTTCTGCTGATTTCAAAACACAGCTCGTGCTAAGATGGGCGTGATGGTACACATGTATACCGAGAAGGATTTAAAATAAAAATAACTTTATTAACATACCTTAACTTAAGAGATAAAGTGCTACTTGCAATAGCGCAAAATGCCTAGTCATCCAAACAACCAAGGTTCTTTAAAATAAGGTAACAGCAACCAATGAAAATGTTGTCAGCTTGACGTAATGAGAATTAAGCATCGTCCTTCGTGATGTCATGGCCAGAGTAAACTTTGAGAGGAGTTGCCAAAACACTAAATGTTCTTGCATTATTACAGTTGAAAATTGTTTGTTAATTTTGAAGTGCCAATATCCAGACGTAAACAACTTGCGCAAAAAATTTAAATTGTGCTGTGCACACAGGACCCAGTGACGTCCAAGGAAATTTAGTGACGTCTGTGGGGTAAGTAAGGCTCCTGTATATACGAGCTGACCCATCAAGCATATTGAAGCCCACCATAGCTAGATGCCCAATCCATTAGCATTAACTCTATTCGTATTTTTACTTTCCCTGCAATACATGGTAATGTATAGAGAAAGTATTGGAATCATGTCGAAAATCGCAACTCGAGTTTTCGACGGATCTACACGTTTCGAGACCTCTAGAATACGAAAAAACTTTTTTTAGCGTGACGTCTGTGTGTGTGTCTGTGTGTCTGTCTGTGCAGATTTTGTATCCACTCTAACTAAAAAACTAATGGACCGAAATTCATAAAATTTGGTAGGTAAGTCATTTGTGGGCGAATCTGGTGCTGATTAGTTTTTGGTACGATTCTGGATAAAAGAATCCGCATTTTTTGTGAAATGGCCCGCGAAAGTTTGTATCCACTTTAGCTAAAAATCTAATGGACCAAATTTCACAAAATTTGGTAGATAAGTCGCCTATGGCTTACCCTGGTGCTGATTAGATTTTGGTACGATTAAGAAGAAAGTAACCTGCCTTTTTTTTGCAAAATGGCCCGCAAAAATCGACAAAATCTAAAATAAAAAACTATGTATGCTGAAATATATTCATCAAATGCTTGTTTTATACGTAATTTTTAACGAAGAAAAGAATAAGACCATCCCCATTGCATTAGGACTAGCCGTTCTCGAGATATTTTAGTTTTTTCGTATTTTTTCTACGCCACTTTTAAAAATACGTCCACTTACCAAACGAGATCGAAGATTGAATTAAAAGGGAATTAAATTTAATTAAAATACAGCGATCGTGAATATAAGTCTGCAGGGAAAGTCATGTGCTGCCCACATCAGATTTTTAATTTAGGAAGTATAATTTAAATAATTATAGGTGGTTGTTCTGCACCGAACTGCACTAATCATGCTAAAAAGGGTTTTAGGCTATTTCGCTTTTCTAGAAACGAGGAAAGAAGAAAACAATGGCTAATAAATTATTAGATACCCGATGTGGAGCTTACTTGTGCGAACTAAGTTCTACAATATTCTAATTGAAACTTCTTTTTTCATATAAAGTATTTATTTTAAACACTTGTTTTATAATTTCTGGAACTGTAGTATGGAACCCTGTGGGGTTTAATTGATAAGTCAGCCTGTAGTAGAGGAGCTCTAGGGGTAAGATAACAGCCTTAGTTAACAAGTTCGGTCCCTCTTGAGAGCCCGAGTACAAAATGCGCTCATTCTTAATCTTCATGTCGTCATATGCGCAGACCCAAGTAAAAATACTTAAGTCCGGCAAGAACACCTTCTTCATCGTTTTGAGTTTACCTGTAGATGTCGCTGCCCAGAGGCATTCTGAATTCAGCGTATGCAAATAATGGCGCATTTGCCACGAAACAATGTTCAGTAAAGTAAATAATTGGGATTTCTACCATAAGAATGCCTCTATCTTTAAATTATAGGTTTTTATTGCGAAATTTCGTACGTAATTGACGGAAACTTGCAGTTCTTTTCTATTCAAACTCTTTTGTGAATATGATCTGTTGGTAAACTAATGGACTAAAATTCTGTTTGTTGGTAAGTCCATGGACTTAAATAACCATCCCCTTTCCCTGCTTTTATTTGTTCACCATACACAGTCTCAATGTTTATAGGTTTGACTATCTTAAAAATCGTTAATTTCCATGAGTTCGTGAGTCGTCTCTAAAAAGATATCCGATCCACCCAAAGGTATACGGGAATCGTGAGTCGTCTAGAAAATATCTAGGTAAGAGGCTTATTTACTCAAGAAACTTTATTTCCTACAAAAATATAAATTATTGTCCACTTTTTTTCTCCAGTAAAGAAATATTAAGGAAATATTTTAGTGTACGTACATCTACCATCAGGGCCCGATTAAGCTTTCTCGGAGCCTTGGGTCCCCTGCTTGGGGTCCCCTGCTCATAGTAGAGGACTAACAATTAGAGACATTTTCCCACGTAATTGAAATAAAATTCTAATGCCAGGGAATTTTCCGATTTAATGCATTTTAATTAGTGAAAATGATATTTTTGGTGTCGAATACATATAAATTTGTACTCTGCATAAATTATGACATTCTTACTTGTTAAATACTTTTTATTATTATTGCTCATGCCTGCCATCCCACTTAAAAGGTGTAGAGCAGTCACAACAAATGTCTGAGAAAAACATTGAAACAACAATAACTTCGATAAATACTTCGATGCGATAAGTTTGTTCTTTGTTACATAAGTCGCTTTTGGGGGCCCGTGCTCTGTGGGCCCCTGTCTTAATATCACCATGTTTACCATATCTTTTCTTTAAAATGAAAATGAACGTTAGTAAAAAAAAGAGTGGAAATCTTGTTACAAATGCAGCAATAGAGGACATTTTCACAGAAATTTCCTTCTTCCCAGTTTTATATAGAAGTTCAAGGCTTTATCTCTCATTTCTCAGAATTTCTTCGTTTTTGTTTTCCGAAATTACCTCAAGATTTATGAATTCAATCTTTAAAGTTATCCCTTAAATGTTGGATATTTCCTTTATTCTAGACTGGAAGAAGAGATATATTGCAGTCTATTTGAGCTTAGAAAGTATTTTTTCTTTTTTTTGTAAAATGATTTTCTCTGAAAGGGCTGGTTAATAACATTTTCCTTCAAGTATGTTCCTGACGATTATATTAAGACAATTTTTAAAATAAAACGATACGCTTAGTAAAAAAAAAATCTGATGTGGACAGCACATGACTTTTCCTACAGACTGAATTTCATTTTAAATTAATAATTCATTAAATTGAGTTTAATTACACAAGACAACACTGAATTTGCAATATAAATTCAATTTTTGTTTTTATTTGGTAATTGGATATTTTTCAAAAGCGGCATAACAAAAATGCGAAAAATCTAAAATATCTCTATAACGGCTAGATCTAGAGTAATGTGGTTAGTCTTATTTTATTTAGCGTTCAAATTACGTATACAACAAGTATTTAATTGATACATTTGAGCATATGTATTCTTTTATTTTAGTTTTTTGCGATTTTTGGGGACATTTCGTAAAAATAAAGCAGGTTCTTCTTTTCTAAATCATACCAAAATCTAATCAGCACCAGGATATCCTATAAGTGACTTATTTACCAAATTTTGTAAAATTTGGTAAATTAGTTTTTAGCTAAAATGGATACATGAGATTTTTTCGGGCCATTTCGCAAAAAAGACGGGTTCTTTTATTCCGAATTGCACCAAAATCTAATTAGCATAAGGATCACTCACATATGACTTCTTTAACAAATTTTATGAAATTTGGTTCATTACTTTTTGAGTTAGAGTAGGTACATATATTGCACAGACAGACCCACATAGACATATACACAGACAGAAATACATACACAGACAGACATACTTACACACACACAGACACACGCGCACACACACACACACACACACACACACACATACACACCCACCCACAGGCACACACATAGACCACACGCTAAAAGTAGTTTTTTCGTGTTCTAGAGGTCCCGAAACGGGTAGATCCGTCAAAAACCGAGTTGCGATTTTTGACATGATGCCATTACTTTCCCTACACATTACCATATATTGCAGGGAAAGTAATAAATCGATTTTGGTTCCTGTCCGATGGAGTTAAAAAGGTTTTGCGTGACATAAAACTCAAATAATCTTTCAATAAATTTACTAGTATTTTCAGTCTTATTTATTTTGTTTACAAATAGGTAGTATGGGTTTACTATAACTAAATTAAGATACATAACGTTAATTATTGGAATTACTAAAAACTACTAATTATTACAAATTTAATATTTATAGCCAACAGTTTTAGATTTTGACACAAAATCATCACGATCGTTAAAAATTAAAGAAATTCAACCTCCGTCAAGCCCAGTGGTTAGCATGCAGGAATTGCACTCGGACGACCTGAGTTCGATTCCCGGCGTTGCCTAAACTGTCCCGTGTTCACCCAGAGTACGGACATGTTAAATATGTAGGCCAGAAAGTATTTTCGAGAGGTTGGTGGTAGGAGAAGGAAGGCACGGTCCGGATTGCCGCCCCCCACTGGGTTTCAGACAAAATTAGGTGGCACTTTCCGGCCGTCCAAACAGATACCTTACACCTTCGGTTAGGTATTCGGTCTGGGCCAAAGAAGGAAAATCTCTTTCAGCTTGATAAGACGATGACTCTAAAATTATAAGAGATTTGTGAAAAAAAAGATCTATAAATTGGATTTCTTACTGGAAATTTTTGTCACTTACTGTTTATATGTATCTTTTATGTCGTGTGTGTGTGTGTGTGTAAACATACTACGCTTAAAAACTGAATAAATTAATATAGTATATAAGGTATAATGCATCTAAATAATAAAATATCTTTGTTTGTCTGTCGGAAGCGCAATGGAAATTATAAGTGGCCCACAGCTACAAAACTCTGTACAGTGATAGTTCAGTTCAGGTTTCAAGATACGTTTGAGCTATATTTTTACGTTTAAATTAGTTTTGTAGTTATTTTATGCTGAATTGCAATTTTAAGACGTTCTAATTAGTTTTGTAGTTATTTTATGCTGAAGAACAATTTTAAGACGTTCGAATTAGTTAAGTAGTTATTTTATGCTGAAGCTCAATTTTAAGCACTTTAAATACAGAAGGTCAGATACAGCGATCAAAAACATTATTATGGAGTTTCATTCTTAACGACATAAAAATGCTCTTTCATAATTCTTTCATATTTAAGAATTTTTTTAACTATATATTGAAATTTGCGTGTTTTTATTTGTTAATTTTTATTACTTTCCCTGCAATTCATGGTAATGTATAGGGAAAGTATTGGAATCATGCCGAAAATCGCAACTCGAGTTTTCGACGGATCTACACGTTTCGAGACCTCTAGAATACGAAAAACCTATTTTTAGCCGGACGTTTGTGTGTGTGTCTGTCTGTGTCTGTGTCTGTCTGTGTCTGTGTCTGTCTGTATGTCAGTCTGTCTGTCTGTCTGTCTGTGCAGATTTTGTATCCACTCTAACTAAAAAACTAATGGACCGAATTTCACAAAATTTGGTAGGTAAGTCACTTGTAGGCGAATCTGGTGCTGATTAGATTTTGGTAGGATTCGGTAAAAAATAATCTGCCTTTTTTTGAAAAATGGCCTGTAAAAACCGCCAAAATCTAAAATAAAAAGCTACGTATGCTCAAATATATTCATTAAATGCTTGTTTAATACGTAATTTTTAACGAAGAAAAGAATAAGACCAACCCCATTACACCAGGACTAGTCGTTCTCGAGATATTTTTTTGTTTTTTCGTATTTCCTCTACGCCACCTTTGAAAATAAGTCCAGTTATCAAATGAGAACGAAAATTGAATTAAAAGTGAATTAAATTAAATTAAAATAAAGAGAACGTGGATATAAGTCTGCAGGGAAAGTCATGTGCTGTCCACATCAGATTTTTTTTTATTATCGGAGAATTAAATATTCATATGATTATAATCTTTGGCATAAGTATAGAATAACAACTTTACATCCTAATAAAATTTTTTGTAATTACTTTAGTACTGAAATATCATGAATTTTTAAGTGGGTATAAAGTTAAATTATTGTATTATAATTGAAAAGTGCAGTATTGACATGCTTTACTTTGATTGAAGTACAGTTTTTCTGCATTTATCCCGAATCTGTACTGCAAATGACTTATTAATTTGACTATAATTTAGAAATTAAATTTTATGCCATTGGTGCAGCTAATTATTTGTCCCGGACTGTATTAAGGCAATATTTTTAAAACCAATACATCTAATATTATTAATTTCCAGCTACACGTATAATGAGATACTGAAAACTACATCTAGAGAAATATGAAAACTGACTGAGGATGAACGCTTTAATTAGTGACATTTAATGATTGCTGAATTATAGACAGCATATTTGAAGAGCTGTTCCGGTAAATTAGTTTTACATCATTGGCAATCTTTTTCGTTATCTCACTTCTGCTCAGATTTTCGAGATAATTGATATAGAGTACTTCATTTGGCTTCCTTTATTATTAGATAGATGTTTCAGTTGCTCCATGGAAACTGGAGTTAATTACCGCTAAGATAATAATGTTAGAATGGGAAAAATGTGATATAAGCAGCTCACGACTTTTCCTACAGTTTCAAATTCATTTTTTCCATTCTTTTTACTTTCCCTGCAATACATGGTAATGTATAGGAAAAGTATTGGAATCATGCCGAAAATCGTAACTCGAGTTTTCGACGGATCCACACGTTTCGAGACCTCTAGAATACGAAAAAACTATTTTTAGCGTGACGTCTGTGTGTGTGTCTGTGTGTCTGTCTGTCTGTGTGTCTGTCTCTCTGTGCAGATATTGTATCCACTCTAACTAAAAACCTAATGGACCGAATTTCACAAAGTTTGGTAGGTAAGTTACTTGTGAGCGAGTATGGTGCTGATTAGTTTTAGGTACGATTCGGGATAAAAGAACCCGCCTTTTTTTGCGAAATGGCCCGCAAAATATTGTATCCACTCTAACTGAAAAACTAATGGACCGAATGTCACAAAATCTGGTGGATGAGTCACTTGTGGGTTACCCAGGTGCTGATTAGCTTTTGGTACGATTCGGAAGAAAATGACCTTACTTTTTTTAAAATGGCCCGCAAAAATCGTCCAAATCAAAACTAAAGAACTGGGTATACTCAAATATATCCATTAAATGCTGATTTAATACGTAATTTTTAACGACGAAAGGAATAAGACCAACCCCATTACACTAGGACTAGCCGCTCTCGAGATATTTTAGTTTTCCGTACTTTCCCTACGCCACCTTTGAAAATAAGCCCGGATACCAAATGAGAACGAAAATTGAATTGAAAGTGAAATAAATTTAATTAAAGTAAAGATAACGCTAATATAAGTCTGCAGGGAAAGTCATGTGCTGCTCACATCAGATTTTTACTTTCCCTGTAATACATGGTAATGCATAGGGGAAGTATTGGAATCATGCTGAAAATCGCAACTCGAGTTTTCGACGGATCTACACGTTTCGAGACCTCTAGAATACGAAAAACCTATTTTTAGCGTGACGTCTGTGCATGTGTCTGTGTGGCTGCCTGTCTGTGTGTCTGTATGTCTGTCTGTGTGTGTATGTGTGTGTGAGTGTGTGTGTGTGTATGTGTGTGTGTGTGTGTGTGTGTGTGTCTGTTTGAGCAGAATTTGTATCCACTCTAACTAAAAAACGAATGGACCGAATTTCACAAAATTTGGCATGTAAGTCACTTGTGGGCGAATCTGGTTCTGATTAGTTTTGGGTACGATTTGGGATAAAAGAACCCGACTGTTTTACGAAATGGTCAGTAAAAGCTTGTATCCACTCTAACTAAAAAACTAATAGACCGAATTTCACTAAATTTGGTAGATAAGTCACTTGTGGCTCACCCTGGTGCTGATTAGATTTTGGCATAATTTGAAAAAAAAATAACCTGTCTTATATTGCTACATGGCCCTGAAAAATCGTCAAATCTAAAATAAAAAACTACGTATGTTCAAATATATCCAATAAATGCATGTTTAATACGTAATTTTTAACGACGAAAGGAATAAGACCAACCCCATTACACTAGGACTAGCCGCTCTCGAGATATTTTAGTTTTCCGTACTTTCCCTACGCCACCTTTGAAAATAAGCCCGGATACCAAATGAGAACGAAAATTGAATTGAAAGTGAAATAAATTTAATTAAAGTAAAGATAACGCTAATATAAGTCTGCAGGGAAAGTCATGTGCTGCTCACATCAGATTTTTACTTTCCCTGTAATACATGGTAATGCATAGGGGAAGTATTGGAATCATGCTGAAAATCGCAACTCGAGTTTTCGACGGATCTACACGTTTCGAGACCTCTAGAATACGAAAAACCTATTTTTAGCGTGACGTCTGTGCATGTGTCTGTGTGGCTGCCTGTCTGTGTGTCTGTATGTCTGTCTGTGTGTGTATGTGCGTGTGAGTGTGTGTGTGTGTATGTGTGTGTGTGTGTGTGTGTCTGTTTGAGCAGAATTTGTATCCACTCTAACTAAAAAACGAATGGACCGAATTTCACAAAATTTGGCATGTAAGTCACTTGTGGGCGAATCTGGTTCTGATTAGTTTTGGGTACGATTTGGGATAAAAGAACCCGACTGTTTTACGAAATGGTCAGTAAAAGCTTGTATCCACTCTAACTAAAAAACTAATAGACCGAATTTCACTAAATTTGGTAGATAAGTCACTTGTGGCTCACCCTGGTGCTGATTAGATTTTGGCATAATTTGAAAAAAAATAACCTGTCTTATATTGCTACATGGCCCTGAAAAATCGTCAAATCTAAAATAAAAAACTACGTATGTTCAAATATATCCAATAAATGCATGTTTAATACGTAATTTTTAACGACGAAAAGAATAAGACCAACCCCATTACACTAGGACTAGCCGTTCTCGAGATATTTTAGTTTTTTCGTATTTTCTCTACGCCAACTTTGAAAATAAGTCCAGTTACCAAATGAGAACGAAAATTGAATTAAAAGTGAATTAAATTTTATTAAAATAAAGAGAACGTGGATATAAGTCTACAGTGAAAGTCATGTGCTGCCCACATCAGATTTTTTTATTTATATATTTACGTGGAGTGTGAATTATCTCAAATTTCTCATATCAGAATCCGTTTTCTGTAGCTTTCTTTTAATTTGCAAGAAAAAATATGAAGCATTTGTGATGTGGATCTAAATGATTACAATTATAGTCTATTATCCTTCACTTTAAAGGGTTTTAAAAAAATCTTTCGATTGATACTACACATGGCAATGTAACCCCCGGGGGGGCGTACTTTCATTCCGGGGGGGGGGGCTAATGTCATCTCGAACAAAAAATTGTATCTCGATTACTTTTCACAGTAATAATTGGAACTATTAAGTCTTGTGATCATTGATCCGTGAATAAACGATTTTATACATGATTATGTAAAATTTTGTTCTATGCAGCCATTTAAAGAAATACAAATTTTCGAATAAATTTCGAAGTTTTCGCTAGAGTTAAAAAAATTCTGTGTTCTAGATTTTTTGCTGTCAAAGCAGGATATAAAGTTTCGTGAAAATCTATTAATATTTGTGGCAGTTGTCCTGTGCACAAGAAATTGTCCACATGTATACATACATACATACATACATACATATATACATACATACAGACGGACATCATTCCAAAAATAGTCAAAACGTGTTCAGGAGATCTTAAGAAAGTTAAAATTGTCGATATATCTTTCCGGATTTTACAGAATCCTCTGGTTACCTAGGAGGCTGATTTTTTGCGCAATTATAACTTGAGATCATATAAAATTGAGTTCTGGTTGTAGATCATACTAGTTGAATGCCAGTTGAAAATCAACGGTCTCTCTTTAAGCAACCTCCGACTATTGTAAATTTTTTAATAATTCGTATTTCACATTTGTTAGGTAAATCGAATATTTTGGTGTGAAGAACTCCCTAAAGAAGAAAATATTGAAACCTTAAATTGCGTACTTCTTTCTTTCGAATTATCTACCCGTACACCGAATCAAAGTCTCTATCTCACCCCGAAGCATGCTATTTTATCATTTCCCCTTTCGAACGTTTTTCTGTGAGCACATCCATAAATGAACATTTTTGTAAAACACTTTTCGTCTTGAGTTTCTTATCAGATAAGTGAGCCATATACCAAATATAAACCTCTATCATATTTAAAAGGAAGCGTGTCTCATTTATATGGAAAATCGAACATATTGGTGTGTGGCATCCCTAAAGTAGCAAATATTGGAAATCTCAAATGACTCACTTTCTTCCTTTCAAACTGTGAGACCAGAAATTGATCTCACATTTGATGAGACACTTTTATTCAGAAATTTATGGTGGCCAAAACGGCAGATAAAGCTTGTAGACTGGCTAGCAACGAAGTTTATCACTCCGTGAACCCAGGGCCGATCCTAGCAGGTGTGCAGCGCGTGCACCGCACGCGGGCGGCCAAAACAAGGGGCGGCCGCATATAGTTCTATCAATCAAGCAAAATTTTTTAAAACTTCTAATAAGTCGAATAAATATGCTGAATTTTAAATAGTTATTGAAAAATCAAAATAAGTCCCATAGTTTAAGAACAAGAAAGATCAATCATGCTTAAAGCATTGATTATGAAACACTTTCCAACAGCAATGCAATTTTATTTAAACATGTCTAAAATGCAATACATTCCTCGGTAATATTTTAGAATTTCTCACAATACTACATTGATTTATTATATTTGAAAACTTAAACCTTCATCGAAAAAAATGAACTTCATTCAAATGACGGCATTGTAATATAAATTGCCTGGTTTAAACATCTCTAAAATGTGATATATTACTCGATAATAATTGTAGAATTATCATAATACCACTATAATTTATTACATTTAAAAACTTCATCGAAAACAACTGAAATCATTCAAATGACGTCATAGAAAAAATAACACGCCTGGCTCTCTCTAAAAAAGCAGCATTTCATTCATAAATAATTTCCCATTCATGTCATTCATCACAATACTATAATAATGTATTTTATTTAAAAATTAAGACACCATGGAGCTACAAGTAATTTAACTGTATGCTTAAAACTTCATCGCAAAAAATCGTTCTTCTCTCGGTAAAGTCAATGAATATTTCTTTCATATCAGCTATGCAGACTCCATGAGCAGGGACGTAAGTGGCCAATCTTGACTGGGGGTGTGTGAAGGGAATTTTTCCGACTAATATTGAAAATTTCCGACTGTATAAACAAGTGAATTAACTTTTGTTTTGGGACTAGTGCATTGCTGTTCTAGTGACATTTGTGCAGTTCAAAGTCTACACGGCAATTATGTGTTTTAATTTTCGAATGTTTTGTGCATATGTCCCATGCCCCAATTAAAAAAAAAAAAGTCTCAAAACCAAATTTTGGGTTTTGAGACTGTTTTTGGGTTTTCTTTGTTTTTTTATAAATAATTATACATTTTTTATTAATTATCGGATGTGTTGTGCAAATGCCCAGACCTTTAGCTACCATTTAAAACAAGGCAAGTATCTAGGGTAAGAATTAGCAAAATTTTAAATATATTTGAAAAAGTATTAAATTTCGTACGTAAAAAAAAAAATTCAAAATGATCCAATAGAAAATCTACCTGCATGTGAATATACACATATTCTTAAATACATCTAAATTGTATTTTTTAGGTTATCTGATATTTATTTCGCAGCATCCAAAACAGGAAGATTAGCTCAGTTCTACAGTTTGAATTCTATAGAAAGTTGTGTGTATCATCGCATTCTAACAATTTTTTTTTAAATACTACATTTTATTTTTAAAAAATGCATCAAAGCAACAAATGAATCTCCCTTAATGAAGTGCGGAGGACTGCGGTTTCTCTCCGATGGTTGCACATACCTGAGCTCTCTCCTAGAGAAAGGATCGTTTATTTTCTTTATTTTTTTCCAGGTGTGTGGATCGTATGCGTATAAATTTGGTTTGAAATTAACATTGAGCAATGCAGAGTTTTTCAACGTGCGTTATAGTTTCGTGTAAATTTAGGGAAAATTAAAGAATTTTGATGCACACAATTAGGACCGCATTGAACTTTTTCTCATTTTGGGGTCCCGGTATTAAATTAAATTTCAAAAAGGGGCTCCGAGGCCAAAAAACTTCGTATAACAGTGATCTATAATATACAACTGGAGTGAGTGCATATTACACTTTAACATTGTTCGGTCGTGGTTCCTTTCGGAGTTGGCGAAAATCATCCGCGCTTGAAGGTGCGATTCTGTAAAGCGGACGCTTATCTAAGACCTAAATATGTGGGTTACGAGAGGTTGGTGGTAGGAGAAGGGTACGGTACCTGTGGTTGTGTCCCTCACTGGATTCTAGTCTAAATTGAATGGGAATATCCCGACCATCCAAACAGATACCTTACACTTTCGGGTAGTCCAACTAGTTACTCTAAGTCCTCTGGACGAGTCGGACGGTCTGGGTCTTCAACACTTTCGGGTAGGTCGTACGGTCTGGGTCGAAAGAAGAAAGATCTCCTCTAGTTGTTGCAAGCCAATCTAATGACTCGCTTGTACGTCGACGGTATTCTGCAACCGATTGTTCTGCCTATGTTGCCATGTCGCCCAGGTTACATTTACCAACAAGACAAAGCTCGAATATATACTGCACAACTTTCTCAACAATGTCTTCAAAGATTTAACACCCTCTTATGGCCATCCAGGTCCCAGATCTATCACCAATAGAGAACGTCTGGGACATGCTGTGACAGAAATTGCAGCCTTCCCTGAATACCACTGAATTAGCTGATCAGTCGCAACATTTGTGGCAGGATCTTCCGCATAGGGACATAAGCAACCTAACTGACCATATGCCACACCGAATATCGACTTTTATAGCCGATTACCACTTACTAAAATGTCAGCTTCTTGTCACCATTTCTTAATAAAACGTTTTTAATTGATCCCACATTCTAATCATTTGCATATTTCCTCAAACGACATATACATGCCGAGCTTTGCGGTTGTAGGTTATTCAATATTTCATGGGTGCATATAATTTTTTGCAACAGAGTGTATATAGCTTCAATGTTTTTTCAGCAGTGATTCGAACGAATTTTTAATCACGTTTCTAAAAGCTCAGTGTCAGTATGTCAGAGCACCGAATGCAACACCGAAGGCTGAAAAAATTCTGTTTACCCTGCTGAATCCAAATCTGAAAATTGTTTTTCAAATTAATCCTTGGATCTGGGAAAATAACCTCTCAAAGTTTGGCCTTTTTGCTATTTTTGTGTTTATAACCCCAGGTCGAAGGTGTTGCCACAACATGATGCATTTGCATGGTTATGAGAACTCAATGCTTAAAGAAATAAAAGGAAAATTGTATTCAGCTCATAGAGTTAGAAGTGAGACCACCTCCATGATTCAGCTGACTAGGAAAGTTCATTTTGAGAGGTCATCCCAATTTAAAAATTCAGAACATGAATATCTAAGCCATGGAGTTAGAGAGACTTGTTTTCTGCTTTATCTTCAAAATCACTTTGTAAATAATGCAATTGTACAAACTTTGTTTATAGATAGATTGGTTGGAGCTGAATTATATGGCCCATAAATTGAGTCTCTTTTCTTCCATGGTATGGCCAGACCAATTAAAAATTTGAGATGAATAGTTTGAGGTATAAAACTGGATAAATTGGTTTGCTAAGATTACAGGGGAGCGTAAATTCATTGCGTTATGTTAGGAGTTGATATAGTATTTATGTTTTAATAGGGAGTCGTATAAGAGATAGCAATATTGAATTGGAGGGCTGTATGATCCGCATGCGACTGTGGATATTAGGAGTGGATGGGAGGACCGGTGGCAGTTGATGTCCGCCGGTTCCTGTTTCCCATGCATGTCAGTGGTGTACTTGGACGAGCGTATCGCACGAAGTAAGCGGACTTTGCTGGTTTATAAAAATTCTTCAACTTCGCTCAAAGTCTCCGAGAAATAAATACTTCACTGGAACGTGAAATTAAATAAACCAATTGCAGAGAAGGGAAGTCCACAAAATGTAAAAAAAATATTTTTTGAATTGAACATCAACATTTTTAGTATAGGTAAATTATTACAGGAAACTAGTGCATATTAAGTGGCGCAAATAAAATCAGAAGTGATTTAAATATCATAAAGCATTACTATTTTATGAACAGCTGATTTTCAAAAATAAAAATTTATGTTACTCATTATTTTGATCAATTTTACTGGTTTCTTCATTGATATTTAATATATAAGATCAATTTCACCACCTTCTTGTTTCCCACTTATAGTGGCAGCTTCATGGTCCCCACATCTTAGGACGGGCCTCCTGGCCAAAATTTTTTAAGGGCCCCCTATGGGCTGCGGGCCCTTGGATATTAGTTCCACTTATCCCCTCCCTTTATGGCGGACCTTGAAAAAAAAAACGAACATCCAAAAATTCATGGACAATTGAGCATTAATAATATATGAGGGCGTAAGGAGCCGCTACCGTCAGTTGCATAGGGTCCCAAGGTTTTGCATAAGGGCCCGGAAATTTTGTCAGCGCCCCTGAGTACAAGTAGTGTTTCTTCCTGGTAAAATGGAAACGATGCGATGGGACGGCGATCGTGATTGATCTTATTTGTCACGCCATATTTGTAGACAGTGACGGTTAAGGATATAGCCACGAATTGGGGCCCTCTTTGATAAAAAAAGAAAATCATATTACAGTTGTTATTTTTCAAATTTCTGAAAATCACAAAAAACAGTGCCTTCTTATTTTTTTTCAGCTGTCAATTAGTGAATCAGAAAATACCCTGAAAGGTGCACCGTTCCGCCAGGTCCCCTGGGTGTAGCCGCAAGGTATTTAGAAAGAGTTATTAGGTGTAGCCTTGCTATCCACCCCCTTGTGGGGACCATGGACAGCTTTAGCAAAGAATATCTTTAGTAATGAGGTTGTGACTATTCAAATACCAAATGATGGCCGCAAAAGATCTGAATACAATATTTCGCAACTATCAATGTTGATTTATTATTTTGAAATAAATCTGTTTAATTTTAAATAATATACATATATATTCTCTTTTTTTTTTTGGCGGGGGGGGGGGGGATTGGAACGGGAAAGAAAAATTTGATTCTGAAAATAAAATAATAGTAATTATGAATAAAATAATGATTATTTATTAATAAAAATATAATATATAAACTGTGCCTACAAAATGTACACAGCAGAATTATAACAAATGCAAATTTTGATTGATTGGGCACGCAATTAATTAACATATTTTTCTCGATTAATAATAGGTTTACAAAAACATTTCGACGTAGTTAACATTTTAGTGTAACATTCTAATTTATACACAATTTAATATCAAACGGTCGAGTAAAATTTGTATTATTGTTATTTATAGTATTTTGCAAGAAGATGTCTCTTTGTCTCTTTCTGTGTGTATATACCGCGTAGCGGAAAATCCAAGTTTTCAACAGCTGTGAAAATCTGTATAGCGGTGGTATCTCAGCTTATGCAAATATGAACCTCGCCGAGATTTTTTTTTAATTCCAATTATTTTAAAGGTTATGAATATTTAAAGTAAAAATTTCGCCATTTTTAAACCAATTTATCCTAGCAGACAATTCTTTAAAGAATGAGAGACATATGTCAGACAGTTACAAATAATTGGCACGACACGATTTGGGTGATAAAATCAAAAATACTAACTTTCAGAATTTTACAGATAATTTGGATTTTTTAAACGTGCAAATTGTTATAAGAATTCGCTCGATAAATCTCTTCTATAGCAGGAAAATATTCGGAGATAGCATTTAATTCTCTAATTTTACTTTTCACCATTCACGGAAACAAAGCAGACGAAAGATATGAAGTGATTTAAATTGAGAAGTTTTCTTATTTCTTGAATTTTAAAGATATGACTTATAGTTTTCAAAATAAAATACAATTCTTTGTCATTAAAAGCATTTTGTGAAAAAATCATTTGAATCAGATAACAAAAACCATAATCCCGATCATTATCTCCCTGCGTTTCGTTCAATCCAGAGGGTGTCACAGCGCAATGAGAGAAGGTGTGTTTAAGCGCTTATTTAGGGCGTACGTTTTGCATATGCGGATTAAATGCGCGCCCGCATATTCAAACCCATACCGCAATCATTTGGGCGTTTATCGAGGGCGTATTACGCCCGTGTAGAGAGTGGAGTGCAAACGCATGTGCGGCCGCGCAGTGAACTATCATTGTTATTTGCAATAGGAGCTGAATCCAATTTTTGTTTAGATTAGTCTTACCATTATGGAATTATCAAACAGCAGTCTCGGCACTCAACAGGAACGCTAATGGATTGGTTGTCTTTACAGTATAGAATAATACATTTTATGGAAAAGCTTGCATCGCTTAATGTTTCATATCATTAAAACCGCTCATGTTTACTCGTTCAATTCTGTTACAATGATTTTTGTGCTAGTTATTATAAAATTGTAAGACAAGCATGTAAGCTAAGATGTTATTTCCTTTCCTTTAGAAAGTCCGATGGAAAAGCATTTTTCCTGAAAGCTTATCTGACATAATTCTGTTTGTCCTTTCTTTAACTTATTGCATTTGAAAACTCTGGAAGTTAACTTTATATAAATTATTTAACTTTCTAATAAAAATTTGTAGGATGTAATAAATTTTTAAATCGTATTCTATAAAAAAAAAAGCTTTTAAAAATATGCACAGCACAAGTGCTTTCTGTAATGATATCAACAGGTGAAAATTTTCTAATATGATAATTATTATGCAAAAAGGTTTAATTACAGTAATTTAAAAAAATCTAATGCGAACAGCACCTGACTTTCCCTGCAGATTCAAAGTCACTTTGTCATTTTCTATTTCATTGTGAACTAAATTGAGTTTAATTGCTGAAAATAACATGGATACTTTTCTGATATTATATCAAATTTGCCTTTTTATTGCATATTCGTTATTAAATTTTGCGACTTAATTCACTTTGCATTCTTCAGGTAAAATAAATAAATAAATAAATAAATAAAAATCTCGAGAACGGCTAGTCCCTGCAATGGGGTTGGTCTTACTCTTTTCATCGTTAAACATTACGTATAAAACAAGTATTAAATTGATATATTTGAACGTGCGTAGTTTTTATTTTAAATTTTGAAGATTTTTGCGGGCCATTTCCCCCCAAAAAGCAGGTTATTTTTTTTTCGAATCGTACCAAAATCTAATCAGCACCAGAGTAACCCACAAGTGACTTATTTACCAAATTTTATAAAATTTGGTTCATTAGTTTTTGAGTTAGAGTGGATACATACATTGCAGAGACAGACACACAGACACACACACAGACAGACAGACGCACAGACACACACAAACGTCAGGCTAAAAATAGTTTTTTCGTATTCTAGAGGTCCCAAAATGTGTAGATCCGTCGAAAACTCGAGTTGCGATTTTCGGCATGACTGCAATACTGAATTTTGATTTTCGGCGCTATTATAATATTTATTCAACATTCTAAATATAAATATTTCCATGCATTTAATTTATACGACGGAATTAATAAAACATGTTTATTTCAACTCAAAACATATAAAATTTCATACAAATGACGACTGCATTTAAAAAGTTGTAAATCCCTTAAATTATTCAATCACAAATAGTTTAAAATACAAACATAAAATAACTTTCATTTTTTCTGGTAATATATCAGCCAATTATTTTCCATAAAAAATGCGTTTCTATTGAAAATAACAGTATATGTGGATCGCTTTTGCGCTTTTCAGCGCTCTGCACATATACCTGATGTGAAATGGAAACACAAACTTGCTATAATCCACAAATTCGTGAACTTTTAAAGAGACAGACAAATTCAGTCTACGCAGTTGGTATTAAATTTTACAAAGATTGCGGTCAAACTTCACGATTTGTCTATGGACTATGGTCAAAACCAAGAGTTAATGTTTACAGAACCCGCCTGAAGGGGACGTTCCCAGAACTAGGATAACTCTAGTATCGATGTCGGAATCTGCAATGAAAGCGCTGTCCTATCTTTTGGAAAACCTCTCTTTGGTGGGCTCTGTTAGTATTTATAACTTAAATAAATACTGCAATTTAAGAGTTAATTAACTTTATTTAAGTTATAAAATTAATAACATTTTAAGTTAATCAAACTTTCAATTTTTCGTATTTTTCCTATTTCAATTTTTGCAGTATATGCAGCCATAAGTTAAACACAATAATTTTCAATTCTTATATTTTTAGAAATTATTTGTTGCTATCATCCCTAAAATTTTTCCTGAGTTCTGTGTTTTATACATTAGTAGCGTCCTTCAGGGGTTAGGAAGCCTAACTTTTTAATATAATGATGCAAATATGAATTAAAATATTAAACCCGTTTTCGCACTTGCATACTTTTATGCAATTTCTTTTATTTCTCAATTTAGAAAAAAAAAAATAAAATACATCATCAGGAAAAACAAGCCGAAAAAAGCAACAATTTCTTTATTTTAACATTTTGAACAGGTCGTTCTAATTTCGATATTTTAAACTATTTTGAAAAGGTGGTTCTAATTTCGATGTTTTAATATTTTGAACTATTTTGAAAAAGTGGTTCTATTTTCGATATTTTAATATTTAAAATTGTTTTGGAAAAGTCAAAGAAAATAAATTACCTACATAGGAAAATGGTATTTACGTAAAATCATTTCGGCTAGAACCCTGCCCGAGTGTTATAACACTGTGTCGGACCGGACTCGGACTTTTAAAAAGTACAGCTGAATCGAACATGTTTAATTTTGAAAACTTTTCAAATTAGTTTTAATTGAATACATGAAATTATTGTCTTTATTTCAGCTATCTTAAATAATAAAAGGCAATGCCTGTGTGTGTGTGTGTGTGTGTCTGTCTGTCTGTCTTATACACTATACGTTTCGCGACCGCGCGTCGGAGAGCTACGAAATTTGGCAATCGGAGACCCGGGGGGGAGGGAAAGGGACACGTGAAAACCGATTTTCAAAATTCTAATTATTTTTTTATTTATTTAATGTTTTATGCGATTTCGACCTTTTTTTGCCCTTTTTTCTCCACGATCCAGACGTCGTAGAAAAAAACAACTCCCACCATCGGAAAGAGCAGACAATTGCGAGTAAAAATATATCAATTTCAAATCTGAATTTCGATTTCTAATATTTTTTAAAGATTTTAAAACAAAAGTCACTTTTTGCTCAAGAAAACGATTTTTGGTTTTTAAATTCTCGCATCGTGAAAAGTACTCATAATTTCGACTAATAATTTACATTTTCAGAAAGGTCAAACATCTGGCATTCTTACAAGTCCAATCTGGTCAGGAAATATTCCGTATTGCCCACAGGATCGGGATTTTAAAAGTTTCCGAATTTCGATTTCTCGGCGTTCCGCTCGGCGTGCCGCTTCATTTCTCCACCGCTGAAGGAAGGAAGGTGGTGGGTGGGGACGTCAAGGTGGAGGTGACGTCACGGTTCTGTATATGCATAGCGATGGGTGGGACAATAAGAAACCGAATTAGTTTTTACTTTCCGTTTCCCGCGCTTCCGATTTTAAATGAAATAAGAGCTTAACATATGCACTGTAGAAATTATTATATTTATATTTTAAATGATGGAACGATATGGATTTTTTAAATGGATATTTTAATTTTATGGATATTTTAAATGATGGAACGATGGATATTTTAATTTTATGGATATTTTAAATGATGGAACGATGGATATTTAAATTTTATGGATATTTTAAATGATGGAACAATGGAATGAGGATGATGGAATTAAGAGCTTAGAGAGCATATGGTCATTTTAAATTGTAAATTAGCGCGCGGGAAGTTAGCGGTAGGCCCGGGTACGATTCCCGCCACTGCCAAAACTGCCGAAGTGTTCACGCGGAATACGATCACGTTAAACATGTGGGCCCGTAAGTCCTTCCGAGAGGTTGGTGGTAGGGGAAGGAGGGTACGGCCTAAATTGGGTGAATAAAAAGAAAGTTATGGAGATTGTCGCGGAGGGCGAAGTAGCCCAGTGGTTAGCGCGCGGGAATTGCACGCGGTAGGCCCGGGTTCGATTTCCAAAATTGCCGCCATGTTCACGCGGAGTACGATCACGCGGAATAAACATGTGTGTCTGTAAGTCCTTTCGAGAGGTTGGTGGTTGGGGAAGGAGGGTACGATCCCCGTGGGTGCCTCTCCCACTGGGTTCCGGTCTAAATTCGGTGAATAAAAAGAAAGTTATGGAAAATGTCGCGGAGGGCGAAGTACACCAGTGGTTAGCGCGCGGGAATTTCACTGGGTAGGCCCGGGTTCGATTCCCGCCACTGCCAAAACTGCAGCCGCGTTCACGCGGAGTACGATCACGTTAAGCATGCGGGATCGTAAGTCCTTCCGAAAGGTTGGTGGTAGGGGAAGGAGGGTACGGTCCCTGTGGATGTCTCCCCCACTGAGTTCCGGTCTAAATTGGGTGGCACTTCCTGGCCGTCCAAACAGTTACCTTACACCTTCTGGTAAGGTCGCGCCAGCGAGTGTGCCACGGTTACAATTTGCCACGGTCAGAATTTTCAAGGGTAGCGAACAGGCTGGTCGCCAAAGGCGGCTAGAGAAGGCAGGCAAAGGCGGCTAGAGAAGGCAGGCCAAAGGCGGCTATAGAGCAGAGAATTTCGAGTAAAAATATATGAATTTCAAATCTGAATTTCGATTTCTAATATTTTTTAAAGATTTTAAAACAAAACTCACTTTTGGCTCAAAAAATCAATTTTTTGTTTTTAAATTCTCGCATCGTGAAAAGTACTCATAATTTCGACTAATAATTTACATTTTTAGAAAGCTGAAATATCTGGCATTCTTACAAGTCTAATGTGGTCCAGAAATAATGAAAATTGCCTTCAGGATGGCAATTTTAAAGACGCCATGATTTTAAATTTCTCGGCGTTCCGTTCGTTTCTCCTCCGCTGAAGCAGGGAAGGTGGTGGGTGGGGACGTCAAGGTGGAGGTGACGTCACGGTTCTGAATAGAGGGACTTTGCTCTATATAAATTATTATATTTATATTTTAAATGATGGGACGATCTGGATTTTTTAAATGTATATTTTAACTTTTGGATATTTTAAATGGATATTTTAATTTTATGGATATTTTAAATGATAGAACAATGAAACAATGGAATGAGGATGATGGAATTAAGCATATGGTCATTTTAAATTGCAAATTAGCGCGCGGGAAGTTAGCGGTAGGCCCGGGTTCGATTCCCGCCACTGCCAAAACTGCCGCCGTGTTTACGTGGAATACGATCACGTTAAATATGTGGGTCCGTAAGTCCTTCCGAGAGGTTGGTGGTAGGGGAAGGAGGATACGGCCCCTGTGGATGCCTCCCCCACTGGGTTCCCGTCTAAATTGGGTGAATATGTAGAAAGTTATGGAGATTGTCGCGGAGGGCGCGGCAGCCCAGTGGTTAGCGCGCGGGAATTGCACTCAGTAGGCCCGGGTTCGATTCCCGCCACTGCCAAAACTTACGCCACGTTCACGCAGAGTACGATCACGTTAAACATGTGGGTTCGTGAGTCCTTCCGAGAGGTTGGTGGTAGGGGAAGGAGGGTACGGTCTAAATTGGGTGAATAAAAAGAAAGTTATGGAGATTGTCGCGGAGGGCGAAGTAGCCCAGTGGTTAGCGCGCGGGAATTGCACGCGGTTGGCCCGGGTTCGATTTCCGCCACTGACATGGAGTACGATCACGTTAAACATATGGGTCCGTATGTTTTTCCGAGAGGTTGGTGGTAGGGGAAGGAGGGTACGTTCCCTGTGGATGCCTCCCCCACTGGGTTCCGGTCTAAATTGGGTGGCACATCCTGGCCGTCCAACCAGTTACCAGGCCCGGGTTCGATTCCCAAAATTGCCGCCGTGTTTACGCGGAGTACGAGCACGTTAAACATGTGGGTCCGTGAGTCCTTCCGAGAAGTTGGTGGTATTGGAAGGAGGGTACGGTCTAAATTGGATGAATAAAAAGAAAGTTATGGAGATTGTCGCGTAGGGCAAAGTAGCCCAATGGTTAGCGCGCGGAAATTGCACTCGGTAGGCCCGGGTTCGATTCCCAAAATTGCCGCCGTGTTTACGCGGAGTACGATCACGTTAAACATGTGGGTCTGTAAGTCCTTCCGAGAGGTTGGTGGTAGGGGAAGAAGGGTACGGTCCCTGTGGATGCTTCTCCCACTTGGTTCCGGTCTAAATTGGGTGAATAAAAAGAAAGTTATGAAGAATATCGCGGAGGGTGAAGTACCCCAGTGGTTAGTGCGCGGGATTTGCACTTGGTAGGCCCGGGTTCGATTCCCAAAATTGCCGAATAAAAATAAAGTTATGGAGATTGTCGCGGATGGCACGGTAGCCCAGTGGTTAGCGCGCGGGAATTTCACTCGGTAGGCCCGGGTTCGATTCCCGCCATTGCCAAAACTGCAGCCGTGTTCACGCGGAGTACGATCACGTTAAACGTGTGGGACTGCAAGTCCTTCCGAGAGGTTTGTGGTAGGGGAAGGAGGGTACGGTCTCTTTGGATGCCTCCCCCATTGGGTTCCGGTCTAAATTGTGTGGCACTTCCTGGCCTTCCAAGCAGTTACCTTACACCTTTCTGGTAGGTCGCGCCAACGAGTTTGCCACGGTCAGAATTTTCAAGGGTAGCGAACAGGCTGGTCGCCAACTTTTGGATATTTTAAATGGATATTTTAATTTTATGGATATTTTAAATGATGGAACAATGAAACAATGGAATGAGGATGATGGAATTAAGCATATGGTCATTTTAAATTGCAAATTAGCGCGCGGGAAGTTAGCGGTAGGCCCGGGTTCGATTCCCGCCACTGCCAAAACTGCCGCCGTGTTTACGTGGAATACGATCACGTTAAATATGTGGGTCCGTAAGTCCTTCCGAGAGGTTGGTGGTAGGGGAAGGAGGATACGGCCCCTGTGGATGCCTCCCCCACTGGGTTCCCGTCTAAATTGGGTGAATATGTAGAAAGTTATGGAGATTGTCGCGGAGGGCGCGGCAGCCCAGTGGTTAGCGCGCGGGAATTGCACTCAGTAGGCCCGGGTTCGATTCCCGCCACTGCCAAAACTTACGCCACGTTCACGCAGAGTACGATCACGTTAAACATGTGGGTTCGTGAGTCCTTCCGAGAGGTTGGTGGTAGGGGAAGGAGGGTACGGTCTAAATTGGGTGAATAAAAAGAAAGTTATGGAGATTGTCGCGGAGGGCGAAGTAGCCCAGTGGTTAGCGCGCGGGAATTGCACGCGGTTGGCCCGGGTTCGATTTCCGCCACTGACATGGAGTACGATCACGTTAAACATATGGGTCCGTATGTTTTTCCGAGAGGTTGGTGGTAGGGGAAGGAGGGTACGTTCCCTGTGGATGCCTCCCCCACTGGGTTCCGGTCTAAATTGGGTGGCACATCCTGGCCGTCCAACCAGTTACCAGGCCCGGGTTCGATTCCCAAAATTGCCGCCGTGTTTACGCGGAGTACGAGCACGTTAAACATGTGGGTCCGTGAGTCCTTCCGAGAAGTTGGTGGTATTGGAAGGAGGGTACGGTCTAAATTGGATGAATAAAAAGAAAGTTATGGAGATTGTCGCGTAGGGCAAAGTAGCCCAATGGTTAGCGCGCGGAAATTGCACTCGGTAGGCCCGGGTTCGATTCCCAAAATTGCCGCCGTGTTTACGCGGAGTACGATCACGTTAAACATGTGGGTCTGTAAGTCCTTCCGAGAGGTTGGTGGTAGGGGAAGAAGGGTACGGTCCCTGTGGATGCTTCTCCCACTTGGTTCCGGTCTAAATTGGGTGAATAAAAAGAAAGTTATGAAGAATATCGCGGAGGGTGAAGTACCCCAGTGGTTAGTGCGCGGGATTTGCACTTGGTAGGCCCGGGTTCGATTCCCAAAATTGCCGAATAAAAATAAAGTTATGGAGATTGTCGCGGATGGCACGGTAGCCCAGTGGTTAGCGCGCGGGAATTTCACTCGGTAGGCCCGGGTTCGATTCCCGCCATTGCCAAAACTGCAGCCGTGTTCACGCGGAGTACGATCACGTTAAACGTGTGGGACTGCAAGTCCTTCCGAGAGGTTTGTGGTAGGGGAAGGAGGGTACGGTCTCTTTGGATGCCTCCCCCATTGGGTTCCGGTCTAAATTGTGTGGCACTTCCTGGCCTTCCAAGCAGTTACCTTACACCTTTCTGGTAGGTCGCGCCAACGAGTTTGCCACGGTCAGAATTTTCAAGGGTAGCGAACAGGCTGGTCGCCAACTTTTGGATATTTTAAATGGATATTTTAATTTTATGGATATTTTAAATGATGGAACAATGAAACAATGGAATGAGGATGATGGAATTAAGCATATGGTCATTTTAAATTGCAAATTAGCGCGCGGGAAGTTAGCGGTAGGCCCGGGTTCGATTCCCGCCACTGCCAAAACTGCCGCCGTGTTTACGTGGAATACGATCACGTTAAATATGTGGGTCCGTAAGTCCTTCCGAGAGGTTGGTGGTAGGGGAAGGAGGATACGGCCCCTGTGGATGCCTCCCCCACTGGGTTCCCGTCTAAATTGGGTGAATATGTAGAAAGTTATGGAGATTGTCGCGGAGGGCGCGGCAGCCCAGTGGTTAGCGCGCGGGAATTGCACTCAGTAGGCCCGGGTTCGATTCCCGCCACTGCCAAAACTTACGCCACGTTCACGCAGAGTACGATCACGTTAAACATGTGGGTTCGTGAGTCCTTCCGAGAGGTTGGTGGTAGGGGAAGGAGGGTACGGTCTAAATTGGGTGAATAAAAAGAAAGTTATGGAGATTGTCGCGGAGGGCGAAGTAGCCCAGTGGTTAGCGCGCGGGAATTGCACGCGGTTGGCCCGGGTTCGATTTCCGCCACTGACATGGAGTACGATCACGTTAAACATATGGGTCCGTATGTTTTTCCGAGAGGTTGGTGGTAGGGGAAGGAGGGTACGTTCCCTGTGGATGCCTCCCCCACTGGGTTCCGGTCTAAATTGGGTGGCACATCCTGGCCGTCCAACCAGTTACCAGGCCCGGGTTCGATTCCCAAAATTGCCGCCGTGTTTACGCGGAGTACGAGCACGTTAAACATGTGGGTCCGTGAGTCCTTCCGAGAAGTTGGTGGTAGGGGAAGGAGGGTACGGTCTAAATTGGATGAATAAAAAGAAAGTTATGGAGATTGTCGCGTAGGGCAAAGTAGCCCAATGGTTAGCGCGCGGAAATTGCACTCGGTAGGCCCGGGTTCGATTCCCAAAATTGCCGCCGTGTTTACGCGGAGTACGATCACGTTAAACATGTGGGTCTGTAAGTCCTTCCGAGAGGTTGGTGGTAGGGGAAGAAGGGTACGGTCCCTGTGGATGCTTCTCCCACTTGGTTCCGGTCTAAATTGGGTGAATAAAAAGAAAGTTATGAAGAATATCGCGGAGGGTGAAGTACCCCAGTGGTTAGTGCGCGGGATTTGCACTTGGTAGGCCCGGGTTCGATTCCGAAAATTGCCGAATAAAAATAAAGTTATGGAGATTGTCGCGGATGGCACGGTAGCCCAGTGGTTAGCGCGCGGGAATTTCACTCGGTAGGCCCGGGTTCGATTCCCGCCATTGCCAAAACTGCAGCCGTGTTCACGCGGAGTACGATCACGTTAAACGTGTGGGACTGCAAGTCCTTCCGAGAGGTTTGTGGTAGGGAAGGAGGGTCCGGTCTAAATTCGGTGAATAAAAAGAAAGTTATGGAAAATGTCGCGGAGGGCGAAGTACACCAGTGGTTAGCGCGCGGGAATTTCACTGGGTAGGCCCGGGTTCGATTCCCGCCACTGCCAAAACTGCAGCCGCGTTCACGCGGAGTACGATCACGTTAAACATGTGGGATCGTAAGTCCTTCCGAAAGGTTGGTGGTAGGGGAAGGAGGGTACGGTCCCTGTGGATGTCTCCCCCACTGAGTTCCGGTCTAAATTGGGTGGCACTTCCTGGCCGTCCAAACAGTTACCTTACACCTTCTGGTAAGGTCGCGCCAGCGAGTGTGCCACGGTTACAATTTGCCACGGTCAGAATTTTCAAGGGTAGCGAACAGGCTGGTCGCCAAAGGCGGCTAGTGTAAAAATAAATATTTAAAAAAAAACTTTATCTCAATTCTTCGTAGAAATATTTCACGCATTCATATTTCTAACACATATGAATACAAATTATTTCCGACCGGATCACACAGAGACTCAATGGTCTTTAAGCATTGGTATTGTCCGGTCGGGCAGGATTAATTTTTGGCCCTTTCTGACCCTATTGAAGCCACTGCTGATTTTTTATCTAGTTCAGTGTTTCATTCTCAATTTGCGATTTTATTTTGTCGCAAAAAATTTATTTGTGTTAGCTATGGATTGTTAAAAGATGCTAGCAAAAAGCATATGAATTTTATAACAAAATTAAACAAAGCAATAAAACTAAATAATAATAAATATGAGAAATATATATAACCGATTCTTATGCATGCTTTTAAATAATTTAAAAGCACTACCTTACCTTTCACGGTTACACATTATTTTCCTGTTGAACACGAAATGTGTTTAATAAACTACGCATACAGAAGCTGGCCTACTTACTCTGCTCTGCGAAGAAATGAAGGAATCTAGGCTTGACTGAATGAAGATCACATGCTTTTTACAGGCATTTTCCAGAGAGTCATAAATTATTTGCTCAATTAAAGACACTTTCAAGCGAACACACACTGGGCTTGCCTTCCAAATCCTTGGACAATGTGTTTCATCCATCTAGGGTTTCAGTATTTTTCTCCTGCTGTTTTTTCGACTGCATGTAGTGAAGAAAAGAGGTTTTGTCCAAAGAGCTCTTATCAGAACCTAATTGGTCTTCGATGGTTTTGTCCGTGAAAATGTGTTCTACAAATGATCTGCATCCGCCGGGTGCCAGATCTGCGTCTCCGAATTTCCTCAATAAAAATACCGACAAAGATTGGGGACTTCCGGGACCACCCTCGTTCGCCCCCAACCATTTGTATTTGAAGGGGATTTATGACACTCTAAAGAAACCATTGTCCCACGTCCATCAGATGGCTTTGCTTCAACATGGACTTCGAATATTTTGTTTCACCAAAGAAAAATTGTGATTTTGTAGTGGACATTTAGAAAATTAAAGTAAAAAAAAAATTTTCAAAGTGAAATTTATAATAAATAAAACCCACTCTTATTTGGATTTTTTCCGAGTGATTGCCAATTTTTCCGAGTTTTTTGAGCCAGGGGGGGTGTGACACCCCCCCACACCCCCCCGGTACTTACGTCCCTGTCCATGAGCTAAATTGCAATTTCTATACAACTCATCCTACATATTTTGCTGTTTACATTTTGCATAAGTGAAAAATAGGCTTCGTTGTAGAAATAATCAAATTTGGATGAGCATTTAAACTCATATATATTGTAATTGCTTTGATTTAGTATGTAGATGCACAGAATTTAAACCAAAATAAAGTGGTTTTAGGACGGATACAACACTCAATATGAAATAAAAAGAACTTTAAAAATCACAATTTTGAGGCAAGGTGGATGCCATATATCATTTTGAAGTGGATCACGTGATACTTTCATATCATGGTCATGTGATCTTTTCATATAAGAGGTGTTATTATTATTTTTATTTTTATTTAAAAAACTACTGAATATATTTCGCTGAATTTTTTTTTATATATTTTATGGAACAATTTGAATATTATCTAAAAATTTCAAAGCAATTTGCGAATTTTAAATCCGCTTAAAAATGTTTGAAAAATTAGGTCCCATAGGGATCAATGTATTTCATTTTTTCAACCCGGGTTCAATCCAAAACTAATTGGGTGATATTATTCATTTATATTCCCATAGGTCCTACAGACCGTCTGAACAACATACTAAAATTTCATTCTGATTAAGTCATTTTTACAGCAGTTATCGTGCTAACGGACAGACAGGCAGAATGAACAAAGTCATAAACACTTTTCAACTTCGTTGTAAAGTGTTAAAAATAGAATGTTAGTGCACAGTGTGTTGGTCCATTGTCCATTAATGTCTACTCTTTACACACATCCTTCATTTGATAGCAAAATTCGTGGCAGAGCAGGTAATACGGCATAGAAAAGGATACCAAATTTTAAATTTCTATCTAAAAAAATAACCAAGGGGCATATTTTTGAGACGCCTAAGGATGTTCCGTTCCACTGTGCGGCGGCTTATTTATGTATACCACGGTCGGCACGCGGCTCGCAGATCAATGGTCAAAAGAAACTTTATTTTAGCGGTCTCTTTTGTAAATTAGAACTGAATTATTTTGGCAAAGTTAACCCTTTCGCGACGGCGGCATTCCGGAACTGCGGCGGCCCAAAGGACGGAGCGCTTCTTTTTCGAACTGTTCCCAGGAGACGGCAATTTTATTGCGCTAAGCCTAACTCTCGAAAAAAATTCACCAAAAATCACCCGCTCAATACAGCATTCTACTATTTTCAGGAATAAAGGAAATTCTTATTTTCTATTTGATGTATATTTTTCTTTCAAATTTTCTTTTATCAAAATATTTAAAATTTCAGCGTATTAAAAATAACTTACCTTGAATAAAATAGTTATCAGTTAATCAGGAGTGTATATAGATTTAAATCAGTTATCAGGAGTGTATACAGATTTAAATTTTGAAACTAATACATCTAAAACGGGTTTCAATTTATCTAGTTTTTAGGCATTACTATCAAGAGTAAAATTAAGGTAACGTAATATTCTTGGCCTAACATTTTAACGAAAAAAATATTGATTTATTGGTAGAACATGGTCCCAAACAAGTAGCAAATTTTAAATTTCCGGTCGATGAGAGTGGCAGAAAATTTAGCTGTTCATATTATAACAAAACTTTAGTGAACGGGGAGAAAATAAATCGCGCGTGGCTCTGATATTCCATAAAACTAAATCGTATTTTTTGTTTTGCATGTAAATTGTTTGGTAAAGATAGTTCAACACAACTTATAAGTACTGGCTTTTCTGATTGGCGTCATTGTTCGGATTACCTTATAAAATGTCTATTTTTATTTCAAAGGTAATATTTTTGTTTGTTTATTATTTTGTTAAAGTATTTTGTCGCTATTATAACCTATTAGCTGGCCAAAAAATAAAGTTTTGCACTTCAAATTTTATTTGCATTTTTATTAACGTTTTACTCTTATACAGGTAGATGAATTTATAACGTCAACGTTAAGTATTAGTCAAAATATGAAAAATTCTCTAGAGGGGCGGCACATTAGGTCTTTGCACGCGGGCGGCCGACACCCTAGGATCGGCCCTGCGTGAACCTAAAGGTCAGAAGACCATAAATGTAGGGGTGCCATACCAGAGGGGCTGAGCTGGGCCTTCCGAAACGTGGAATGGTGCCATTGGGTAAAGGAGTAATCAATAAGTGCGGCAAACGGAAGAAAAGGAGGAGTTATCTCCCTCCCCCCCTCACCGAGGAAACCACAGCCTGTGACCCGAGAACGAGAGCAGACAAAAAAATGGAATTTTGACTTAGGAGCATACCAACAGACAACTATCACGATTTTGACTTAAGAGCAGACCATAAGACAGATATGAAATTTTGACTTAGGAGCATACCAGCATAGAATAATCAAGATGTTGACTTAAGAGCACGACTAGAGAAGAATGAAAAACCTAACAGACTTGAAGAGTGTCCCTTAGAGGTTCCAAAATAATGGAGATATGTCAATGTGTGAGTGCAATCAGAGTACGAGGAGGAGACACACACCAAAGAGTTACGGCCAGTACTGAGCACCGACGCAAGCATTTGAGATATGATCAAAGCCCAAGACGAATTGGAAGGTATGTGCTCAATAACATCACAGTTCATAGACACGATAGTAATTTTAATAATTCTGGTCGCATATGTCCCCTCCGCTGCAATAATTAATGAAAATAAATGTTGTTAATAAATGTTTTATTGTTTAAGTTTAAATGGTGTGATCAATTTAGCATTTTATTAATTAATTATTCCTTTACAGGACTCACACGAAAGGTAAAATAATTGGAGGGTTTATAGCGGCACAACAATTCGTCATTTCACCTTTAGGACGATTTTATCTGGAGCACCCCCTTAAACGAAGATTTTTGAAAAACTCTTTTGTCTTGGTTATTTTCATTAAATGATTAGCCCATATACCGAATTTCAAGCCTATATCAAATTTTAAAGCAGACGTTTCTCCTTCGTTTGGAAAATCGTAGATTTCGGTTCGCGGCATCCCTTAGAGTAGCAAAATTGCACGCTTTCTTCCTTTCGAACGGGTTACCCATGTACTAAATTTGAAGTCTCTATCTCATCTGAAAGTATGCTTTCCTATCATTTCACTTTTCGAACGTTTTGGTATGGATCACCCCTCTATAGAACATTTTTGAAAAATTCGATTTTTCCAGGGGATTTTATCGAACGCTCGATCCGTGTACCAAATTGCAAATATCTATCTATTCGAGAAGTGCCTACAAAAAGCGTGACAGACGGACAGACAGTCAGACGGTCAGTCAGATGGTCAGATGGACAGATAGACTGACACCTGGCAATTAGTATATACTAGCCGAATACCAGTTGGAAATCAACGGTCTCACAATAAGCAACCCCGAATAATGTAAATTTTTTAATAATTCGCGTTTGACATTTATTCGACAAATCGAACATTTTGGTGTGCAGAACACCCAATAAAAAAATATTGGAAAATTGAAGTTGCGCACTTTCGTCATTTCGAAATATCTACTCGAACACCAAATTGGAAATATCTATCTCATCCCGAAGCATGCACTTTTATCAATTCACCTTTCGAATGTTTTTCTCTGGAGCACCTCCTTAAACGAGCATTTTTAAAAAACTCTGTTCGTCTTGGGTTTTTGTACCAAATGATTAGCCCTTATACAAATTTCAATCTTCTATCAAATTTTAAAGGAGGCGTTTCTAATTTCTTCGGCAAATCGAACATTTTTTGTGTGCAGCACCCCCTAAAGTACCAAATATTGGAAATCTGAAATTGCACACTTTCTTCCTTTCTAACAATTTACCTATACCCCAAATTAGAAGTTTCTATCTCAGCACAAAGCATGATTTTCCATCATTTCACCTTTTGAAAACTTTGGTGCGGAGTACACCCTCTACAGAACATGTTTGAAAAGCTTATTCGATTTCTTCAGAGGGTTTTACAGAACAATTCACCCGTATACCAAATTGCAAATCTCTATCTATTCAGTAAGTGCTTAAAATAGCGTGACACACAGACGGTCACTTGGCAATTACTATGTACGAGTTCTAGCCGAATACCGGTTAAAAATCAACGGTTTCGCAATAAGCGCTGAATAATGTAAGTTTTTGAATAATTCGCGTTTCACATTTATTAGGCAAATCGAATATTTTGGTGTGAAGAATCCCCTAAAGAACAAAATATTAGAAAACTTAAATTGCGCATTTCTTGCGTTCGAACTGTCTACCTGCCCACCAAATTAAAGTCTATCTCATCCCGACGCATGCTATTTTATCATTTACCCTTTCGAACTTTTTTCTGTGAAGCACATCTATAAATGAACATTTTTTTAAAACTCTGTTCGTTTTGAGTTTTTTATCAGATGATTGGTCCATATACCAAATATCAAACATTTATCACATTTAAAAGAAAGCTGTCTCATTTATTTGGAAAATCGAACATATTGGTGTGTGCTCCCCCTAAAGTAGCAAATATTGGAAATCTGAAATTGCACACTTTCTTCCTTTCAAACTATTTCCCCGTAAACCAAATTTGAAGTCTATTTTATCGCGAAGCATGTTTTTCTATCACTTCATCTTTCGAACGTTTTTCTATGAAGCACTTACTTGAATGAACATTTTTGAAAATCTGTATTCATCTTGGTTTTTTTTTATCAAATTATTTGCCCATATAACAAATTTCAAACATCTATCACAGTGTAAAGAAGGTGTTTTTCATTTGTTCGTGAAATTGATTATTTTAGTGTGCGGCACCCCCCCCCCCCCCCCCAGCAATAGCAAATGTTAGAAAACTGAAATTGCACAATTTCTTCTTTTCCAACTATTTACTCGTACAAAAAAATTTGAAGTCTCTATCTGATCGCGAAGCATGCTTTTTCTATCATTTCACCTTTCGAATGATTTTGCGTGGAATACCCACCCCCTTAAATATACATTTTTGAAAATCTCCATTTTTCTTGTGTTTTCTATCAGATGATTCGTCCATATACCAAATATCAAGCCTCTATCACGTTTGGAAAGGGAATTTTCTTCTTTAATCCGAAAATCGAACATTTTGGTGTGCGGCACCCCTTAAAGTAGAAAATATTGGAAAACTGAAATTGTACACTTTCTTCTTTCTAAACTATTTACCCGTACACCAAATTTGAAATCTCTATATCATCCTGAAGCATGTTTTTTTTATCAATTCAAATTTTGGACGTTTTTCTCGGAACCACCACCCTTATACGAACATTTTTGAAAAACTATATTCTTTTTGGGAGCTTTCATCAAATTATTAGTCCATATACCAACTTTCAAGCCTCTATAAAAATTTAATGGAGGCGTTTCTCATTCATTCGACAAATTAAACGTTTTTGGGTGCGGCACCCCTTACAATAGCAATTATTGGAAATCTAAAATTGCAGAGTTTCTTTCTTTAGAACGGTTTACTCTAACACCAAATTTAAAATCTCTATCTCATCACAAAGCATGCTTTTCTATCATTTCACTTCTATAACGTTTTGGTGTGGGACAAACTCTTTAGAGAACATTTAAAAAAAATTCGATCTTTCCAGGGGTTTTTATCGAACGATCGACTCGTGTACCAAATTGCAAGTCTCTATCTCCTTGGGAAGTGCCTGAAAAAGCGTGACAAACGGATATGCAGACATACGGACAACTGGAAATTAGTATACAGGGTGTCCAGTGCTATCTGTGCCCAATGGCTATTTCCTCAACCGTTAGTCACAGAGATGCACTTCCAATTGCAAAACATTTTTAAATTTTAAAATCTATTATCTTAGAAACAGTTTAAATCCATAAACGCATTCCTGTAAGAAATACGAAATATAAATATTTATACATTCCCCCGGTCCTACCAATTATATTTAGGAAAATCATCCTCATACAATTTTATGCAAAATAAAAAAAAATCACCCTTTTACGACCAAAATTGACCGATTTATAGCTGTTTAAATTTGGAGCACTTTTTGTGCTGAGAAATGGTCAATACGGTCCCTGATTGGTTGGGTGTCTGGAGAAATGGTCAATACGGTCCCTGATTGGTTGATTGACTGAAACGGGATATTTTTATGCGTGGAAAAGTCATAACTCCGTGAATTTTGTTCGTAAAAGGAAGATTTTTTTTATTTTGCATGAATTGTATGAGGATGATTTTCCTAAATATAATTGGTAAGACCGGAGGACCGTATAAAAATTTATATTTCGTATTTCTTTCAGAAATGTATTTATTGATTTAAACTGTTTCTAAGATAATAGATTTTAAAATTTAAAACAATTTTGCAATTGGAAGTATATCTCTGTTACTAGCGGTTGAGGAAATAGCCATTGGGAACAGATAGCACTGGACACCCTGTATATAGATAATAATACGAACATGTAAAATGCCTTCCCTTGACGCTCTTTTCCGAACCAGAAGGGAAAAACACCTTTACAGGCAGCCATTCCCATTACGTCAATGTATGGTTGCCATATTTAAACGTTTGGTCTAGGGTTGCAACATTTGGCGATCTATCGCCAATTTGATGATTCGTGCAACTTTACGAATGTACGGGAACTTTATCGGAATAATGAATATTTTTGAAAATACCAGCTTGAATATATGTTACAGAGTCTACTTCGACGGCAAGAGTTGGTAATTCAGTCCCAGTAGCTCAAAGGTAGAGCGTCGGCTCACCAGTTCGAAGATCCAGGGTTCGCTTCCCATCTGGGACAGCAAGGTTCTTTACAAAACGTATTAGTTATCCAGAAATTTCGACTCATTCTGGTATCCTGAAGGTAGACCCACGATTTCAGAGGATACGTCGTAACAATATTCGAATGTTTTACTTATACGATATGCAAGTAGGGAAAGTAAAACTGAAGATTTCGAAATTTATTTCTATGCTAAAGGGATATTTACAAGAAATGAAACATTTTAAATTCCATTAATTCCCTGTATTGTAAAGGAAAAAAAAATCAAGGAAATCAATTGAAGAATTTTATCAAGTTAATTTATTTTTCAGGGTAAAAAGATAAAGGAAGGGCGAGAAACGGGATAAAACAGGGAAATTGGCTCTTACACAAAATGAAATATTGATTTTCAATAGAAAAGTTTCGAAATAACTATTTAAAATCAAAAACTAGTTTTAATAGTAAAAAACAAACAAACAAACAAACAAAAAACTCTCTACTTAAAAGGTTTTTTATTCAGTTATAAAATTGATTAAAGTATTATCGTATGAGTAATTTATTACTATCAAATCTCTTTATTTTTGTGCTTATGTAACTCGTAAAGGTATCTTAAAACTACATTATTTATTAATGAACGAGTATTTATTAATGAACTTTTTGTGAAAAACTCAGACATTTGATTTAAATCAATATTTTTTAATTACACGGTGTTTTATTTGAGTACTATAGTATATTTCCTTGCATGCTTAAAACATGTGATTGAACTGAACTTTTCTGGTATTTACTTTTCCTGCAATGCATGGTAAGGTATAGGGAAAGTATTGGGATTATGTCGAAAATTTCAACAAGAGTTTTCGACGGATCTACACGTTTTAGGACCTCTTAAAAATATTTTTAGCCTGACGTCTGTGTGCCCGTGTCTGTGTGCCTGTCTGTACGTGCAATGTGTATCCATTCTCACTCAAAAACTAATTGATCAAATTTTATAAAATTTTATAGGTTAGTCACTTGTGGGTGACCCTGGTGCTGATTAGATTTTGGTACAATTCGGGATCAAAGAAACTCCCCTTTGTTTGCAAAATGTCTTCAAAAATCGTATGTATCCACTCTAGCTAAAAAACTAATGGACCAAATTTCATAAAATTTGGTAGATAAGTGACCTTGGTACTGATGGTACAAGTGACCTTGGATTTGGTAAATGCGGGGCCCTGGTGCTGATTAGATTTTGGTATGATTCGGAAAAAGAAGCAGAAACTGCTTTTTTTCCCCGAAATAGCCCGCAAAAATCTTCAAAATCTATAAAAGAATACGTATGCTTAAACGTAGCAATTAAATGCTTGTTTTATACGTAATTTTTAACGCTGAAAAGAATAAGACCAACCTCATTACTCTAGGTTTAACCATTTTCTAAATATTTAAGTGTTTTCGCATTTTCGCTACGTCACCTTTGAAAATGTGTCCAGTTAGCTAATGAAAACGAAAATTGAATTAAAAGTGCAAATTCATTGTCATTTCATATAATTATGGGTGTTATTTTGTGCAATTATACTCAATTTAATGAATTATTTAAAATATGATGATATCGTGAATATGAATCTGCAGGGAAAGTCATCTGCTGCCCACATCAGTTTTTCGTTATTTATATTATTTGAAATCGGATATGCTTTTTCCATGGCACAAATACACAACTATTATATAAAATGAATACTGCGTTAAAACTACATTGAGAAGTTACAAATTCACAATAAATTAAATTTTTTTCATATGGTAAGTTGGCAAATTTTAAAATTATGGGGCCAATCTTTCAATTCCTGATCAAAATTTATATGTGGATATGTAGAGATCTTGTGGGGTCTATAATAACCCTTAGTTATGATTTCACTCAGTTTACTTTATAAAACATGATTTATTTTAAATTTAATACTAGGAATAATATGATTTTACTTATTAAATATTCACTAGGGAATATTACAAAAACATAAAAGCATCGTTAAAAAGTCTTAATAAACGCCTTTATTACCTGAAGAAAGGGAAAAGTTTGTTGAAAGCTGATCAAAAATAAAACAATTATGTTATAAAATACTTTTTTCATGGGTCGCGGAAAAAAGTTTGCTGTTTTAAAAGAAAAATGGGTTTATTAGTGGAAATTTATTTTTCGTGTTAAAGAATTTATGACAGGAAGGAGACGATAGAGTTGGATCATCTTCTGATACAATAAAAATTCTGATGTGGACAGGACATGACCTTCGCTGCAGGCTGAAATACAATATCGCTTTCTTTTTCTTTCACGATACATTAAATTGAGTAAATTGATTAAATGCACATAATTCCATTGTTCTAAGATAGTTAAAAGGAATTCAATATGCGGCCTTATATATGTATATATATATAGGTATTATATATGTATATATATAATCCCATTGTTGTAAGATAATTAAAAATTAAAAATTAAATGATAATTAAAAATTGAGTTTAATTGCCACAAAATAACACGGAAAATTGTTTGAAATTACACTAAATTTGAAGTTTTACTTTAATTTTCTGTTTCATTCGCTATGTTGGCGATGCTGCAGAAATGCAAAAAACCTAAAATATTTCGAGAACTGTCAGCCTTAGAGTTGTAGAGATGGTCTTAGTCATTTCTTCGTCAAACAATACGCATAAAACAAACATGAAATTGGATACATTTGACCATATGTAGACTTTTACTTTAGATTTTGACGATTTTTCGGCGGTCAGTAGCACTGATAGAGAAGATAAATTTAAAAACAATAAGCTTCTAATCGGGCGATCTTTAGACTGATCGACGTCGGTACCAATCCAGACGACTCTGCCTATGTTGAGGGTTTAGTGGTAGGCGCCTTAATGGACGTCGACATTTAATCCCACCTTCTGCCAATCGTCTCTGAATAGTATTCCTTGTTACAGAATTCATGGGAGATTTCAAATTATGGCTGATAAAGACACAATTGGTGTTGACGTGGCGTTTTTCCTGACTGCACCATGCTTTGGATTAGTTGCATGCATGGAGCTTTCTGAGCCTCTGCAACAGTTACATGTGTTTTCTCTGATCTACTGCTGCCAACATCGAGTAATTTACATATAGCTCCGACCAAGATGTCAACTGATATGTCAGTTGGTCTAACCAGCTGTCCTTAGGCCTATGATAGGATCTCTCTCTAAATCTGACAACTCTTCATGGCATCGTTGAATATCGTCTCAAAGACATATTTGTGCACAACTTGCAGTATCAAAGCAGAAAATTCAGTTCTAATTGCCCGTGAGTGGGAACACTGGTCGGCTTAGATGCTGCACGATGCATCGTTTTCATGCGCGCTGCACGAGCCTTATAACATCATTGGCGCTGACAGTTTGATCATTTGCATAACTATTAAAACGACATTTGCATGCCAAGTTTCGCGGCTGCAGCTCAAATTTTTATGGGTGCATATATTTTTTTATAACACAATGTATTTGGACAAAAATACAGGCGTAATATTCTGAAAGTTGTCCTCTTCGAAGACCATTTCGAATTTAAGAATCGCGAGAAAGTGGAAACAAATATTATATTGGAGCTGATAAAATACTAGTTTCTAACTTCGCCGAAATGAAAATCCTTAAATAAAGGGGACAGTCATCCAAAAATATGTCATTTCTAGAACATTGATGCACCTTTCATACAATAAAAATAAGACTTTAATGGTAGGTCATGTTTTACGTGTTTATGACTTTATGACAGAAAAGAAGATGGAGTGTTCGTCTTTCTATAAAAACAGTTGATATTGAAACCTTTTGTGTGGAACGCTCTGGATCTTTTGTGTGGATCTTTTTATTGCTATAGGCGAAGAATAAATTCTGAACAATAGAAACATATTCCTCAATGACAGGAGAGATAGTTTAGGACTTCATTGAATTTCTGAACACCATTAAAGTCTTTGTGAAATTGCCAGTCATTATCAAGAAACCCAATTTCGGATGTGACTTATTTATCGTCTATAATTCTTCCTTGACGAAGTGGTGTGCAGGGTTGGTTCCCTTCAAAGGTCATCGTCTCAGTAGCTGAATAGATAACTCGTCGTTATGTCGTTGTTGGTTCAATGCGCTGCTCTGCGACATGAGCTTTTGTCAAGTTTGTGCAGCACCATTATCAGCTTTGATTTATTCTTCTTCTTCGACCCAAAGCGTTCGACCTGTCCGAAAGTGTAAGGTATCTGTTTGAACAGCCGGGAAGTGCCACCCAATTTAGACCGGAATCTAATCAGAGAGACATGCACAGGGACCGTACCCTCCTTCCCCTACCACCAACCTCTTGGAAAGACTTACGGATCCTCAAGTATTATATATAAAATGCTACTTTTGTAAAGGATCTTGCTACACCCACCCGGGAATCGAAACCTGGATCTTCGAACTGGACAGTCTATTCTCCACCGTTGAGCTCTTATCGTTGAAGTGGAGTCTGCATTATCCTTTCTTTAATGTCCGATTGGGGGGCAACTTACAATCTGACTGACCACCTCCTGCTAGTTTTACCTCAGGTTAGCCTCCTGCTGCAGCTATTTTTATACAGGTTAGTATCCTGTGCGGTCGTTATCATCTGAATTTGAAATCGGCACTAAAGCATCCGTACTCGTTGCACTAGGGTCACTTTCAGCCCTCAGATATCTTTCCACTAACTTATAAGGTTGATTTGTTAGGGGGCCATTGTAAAGAACCGTGCTGCCCCAACCGGGAATTGAACCCTGGATTTCCGAACTGTCCAGCGGACGCTCTACATTTGAGTTACTGGGACGAAATTGGAAGCTGTTATCGTTGAAGTGGATTCTGAACCTTGTTCACCTATGGAGCATTTAATTGGGTACGGATTCTTTATCTAGGTGTATTTGAGCTTTCTACTGAAACACAGCTCACGACACAGTTTTAAGAGCACTTGCTCTTTTCATATTTTCAGGTCAACATCACGAGTCAACGTGAATACGTCCACATTGTCACGGTATGAGAGTCAAAGATGAAGTCTAGAATTAAAGTGATTGAATACAGTACTGTGGCAATTAATTGAGAAATTTCATTTTTTTCGTTTTATCAAACGTAAGCTTAGGAAGAAGCTCTCCAAATTAGCTCAGAGTTCAAATTGCAGTTATTATCAAAGTAGCAGGTGTTAGTATGCACCTGGTAAGTAGCAGGTGTTCAAATTTCTCCGACAGGTGTTCCGCAGTGGTAGTTTCTCAGTTGTTGCGGGGGTCATTAGCGTCATGGATATCAGCGTGGAAACACGTGCTAAAGTGATTGTGCTTTGAGAACACACTTCTAAGACGTTCGAGGAAATAGGCAAAGTATGTGGAGTTAGTACAGCAAGTGTCGGGAGGATCTGGAAGAGGTTTCAGGAAACAGGAAATGCTGGAACCAACCGTTCTGGAAGATGCGGCCGAAAAAGATCAACTTCGGCTCGTGACGACAAAACTTTACATCGAATGAGTGTTAAAAATCCTCGATTAACCAGTTTTGACCTGTCCAAGTCCATGGCGGCAGCTGGTGTTGATATTGCACCTTCAACAGTGCGATACAGGCTGTTGGAACGCGGGCGGAGAGCACGTCGACCGTACAAGAAGCAGCTTCTGACCTTTCGCATGAAAAAAAGGTTTGAATGGGCACGGAAATACAAAACATGGACTGAGAAGGACTGGGAGAAGGTTCTCTTTTCTGACGAAACACATTTTGTGGTTCAGGGATTTAGATCCATGTTCGTGAGAAGGAGCCAAGGAGAACCTCTCAATCAGCACCACATCAATCAAGCACCCAAGCATCCGCCCAAAAAGATGTTTTGGGGTTGTTTCAGCGTTTTGGGGACAGAATCTCTTGTTCCCGTAGAGGGAATGATGAACAGTGCCAGTTACGAAGTCATATTGACCCGAAAAGTGCTTCCAACCATGGCTAAACTGTGGCCGAACGGAGATTGCGTTTCTCAACAAGACAGCGCGTCATGTCACACTTCCAAGCGAATCAAAAATTTCTGCTCAAAAAAAAATATTACCGTACTGGATTGGCCCGGGAATTCACCAGACTTGAATCCCATAGAAAATTTGTGGGCTATTGTCAAAAAACGGCTTCACAAATTTGACTGTACGACGATGGACAAGCTAATTTCGGCCGTTATTGACATACGGTTCAGAGACGTTGAAATTAAAACTACATGTGCTAGTCTAGTACATTTCATGCCGAAACGTGTCTGTGATGTTTTAAAGTCTCGGGGAGGACATTAGTTTTAAATGTATTCATAGAAAATTTGAATAAAACTGAATTTTATAAAAAAAAACAGCATTTCTCAATTAATTACCACAGTACTGTAGAACTTTTTCAATTCTGTTATTCGGAGATACTCTGTGGGCTGACTTCCTGTCCCCATGGACTCTCTGTGTTTGCCCATTGGCTCAAAGGGCTGTAATGGACTGTCCCTGTTTTCCATTGGCAAGTCTACTTTAGTCCAGCGGACTTGCTTGTGTTTACGAAACTCAAGTGCCATGAGGTCATGATTAAATTTCTTGGCCATAAATGATGCCCCATCATAAAAACTTGCGTCTTCGTGTCTGAAGCTGGTGCCATTCTGTAGCTTTTGAACCTGCAATGCCTTCTATTGCCACTCTATCACAATGATACAATCACGTTTTCAAATGTTGAATGATTAAGAAAAATACATTTTTGCTAGTTTGACATTTTTCTACTACTATTTTTATTTATTTATTTATTTATTTTTTGATGAGAATAATATTTATTGTTGGGGGTTTCTCAAGTGAAAAACTGAGAGTTCTGAAAGATGTAAAAGTTTTTGGACGCTTATACCCTCGAACCTAATAGATAAAAATGTAAATACATTTTTTACTTTCCCTGAAATACGTGGTAACGTACAGGGAAAGTATTGGAATCATGCCGAAAATCGCAACTCGAGTTTTCGACGGATCTACACGTTTCGAGACCTTCAGAATACGGAAAAACCATTTTTAGCGTGACGTCTGTGTGTGTGTCTGTGCAGATTTTGTATCCACTTTAACTAAAAAAGTAATTGACCGAATTTCATAAAATTTGGTAACTTGTGGGTGAATCTGGTGCTGATTAGTTTTGGGTATGATTCGGGATAAAATAACCCGCCTTTTTTTGCGAAATGGCCCGCAAAAGTTAGTATCCACTCTAACTGAAAAACTAATAGACCGAATTTCACAAAATTCGGTAGATAAGTCACTTATGGGTTACCCTGGTGCTGATTAAATTTTGGTACTATTCGGAAAAAATAACCTGCTTTTTTTGCAAAATGGTCCGCAAAAATCCTCAAAATCCAAACTAAAGAACTAGGTATACTCAAATATATCCATTAAATGCTCGTTTAATACGTAATTTTTAAGGACGAAAAGAATAAGACCAACCCCATTACACTAGGGCTAGCCGTTCTCGAGATGTTTCAGTTTTTCGTATTTTCTCTACGCCACCTTTGAAAAAAATCTGATGTGGGCAGCACATGACTTTCCCTGCAGACTTATATTAACGTTCTCTTTATTTTAATAACATTTAATTCACTTTTAATTCAATTTTCGTTCTCATTTGAAAACTGGACTTCTTTTCAAAGGTGGCGTAGAGAAAATACGAAAAAACTAAAATATCTCAAGAACGGCTAGTCTTAGTGTAATGGGGTTGGTCTTATTCTTTTCTTCGTTAAAAATTACGTATTAAACAAGCATTTCATGGATACATTTGAGCATACGTAGTTTTTTATTTTAGATTTTGGTGATTTTTGCGGGCCATCTTGCAAAAAAAAAAATTGCAGGCTATTTTTTTACGAATCATACCAAAATATAATCAGCACCAGAGTGTCCTACAAGTGATTTATCTACCGAATTTTGTGAAATTCGGTCCATTAGTTTTTTCGCTAGAGTGGATACAAACTTTTGCGGGCCATTTCCGAAAAAAAGGCGGGTTCTTTTATCCCGAATCGTACCCAAAATTAATCAGCACTAGACTCGCCCACAAGTGATCTACGTACCAAATTTTATGAAATTCGGTCCATTAGTTTTTTAGTTAGAATGGATACAAAATCTGCACAGACAGACACACAGACACACATACACACATACACACACAGACGTCACTCTAAAAATAGTTTTTTCGTATTCAAGAGGTCTCGAAACGTGTAGATCCGTCGAAAACTCAAGTTGCGATTTTCGGCATGATTGCAATACTTTCCCTATACATTACCATGTATTGCAGGGAAAGTAATAAGTCCGGTTACCGAATGAGAACGAAAATTGAATTAAAAGTGAAATAAACTTAATTAAATAAAGAGAACGTGAATATAAGTCTGCAGGCAAAGTCATGTGCTGCCCACATCAGATTTTTTATTTTGTCGGAAATAGGATCTAGATTAGGAATATATGAAAACAATTTCAATTTCTTTTTATATTTTGAACTTAAAAAAAACTAAAAAATGTAGCTCTCCGAACTAATGTTTTTTTTTCATTTTTCTAATTTTCATTCGAAATATGTAATAAACTATAAGAGATAGATATAAATAGTAAATGGCACAAATGTGTATTTCAAAATAATTTAGTATTGAAATATATTTATTAACAAATAAAAGCTATTATAGTTTACGAGCCATTGTCTTGCCAATTTAAAGAAGATAGAAAATATTTCGTTTTTCAAGTTTGTAATGATTATATCTGAAAAACTAGCTTTAAAAAATAAGTAAACATTTATAGCTCATACCCTTTTACTAACTCCTGTGTCCCCGCTAATTCTTTCCATCCTGTATCCTCTAAAAAGCTTCTTTTAACGCGTATTTTAATCGCGCATTTAATGTTTTCTGTTCTATCCCCACTTTAATTGATGAAATTAATTTTATTTTTAAACTTGGCCATGAGGCTGCTTATTCTTTTGAATTTATTTATAAGATCTTCGTCCACGTTCGTCTCAAATTCACTCAAGTTGATACTAAACTTGTAGCTATTAAAGATCGTTTAGTCCATAAATCTAGTGTGTCTTACCATCCTAGGATTTACCGTCCTTTTATTAATTTTTGCCATGAATTTGGTTTCAAATCCGCTCACTCTAATATCACCACTTTATTTAATCGTATTCGATCCGATAAACTTGGAAATTTTGATGACTTTAAAAGCTTTGCTGGGGTGTTTGTCGTTCACCTGTTATTCCCTGCTGATTTTTTTTATAAATTTTACATTAGTAGTACAAAACGTACTGTTGGCATCTGTTTAGCAGAACATGCTCGCGATGTCAAATCTGGTAAACTTACTACCGCTCTTGCTGAATATGTGGTTAATGATAAATTTCTTCCCGTTTTTGAAAAAACTTTCCTTTTGATTCGTTGTAACAATCCACGTAGTATTCTTCTTTATGAATCCCTGTTTATTTATATTTACCGTGAATCAATTTGTAATTTTGATCCTGTTCAAATTTTAAGTTATGTTTGGCGACTCATTCTCGACTCTATGGAATTCAAATCTCTTAAAAGTTTTTTGTGACGTCATTCTCAGGAATATCATGCTTGACGTTTTTCTAAAATTTGTATTAATTCTTTTCTTGTAATATTTTAAAATTCGTAAGCGTTTAAACTTATTTTGTAATTTCAGTGTATATTTCTTATATTATTTTAGTAAGTTCATTTACCATTTTATACTTTATGCAAATTTGTTTTAAAATGGTTCCTATGTATATAAACATTCCATGCTTTTACTACTCATGTAGCCACTGATGAAGGGCGTATATACGTCCGAAATCGCTCTGGCAATTTTTACTTTCCTTATATACATAATGTATAAGGAAAGTATTGTGACGGGGTCGAAAATTCGAATACGAGTTTTCGACGGGAGAGCAAGTTTCAAGCATCCCTGATCACGAATCAAACATTTTTGAAGTAATGTCTGTGTGTGTGTGTCAGTGAGCCTGTGGAGACGATAACTGACGAACGAATGGACAGATACGAACGAAATTTGGTACAAAAATCACAATCCGTAAACACTGAAAGCCTATTGTTTTTAAACGTAATCGAATGTTCAGAACCCTCCTAAATTTTCGAGTGAAATTTTGAAAAAATCGTCAAAAAATCAAAACCGCTAATAAAGTTACGCAAATAGACATTTCTTATGTAATTTTTCATTAGAAAACGATTAACATATATTTTAGAACGCTAACATGAACTATTCTCGAGATATTGCACATTTTTCAAAAAAATTATCAAAAAGTCATATAAAATAAAGAAAAATATATTTCCTATTGAGAAACATGTCCACTTTACATCATTCTCGTGGATCTAGCTCCCTCCATTCATGAGAAAAGATACTTCGAGTAATACTTTTGCATTTAAACGCCAATAGTCATTTATCTGCTATAAGAATAACTTATTTCTCCGTCAGTAAAGCTTGGCGAGATTTTGGCGACGAATTTGGCGGAATGTCGCCAACTTGGCGACATTTTGAAATGTTGTCAAATTAATGAAAATCTCGCCAAATGGATTAAAATGATGCTAAATCGATGAAAATGACGACTAACTGTCGAAAATTCAATTTCTTTGAAAGAATATAAGTATCTACTTTAAGAAAGATCTATTTTTTTTACTGTAAAAGTAGTAAATTCATTGCATTATATAAGGAAAGTCATGTGTTGCCCACATCAGATTTTTTTTTACTGTAAAAGTAGTAAATTCGTCGCATTATATAAGGAAAGTCATGTGCTGCCCACATCAGATTTTTTAACATATTTTGTACGTCTTTTAGGATGTTAAATAAAAGACCTTTCGTTTTTTAAAAACGTTTTGTCCTTAGTTTTATTTATTGTATGCAGACGTGATGCCAATCTTGATCATTTATAGCTCTTTGAAAAGCCTGTGCAGAGTTCAATTCGATGATAAGAGTTTGCAATTTCGTCCCAGTAGATCAACGGTAGAGCATCGGCTGGGCAGTTCGGAGATCCAGGGTTCGACTCGCTGTTGGGGCACCAAGGTTCTTTACAATGGCGTCGTAAGAAATCAACCCTGTAGGTTAGTGCAAAGATGTCGGAGGTCTGAAGACCCCAGACCGTGCAACTCACATAGTGGGTTCAGAGTAGCTAGCTGCACTCAGGAGGCACCCAAGGTCTACCATCCCGCCAAACGAACTTTTATTTAGGTCTAAAAATCTAACAATTGATGAAAAATAGTGTGATTAAACAGACAGTTTTACATTATACTTGAGCTTGACAAGTACGTGTATTTTACAAAAATGGGAAACGGGTTATTGCGAATATAGATAAAGAGATCATTGAAAATAAAATTTAGAGTGAGGTATAATAAAGCAATGAAAAATAGATTAAAATTAAAGAAAATAACAAAATTTTAAAAGTAAAATTTAGAAAATATATAAAAAGAAAATATATGAAAAGGAAAAAAATTAGGCATATGAAAAACAAAAACAGAAATTTAGAATAAAATTTAGAAAGGAAAAATAAGAAAAAATACAAATAAAAAGGGTCAAAAGAAAAAGAAAGATCCGAGAAAATAAGAACAGTTAACACAGCTTTTTTTTTTAAAGAAAAAAAATGAAAGCAACACAATAAGTTCATATCTATATAAATAAAAATGAAAATCTGTCTGTCTGTCTGTCTGTCTGTCTGTCTGTTTGTCACACCATCACGGGAGAACGGCTGAACCGAATTTGATGAAATTTTGTGGGTAGCCCAGAAAAAGCCCCATTTAAAATTATATCCGTGTTTTGAGTGTCTACGACCAGTGGTTCTCGAGATATTAGTAAAAAACGAAATTTTCGTTTGTCCCATCATCACGGAAAAACGGCTGAACTGAATTTAATGAAATTTGGTGAATAGCCTTGAAATATCCCCCCATAAATTTTGTCCAAGTTTCGAGTTTCTAAGACCTGGGGTTGTCGAGATATTAATGAAAAACGGAACTTTTTCCTAGGAGTTCTACTCCCTAACTCCGTGGTTTATCCAAACGAAAAGCTTGAAAATCGTTTGAAAGTGAATTAAAATTTAATCTCTGAGTTTGATGGGAGATTTTTTGCGTTAATTAGTCACTTTCTGAAAACATGAATTGTTTGAAACATGATTTAAAGGGGAAATCTATCTCCATGGTTCATGGTTTATTTAAAACAAGCTTTTACGGAACAATGAGAAGTATAGAGAAATCAAAATCGTTATTTAATTTCGCAGTTTATGTTATAAGACATGACACATTTAACATGTTATAAGATTCTATCTTATATCATGTTACTCAGAAACGCAATTAAATTAAATCTGTCTGTTAATTTTAATAATTATTTTTTCGATTTGAATAATAAATAAATGGATATAAAAATATATTTTAGAAAAGAACGATTTGATTTTTCTTATAGCATTTTTGACTGGATAATATCAATTACGGTCTTCAGGTTTAAAAATTATTATTATTTATATATTCGGGGATTATTGATTCAAGGATTATTGATATTTTCAAGTTATTATGCAATTATTTTATTATGACAAAAATTGTTTAAACTCATATATTGTATGTTGTACGAATCTTCTACAAATACACGTGTATATCTTTTAATCTACGAGAATATAAGTAGTACAGGTATATTGACATATGTTTTGATATATATTAGCATATATTGGAATCAATTACGACCTTCTGGTATGAAGAGTACGGATATTATTGATGTTTTCAATTTATTACGTCATCTCTTTTATTTTGGCAAATATTTTTGAGACGCATATTGTAATACGGGTAATCTTCTACTAACACATTGGCATATTTTCTGATCTGCGACAATATAATTAGTACGGGGTTGCATATATTCATTCAATTCCTATTTTTTCTTCTGTAAATTTGCTTACAAAAGGGGGCAGGATGTTTTATTCTTCAGATCTGATTGTGAAGATAATTTTGCATAGTGAGAACATATATTCTTAAACTTCTCTTTAGGAGCAATAAATTTAATATTTTAACAGAATTTGCACATGATTGCGAACTTTAAGTTTCTTTAAATTATACACTCCGTATGAATAACGGATGTGCTGTTAGTGGTTAATAAATTTTAACATTTTAGGAGGATATATCATGTTGCTCGGCATCGCAATTAAATTAAATGTGTTTGTTAATGTTTTTATTATTTTTTTTCGATTTAAATAATAAATAAATGGATAAATGGATATAAAAGTATATCTTATGAATGGACGGTTTGATTTTTCTTTTAATTATATTAATTGCTGACTGCGTACATCAATTTCATTTATTTTGGCAAAGAGTTTTCAAGCTTATATCGCATTTAGCTACTAAACTCATATATTGTGTTTAGCCAATAAATCCATATAGCCGATTGTTGAAACAGAAAAAGAGTAGAGCGGGTATATCTTCTAATACAATTGTAGTGTTTTCATTTAGTATATTGAACCGGATAAGAATGTTTCATTCAGATCTGCAAATTCAAAGCTACGAATTTGGAGGGATATCGCTAATTTGACAACTTTTCTTAAACTTTGCCAAATTAACGGAAATGTCGCCAAATTGATATAAACGACACACAAACAGCTGCCATAAACCTTCGGGTTGGTCGTGTGGCTTGGGTCTTCTACATATCAATGAAATTTTTTTTGTTTTGTTAGAAGAGAGTACTGAAATGATGTTTGGTTAGCATTTATCTGTCAGACCAACCATCCTACTTAGTAATACATTTAGCGAATTTTTAAAATGTCACCAAATTGATAAAAATGTTTTCAAATCTATAAAAATATCTTGAAATTGATAAAATTGCGCTACATAAATGATATTAATTGTTTTTTGTTAGGGGATAGTATTGTGATGATATTTCGTCAATTTGTCGCAAAGTGGAACTGTCAGTTCTACAGTCCCACTTGGCGATAAATTTGGCACTTTTTTAAAATGTCGCTAATTTGACGAAACTGTCGCCAAATGTTCCATAGAAATATAACTATTTAGACGATATTTTTTCTACCAATTTATTTGAAGCAAATGATATCATGTCGCTTAGCAACGGATTTAAATCCAATGTGTTTATGCGGCAGGCGATTTTTATTAAATCCTTTCCGATTTGAATAATGAAGATATGTATATAAAATAAATTTCATTGCCATTTCAATTTGGACTGGATAATATCAATTATACTCTTCAGGTTTAAACATTATTATTATTGATATTTTCCGGAATTATTGATTCAGGGATTATTGATATTTTTAAGTTATTACGCCATTTTTTTATTGCGGCAAAAATTGCTGACACACGCATATTGTACGTTGTACGAGTAATCTTCTAGGAATGCACGGGTATATCTTCTAACCTACGAGAATATAAGTAGTACAGGTATATTGGCATATATTTTGACATATATTGGCATATATATTGGAATCAAGTACAGTCTTCTGGTATGAAGATTAAGGGGATTAATTATATATTCAATTTATTACCTCGTCTGTTGTATTTTACCAAAAAACATTTGTGACTCATATTGCAAAACGGGTAATCTTCTCCTAATAATCGGACATTATAAGTAGTACGTGTATATCTCCCCATATAATTTTAGCACTTTAATTTTGACATATATTGGAATAAATGACTGTCTTCAGATTTAAAGATTACGGGTTTATTGGTATTTTCAATTTATACATGTAATCTACTAATACAGGTTATATTTTCTAATATTCGCGTATATAATTAGTACGGGTCCCATACAATTTTAACGCTTTTATTTTGCATATATTGATTCAATTCCATATTTTTTTTATATTTGCTTACATAAGGGGTCAAGATGTTTTATTCTTCAGATATGTCCATGAAGATAATTTTATATAGCGAGAACAGAGATTCTTAAACTTCTTTTTAGGAGCATTATATTAAATATTTTAACAGAATATTTTGATTAAACATGTCATTTAGTATACTATAAGAATTTGGCCATGATTATGAATTTCAAGTTTCTTTATATTATATACTCCGTACGAAGAACGGGTATGCTGCTAGTAAGTTAATAAGAATGAAATAAAGAGATTCATTGATCAAAATTATTTGAGAGGCAGAATCTACTCATAAGCTTAGGTCACTTTATTAGAAATTTACATGGCAACAAGAATACAGTTTTTAATTTTATCTATTGAAGAGGGATTCGAAGGAACTTTGAAGAACCAAATTGGTTTATCAGAGGGGGAGGGTTTACAGAGATGAAAATTCTTAGAAAAAGGACAATCGAAAATGTAATGGTCAATGTCACCGAATTTATTGCAAATACAGTTAGAGGTGGATTTAATTTTCAAAAAGTATAGGTAATCAAGAAAGGGGCCATGACTAGTAAGAAAGTAAATGAGGTATTTATTAAAAATTTGTAAATTAGGATTCACGATGGAGGTAAGACAGGATTCTAACCGGATCACCAATCCTGGTGAAAATATAATGATTAAGATAATTTTGCCAAAGATTAAGGATATGAGATTTACAAAATTTTCAGAGGAGCGAGTAAGAAAAGGGAATAGTAAAAGGGGAACCAGAGATAGTAGTAATTTTGACATGGTAATCAGCAATTTCCTTTTCAGATATATTATTGTGAGCTTTTACCCAAGAAATATTGACAAGGTTTTTGGCAAGGAGAGCTTTGGATTTAATGGAGTTAAGATAATTAGATTGATTTTTGAGTTAAGAGCTTGAATGGAAGAGAGGCTATCGGAAAAAATATTAAAAGGGTTATTATTAGAAGAAGCCCAGTCAATAGAAAAGGAAATAGCGGTAAGTTCGGCTTGAAATACCATATTCCTGTTGTCAAGTTTATAGGAGAGAACCTTTTCCAGAACATCATGTTTAAAAATACAGACGGAAAAACCAGTGTTATTGTCAATATTTGAACCATCAGTATATATATTATAAATGGCAGCGTCTTTATCCATTCTGTTAACGAAATTTACGGACCATTTAGAGGAATGAGAGTTTGAGAAAGGAACAAGGAGATCAAAATCAGAGGGAGGCGGGAGGGAGGGAGAAGAAATAGAATCAATTTCGTCGGAGGTCTGAAGACCCCAGACCGTGCGACTCACATATTGGGTTTAGAGTAGCTATATGCACGGCCGGGAAAGGATACCTCCTGCATTCAGGAGGCACCCAAGGTCTACCATCCCACCAAACGAACTTTTATTTAGGTCTAAAAATATTACAATTTATAATAAATATTGTGATTAAACAGACAGTTTTACATTATATTTGAACTTGACAAGTACGTCCATTTTACAAAAATGGGAAAATGGTTATTGCGAATATAGATAAAAAGATCATTGAAAAATAATATTTAGAGTGATGTACAACAACATAATAAAATATAGATTAAAATGAAAGAAAATAATAAAATTTTAAAAGTAAAATTTAGAAAATATATAAAAAGAAAATATATGAAAAGGAAAAAAAAATTGGCGTAAGAAAACAAAAACAGAAATTTAGAATAAAATTTAGAAAAGAAAAATAAGAAAAAATACAAATAAAAAGTGTCAAAAGAAAAAGAAAGATCCAAAAAAATAAGAACAGTTAACATAGCTTTTTTTTTTGTTTTTAAGAAAAAAATAGAGGGAACACAATAAGTTCATATAAGTTAATAAGAATGAAATAAAGGGATTCATTGATCAAAATTAAATGAGAGCAGAATCTACTCATAAGCTTAGGTCACTTTATTAGAAATTTCCATGGAAACAAGAATACATGGAAACAAGAATTCCGTCAGAGGTCTGAAATTAACCCTAGTACGACAAGTATGGATTCAGTGGACTCTGGAAAATGGAGCATCGATTTCCAATTGAGAGGAAAATGATCACGCAGAATACTAACCTGGGTAAAAACAGTAGTATTAGGAAGCTAACAAGCGGTAAAAATAGCAGGAGGTGGTTAGTTAGAGTGTCAGTTGTCCACCAATCTGACATTGGAGGTTAGAGAATGCAGAGTCCGCTTCGACGATAAGAGCAATTTCGTCCCAATAGTTCAACGGTAAAACGTCGTCTGGTCAGTTCGGAGATTCAGGCTTCAATTCACTGTTGTGGCAGCATGGCTCTTTATACCTGTCGTATTTTCCACTTTTTCATTTCATCTCGAGGTGTTGTCTACTGCTTTTCTCCTATCTTCAGTCACGTATGCTATTGTCATTTGCCAACCTGATATTAGTTAGTGAATTCGACCTTCTTGTCGGTCCTATAGAAAAAGGCTATTATTTATGTTTGGAAATGGTAGACCAGTTACTTTCCTTATATACATAATGTATGAGGAAAGTATTGTGACGGGGTTGAACATTCGAATTCGAGTTTTAGACGGGAGAGCACGTTTCAAGTATCCCGGATCACGAATCAAACATTTTTGAAGTGATGTCTCTGTGTGTGTGTGTATGTGTGTATGTGTGTGTGTGTGAAAGTATGTGTGTGTGTGTGTGTGAAATTATGTGTGTGTGTGTGTGTGTGTGTGTGAAAGTATGTGTGTGTGTGTGTGTGTGTGTGTCAGTGAGTCTGTGGAGACGATAACTGACGAACGAAGGGACCGATTTGAACGAAATTTGGTACAAAAATCACAATCCGTAAACACTGAAAGCCTACTGTTTTTATACACAATCGAATGTTCAGAACCCCCTAAATATTCGAGTTAAATTTTGAAAAATTCGTGAGAAATCAAAACCACTAATAAAGTTACGCAAATAGACATTTCTTATGTAATTTTTCATTAGAAAACGATTGATATAAATATTAGAACGCTAACATGCACCGTTCTCGAGATATTGCACATTTAAAAAAAAAAATATCAAAAAATTATATAAAATAAAAAAAACATATTTCCTATTGATAAACATGTCCACTTTTCATATGCAATACCACGTGATAAATTTGGTGACATTATTCTCGTGGATCTAGCTCGTTCCATTCATGAAAAAAGATACTTTGAGTAATACTTTTGTATTTGAACGCCAATAGTCATTTATCGGCTGTAAGAATAACTTATTTCTCCGTCCATAACGCTTGGCGAGATTTTGGCGACTAATTTGGCGGAATGTCGTCAACTTGGCGACATTTTTAATTATAGCCAAATTAACAAAAATCTCGCCAATGGATAAAAATGACGCTAAATCAAAGAAACTGACGTCTAATTGACGAAAATTCAATATCTTGGAAAGAATATAAGTATCTACTATAAGAATAACATTTTTTTTAAATGTAAAATTAGTAAATTCATTGCATTATATAAGGAAAGTCATGTGTTGTCTACATCAGATTTTTTACTTTTGCATTTATGCTGTATTTACAAAGGTTCTATTTATTGTGATTGTGCTCTATTTCCTCATAATCGTAGTTCACTCTAAGAACTTTGTCGGTTGGATAAAGTTTATTAACTTTTAAAAATTGACATCTATATATATTTTTATTTTTCCCCCATACTTGTACTGTGTATGTAGGAGATGAAAAACGTACAAAATTAGAGTATATTTTTGTACTAATAAGACATTTGCAAGCAATGAAACATATTAAATTCCATTAAATTCTGTATAATGATGCAAAAAAATCAAGGAAATCAATTGAAGAATTTAATCAAGTTTATTTACTTTTCAAAATAAAAAAATAATTAAAGAATGGTGAGAAAACGGAAAACATAAAGTAAGAAAGTACCTCTTACACAAAATGAAACATTGATTTTCAATAAAAACGTTTCTAAATAACTGTTTAAAACTAAAAATTGGTTTTTTATTAATTTATTTTTATTATAAATTTTTTTTATCCAATTGAAAAATGATTAAAAATACTATCGCATTAGAAATTTATTATTGCTATTAAATTTCTCAGTTAAGTATTTTTAAGATTTTGCAATTAGGAAGGGCACTTTCAAATTACATTGAAGCATTTATTAAACACTTCTTTGTAAAATAACTCAAGCTTTGATTAAAATCAATATTAATTTAACAGTGATTTATTAAAATATGAAAATGTATTTTCTTGTGTATTTGTAGAAAACGTGATTGAACCACACATGACTTCCGTTACAGATAAATATATTTTATATCTTTTGTCATTTATATTAATTGAAATTGGATATGTTCTTTTCATTGCGCAAATCTTTTTACGTAATAATAGAAGATGTTTGTCTTTCTGTATTTCTGTATGTGTGTGTGTGTGTGTGTGTGTGTGTGCGTGTGTGTGTTTCTGCATATGTGTGTTTGGGTGTAAGGGTGTGTTTGTGTGTTTGTGTATTTGTGTATATGTGTGTTTGTGTATATGTGTGTTTGTGTATATGTGTGTTTCTGTGTGAGGGTGTGTTTCTGTGTGTGTGTGTGTATGGATGCGGTATCTCACGAACAAATGGAATGATTTGAAAAGAAAATTGGTACGGTTATTACAATCAGGAAATACTGGAACTTTATTGATTTTAAGTGCAATTCATTGTTTGAAAGACAAATTGTCTGTCTGTATGTGTATGTAGTTTGCAGCAGAAAATTTAATTTTCAAACGGTCATGAAATTCGATACAGAGTTAGTTGAACTCCCGATATGACAGATTTCGAGTCTTTTTTTATTCGAATTAGTTTTTTAGTCATTTCATATGTAAGTACGATTTGAGTGATTTTCAGATAAATCAGTTCTTTAGAAATCGAAGTTATTATCATAGAATTTTCATCTTAACATCATCGAAAAGGACAAATAACGTTTTTTCCAACGATTTTTTTAACAAAAACCGTAGAATAATGCTTTCTATATTTATTTATTTATTTTTAAATACTCCTAAATATTAATGTTTTAGGTTATCTGATACTTATTCCTTTGCATACGAAAATGGAAGATTAGCTCAATTCTATGCTTTGATAAAAATATAGGTGTATATCTTCGCATTGTAATAAACTTTTTCTTTATCTCTATTCTTTATTTCTATTTTACTTTAATCTTTAATTTTCTGCGATTTCTTATAAACAAAATCATTGACATATTCGGACTCAATCCGAATCGGACTCAAGTCATCGAGTCCAATCGAACTCAAGTCATCGAGTATCATATATCCTCGAATATCATATCAATCGAATATCATATATCATCGAGTATCAATCGAAACATTTTTTCAAGCCCTTCAAAATGAAGGGTAACATGCTATGATTGTGATGAATTGAAACCAACAATACAGATTCTACAAATTAAAAAAAAATCACAAGTTACTTAAAAATGAATCCTGCTTTGAGAAAGTCGAGTTGAGCCACATGTAGCGTTTTAAATGTAATTTAGAACAATTATTACGATTCGCGAATACTGAAACCTTATTCATTTTAAACGCGATCGAACATTTGGAAAATCCCAAAATTTTCGATTGAATTTTTGTAAAAAAATCATGAAAAGTCAGAACATTCAGTAATGTTAAATAAATAGTTATTTTATACATAAATTTTTATTCCAAAACGAATGACATAAACTACAGAACGTTAACTTGAATTGTTCTCAAGATATTGCACTTTTTCCCAATTAAATGTATCTAAAAAATTACATAAAAATGAACAGTACTAGATATCATCTAATATATTGGACTTGAGAACACATTTCACTACCTTTGTAACTAATTTTGGAAAATATCTTTAACCTGGCGAGTTTTTTTAATGTGGTGTCAAATTGAGGAAAATGTCGCCAAATTGGCAAAAAACCCGCTATATTTACGATTATTACGTCAAATTGAAGGATAATAAATAACATATTTTAATATAACGGAGTATATTGCTTAGCATATGTTAACAATATTTCCAATTGTCAAGTTATATTTGCCCAAAACATAAGTTAATTCGATATTTTAAAATAATTTTACATGTTGTCATCCAGAAAAGCGTCCGACTTGTCAGCGTAAAAAACAATGTGCCATAGATCATGAACATGATTACTTCACCTTGAGAGAAACAAAGTGCCTTATGTAGGGAAAGTCATGTGTTGCACGCATCTGGTGTTTAATTGATGGAGAGGGAAAAGTTCGTTTGGAGCTGATAAAATAATAAAACGATTACGCCATAAAGAGCTTCTTTTCATGAGCTCCGGGAATTAGTTTGTTGTTGAAGGAAAAAAATCGGTTTATTAGTGTAATATTTTTCTCATGTTTACGAATTTATGACAGGAAAGCAACTATGGGTTTGGAGCATTCTTCTATAAATAGAACATTGTGCTGGAGTTCTTCATTGTTCTGAATTGTCAGTTTCCTGGAACGGAATAACGAAGGAAGAATATTCTAACCATAAAAGTTTATTTTTTTTATTCGAAAATAAAAGTGGCGCAACATGTCATGATATTTTGAGGGCAAATTTGTTTGTCGGAATGTTCCGCAATAACTTAGATGTCTTTCATTTTAAAGGGCGATGAAATTTTCTGCTCATTTTAGTGTGCTATTTTTGTGTTTCATTTGCATTTTAGCACATTGTGTTTCCACGTGACTTGTAAATTTAGTTTCGTATTCGTAACAATATGATGTCACTTTCTTTATAAACTTCCACTCCCTTGACCGGTTGATATAACGGACTTCCTCAACAATCTCAAGTCGATTCGCGTCCATAGAAGTTTCACTTCAAAAATTAAATTTTATTTCTTTTAAGAATCTTATAGAAAAGGCAAATATTTTAGACATTTGCCATATTCCTTGCCAATTCTAAGTATCGGACATATGTCAAACTAAACGTGTCTTAAAGTACCGTTTAAAACCACATAAAAATTGTTGTTGGTGAGCCCAGACCGTACGACCTACCAGAAAGGTGTAAGGTAACCGTTTGGACACCCGGGAAGTGCCACCCAATTTAGACCGGAACCCAGTGAGGGAGGCATCCACAGGGACCGTATCCTCCTTCCCCTAACACCAATCTCTCGGAAGGACTTACGCACCCACATGTTTATCGTACTCCGCATGAACCCAGTTGTGGCAGCGTGCAAATCCAGCACGCAAACCACCAGGCTGCCGCGCTCGAAATGCGCCAACAGCACGCGGTGTTCCCAGGTGGTCACCCACCCAAGTACTAACCGCGCCCCGATGCTGCTTGACTTCGGTGATCTAACCAAAACCGGTGTTTTCAGCACGGTAGGGCCGTTGGCACATAAAAATTGTGTAAAATATCAAGAATTTTATAAATCTTCTATCGGTGTTAGATGACTATTCACCGATATGATATATTTTCTACCTCCGTTATTTAAAAGTGCTTTTCAGGTTTCGATTTGGATTTTTGTAATCTTTCCATATCATTAAAACTTCCAGAAATCTGGTTAATTATCTATCATTAACTTACGAAATAGCCCGCAAAAATCACCAAAATCTAAAAAATAAAGGACCACGTATGCTGAAATGTATCAATTAAATTCTTGTTTTATACGCAATTTTTGACGAGGAAAAGAATATAACACACTCTATTATACTTTAGGGCTAACCGTTCTCAAGATATTTGAGATTTCTTGCATTTTTGTTACGCCGCTGTCGGAAAAATGTCCAATTACCAAATAAAAACAAAAATTGAATTAAAAATGCAAATTTAGTGTTATTTGGTGCAATAAAAGTCAATCTAATGAATTATTAAAGAAATAAAGAAAATATGACTTTAAGTCTGCAGGGAAAACCATGTGCTGCCCACATAAGATTTTAATTTTTATTAGAACAACAGTTAGAGATATAAGATTTCAATACCAATATTATCTATAGAGGAATAGGGATATATAAGACAGAACATACATACATACATACACAAAATAATTTGGAATCACGAATAAAATTATTTAAATTTTAAATTAGTTTCGTTTTCAATTCAATATAAAATTTTTCTCGAAATGCGTGAATTTTTATCGTTGGCATATTAAATGAAAATATTCATACAAGGCATATTTTCAGTGAGGCCAGCTGTTCAGTTTAAGAAATGTAGAAAAATTCGTAGCACTAGAAGAATAAATCCCCTGCAGTTTATAATAAATTCGCGGCAGTGTAGTAGTATAAACTCACTGCAGTTTAGAGTAGATCTATTTTTTACTATTAAACATTGCATTTATTTTTGGACATTCCGATGCTTTAAAAAGATTAAATTATTTCTTTGCATTCCGTTCAAAACTTCTTTGGATAAGGGTCCTTTTAAAATTCAGATATTCTTTGAATTCAAAGAAAAGGAACAATCTCTTTGAATTTTCTCTTTCAAGGAAAGTTATTTGAATAATTTGGATAAAATTTAAATTTATTATTGAAACAAATCCAATAATTTAAATTCAATCTTTTTTAAACATGATTGGACAAATATCCTGTGTAATTTTATGGTTCATTTGCAATACGTAAGTATAAAATCTCTAAAATGCCTAGAAAATGATTTCCTAGTCGATTTTCTTCTACATGGTTATGATTTCTTCTCGTAATCACAATACGTACCTAATCAGGACCTAATCATTCGATGTACGTACCTAATCAAGACCTAGTCAGATTTTCTGTCCATTGATCTACTGTAACGATTAATCATAGATTTCGATATTTTTGCACATGGTTGAGATTCCTTCTCTTAATCATAATACGTACTTAATCAGGACCTAATCAGTCGAAGTACATACCTAATCAAGAACTAGTAGTCAGATTTTCTGTCCATTGATCTACTGTAACGATTAACCATAGATTTCGATTTTTTTGTACATGGTCGAGATTCCTTCTCTTAATCATAATACGTACTTAATCAGGACCTAATCAGTCGATGTACATACCTAATCAAGAACTAGTCAGATTTTCTGTCCATTGATCTACTGTGACGATTAACCATAGATTTCGATTTTTTTGTACATGGTTGAGATTCCTTCTCTTAATCATAATACGTACCTAATCAGGACCTAATCAGTTGATGTACGTACCTAATCAAGAACTAGTGAGATTTTCTGTCCATTGATTTACTGTGACGATTAACCATAAATTTCGATTTTCTTGTACATGGTTGAGATTTCTTATTTTAATCATAATACGTGCCTAATCAGGACCTAATCAGTCGATGTTCGTACCTAATCAAGAACTAGTCAGATTTTCTGTCCATTGATTTACTGTAACGATTAAAGATAAGCTTCGATTTCCTTGTACATGGTTGAGATTCCTTCTCTTAATCATAACACGTACCTAATCAGGACCTAATAATCGATGTACGTACCTAATCAAGAACTAGTCAGATTTTCTCTCCATTTATTTACTGTAACGATCATAGATTTCGATTTTTTTGTACATGCTTGAGATTCCTTCTCTTAAGAATAATACGTACCTAATCAGGACCTAATCAGTCGATGTACGTACCTAATCAAGAACTAGTCAGATTTTCTGTCCATTGATCTACTGTGACAACTAACCATAGATTTCGATTTTTTTGTACATGTTTGAGATTCCTTCTCTTAAGAATAATACGTACCTAATTTGGACCTAATCAGTCGATGTGCGTACCTAATCAAGAACTAGTCAGATTTTCTGTCCATTGATCTACTGTAACGATTAACCATAAGCTTCGATTTTCTTGTACATGGTTGAGATTTCTTATCTTAATCATAATACGTTCCTAATCAGGACCCAATCAGTCGATGTACGTACCTAATCAAGAACTAGCTAGATTTTCTGTCAATTGATCTACTGTAACGATTAATTACAGATTTAAAATGAGGGGGAGGGGAGTTGGAACCCCACGCTATGGAAAATTTACATAAGTTCTTCATCGAGTTATATTCGAAATCAAAATCTAGCACTGTAAAATAATCATTACAGTCATAACACCGCTTTTTGTCATCCAACTTGTGCCTATGCGATTGGTTAAATAATATCTTATATTCTTTTCTTTCAGATTTTAGTTTAAAGTGTATCTTCAAATCTGGACTAATTTACCATTCTTAAACTTATTTTTACACAGTGGCGTCCTAATCGTGTTAAAACAGTCATGCATTGAAAATCACTGTCATAATTCATAGGTTCTATGGAAAACAAAATAAAACTCTGTCTTTTTCAAGCCTCAGTGATCCATCTAGCTTTTAGTGATCCTTCTAGCCGCCACTGCTGACTTGCTGCAGGGTGCTCGAGTATGGATCATCCTGCAACAAGTCAGCAGTTTAGTTACAGCAAATCAGCAGTTTAGCTGTAGTAAGTCAGCAGTTTAGTTGCACAGCAAGTTAGCAGTTTAGTTGCAGCAAGTCAGCAGTTTAGTTGCCCCCAAGGGCAACTAAAGTTATTAAAAATATCTTAAAAAAAAGGGAAGAGAGCAGGAAATTAAATCTTGAGGTTAAGACTAGGCTTAATCAGTTATGCCACTGAGCACAACAAATGAAAGAAATTATTTTGCATTAACATAGAAATTAAAAATTGCATTTTCAAAAACGAAATGATCTAAAGGCAGTCTTATGACTTTAGAAAAAGTCAAAAGACTTTATCATGGGTTAACATGGATAAACAAAAACACATGGCTACAGGGAATATGTCCTCTAACCGGTGAGCTAATGGTAGGGCCCTCCCCACACTAAACATTAGGGGGATAATGGTGGTACGAAAATTCATTGATCTTTCTATATATACTATAGTTACAAAACTTAATGGTAGACGTCTGTGCTGAGGAAGTCATAAGAAAATTCAGTCATTGGTTCCTTTCTAAGTTCCCTGAGTTTCCTCCTGGGAGAATTCATAAACCAAGTCCACCTTTCTAGTTGAAGTTTGAACACCTCCATCATGCTTCTTAAATTGAACACCTTTACTTAGGTTTGAAAGACTATGCCTAAATACTGTCAAGTCCACTTCGATAAGGGCTTGTAATTCAGTCTTAGTAGCTCAATTGGAAGAGCGTCAAATGACTAATACGATGATCCGCAGTCAGAGGACCGGATGGAATTGTGAGACCAGGATTCACGTACACAGGATTATATATGGATTTATGATATTTAGCAGGCCAGACAATGGCACAAGGCTGGAAGATGCCAATGTATTGCAGCCTTTACCCGAGAGGTTAGCAGTGCCATGAATAAAGGGATTTCAAGCACAGCAGGTCCAGCCAGAGCAGTTACTGGAGACTGAAGAAAAATCCATGGGATTTATTAAAAGGTTAACCAATAAGGAATGTTATCGCGTCGCCCTGAGGTCAACCAATGGTCGCCGCAGAGGCATGTCAGACCTCAGGCAAAAAGAGGTGGCAGCCGGTAGAAAGTTTTACATAGCTAATACAGAGACATGTAACAGACACGATTCCTCGACAATTCGTCGCGCATGATTCGTCGTGGGATAATTCATAGCGCATAATTCGTCGCGGGATAATTCGTCGTGATCTGAATTCGTCGCAGCCTCATTTCGTTGCGACCTCATGATGTCCTTGGGATATATATATATATATATATATATATATATATATATATATATATATATATATATATATATATATATATATATATATTACCAAGAAGCATCCACATATTACCAAGAACACGATGAATTATCATCTCTGACTAATTAGTTTGAAGATGTCTGGGTAGGTAGAATAGATAGAAGAGGTAACAGAAAACAGCCACTATTCGTTTATAAAATGTGCAATCACTTACAATCTCTAAATGACGAATTAGCAAAAACAAATAACTCTGAATACATCATTTAGCACACTTATAGGAGCACAACACTCCACAGTATACAACTTTATAGACACTCTAAAGAAAGACGAAATTCTAACACGTCATTGAATAAGGGAGCTTGGTTGCGGGAATGTGGACTCTACATCAAAGAAACGATATTGCGATACATCTAAAAGGTTTAAGAACACTGTCAGCGTTCTTAATTTTTTTCTATCCTACCTGAGTGTGATGATCCGAAATAAGTTTTTGTCTGTGTAACGCACTTGTCATTGTTGCCTTTTCTCGCATTTGAAAAAAAAATCATTTTGCGACGAATTTTCATTGCAACGAATTGAGACTGTGACGAATTGTTCCGCTACGATTAGGCGCGACGAATTAAACCGCGACGAATTGACGCGGCACCAATAGAAAGAGATCAGAACAGATTCAGAAATGTAAGATACAGTTGAAAAATATAGTTGATAGCAGTTAGAGTCGATATGGACATGCATAAAGTTCTACACAGATGAACAGAATAGTTGGAGAATATAGTTGGAGAGCGCATTTAAAGTCGGGATGCAGATAGGCATTAAAGTTGGTTCAGGTGCATAGAAAGATACATCAAGGTTCTCACACAGTTAAGTAATGATGCAGTGGTTCAACAACCAATGATCTATAAACGTTTAACGACAACAAGAAGATATGCGTTTAACAACATATATAAAAGTCATAGTCAGTTTAGGGATTTCTGATAGATTTTGGTGAAGAATTTGGCGGAATGTCGCCAACTTGGCGACTTTTTAAATGTTACAAAATTAACGAAAATCTCGCCAGATGGATAAAAATGACGCTAAAGTAATGAAAATGATGACTAATTGACGAAAATTCAATATCGTGGAAATATTATAAGTATTTACTATAAGAATAACCTATTTTTTACTGTAAAAGCAGTGAATTCATTTCATTATATAAGGAAAGTCATGTGCTGCCTACATCAGATTTTTTAAAAGTTAAAATGGGTAAAGTTAATTGTGTGGTATTATGCTAATAAATTTTATTCCAGGAACTCGTGCTAAAGATTTAATGGTGGGTTATTAGCTGCATTTCAAAGTATCAACGCAATGTGTTTAACTAACTTCAACAATGTTTATGTTAAAGTTAAAAATGCGCTTTGCATTTTACTTTCAATCAACCAATGTTTTTCATTTTCCAGCACCACAGCAAAACTTTTTAATATACAGCCCGAACAAATGAACTCTGAAGGTTATTATAATGATGACGGTGGGTCAGAAAGTGAACTTAGTTCGACTAGCACGGATTCAGTAAACTCTGGTTTAATGAGCGCCAATTTTCAAGCGGGAGGTCAAAAGTCACGTAGAAAGTTACCCTAAAGGATAAAATAGCATCGGAATGTTAAATCATAGGTAAGAAATTGCAGGAGGGGGTGAGTCAGATTGGCAATTTGCACATCAGTTTGATATTAAAGGAAGGATAATGGAGGGTCCACTACTTTCTATCTTTTGATCCAGACCGTCCGACCAACCCGAAAATGTAATTGGACAGCCGGGACAGTGCCACCCAATTCAGACCGGAACCCATTGGGGCGACATCCACAGGGACTGTACACTCCTTCTCCTACAACCAACCTCTCGGAAGCACTTTCAAACTGACACTTGCCGTATTCTAAGTGAACACGGGGACAGTTTGTGCAGAGCCTGGAATCAAACTTAGGTCGTCCGAGTGCAATTCTCGTGAGCGACATTACATCGGCCTATCGCATTACACCCCTATCGTTTTCATATCGTGCATCTCTTGGTCCACATGCATCTTCCTTCGAAGGTGAGATTGAGTTGCTCTAACCCTTGAATCCACGCAACATCTATTGTTGAGAACAGAGGTTTTTATTAATGCAGTGATTTTGTCCGACTTAAAGGCTGCAATTCAAGCGGTTACCAATTTCAATTCCGTGGATTCTTCAGGAGTTAGAGACTGCATTCTGAATCTGAACATTTCGAAAACTAAACTAAAGATCATTGTGCTTCAGTGGATCCCTTCTTATTGTGGAATTATTGGTAATGAGAGGGCTGATTTGCTGGCGAAGGAAGGAACAAGAATAGTTCAATCCCCAAATATCTCAATCCCTTATACAACTATGACAAGAAAATCATTAAACATACTATGAAAAATAATTTCAAATCTGTACAGTCGAGGTTAATCGAAAACAAGACTTGGAAGTCTACGCTTAATAAGATCCCCAGTTTTTCGAGATGCCATGCTGTTGCAGCGTTTCGTCTGGAAACTGGTCACGACTGTTCAGCTAAATATCTTCATAGATTTAATCTAATTCCAAGCCTGAACTGTGTAGTGTGTGGTGCTAACGAAGCTGTGGATGCTGGTCATCTAATGAACTGCCCAGGACTCTCTGGTGACATGAACAAAAGGTATAGGCGCGCAAGGGAGAGGATGCAGGCCCTTTAAGCTGTCTGACTGTTTTGGATTTGTGTTTTTGGCTACCGACCATGTATCTTCTATGTTTGTTTTATTGTTGTTTTGCTTGTTCATGCTTCTTGTTTCTTGTAATAGTTTTCTCCTGTGTTTTTGGTGTTGTGTATTTGTACACCAGTGAATGATTTGTATCAAGTATTGATGCTAGAAATAAAAAAAAATCGACACGATTCCAATACTTTCACTATACAATATGCTGTATTGCAGGAAATTCAAATAATAAGAGAGTAATAATCAATAATAATCATCAAGAATAATAATCAGTAATGCCTCGCTTCTTAGTGTTTAAGATATTTATTTTGATTGTCTAACAGTATGCTCAGTATGAACCTAAAGCTTGAAAATAGTACTATGTTCTAAATCTTCTAATTAAAACTGATGAAATAAGAAACCTCAATTAAAATTAATTCGCAGCAACAACAACAAAACTTTTAATTATTTCTAAATTAACGTTTAATTTTTTTTTATAAATTAATGAGCTAAAAGTCAGTAGAAGCAATCATTAAGAGTCGGATAAGATCACATTAAATGGAAGTAATGGATATTTAGAATGTTTTTCACTCTCAGTTTAATTAGTTTCTTATTAAGAAAGATGACGAAATTGCTAATAGGTTCATTTTGTGTACGGTTTTAAAGCGAAGAAAATTGTTTGTTTTAATTCTAATCATGCTTTTAATTTTTTGGGTGCCACGGTCATTTGTACATCTAATTTTATTTTTGAATAGGACTTTTTTAAACGTTTCTCTTTTGTTCCTCTGCCAAACTCTCATGTTAACGATTGTTGTTTTTTCCTCCCAACCTCCCCGCTGGGAAATATCTAGTTTAATTTTTCCTTTCCAGTCTGCTTCCTTCGTTTTTCGGTAATTTTTCTTATTTTGGATTTTAGTTATTTTTCAGACATTTTATTTTTATTTCTCTGACCCAGACCAACCGACCTAACCGAAGGTATAAGGTATCTGTTTGGACGGCTGGGAAGTGCCACCCAATTTAGACCGGTATCTAGTGAGGGCAGCATCTACAAGGACCGTATCATCCTTACCATATCACAAATCTTTTAGAAGAACTCACATACCCATATATTTCACGTGCCCGTATTCCGCGTAAACACAGGGAGAGTCTGGGTAGACCCGGGAATCGAACTCGAGTCGTCCGAGTGCAACCCCTTCTCGCTAACCACTGGGCTGTAACACCCCGACATTTTATTTGACGAAATTTGCTTATATGAGCAGTGAGACAAGTTGGTTCCTTCATATTTGATTTTCATTTCTTCCTGTCTGTTCTAATTATTTTGTCGTCGTTTTTAATTATTTTCTCCTCATTTTTCTTATTTTAATTTTTACTGTTGGTTTAAAAGCTTCAATTTTTCTTCGTTATCATATTAGTAGATTTACTGAATATGCGGTTGTTTATATTCTCTCTGCTATCCGTTCTTTTAACTCCTTGTTTTCTTTCCTTTCATTCTTTATTTTCTGCTAGTCTTTCTTTCCTCTGTGGTTTTTACTGTTCATTCTTAGTATCCTGTCTCAGTGATTATTCTTCTCTCATTTCTCCCTTCGACAATGACAATTTTTCTCTTACCTTAGACTAACCACATGGGCCGCAGTTGCCGAACATATTTGAATAAGCGAGATTGCGCTTCTTTTGCGTCCTGAAGAAGAGGCTGATTTCTGCCTTCGAAATTGGCTGATCAGTAATTATTTATGTGCATGCTTTATTTACGATGTTTTTATATTATTGAGCTGATAAAAGGAATTTAGCTCTGAGAAGCCTCATAGTGTTTTAAATAATATTTACTTCCTCATACGTAGTATTGAAAAAGTATTGGTTTCACGAAAATATTCGATTTTGAGGTCAATATAAGATTTAAGACCTCCTAAACACGCATTGACTATTTTTGGAGTGATGGCCGTCTGTCTGTCTGTGGTGACCGCAAATATTAATGGATTTTGACGAAACATCCGGTATTGTTTTAAAAAAAAATCTGGAGATAGATGTAATTTTTTAAATGCTAGCAAAAACTATATAAAGTTTATTTGAAATTTTATATTTATTTAATATGGTAACAAAGGGCAAAATTAGACACAATCATGTATGAAAGGTTTTATTTATGGCTATATGATTACGAGACTTTATATTTTCAATCATTTTCATCAATCATCAATTTATTTTTGTGTTCGTGACGTCATTAGACCCCTCGGTGGTAAGTAACCTGCTCCCGAGGGTTACACTGTCAAGTATGGCATTAATCGAAATATTTTTTCAAGCCCTATAAAGCTAAGGGTAACACTCTATAATTCTGATCATTTGGACCTGTGAGACCAGAAATAGATCTCACACGTGTTTTAGTGAGACTGTTTTATGCTATTTATTTATTGATCTGAAACTTCGGACAATACCTCCAGTCTGAATGACGCCAAGGTTTACGACACGTGAACCCAAAGGTCAGGAAACCATAAATTTAGGGATATCGAGACAGAGGCGTCGAACTCTTGAGAAAATGTGAATTACCGAGATTGGATAAAGAGGCTGACCAATTGAGGATATGCTTGTGGCTTCGCCATGAATGCGGCCAATAGAAGCAAAAGGGGGAGTCGAAAGCCCAAACGCCGGCTCATCCTAAGACGTGATGGATGAGCAAGATGGGCGGCAGATGGACTACAGTAAGATGGACGGCCAGACTTAGAAAAAGGGGGAGTGTCAGTCCTGAGGAAAAAGAGCCACAAACTAGACAGCACGAAAATAGATAAATATAACTTGGATATACTATGACTTGACTTGATAACGACACTTGTGCAATAACAGTTCGATAGGATATAGAAGCACGATGACTTGGTTAATAAGAACGACCCTATGACATAACGATGATGATACTCAGTAAAAGATATGTACGTATGACTTGGCGAATACAGATATGACTACGAGAATGACATACGTGCGAGTGTTTGAGTCAGCAGTATAATATGATCGACGAATTTACGTGGTGATGCATTACACTACGAGTTAATGCTAGTAATAAGGACGACATCAAGTACGTGCTGCTAACAAAATCCAAGACAGACTTGAAGGTATGTGTTCCTCAAATATGATATCTGGTCCAAACCACATTTTAGATATTTTCGTACTGATCTCACATGGTGCCTCCGCCGAAATAATATAATTATTTGTGTAATGAATTTAATAAGTGTTTTATGTTGTTAATAAATGTTTTATTGTTAAAGTTAAAATGGTGCAGTCAATTTAGTACTAAATTAATTAATAATTCTTTTACAGAACTCGCGCGAAAGATAAACAAGAAAGATCAATCATGCTTAAAGCATTGATTATGAAACACTTTCCAACTTCAAAGCAATTTTATTTAAACAAGTCTAAAATGCAATACATTCCTCGGTAATATTTTGAAACTTATCACAATACTGCATAATTTATTATATTTGAAAACTTAAACCTTCATCGAAAAAAATGAACTTCATTCAAATGACGGCATTGAATATAAATTGCCTGGTTTAAACATCTCGAAAATGTTATACATTCCTCGGTAATAGTTTTAGAATTATCATAATACTACGATAATTTATTATATTTGAAAACTTCATCGAAAACAACTGAAATTAATTCAAATGACGTCATAGAAAAAATAACACGCCTGGATCTCTCTATAAAAACAGGATTTCATTCATAACTTTCTCCCATTCATTTCATTCATCACAATACTATAATAATTTACTTTATTTAAACATTTTGTTTAAGACCATGGAGCTACAAAAAATTAAACTCTATGCTTGAAACTTCATCGAAAAAAATCGTCCTTCTCTTTATGAAATCAATTAATATTTCATTCATATCAGCCATGCAGACTCCATGGACTAAATTATTTTGTGTTAAAAAAATACAGGAATTCTATTACAACTCATTCTATATATTTTGCTGTTTACATTTTACATAGGTGAAAAATGGGCTTAGTTGTTGAAATAATCAAATTTAGATGAGCATTTAAACTCAAATATATTGTCATTGCGTGGTTTCAGTATGTAGATGCACAGAATTTAAGCAAAAATAAAGTAGTTTTAGGACGGATACAACACTCAATATGAATTAAAAAGAACTTAAAAAAAATCACGATTTTGAAACAAGATGGATGCCATATATCATTTTGAAATGGGTCATGTGATCGTTTCATATCATGGTCACGTGATCGTTTCATTTAAGAGGTGTAATTATTATTTTAATTTTTATTTAAAAAACTACTGAATATATTTCGCTGAATTTGTTTTTATATATTTTATGGAACAATTTGAATATTACCTAAAATTTTCGAAGCAATTTGTGAATTTCAAATCCGCTTAAAAATGTTTGAAAAATTAGGTCCCATAGGGCTCAATGTATTTCATTTTTTCGATCCGGGTTCAATCAAAAACTAATTGGGTGATATTATTCATTTATATTCCCATAGGTTCTACAGACCGTCTGAACAACATACTAAAATTTCATTTTGATTAAGTCATTTTTACGGCTGTTATCGTGCTAATGGACAGACAGACAGACAGACAGACAGAATGAATGAACAAAGTCATAAGCACTTTTCAACTTTGTTGTAAAGTGTTAAAATTGGAGGGTTAATAGCGGCACACATGCAATGTTCAATTTAATAATGAGTCCACTATGTACGATTTTACGACCATGGTAAAAGATAAATATTATGTTGATGATAATTAAGCTAAAATTCCAACTTTAACTTTCCTTTCCCACAGGACCCATGATACCGTTTTATTAAAATTATTCTTGTAAAATTTGAAAAAACAATTACTAAAATTGAATTATAGTATTAGACAGTCGAGTTGTGCCACATTCTAGTTCAATTTTATATATTTTACAGCAACCTATGCGCGGTATGAACTTAACATTTGAAAATATTAGTAAGGTCTAAGTCTTTTAATTATAAAATACTAAAATATAAAAATATACCCAATTAAAATTCACATGCAGCAACCACAACAAAACATTTAATTACTTCTAAAATTAGCATTTAATTTTTTTTATGAGTTAACGAGCTAAAAGTCAGTAGAAACAATAATTAGACGTTGGATAAGATCGCATTAAATGGAAGTAACGGACATTTAGAATGTTTTTCACTCTCAGTTTAATTACAAACTAATTAAGAAAAAAAAACCGAAGTTGTTAATAGGTTTATTTGTGTACAATTCTCATGCGAAGAAAATAGTTTGTTTTAATTGCAATTAACTGTATGTCTAGCAAAAATATCGAATAGATAACTACGGAAAGAAAGTCAGAGTTATATCCACTTGGATAAAAATTCTGTTAATGAACGGTTCTGTTTCCATTATGTTATTATACGGATGGGATAATTTATATTGGAGACGAATATCTATATCTTTTAGAGGTATATATATATGTATATATATATATATATATATATATATATATATATATATATATATACATACATTGGCGAAAAATAAAATACCAACACCAAGAAGAAATTAGTTTGGGGGGAATGAAATTTAGGCAAAGCAATTCTGTAGGTAACATATTTATTTGATTAAATTTTCAAGGTCACAGGTTAAAGTATGCGCGAGAAGAACCATTTCAAATGTGAAATGGTGGTACATTAATAACCGCTGTAGTCGCCACGATTTTGAATGCAAGCATGCAAACGTGCATGCATTGTATCGTACAGGCGCCGTATGTCATTTTGCGGGATGGAGTTCGATGCCTGTTGCACTTGGTCAGTCAAATCAGCAACGGTTAATGCTGGTTGTGGATGGCTCTGGATTTGTCTTCCAATAATATCCCATACGTGCTCTATGGGAGAAAGATCTGGTGATCTCGCAGGTCAAGGCAAAGTCGACACTCTGTAGAGCAAGTTGGGTGACAGTAGCGGTATGAGGACGATCGTTATCCTGTTAGAAATCACCCTCTTGAATATTGCTCATGAATGGCAGCACAACCGGTTCAATCACCAGTCTGATGTACAAATTTGCTGTCAAGGTGCTTGGGATAACGACGATGTGCTCCTGCTGTCAAAGGAACTGGCTCCCCAGACCATAACTCCTTGTGCAGGCCCAGTGTGTCTCCAAGCGCTCACCTGGTCTCCTTATTACCAACATACGACCATCACTGGCACCAAGACAGAAACGGCTCTCACCTGGGAATACAACAGATCTCCTCTCCGCCCTCCAATGAGCTCTAGCTTGATATCACTGACGTTGCAGATGACAGTGATTCGGAGTCAGTAGTATGAACGATACAGGTCGTCTGACTAGGAGCTGTCCCTCAAGTAATCGATTTTTTACAGTTCGCTGTGTCACTTTGGGGCCAACAGAAGCTTTAATTGCTGCTGCAGATGCAGTACGATCCGCCACAGCCATGCGGCGAATACGGTGGTCTTCCCTCTCAGTAGTGGACCGCGCGCGGCCGGAGCCCGGACTTCTTGGGACAGTGCCTTCCCGTGACCACTGCTGCCACCAATCATGCACAGTGGATACGTCCCTGCCAAGTCTTTCTGCAATATCGTGGAAAGAAAATCCACCTTCTCGCAGCCCTATTATACGGCCTCGTTCAAACTCACAAAGCTGCTGATACTGCCTTCTTCGTCTCCTTAAAAGCATTCTTGACTCAAACTTTGCTCACAACGTCTAATCTGGAAGATAAATAACGCTCACGAAGTCATCGCGTATTTAAAGCAACCGTGATTTGCATGATGATAGTGGCGCTACTAGCGCCACTCTTACTTGTCTAGCGCCAAATTTGAATAGGCATCATCTTTCATGTGCAAAAACGCGTCTCCCAAATTTCGTTTATTTAGCACAACTCCTTCTTGGTGTTGGGTATTTATTTTCCGCCACTGTATATATATATATATATATATATATATATATATATATATATATATATTTGTATATATTAGAAAATTGAAACAATAAAAAATTCAAGTAATTTTAACACATATATATACACATATATAAATATATACACACACCCTGGAGAGTCTTAATAGGGTAATACTTAAATCACTATATATATAATCAGAAAATTAATAAATCATATAAACTTAACTGAATTAAAAGGGATATTAAAGAAATTCACAATGTTTTTATCATTACATATGTCGATAAGGCAAATAGTAACTACTCAATCATATGTAAATATTACTATATAAGTACCCTCCAGTCACACTTACTTAATAATCAAATCTATAATTCACAAAATACTAACTTATCCAATCTTATCCAATAGAATATCTGCCAAATATAAGCAAATCCATCTAAGAAATAGTTGTAATAACATTCCATATATTGTTTTAGTACCCAGGTTTCATAAATCCCCTGTTGTGTTTCGAACTATTACTAGTGGGCATAATTCTTACATTACTTAAGCTGGTAAATTGTTGTTAAAAATATTAAATGAAGTATCCTTGTCAGATGAGATCTCTAATAATTGTCATATTGTGAAAAACAGTTTTGAATTTGTTAAGAAATTAAAAACTCTTATATACTAATATTCAGTATTTATACTTATGATTTCAAAGATTTGTTTAATAATATTGATATAGATGATCTATATAGAATTATTTTAGGAATTTTTGAAAAATATAATATCAACCTAAAATATTCAAATTTTCTTTTTAAAAAATTACATGATTTCACTCTTTATGAGAATTATATTCAACATGGTGGTACTTTTTTTAAACAACAGTTTGGTATCCCACAAGGGGTGTGTGCCTCATCATTGTTAGCTAATCTGCATTTATTCTTCTATGAAAAGAACATTAATCCAAGCTTGCATAATATGCACATGTTTAGATATTTAGATGTCACATATGTGTATCCCTTAATAATATCCCTGTAGTAGTTAACTTTTATCCTAATAATTTACAATTAAATGCAAATAATAATGACTCTAATGTTGTAAACTCTTTGAATTTAAATATATGCAAGTTTACAAAATATATTAAGTTTACAAAATTGTAATATGGTTATAAACTTGTATGATAAAAGACATGATTTTAAATTTAATACATCTATAATTCAACATTTTGACTCTTGTTTGCATATATCAGTTTTTAGAAATATTATAATAAACAAGGTTTCTAGAATCAATAAAGTTTGTGATGAAAATTATAAATTACCACATTTTATGGAATTATTGAGTGCAGCGACTAATAATGCATATCCTCCCAAATTCGTTATTGAAATTATCAACTCAGTGTATCAACTTCCAATCGATGACATCCAAGACAACTTTCCCAATTATAGTGACTAACAAATATATATATATATATATATATATATATATATATATATATATATATATATATATATATATATATATATATATATATATATAATTATTTATTATTTATATCAATAAATAAAAATGAAAAATAATAAAATAAGTTAAAAAATAAATCAGAAAAATCAAAAAATCAGAAAATAAGATACATTAATATTAATGTTTTGAATTTTATTTTCGCTAAAAAATTGTAACTTTAGCCACTTTGACACTACGATTTGAGAGCCCTTAAAATGGTGTATAGTGGCATTCTAGTTTATCTATTTCTTCTATGAATCACTTGTTTAGTACGAATTCTCATCTTTGCTTCATGTTCATATTCTGAATTGCTTATACGGATGATTTTCCTGTCTCTTGCTCTGACTCACTGGACGGGTCTGGGAGTGTTGCTGTGAACGTTCGTTCTACCTACTTGGTTGTATCTCGATATGTTCATTCCGGTGCTTCTAGATAATTCATTCTGCTGAGGTTGATCGCCTATACACGTGGTGAAAGAAGAAGTGTTCATGCTATAGGGTAATACAAATTTCCTTAATGTTCCATATCTTCATTTTTTCTTCTTTTGATGTCTGCAGTCTGAGTTTGAGCATTTATAGTAATGTACTATTGCTCAATCTGAAACGGGCATTTGTTTGGATTAATTAGAATTATATACTCAGACCTGAAGATGAATTTAATTTTGATAAATCATCGAATTTGGGCCGGTGCTGTTATTTTCTCTCATCGGAAATATGACAGTGGTTTTGCTTCTATGGTGATGTTAATATTACTTGAATTTATATTAGTACATTTTTCTAATATATATATATATATATATATATATAATATAAAACGAAGTGAAATTTTTTTTTTATACTACGGAAATTCTTATACTTAAAGTGTTGGCGCAAAGCAGCACATGCAACAAAATCTCATATAAGATTCAAATAAAAGAGGGAAATGACCAATTGCATAGCATAAATGGCAGAGGTGGATTGCGACACCTCTTTCCCGGTTAGAAGCGTGCTTTTAAGCCCGGGCAACACTCCCGGAACCAATGCCATGCAGTGGCCTATCTTCCGGATATGTGTGAAGTCAAAGACACCGAAAAAATGCGAAGCAAACCATCTAGAAGCGACCACAAGACCAGAAACGACCTCAAGACTAGAAGCGACCATTGCAAGACTTTAGAAGCGACCATTGCAAGAGAAAGGGATGGAATGTAATCCGTATGAAGTGCATGTTGACGCTTAAATCAGAAATCTGTTATCAACGTGCACCAGGGTGCGCTGTCCACACTTGCGCAATGGTCCCACTAAGAACTTAAAGTGTTACTGCAAACATCCGCTATATCTCTAAAGTATGCATTTTTTTCTTTTTCTGTATTGAAAATTGAATTATAATAATATTTCAGGAAGCTTTCGGGATAATTTCTTTTTATTGCTTCTTCCATGATATTTCTGTTATGAATGATACAATCAGTCTTGAAAGTATTAATACGTTGATTTCTCTTGAGGTGATTGATGTCAACATTTCTAAATATGTCTTTAGTTAAGTTGGATTTCCAGTCAATAATGTGGTTAATTTTAATATTGAAGTTGTTTCTTTTGTCAAATAAAACAGTATATGTGCCATATTTACTATCTTGCTTTAGTGTGATATCTAAAAAATCAACACTGTTTTCTTCCGTTCCTTTATTTTCAATCAATTCCAGTTCTTTAGGATAAAAACTAAAATCAAACGGTGGCATATTCGTATATTGTCCAAAAAGGACATCGTCAACGTAACGAAAGTATGGTAATTCATGTAAGATGTGAGTGCCCTCTTCAAATTTATTCAAATAAAGGTAGGCAAGCAGGGAGGAACAGCCCCCTCCCATGGGGATTGATGGAACAAACTATTTTCAACAAATAAAAGGTATCCCCATGGGGGGGGGGGGGGTGTTCCTCCCTGCTTGCCGACCTTTATTTGAATAAATTTGAAGAGGGCACTCACATCTTACATGAATTACCATACTTTCGTTATGTTGACGATGTCAATATACGAATATGCCACCGTTTGATTTTAGTTTTTATCCTAAAGAACTGGAATTGATTGAAAATAAAGGAACGGAAGAAAACAGTGTTGATTTTTTAGATATCACACTAAAGCAATATAGTAAATATGGCACATATACTGTTTTATTTGACAAAAGAAACAACTTCAATATTAAAATTAACCACATTATTGACTGGAAATCCAACTTAACTAAAAACATATATAGAAATGTTGTCATCAATCACCTCAAGAGAAATCAACGTATTAATACTTTGAAGACTGATTGTATCATTCATAACAGAAATATCACGGAAGAAGCAATAAAAAGAAATTATCCCGAAAGCTTCCTGAAATATTATTATAATTCAATTTTCAATACAGAAAAAGAAAAAAATGCATACTTTAGAGATATAGCGGATGTTTGCAGTAACACTTTAAGTTCTTAGTGGGACCATTGCGCATGTGTGGACAGCGCACCATGATGCATGTTGATAACAGATTTCTGATTTAAGCGTCAGCATGCACTTCATACGGATTACATTCCATCCCTTTCTCTTGCAATGGTGGCTTCTAAAGGCTTGCAATGGTCGCTTCTAGTCTTGAGGTCGTTTCTGGTTTTGTGGTCGCTTCTAGATGGTTTGCTTCGCATTTTTTCGGTGTCTTTGACTTCACACATATACGAAAGATAGGCCACTGCATGGCATTGGTTCCGGGAGTGTTGCCCGGGCTTAAAAGCACGCTTCAAACCAGGAAAGAGGTGTCGCAATCCACCTCTGCCATTTATGCTATGCAATTGGTCGTTTCCCTCTTTTATTTGAATCTTATATATATATATATATATATATATATATATATATATATATATATATATTATGAATTTTAATTTACTTGTAATATAAATACCTGAGATTGGTCCTTTATTGAAAAAGGCCTGTGCAGCAAATGTGAAAGTAAAATGGTCTGAATTGAAAATATGAAATCATAATTGACTCTACGACAAGCTTAAGAAAATTATAAATTGACATATAATTATAAACTGACACGATTAGAAACATACCAAGCAACACAGCTGTGTATCCAACCGTTAGCAACAGCTTCTTTTCTCTGGCAACTGTAGGGTCAAATGAAGGTTTCGAAGAGGCTTCAATAAACTTTGATGTTGTGCAAGAAACATTAAACTCTGAAGTCTCACTATATTCAGAATTTTCCGAAAAAATTTCAGTTAACTTTGCTGATTCGCTATCTTTAGAAACTTTTGAAGAAATTTCAAAGTTAATTGATGTTACCGAAAAAACTCCAGAGTTCATTGAAGCTACCAAAGAAACCTCTGAGTTAATTGGAGTTTTCAACGAAACTTTTGAGTTAATTAACTTTACTGAAGAAACCTCAACGTTTGCTTGAGTTTCCGAAGAAACATTTGAGTTAAGTGATCTTACCGAAGAAACTTCAGGAGAGTTAATTGAAGTTTTCGAAGAAACTTCGGAATTAATAGAAGTTTTCAAAGTGCTGGTGTTCTGGAAGCCCCCAAACAGCAGACTAGCTCCGATGGATATCAGTAAAAGGCCAAAGATGGTCGTGAAAATTTTTTTTTCGGCATCCTCTATTGGGTATGTGGGAACTCTCCCGAATTCAGCTTTAGATGATCCAGGAGATTCTGGAGTAGAATCGTGATATCTTTTGGATGCGAATTCAAATTGTGTTTCCTCACGGCTTTCCATGAAGAGGAAGAAATCGTTCTGAAATGTAATCGGTATTTTCTTCATCTGGCCTTCGAGACAGGCGAAAAAGGAGGCACCAAAAGGTACATTGCGCTTTCGCAACAATATATATATGTACCTGAGAGGAAATGATTACCTTCTCTGTGTATAAAGTAGGTTATGCTGTGTATAAAGTAGGACAGTCTCTGTGTAAAAAGTAGGACAGTTCACATATACATTCAAGACATCCTGAGGACAGTTATGTCCCTATGCTGCCACATTTTGGTAGTTGCTTTTTATCTTTCCTATTACACAAGGTAATGTATAGGGAAAGTATTGGAATTGTGTCAAAAATAGCAACTTGCGTTTTTGGCGGATCTACAAGTATCGAACACAATAGAGCTTTAAAACTTGAATAAAACGTAGTGCCTATGTGTGTGTGTGTGTCTGTCCGTGCAATGTATGTATCCAGGTTAGCTGAAGAGCAATTGACCAAATTTCAGTAAATTTAGTAAATATGCCACTTGTGGGTTACCATGGTGTTGATTTGATTTTGATAGGATTTGATTTGATTTTTGAATCCACTCTAGCTGAAAAACTAATTTACTAAATTTCACAGTTTTTTTTTTGATAAGTCAACTGTGGGATACTCTGGTGCTGATTAGATTTTGGTACGATTCAAAAAGAAAGAATCTGTCTTTTTGTGCAAAATGGCATGCAAAAATTGCCAAAATCTAAAATAAAAGACTATGAATGCTAAAATGTATCAATTAAATGCTTGTTTCATCTATCTATCTATATATATAGGGTGTTCCAAAATTATTGACCTCGGCTTTTATTCTTTAAATATTTGATCTTAGACATATATAATAAATTACAAAGTTACGTAAAAAGAGGTACAGAATTTTATTAAATCGATACAAATTTTCAGGAGATTAAATTTGAAGAAATACAAAATTTAAAATTTTATACGGCCCCCGTACATAAACATTTCCAATGAGTAAAATATGTCTCATACACTAATAAGGTGATGTACAAAATTTCAGCATTTTATCATAAAAAGTCCCAGAGATATGTTTACAAAAAGTTTGTGAGGAATTAATCACAAATTAAAATGTAAATGTTTACAGCTAGAGTGCAAATGGCACAACGCAGATATACATCATAGGCAAATAATATGATGGATTGGCCGTGGATGGATTGAAACAGATGGATCGGCCGTGGTGATTATTGTGGCCTCCCAGATTTTCGATCTGCCTGGATTTTTTCTTCAGGGGACAGCTAAAACGCGCCGTTTACGAGACGCACATCGAGTCAGCAGAGCACCTTGACGCCCGAATTAGCGTCGCAGGTGCAGACGTTCGTGAAACGTTAAGAATCTTCCAAAGTGTACGCGATTCACTCCGTTGCCTGTCTCGCAGTTGGTGGTCGTTCATTTGAGCATTTGTTCCAAACATTTTGTCAATAAATTTCCATTATTCGTCTTCATTGTATTCGTCTTCACTTCACTCCATTTTGACGCAAGGTTTCATCCAGTCCCAGAGAAAGTGCCCTCCAGCGGCTCGCCGGGTGCCTCCCGACCCACATTGTATTGTGAAAGTCATTTGTTTTGGTGAGTTCTATAACCCCTTACAGTTCTGACCATGAGTTTATATACACCCTGTATATATTTGTATGTATATATATATATAAATTGAAAGATTTTAATTGAAAATTATGCATAAACTACTGTATGTACAAAAAAACCCATCTCTAGCATATCTGTCACAAATGAGTAACTATATACCAAGACTAAGGATAAAAATAGAAGGTAACTAACATATCACTACAATGGAAAGGGGGATGATAAGAATATTAGGATACAAAATTCACAATTAAAAGTATATAAATATAAATATAAAAAAAATAAAAAGAAAACACGGCAAAAATGAGAAAAGGCAATAGTAATTAGCTCAAGATAAAAGATTAAGATATAGAGAACAATCAATTGAAACTACACAAAAAATGGCGGTTAGTTCGAAATTGCATTCTCATGAGGACAGCCATACAATTAGAAATAAAAACCGATAGAATAGCCAGTTTCTGATAATGGCGATAGTATTTAACTATAGACACTATTGGAACTGTCTACTGGCTAGCGGAAGGAGAAAAATAAATCAATGGAATTACAAATCAGAAAAATAATACCTCCTCGAACAGAAATAAGAACTCACAAGCATTGTTACCACGTGTAAGTTGAACAAGCGACTGAGCATTTCACCTCACTTCGTCAATGCGAGTGGGCACCGGAATGAATACATTTGAGCGATACATAATATGTATGGAGACTTTCAAAAATAGTAATCAGTATAGGACTCAGGACAAGTGGAAAATAGTCATTCGAAAATAGTAAACAGTATATATATATATATATATATGTACACACACAAGCACTAGATATCAAACTCACAATTTTATATCTAAGTAAATAAACTTTATTTTCGGAGGTATTGAATTTTCGCCGTTTTGGCGGTATTTCCAAAATCGCTAAATTGGCATTATGTCGCTAATTGTGTAGCCAGCAGTTTATCTTCAAAGCCAATACATTGTTGCCAAATTTTATGTAAAGTGGGTCAAACTGGCAGAGAGGAGGGCTTTACTTATATAACATTTTCTCGACGGTTTAATCAATTAATTAATTACCAACATATGATGGTAATGTGTGACATCGTAAGCAGATTATTTTATTAGTGTAAAGCTAAATATATTAATATGTTTGTCTTTTTGCTAGTTGAAGTCATGTTTGGGGGGACTTTAAAACGTAAATTTTTCATTAAAATCACGAATTCGAAAATTTTCAAGAAAATATTTTTTTATGAAATAGTATGTAAAAGCAAAAATACTAATTAAAATGCGTATATGGTTACCGCTACAAAACATTTTATTACGTAAAAGCAAGCATTAAATAATTGTAAAGTTAACGAGATAAAAGTTCACGCAAACGCACATCATACGTCTCATAAAACAGAGTATAATGAATAGGGAGGATATTAAGAAAAATGTCCAGTTCCACTTTAATTGGAAACTAATTAGGAAAATGGCTAAAATGTTATATTTTATATGTTATATTATAAAGTCTTGTTTGCGGGACTTTAAATCGTTATCAAATCTTCAAATTCAAAAATTTTCAGGACAACAATACTTTTCTATAAAATAGCATGTGAAAGCAAAAACTGCTAATTAAAATGCGTATTTGGTTACCGCTGCAAAACATTTTATTACCTAAAAGCAAGCATTAAGTAATTGTAAAGTTAACGAGATAAAAGTTCACGGAAACGCACATTATACATCGCATAAAACAGAGTATAATGAATGGGGAGGACATTAAGAAAAATGTCCAGTTCCACTTTAATTGGAAACTAATTAGGAAAATGGCTAAAATGTTATATTTTATATGTTATATTATAAAGTCTTGTTTGCGGGACTTTAAATCGTTATCAAATCTTCAAATTCAAAAATTTTCAGGACAACAATACTTTTCTATAAAATAGCATGTGAAAGCAAAAACTGCTAATTAAAATGCGTATTTGGTTACCGCTGCAAAACATTTTATTACCTAAAAGCAAGCATTAAGTAATTGTAAAGTTAACGAGATAAAAGTTCACGGAAACGCACATTATACATCGCATAAAACAGAGTATAATGAATGGGGAGGACATTAAGAAAAATGTCCAGTTCCACTTTAATTGGAAACTAATTAGGAAAATGGCTAAAATGTTATATTTTATATGTTATATTATAAAGTCTTGTTTGCGGGACTTTAAATCGTTATCAAATCTTCAAATTCAAAAATTTTCAGGACAACAATACTTTTCTATAAAATAGCATGTGAAAGCAAAAACTGCTAATTAAAATGCGTATTTGGTTACCGCTGCAAAACATTTTATTACCTAAAAGCAAGCATTAAGTAATTGTAAAGTTAACGAGATAAAAGTTCACGGAAACGCACATTATACATCGCATAAAACAGAGTATAATGAATGGGGAAGACATTAAGAAAAATGTCCAGTTCCACTTTAATTGGAAACTAATTAGGAAAGATGGCGAAAATGTTATTACGTTTGAATTCTGTACGGTTTTAAAGCGAAGCAAATATTTTGTTCTAATTGCAATTATTTGGATGTGAAGGTGCAATATCCAACGGTTAAGTGCAAAACAGAATTCTGCTGTAACTCGAAAAATTGCCTATAATTTGGCAACGGCACCGCTTCTAGAGTTTTAACGGTGTCATTAATCTGATGCAACTCCAAATGAGAGAATTTGTTTCTGAAACAGACATGAAATATAGTTCGTTAGTGTTTATTTAATGTATGCATGGGTTTAATGTGTTGATAATTGCTAGTTGGTAAAATAAATCAATGTGTTAGAATCATAATTTGCATGATTTAAATATTCTTAATATACAAAACTAAAAATGAAACAAATTTACTCATAATAAATATTGTGCTAATTATATGATGTAGTTCATTAAACTTGTATTGTTACTCTCTTATACAATGGAAGAGTTTATTTCCTAAAGGGGTAAATCACATTCATTCTCTCGTTTGCAGCGGCAGTGTTGCTGCTTTTAATAAATGACCGTGTATTTAAATGATGAATCTTGTTGTTGTTGAGACCCAGACCGTCCGACTTACCTGAAAGCTGTAAGGTAACTGTTTAGACGGATGGGAAGTGCCACCCAATTTACCCAGTGGGGAAGCATCCACAGGGATCGTACCCTCTTTCCCCTACCACCAACCTCTCGGAAGGTCTTACGGATCCACATGTTTAACGTGATCGTACTCCGCGCTAGTTTTGCCAGTGGCGGGAATCAAACCCGGGTCTACCGAGTGCAATTCCTGCGCGCTAACCACTGGGCTACCGCGCCAAATGATGCATCTTGTGTCAAACTTGCTCAAGCAGTTCAATAAAAAGTCTAAATATGGGGTTGTGACAGCCCAGTGGTTAGAGAACGGGGATTACACTTGGAAGACCCAAGTTCGATTCCCGGCTCAGCCCAAACTATTCCCGTGGATGTGAAGAGTACGGGTGAATATAGTGAACGTTTGTTATCGGACACTCAAGTGATATTATTGTTTAAATGCAAACAATATTTCTAGACAATTAAATCAAGACGTAAATAAATAAAATATAGTTTCTTTTAAACGAAGTAAAGTAAAATTCCCAATATGACGGGATCTTGGGAATAATAAAATCCTTAATCCCGGAATCACGATATTTCGATCTATATAGCAATTGCCAAATGTGTCTTTTGTCTGTGCACACCCTCCAAAACGCCCACTGTGGCCCAAAAGACTGAATCCTTGCATACTTATAGTGTTAATTGCACAGAACAAATCCAAACAGAGCCAAATTTTTTATTAATAAACTGACATCTCTCTGGGTCAGAGAGGAAAACGGTTTTTTTCTAAGTATTCTCAAAGTTTTTAATTTTCCAAGTTTTAAGAGAAGACTCTCTATATAGAGCCAGATGACCGCCCTGTGACCTAGAGGTTAAATCTTTGCACACTTATAGTATCCTTATAGTATCCGCGGCCGTCCAAATGGTTGCTCGAGTCCTTCGGATGAGTCGGACGGCCTGGGTCTTCAACACTTAAAGTATCGGCCGCAGGGCATACATCCAACAGAACAGGGTTTTCAATCTCTCCAGTTGAGGGGGGGGGGGCGGAGATAATAGGGTGATTTCGAAAAGCCTTCTATACACTCCAGAAGTCCCTGGCGACCTATAAAAATGAACCTTGTAAAGAAACTTGTTGCCCCAACCGGGAATAGAACCCTGGATTTTCAGACTGACCAGCCGATACTCTACCGTTGAGTTACTGGGACGAAATCGCAAGCTCTTATTGTCGAAGCATTCTCTACTCCCTAATGTTAAATTGGCATGCAATTGACAATCTGACTTACCACCTCCTGCTATTTCTACCATAGGTTAGCCCCCTGATGCTTTTTTACTTTCCCTGCAATACATGGTAATGTATAGGGAAAATATTGGAATCATGTCGAAAATCGTAATTCGAGTTTTCAACGAATCTACACGTTTCGAGACCTCTAGAATACGAAAAAACTATTTTCAACGTGACGTCTGTGTGTGTGTCTGTCTGTCTGTGCAATGTATGTATCCACTCTAGTTCAAAAATTAATGGACCGAATTTCATAAAATTTGGTAGGTAACCTGGTGCTGATTAGTTTCTGGTACAATTCGGAAAAATAGAACCCGCCGTTTTTGCGAAATGACCCGCAAAAATTTCATGTATCCACTCTAGCTGAAATACTAATTGACCAAATTTCACAAAATTTGGTAGATAAATCACTTGTGGGATACTCTGGTGCTGATTAGATTTTGGTTTGATTCAGAAAAGAACAACCAGCCTTTTTTTACGAAATGTTCAGCAAAAATCTCCAATATCTAAAAAAAAGACTACGTATGTTCAAATATATCAATTAAATGCTTGTTTCATACTTAATTTTTGACGAGGAAAAGAATAAGAACAACTCTATTACTCTAGGGCAAAACGTTCTCGAGATATTTGAGATTTTTCGAATTTTTGTTATGCCGCCTTTGGAAAAATGTCCAATTACCAAACAAAAGCAGAAATTGAATTAAAAACTCAAATTTAGTGTTATTTTGTGCAATTAAACTCAATTTAATGAGTACTTAAAGAAATACAGAAAAAATGAATTTGAGTCTGCAGGGAAAGTCATGTGCTGCCCATATCAGATTTTTTATCTTCCATGTTAGATTCCTGTGCGGTCGTTATCCTTTTGATTTGGAAACGGCGCTCAATATCTCAGAGTCCACCAAATCTGTGCTAGTCGTACTAGAGTCACTTTCAGACCTCGGACATCTTTGCACTAACCTACAAGGTTGATTTGTTTGGTCGCCATTGTAAAGAACCTTGTTGATTCGGCCTGGAATCGAAAACTAGATCTTTGAACTGGCCAGCCGACTCTCTACCGTTGAACTACTGGGACGAAATTGAAATCCCTCATTTTTGAAGTGGACTCTGCAGCATTTGCATAATTTTGGTATTGACTACGGGGCAGAGCTTAACTGAGCCAGATATTTGCATTCCCTTCCCTGGGGGCGTAGAAAATGGTTTTCGTAAAGTCTTTCCCAGCAGTCTAGTAGCCTCCACCATAACGGGAGCATAGTCGGAGTTAAATCGCGTCGTCATTTTCGTCAAAGATGTCTATTTTTAACACTTTACAACAAAGTTGAAAAGTGTTTATGACTTTGTTCATTCTGTCTGTCTGTCTGTCTGTCCGTTAGCACGATAACTGCCGTAAAAATGACTTAAGCAAAATGAAATTTTATTATGTTGTTCAGACGGTCTGTAGGACCTATGGGAATATAAATGAATAATATCACCCAATTAGTTTTGGATTGAAACCGGGTTGAAAAAATGAAATACATTGAGCTCTATGGGATCTAATTTTTCAAACATTTTTTAAGCGGATTTAAAATCTACAAATTGCTTCAAAAATTTTAGGTAATATTCAAATTGTTCCATAAAATATATAGAAAAAATTCAGCGAAATATATTCAGTAGTTTTTTAAATAAAAATTAAAATAATAATAACGCATCTTTTATGAAGCGATCACGTGACCATGATATGAAACGATCACGTGATCCACTTCAAAATGATATATGGCATCCATCTTGTATCAAAATCGTGAATTTTAAAGTTCTTTTTAATTCATATTGAGTGTTGTATCCGTCCTAAAACCACTTTATTTTTGCCTAAATTCTGCGCATCTACATACTGAAACAACGCAATGACAATATATTTGAGTTTAAATGCTCATCCAAATTTGATTAATTCTACAACGAAGCCTATTTTTCACCTATTTAAAATGTAAACAGCAAAATATGTAGAATGAGTTGTATTAGAATTGCTGTATTTCTTTAACACAAAATCATTTAGTTCATGGAGTCTGCATAGCTGATATGAATGAAATATTCATTGATTTTACAAAGAGCAGGACGATTTTTTTGATGAAGTTTTACGCATAGAGTTTAATTACTTGCAGCTTCATGGTCTTAATTTTTAAATAAAATAAATTATTATAGTATTGTGATGAATGGCATGAATGGGAAATTATTTATGAATGAAATGCTGCTTTTACAGAGAGAGCCAGGCGTGTTATTTTTTCTATGACGTCATTTGAATGAATTTCATTTGTTTTCGATGAAGTTTTCAAATATAATAAATTATCGTAGTATTATGATAATTCTAAAAATATTACCGAGGAATGTATAACATTTGAGATATTTAAACCAGGCAATTTATATTGCAATGCCGTCTTTTGAATGAAGTTCATTTTTTTCGATGAAGGTTTAGGTTTTCAAATATAATAAAATAATGTAGTATTGTGATAAGTTTTAAAATATTACCGAGGAATGCATTGCATTTTAGACATGTTTAAATAAAATTGCATTGAAGTTGGAAAGTGTTTCATAATCAATGCTTTAAGCATGATTGAACTCTCTTGTTTTACATGAGGATCATAAATTATTAAACAAAATAGATCCCATTAAAAAAGTTACAGCTTAATTTTTTAAGAGTGTTATTTTTCCTGTATTTGACAAGATTAACTACTAGTCACTGGATAAAAGGTTTATGAAATACACTGCATAGAAAAATCGAAAATCTATTCTTCTCTAAAATTCTCTCTAGTGTACTTTTTTCCAAGCATTGATTTAAACAGGAAGATTTCTTTTCATTTACGTGTTTTAGTGTATGACGCAGATAAGACTGGGCTGAAATGGTGAAAAGCAGCAATTTTTCACCATTCAATAAACATATTTGGAAAATGGCCAGAGACAAATACGTTAAGGATATGGTCAAGTATCGATAGCGGTATCAGGTTCGGGACATGTTCCAATTCATTATTATTTCGATATTATTTTTCCTTCCAAAAGTCGTGATGGATATTACAGATTTTCATTAACTTGGACAAAAGCAGCGTTTAGGACGCTTTTTGTAGGAAGTATCTTATCTGTCTAAGAAGTAATTTGTATGTTATTATAACTCGGTATACTTCAAAATATCACCATTTAATGCATGAAATCACTGATTAATTACATAGAAGTAACATCACAATTAAATGAATGAAATTATTCATTAAATTTAAGGAAGCATTACTACGGTTAAATGTATGAAATCATTACCACCATTAAATGACTGTAAAAAATAAAATCAATGACTGTAAGTATTTAGTGACATTTTCGAGTGTACTGAATTATATTCAGATATTAGTTTTATAAAATTTTGAGCTACCCAGTTTTATTGTGGCAGAAGAAAATGAAAAACAAAATTTAAATATAGTAACAATTTCTGTCTTTTTTGCCTTTTCGTTTTAGTACATTTTATATAATTATAGTAGGAATTTTTTTCGTTATCTGTCTTTTTCTTTTTCGTTTTAGTGCCTTTTAAGATAAAATTGTGTATAAATGTATGAAATAATTGTCACCATTAAATGACTGTAAAAAATAAAAATCAATGACTGTACGTGTTTAGTGACATTTTCGAGTGAGTTCGGGAGGATTCGCCTCCTGCTCGCCGCTTTCTCTTCACAATCTTTCCTAAAAACTCTACTATCGAAAGTCTGTTTTCTATCCCTGCCTATTTTCCGCAGGAGGGAAAAGCAGGGATTATTCTTTGCCCAGGGAATCTAACAACTGGATTCCTTGATCATGAGCTTGCTTCGCAAGCTATTTCATGCCAAACTAAACTCTAGATCGATGGGCGGTTTATTTTATCGTGTTACCCTATCATTTCTCTATAAATGTACGAAATTTCATATTTTTGGAAGCTATAATTTTTACGGGACGAGACGGAGAAATCGCTAGTCGTGCCGATACGAAAAAAAATCACTTCAGAAGTGTATAAAAAGAAAATATCTCCAAATCTGCATCGAAATTATAAAAAAGGGCTCCATCCTGCAAAAATTCACTCATATAGGTACCTGTCTACAAAAATTCGTCGTCTTGATATTATTAGTCTATCCAGGACGCGAACTCGCAGCTCAAATATTTTGTCTTTGAATTTGACACTAAACATTTCTTAAACTACAATATATATAAACAAGAAAGATCAATCATGCATAAGCATTGATTATGAAACACTTTCCAACTGAAATGCGATTTCATTTAAAAATTTTTAAAATGTGATATATTCAGTTGTGATACCTTTTATATTATCACAGTACTACAGTAATTTATTATACTTAAATATTTAAAACTGTATCGAAATGTAAATCATCTGATTCTCTATGCAAAATCAATGAATATTTCATTCATATAACTTGTATTCCTGACTTCAGAGCTAAATAATTTTGTGTGAAAAAAATTCAGCAATTCTTATGTAACTTACCTTACAATCGCTTCAGATATTTGCATTCTGCATAAGTTAAAATTAGGCTTCGTTGAAGAAATAATAAAAGTTTAGGGATCATTTAAAATCACAACTATTGTAATTGCGTAGGCACGGAATTTAGATACACAGGTACACAGATAATATATGTGTGTGTATTCAAATTATTGGAATCGTGCCGAAGATCGGAACTCGAATTTTCGAAGGATCGACATGTTTTGGGACTTCTAGAACACGAAAAAACTATTTTTAGGAAGACATCTGTGTGTGTAAGAGTGTATCTGTGTATGTTTCTGTGTGTCTGTGAAGATATTACATCCACTCTAATTGAAAAACTAATGGACCGAATTTCATAAAATTTGGTAGGTATGTTTTTTATGTGAAATCCTGATGTTCATTAGATTATAGTACGATTCGTAATAAAAGAATCTGCCTTCTTTGCGAAATGGCCGGCAGAAATTGCCTTTATCCACTCTAGCTTAAAACTAATGGAACAAATTTAACAAAATGTGGTGTATAATATTTCAATGACCTACAAGTGATTTATATATCAAATTGAACAAAATTTGGTACATAAATCATTTGTAGGTTATTCTAGTACGATTCGGGAAAAAGGAACGGACTATTTTTGCGAAATGGCCCGCAAAAATCGTTAAATATAAAAATAAAGGACTACATGTGCTCAATTATATGAATTAAATTCCTATTTTATACGTGATTTTGACAACAAAAAGAATAAGACTAACCCCATTACTCTACAACTAGCCGTTCATGAGATATTTTAGTTTTTACGCGTTTTCGCTAAGCCACCTTTGACAATAAGTACAGCTGTCAAAAGAGAACCAAATTTAAGTTTAACGTGCAAATTCAATGTCATTTAAAATACTTATAGCTGTTATTTTGTGCAGATAAACTCAAATTATTATTGAAGAAATAAAGAGAACGTGAATATGAGTCTGCATGACATGTGCTGCCCACATCAGAATTTTTAACAATATTACAACAATGATTTATAGAATTGAACGGGGATTGTTTGCAGGCCATTTCGAAAAAAATGTATGATCTCTATTTAAAGATTCACCGAATTTTTGTAGAATAAAATGTTCAACAAATTCAAGTTGTGTACCAAATTTTAACTCTCCAGGACGTAGGAAAGTGCATTAAAAATGCCATCAAATAAGTATATCATGAAGAGTTATATAAAATTAAAAAAAAAATTGAAAAATTGTTATCTACCAAATTCATTTTAAAATGTGGAGTCTCTCTCATATACAAAATGATTAAAATCTTGGAAAGATATTTATTATATAATATATCTCTTTTATCTTTCTGGAGGATATATCAAAAGTCAGAATTTAATTAAATTTGTTTTTTTCCCTATATTAAATAATTTTTAATTAAAAAACTGCTTAACATATTTTACTGAAATTTTTTATATATATTTTATGGGATAAAGTGAATATGTCCTGAAAATTTCGAAGCAATTTGTGAATTTTAAATTTGTTTGAAAAATGTTTGAAAAATTAGGTCCCATAGGGTTCAATGTATTTCATTTTTTCAACCCGGGTTCAATAAAATCTAATTGGGTGATATTATTTATTTATATTCCCATAGGTTCCACAGACCTTCTGAAAAACATACTAAAATTTCATTTTGATAAAGACATTTTTACGGCAGTTATCGTGCTAACGGACAGATTGACAGACAGACAGACAGAATGAACAAAGTCATAGACACTTTTCAACTATGTTGTAAAGTGTTAAAAACGGTATATTCCAGAGTATGTCCCAAAGCTTTTCTACAAGTGTACCAAATTTCATATTTTTATATGCAATAGTTTTTGCGGAACGAAACAAAGAATCTCGAGAAACGAGAAATTTATCAGCAGGGGCGGCGGCAGTGACAGCTATTTTTTTTTTAGTATAGAGAGAAATAAATCAAAATATAAGAACATAAAATATGACTTTAGTTTGAGTAAATGAAATTGAAATTTCAAATGTGGCTGAATCTCGAAATTAAGAAATCCTTAATCCCAGAATTTAAATTATCAAAAAAATATTTATGAAACACAGGTCATAAAAAAAAATTGAATATCCATTCTTTTTCAAAATTCATTCTGGTATATTCTTCTGTAAATATTGATTTTAACGAGAAAATTTTTCGCACCCAATTTAGTCTCTGAGGTAGATAAAACTGGCAAAAAATGGATGAAAACAGCGATTTTTCAACATTCAATAAACATACTTGGAAAACGTCCAGACACAAATACTTTATAGATACGGTCAAGCATCGATAGCTAATATGGCGGATTTAGTGTATTCTTCAATCCTTCATTATTTGAATATTTTCTTTTCCTTCTGAAAGTTAAGGTGGATATTAAAGATTTCCTTTAACTTGGACAAAAGCTGTGTTTTGAATTCAAACGGATCTGCAGCTGGTATATAATAAAGAACTCTTTTTGGTTTAAAACAGATGATATTGATGCTAATTAAGGAAATTTATGAAGTCATATTACTTTCCTTATATACAATAATGTATAAGGAAAGTATTGTGACAGGGTCCAAAATTCGAATTCGAGTTTTCGACGAGTGAGCACGTTTCAAGCATCCCTGATCACGATTTGAACATTTTTTAAGTGATGTCTGTCTGTGTGTGTGTGTATGTCAGTGAGCCTGTGGAGACGATAACTGACGGACGAATGGACCGATTCGAATGAAATTTGGTACAAAAATTACAATTCGTAAACACTGGAAGTCTATTGTTTTCATACGCAATCGAGTGTTCAGAACCCCCCTAAATATTCGAGTGAAATTTTGAAAAAATCGTCAAAAAATCAAAATCTCTAATAAAGTAACGCAACTAGACATTTTTTATGTAATTTGCCATTAGAAAACGATTGATATAAATTTTAGAACGCTAACATGAACTGTTCTCGAGATATTGCACATTTAAAAAAAATATCAAAAAGTCATATAAAATAAAAAAAAACATTTCTTATTGAGAAACATGTTCACTTTTCATATGTAATCCCATGCGATAAATTTGGTGACATCATTCTCATGGATATAGCTCGTTCCATTCATGAAAAAGGTACTATGAGTAATACTTCTGTATTTGAACGCCAATAGTCATTTATCTGCTGTAAGAATAACTTATTTCTCCATCTAAAACGTTTGGCGAGATTTTGGCAACGAATTTAGTGGAATGTCGCCAACTTGATGCCCTTTTTAAATGTTGCTAAATTAACGAAAAACTCGCCAAATGGATAAAAATGACGCCAAATCAATGAAAATGATGACTCATTGACGAAAATTTAATATCTTGGAAATAATATAAATATCTACTATAAAAATAATCTATGGTTTTTACTGTGAAAGTAGTAAATTCATTGCATTATATATGTGCTGCCCACATAAGATTTTTTTTACTTTATCATACTATAGAATATAGTATAGTGAGAGTATTGTTTTCACCAAAACTTTTCGATTTTGAAATGATACCAATATACAGGGTGTCCCAAATAGATAAAAACGTGCTTTAATTCTTTACCTGTTGGAGATAATTTGGCAATGTAAATTGCAAAAATGTTGAAAGTAAGGTAGGAAATAAGACTACGTTAATGAGATAGTCCTTCCATTAATTTTCAAAAAGTTACACCTTTCAAATTTTTATACGACCCCCTTAGACAAATTTGGTCAATCAAAAAATTTTAATTTTTAATGTAACAAGATCATTCAAAAAATAGCATATCTCTAGAATTATGATGAATTATGATAAAGGAAAAAATCTGACTTATGCCACTTTTCCGTACCATGTGAAAGGCTGTTTCATCAGTGAAAATAGGGATCGTAAACAAATTGACGATGGACAATGTTTAGATCAAAAATACGTGAATATGTGTCAAAATTTTTATCACAAATACATATAAATAATGCATTACACAGAGATCATATAAAGCAGTGGTACTCACTACGCGGTTGGGTATCCTATATATTATCACTCAGTTTTATCTTATTTGTGATATGTCACAAATTTACATTTCTAATTTGATATAGGGTCCCCATTCACAATGTTCAATTCCCAATTAAATATAACTCGCTCAATTTTAAAGATAGAGATATGCGGTTTTTTTAATGACCTTGTTGCATTAAAAATAAAATTTTCTGATTGACCAAATTTGTCTAAGGGGTGGGTCTTAAAAAAATTTAAAAGAGTAACTTTTTAAAAATGAATGGGAAGACTTTTTCATTAACGTAGTCTTATTTCCTACCTTATTTTCAACATTTTTGTAATTTACATTGCCCACTTATCTCCAACATATAAAGAACTACAGTGGGTTTCAATCTTTTTGGGACACCCTGTATGCTTTAGTTCCCTGGTAACACGTTTTGACTATATTTGTAGCGATGTCTGTCTGTTTGTATGTTTTTCTGTCGTTTGCTATCTGTTTGCTTTTTAAGGAATTTGTTACCGGCTTTGTTATAAACAAATCTAGAACTAGATAGAATATTTTGAAATTGTAATTAAGAAAATTTATGAAGTCACATTATTACTGACTCATACTATAGAATGTAATATGGAGAAAGTGTTGTTTTCACCAAAAATTTCCGATTTCAAATTTTTGTTGTCAATATATGTTTTAGGGACTCGTGAATACGATTTGTTTGTATTTATAGTGATGTCTGTCGGTCTGTCTCTTTGTCGTCTGTTTGTCGTTGCTTTCTTGTGCGCACGATGGCTGCCCATAACACGAAATTTTTTATGCAGATTTGTTAACAAAATATCTAGAACTAGATAGATTTTTGAAGTTCGATCGAAAACTTCGAAATTAATTCGAAATTTTATATTTTTTAACATGGCAGCACAGAACAAAATTTGACTCAATTATGCACAAAAGGAGTTATATGATTCAATGATCACGAAACTTAACAGTTTCAGTCATTGTAATGACAATTAGTGGCGATACAATTTTTGTGTTCGTGACATCATTATTTCCCCTTCTGGGGGTGGGGGGGGGGGGAGTTACTCTCTCGAGGGGTACATTGTCAAACTTATAATCGATCGAAAGATTTTTTCAAGCCCATTGAAATGAAGAGTAACATGCTATAATTGTGATCAACTGAACCAATAATATAGATTTTAAGAAAAAAATTCTTGAAAAAAAAAATACAAGCTTGCTATAAATAAATTTTGGTATGAAAAAGTAGGGTTGAGCTTTCATTCCAGTTAATTAAAAAATTATAAGTATTCTTTCAATTGGTTACTTTTTATTTATTAAAAAAAATAAAATCTATATTACTAAAGACCGCATGTGGCTCATAAAAACAATAATGTTGTATGGAGTATGTTTAAAGATTTTGCTTAATATAGGAATTGGAGTGATTTGCTACAGTTAGCTTTCTCATACATTATAATTCATCAGTCATATGTTTTTATTAACACTAAACGTACCATGACTGGTCAAATGACCGGTTGTAAACTTTTGATTCGAAAATTCGCTTATAATGTTATCGCTTTTTCTCATTTGACTTCATGACTTTTTCTACTAAATGTATATATACAATCGATTTTTCAACATTTATTACTTTCCTTATATACATAATGTATAAGAAAAGTATTGTGACGGGGTCCAAAATTCGAATTCGAATTTTAGACGGGAGAGGACGTTTCAAGCATCCCAGATCATGAATCGAACATTTTTGAAGTGATGTCTCTGTGTGTGTGTGTGAAAGTATGTGTGTGTGTGTGTGTGTGTGTGTGTGTGTGTGTGTGTGAGTGAGTCTGTGGGACGATATCTCAAGAACGAAAGGAGCGATTCGAATAAAATTTGGTACAAAAATCACAATCCGTGAATACTGGAAGCCTATTGTTTTAAAATACAATCGAATGTTCAGAATTCCCCTAAATTTTAGAGTGAAATTTTGAAGTAATCATCAAAAAACCAAAGCCTTTAATAAAGTTACGCAAATAGACATTTCTTATGTAATTTTTCCTTAGAAAACGATTGACTTAAACTTTAGAACGCTATATTGCACGAGATATTACACATTTTTCAAATAAATTTAGCAAAAAATCCCATAAATTAAAAAAAATATTAACTGTTGAGAAACACGTTCACTTTTCACATGTAATATCATGCGATAAATTGGGTGACATCATTCTCGTGGATCTAACTCGTTCCCTTCACGAGAAAAGATACTTTGAGTAATACTTTTGTATTTGAACGCCAATAGTCATTTAGCCGCTGTTAGAATAACTTATTTCTCCGTCCATAACGCTTGGCGAGATGTTGGCGACAAATTTGGTTGAATGTCGCCAACTTGGCGACATTTTTAATTGTTGCAAAATTAACAAAAATATCGCCAAATTGATAGAAATGACGCTAAATCAATGAACATGACGACTAATTGAAGAAAATTCAATATTTTGGAAAGAATATAAGTATCTGCTATAAGAATAACATTTTTTTAACTGTAAAAGTAGTAAATTCATTGCATTATATAAGGAAAATCATGTGGTGCCCACATCAGATTTCTTTTCTTCTTGTGTTTATATGATAAAGATGCATAGTCTACTGCTATTTACCACAACCGGTCATTTGACCGGGAGAAAAATATATTGCCTTATAAGGTTATCGGGTATGAAAATGTGATGTAGACGCACATTCCATATATTTTCATCAATTTACTGCACATTTCTGCAAGGAATGTTTTGCAATAAGTTTAATTTAAAATAATTGTGTATTCAAATTTCGATAAAGTGCGCAAAATTTCAAGTTGCAAGAAAAGGTCACAAATACTAAAAAATTTTTCTAGTTAGTTTATATTTTGTTTTTACAGAGTTACTCCATTACTAATCCCTCCCTGACTAAATGTCGAAACATTCAAGACACACCAAGTTCTTAGAAATAAATAACATAGGCGAAGAGTTTTCGGAAATTGATGAAGGTGAGCCTCCTGAAAGTGAAGATATAATATTTGAAAATGATAATGATCTACTAGACACCAAATGCGAGCCTAAGATACCGACGAAGAAGAGGAGAATATTGTGAATATAATACGTAGAAGACGAAAAAGAATGAGATTTTTCTGAAGTTCTGAAGATGAGAATGAAAAAATCTGATGTGGGCAGCACATGACTTTCCCTGCGGACTTATATCCGCATTCTCTTTATTTTAATTAAATTTAATCACTTTTAATTCAATTTTCGTTCTCATTTGATAACTAGACTTATTTTCAAAGGTGGCATGGAGAAAATACGAAAAAAACTAATCTCGAGAACGGCTAGTCCTAGTGTAATGGGGTAGATCTTATTCTTTTTTTTAGTAAAAATTACGTATTACGTCAAGCATTTAATGGATATATTTGAGCATACGTAGCTTTGTAGTTTAGATTTTGACAATTTTTGCGGGCCATTCTGCAAAAAAGGCTGGTTATTTTTCTCTGAATCGTACCAAAATCTAATCAGAACCAGGCTGATCTATACGTGACTCATCTACCTAATTTTGTGAAATTTGGTCCATTAGTTTTTCAGCCAGAGTGGATAAAAGCTTTTGCGGGCCATTTCACAAAAAAAGGCGGGTTCTTTTATCCCGAATCGTACCCAAAACTAATCAGCACCAGACTCGCCCACAAGTGACTTACCTACAAAATTTTGTGAAATTCGGTGTATTAGTTTTTTAGTTAGAGTGGATACAAAATCTGCACAGACAGACAGACACACAGACAGACACACAGACAGACACACAGACAGACAAACACACAGACACACACACAGACGTGACGCGAAAAATGGTTTTTTCGTGTTCTAGAGGTCTCGAAACGTGTAGATCCGTCGAAAACTCGAGTTGCGATTTTCGACATGATTCCAATACTTTCCCTATACATTACCATGTATTGTAGTGAAAGTAAAAGTGAGCAGCATATTTCGAATGATGGCACTGTTTGCGAAGAAATGCAAATAGGTGCAGCATATGGGAGAGCAGCACTTCATAACATTTTCAGGGAAGAATCAGGCCCAACGGGATATGCAATACGCAATATTATAAAGGGTAAAGTGTAGACTGCATTTTCGTTGATAATTGACCACCGTATTATGAAACATATAACAACATGCACAATAGAAGAAGCCAATCGCGCTTTAGGAACCGAATGGAGTCAATTACCTTAAAATTACTTTGTTTAATATTTCCTTATTGAAATCAATATTACCTGCATTCAATCACAAAAAAAATCTGATGTGGGCAGCACATGACTTTCCCTGCAGACTTATATCCACATTCTCTTTATTTTAATTAAATTTATTTCACTTTTAATTCAATTTTCTTTTTCATTCGGTAACCGGACTTATTTTCGAAGGTGGCGTAGAGAAATACGAAAGACTGAAATATCTCGGGAACGGCTAGTCCTAGTGTAATGGGATTGTTCTTATTCTTTTCTTCTTTAAAAATTACGTATTAAACAAGCATTTAATGGATATATTTGAGCATACGTAGTTCTTTAGTTTAGATTTTGACGATTTTTGAGGGTCATTTTGCAAAAAAAAGGCGGGTTATATTTTTCCGAATCGTACCAAAATTTAATCCACACCAGGGTGACCTACAAATAACTCATCTACTGAATTTTGTGAAATTCGGTCCATTAGTTTTTCAGTTAGAATGGATACAAACTTTTGCGGGCCATTTCGCAAGAAAAGGCGGGTTCTTTTATTCCGAATCATACCCAAAACTAATCAGCACCAGACTCGCCCCCAAGTGACTTACCAACCAAATTTTGTGAAATTCGGTCCATTAGGTTTTTAATTAGATTGGACACAAAATCTGCACAGACAGACAGACAGACACACAGACACACAAACATACACATAGACACACAAACATACACATAGACACACATACAGACAGACACACAGACACACACACAGACGTCACGCTAAAATTAGTTTTTTCGTATTCTAGAGGTCTCGAAACGTGTAGATCCGTCGAAAACTCGAGTTGCGATTTTCGGCATGATTCCAATACTTTCCCTATTCCCTGCAATACATTACCATGTATTGCAGGGAAAGTAATAATGTTTTAATCTAAAAACCGGTCATTTGACCGGTTACGGTACTGATAGGTATATATTGAGTGTCGGTACGTTTAGTGTTAAGTTTTACTACAGGCATCTGACTTCCAGTTCTTTGTTGTTCTTTATTAAGCAAAGAAACTCGGAAATAGATAGACATGTCAGTGCCATTTTCCAATAAATATATGATTCCATATGACTAGAGATACACTACAAAGAAAATAAAAGATAACAATTGTGCTTGTGTCCCCCTCCCACTTCGTCAGTACAAATATATATTTCCTTAAGATATGTGTAGAAGGAAATGGGATAGCTTAAGGGAAGAAAAGAACAGCGGTTTGCTAAAGCTACATTGAAACATGTCTACGCAATAGCAGAAAAGCTTTATACACAAATGGAACTATTTTTTGGAATAGGAGAATCGTGGTTAAAGTGGTCACTCAAAAATTTTTACTTTATCATACTATGTAATACTAGAATATAACCCTGACGCCAGTGGTTTTCGTTTTAATAGAAATAAGTTATTACTTTCCCTGCAATACATGGTAATGTATAGGGAAAGTATTGGAATCATGCCGAAAATCACAACTCGAGTTTTCGACGGATCTACACGTTTCAAGACCTCTAGAATACGAAAAAACCATTTTTAGCGTGACGTCTGTGTGTGTGTCTGTGTGTCTGTCTGTGTGTCTGTGTGTCTGTCTGTGCAGATATTGTATCCACTCTAACTAAAAAACTAATGGACCGAATTTCACAAAATTTTGTAGGTAAGTCACTTGTGGGCGGGGCTGGTGCTGATTAGTTTTGGGTACGATTCAGAATAAAAGAACCCGCCTTTTTTGTGAAATGGCCCGCAAAAGCTTGTATCCACTGTAGCTGAAAAACTAATGCACCGAATTTCACAAAATTCGGTAGATGAGTCACGTATAGGTCACCCTGGTGCTGATTAGATTTTGGTACGATTCAGAAAAAAATAACCTGCCTTTTTTTGCAAAATGGCCCGCAAAAATTGCCAAAATCTAAAATAAAAAACTGGGTATATTCAAATACATCCATTAAATGCTGGTTTAATACGTAATTTTTAACGATGAAAAGAATAAGACCAACCCCATTACATTAGGACTAGCCGTTCTCGAGATATTTTAGTTTTTCGTATTTTTCCTACATCATTTTTGAAAATAAGTCCGGTTTTCAAATGAGAACGAAAATTGAATTAAAAATTAATTAAATTTAATTGAAATAAATAGAACGTGAATATAAGTCTGCAGGGAAAGTCATGTGCTGCCCACATCAGATTTTTACTTTCCCTGCAATACATGGTAATGTATAGGGAAAGTATTGGAATCATGCCGAAAATCACAACTCGAGTTTTCGACGGAACTACACGTTTCGAGACCTCTAGAATACGAAAAAACCATTTTTATCGTGACGTCAGTGTGTGTGTCTGTGTGTCTGTCTGTGTGTCTGTCTGTGTGTCTGTGTGTCTGTATGTCTGTCTGTGCAGGTATTGTATCCACTCTAACTAAAACACTAATGGACCGAATTTCACAAAATTTTGTAGGTAAGTCACTTGTGGGCGGGGCTGGTGCTGATTAGTTTTGGGTACGATTCAGAATAAAAGAACCCGCCTTTTTTGTGAAATGGCCCGCAAAAGCTTTTATCCACTGTAGCTGAAAAACTAATGGACCGAATTTCACAAAATTCGGTAGATGAGTCACGTATAGGTCACCCTGGTGCTGATTAGATTTTGGTACGATTCAGAAAAAAATAACCTGCCTTTTTTTGCAAAATGGCCCGCAAAAATTGCCAAAGTCTAAAATAAAAAACTGGGTATACTCAAATATATCCATTAAATGCTGATTTAATACGTAATTTTTAACGATGAAAAGAATAAGACCAACCCCTTTACACTAGGACTAGCCGTTCTCGAGATATTTTAGTTTTTCGTACTTTCCCTACGCCACCTTTGAAAATAAGTCCCGTTACCGAATGAGAACTAAATTGAATTAAAAGTGAAATAAATTTAATTAAAATAAAGAGAACGTTAATATAAGTCTGCAGGGAAAGTCATGTGCTGCTCACATCAGATTTTTTTTACTTTCCCTGCAATACATGGTAATGTATAGGGAAAGAATTGGAATCATGCCGAAAATCGCAACTCGAGTTTTCGACGGATCTACACGCTTCGAGACCTCTAAAATACGAAAAAACCATTTTTAGCGTGACGTCTGTGTGTGTGTCTGTGTGTCTGTCTGTCTGTGTGTCTGTATGTCTGTCTGTGTGTCTGTCTGTCTGTGCAGATTTTTTATCCACTCTAACTAAAAAACTAATGGACCGAATTTCACAAAATTTTGTAGGTAAGTCACTTGTATGCGGGGCTGGTGTTGATTAGTTTTGGATACGATTCGGAATAAAAGAACCCGCTTTTTTTGTGAAATGGCCCGCAAAAGCTTGTATCCACTGTAGCTGAAAAACTAATGGACCGAATTTCACAAAATTCGGTAGATGAGTCACGTATAGGTCACCCTGGTGCTGATTAGATTTTGGTACGATTCAGAAAAAAATAACTAGCCTTTTTTTGCAAAATGGCCCGCAAAAATCGACAAAATCTATAATAAAGAACTGCGTATGCTCAAATATATCCGTTAAATGCTTGTTTTATACGTAATTTTTAACGAAGAAAAGAATAAGATCAACCCCATTACACTAGGACTAGCCGTTCTCGAGATATTTTAGTTTTTTCGTATTTTCTCTACATCACCTTAGAAAATAAGTCCACTTACCAAATGAGAACGAAAATTGAAATAAAAGTGAATTACGTTTAATAAAATAAAGAGATCGTAGATTTAAGTCTGCAGGGAAAGTCATGTGCTGCCCACATCAGATTTTTACTTTCCCTGTAATGCATGGTAATGTAAAGGGAAAGTATTGGAATCATGCCGAAAATCGCAACTCGAGTTTTCGACGGATCTGCGCGTTTCGAGACCGCTAGAATACGAAAAAACCATTTTTAGCGTGACGTCTGTGTGTGTGTGTCTGTGTGTCTGTCTGTGTGTCTGTCTGTGTGTCTGTGTGTCTGTCTGTGCAGATTTTGTATCCGCTCTAACTAAGAAACTAATCGACAGAATTTCACAAAATTTGGTAGGTAAGTCACTTGTGGGCGAGTCTGGTGCTGATTAGTTTCGGGGTACGATTTGGAATAAAAGAACCCGCCTTTTTTTGCGAAATGGCCCGCAAAAGCTTGTATCCACTCTAACTGACAAACTACTGGACCGAATTTCACAAAATTCGGTACATTAGTCACTTGTGGTTTACCCTGGTGCTAATTAGATTTTGGTACGATTCGGAAAAATATAACCTTCCTTTTTTGCAAAATGGCCCGCAAAAATCGTCAAAATCTAAACTAAAGAACTATAGGTATACTCAAATATATCCATTAAATGCTCGTTTAATACATAATTTTTAACGACGAAAATAATAAGACCAACCCCATTAGACTAGGACTAGCTGTTCTCGGGATATTTTAGTTTTCCGTATTTTCTCTACGCCACCTATGATAATAAGTCCGGTTACCGCATGAGAACGAAAATTGAATTAAAAGTGAATAAATTTAGTTAAAATAAAGAGAACGTCTATATAAGTCTGCAGGGAAAGTCATGTGCTGCCCACATCAGATTTTTACTTTCCCTGTAATACATGGCAATGTAAAGGGAAAGTATTGGAATCATGCCGAAAATCGCAACTCGAGTTTTCGACGGATCTGCGCGTTTCGAGACCGCTAGAAAACACTATTTTTAGTGTGACATCTGTGTGTGTGTGTCTGTGTGTATGTCTTGCCTGTCTGTCTGTCTGTGCAGATTTTGTGCCCGCTCTAACTGAAAAACTAATTGACCGAATTTCATAAAATTTGGTAGGTAAATCACTTGTGGGCGAATCTGGTGCTGATTAGTTTTGAGTGCGATTCGGGGTAAAAGAACCCGCCTTTTTTTTGCGAAATGGCCTGTAAAAGCCTGTATCCACTCTAGCTGAAGAACTAATGGACCGAATTTCACAAAATTCGGTAGATAAGTTTTTTGTGGCTTACCCTGGTTCTGATTAGATTTTGGTATGATTCGGTAAAATTGACCTGCCTTTTCTGCAAAATGGCCCGCAAAAATCTAAAATAAAAAACTACGTATGCTCAAATATATCAATTAAATGCTTGTTTTATACGTAATGTTTAACGATGAAAGGAATAAGACCAACCCCATTGTACTAGGGCTAGCCGTTCTCGAGATATTTTTGTTTTTTCGTATTTTCTCCACGCCACCTTTGAAAATAAGTCCAGTTACCAAATGAGAACGAAAATTGAATAAAAAGTGAATTAAATTTAATTAAAATAAAGATAACGTGGATATAAGTCTGCAGGGAAAGTCATGTGCTGCCCACATCAGATTTTTAATTTTATGTAAGCCTTTGGAAGAAAATATTTAATTTTTTATATTTTTGACCACCCGATCACTCTGATATGAAAAGATTTAAGAAAAGAAAGAAAAAAAAAACGAACCGCGTTCAAGCAAAAATTTCATTAGCTAAGAAGTACTCTCCGGTTTTTAATATAAACACTGAATTCAAACATCAGTGAACGTGAAAAGTCAATGGGTGATCGAAAAAATGTAGTGTTCCCGTAGAGGGTTATGAAAATGCTGATGGTCTGGGTTAGTATCTATATTGAAATGTTTATCGGTGATTGAAACCCCTTCTGGCAACGTTTTGTAGCAGCGTTACCCACAGATTGATAGATAAACAGACAGGTAAATCGAGGTGTTCACATTATGAATAGTATAGAGGTAGCATTGTTTTAACGAAAATTTTCAAATTCGTGACTTTGATGCCAATATATGTTTCAAGACCTCCTGAACAAGTTTTAAATATTTTTAAAATGATGTCCGTCTGTCTGCCTGTGACATACAGAGAGACATACGAAGTGGTCGATTTCTTGTGTAAACGATAGCGACTACAAATATTAATATATTTTCACGAAATTTTACATCCTGGCGGTTGAAATTTGAACCATTTCTTACTTTCAGAAATCGAAACTGTATACTTAGAAACTGCATACTAAGTATGTGTACGAAATTTGTTTGCCATTCGTCCAGTAGTTTTTTCCTACAGAGGGGTCTAAACACCTCACGTTTAATTTGAATCATCCTGTACATACTACATACATACTAACATTCTTATTAACATATGTGATACAGTTGCGCAAAACGTATTTTCACATCCAAAAATGGCTGTGCGACAAGGCGACAATTAGTTGCAAACTCGATGACGTCTAATTTTATAATGGACGGATAACTTATTTACGAGTAATAAATAAAGAATGGCAGCATGAGGAATATAACTATGGATATAAGCGAGCCCGTGGACATCAGGAAATATCCAAAGAAAATCAATATAGACCACGCCTAGATGACTGGAGTAAATTGGCACACAGATACGGTGGAGCCAATGAGAGCCAAGGGGAAAAATCATTGTATCATAATATGAAGAATGGTGTAACCTGAGGAGAAGTCAGTAGCAGGTTGCAACTGTATCATTACCGACTGAGTGAAGTTAGAGAAACTATAATTTTATATGAATTAGTAAATCGTAGAGATAACTATTGGTTTGAAGTTAAGCTATGCTAACATTTAATATGAATTACAATTAATAAAATTGTGTTTGAGCAAAATTAATGTCTGCTTATTGGATAAGTAGAATTAATTCCATGTTTTTTAATCAAATTACTTTTCAGAAACAGAAAGCAAATTGAAAAGATAACTAGGTGGGTTTCTTTTCCGCTGTGTACTATGATAAATTCACGGCCATCCCTAATGTTAAAATAACTAATTAATCTAACAAATAAAATAAACCTAACAATCAATATATTTCTATACGTCATAACATACATAGTGTGCATTGTTTAAATAGTATCGATACAAATCCATCCAGACAGCAAACAACTTGGAATAGATAACATAAATGCTTTTAATTTTATCTTCTAAGTTCTCCTCTAGTTCCGGCTTTGTTTATAAATATTTTTCTTTTCCTTTTCGCCTCCGGTAAAGATGAGTTTGATGGAAGTTGGGATTTATGATATCTCGTAAGTTAAGCCGATTCCCGAGAAAAAGTTGTTTGGTCGGAATTTCATTTAAAAGACGTACGGTCTTATTGGTTTTCAAGCACAGGATTAATAGAAAGGAGATTATTGGGGAAAGATTTATTTGATTAATAATTATTTTGTAAGAGTGAAATAGAGCTTTATTTCCTAATTCATGACAAATAATACTTTTTATTTCTTTACAAGGGGACTCTGATCACCTGCTCGCTCCCCCCCCTCCTCGCAACTCACTTCGCGAGTCGGGAGGCATCACCTTCTACTCTCTGCGCTCACGGAGCTTGCTTCACGAGTTACTTCAAGTTTAAATCGGTAAATGGTTTATTTCATCTTGTTACCCTATTATTTCTCTATAAATAAACCACATTTTACACTTTTGTATACTATAGTTTTTGCGGTACGGGATAAAGAAAATCGGTGGACGTGCCGATACGAAAGAACATTTTTCATTTCAGAAGTGCATAAAAAGTAAAATATCTCATAAATTACACCAAAAACTCAACGATGTAAGTACCTGCCTGCGAAAGATCGTGATCTTGCTATTGTTAGTCTATCCAGGACGCGAACTCGCATCTTAAATATTTTGTCTTTGAAATTAAATATATTATAAACTACAGTATACATCGAAATCTGGTTTATTTCAACACATTTCCCAAACTTTTTTCTATAAGTGTATCAAATTTTATATTTTTGTGTGTCATAGCTTTTGAGGTACGGAGTAGAGAATCTTAAGGAACTAGAAATTTGTCAAACAGGGGTGACATGGAGATTTTTCTGGTATGAATTTCTTGTATGAAGACTTGACTTGCCTTGACGGCTCCCTCTTCATTTCTTCCCATTGGGCCCATTGGATGATGCGCTAGGGTCGAAAGCCCAGGCCGACCGACTCATCCGAAGTCATAGAGCTGCGTAATGGCCGGCCGGTGGTGCGCTAGTGTGAGGAAGTTGCTATTGGCCGCAGATACGATGGGCGTAAAGGACAGGGATCCACAGAACTAAGTGATCTTATGATGTGTGTGGTTTATCTATTACTCCATAAATTTATTTACCCTTAATGTCAACCACTGGCGACCACTCGACTGCGTTTACTGTCGACGTTTACAAAGTTTATTGCCTTTATCTGGTAGTTGTTGTTTGAGGCCATAAATACTTTAAAGACTGCAATCATTCACAATGCAGAAACAAAATGCACTTTTGTCGTTACACATATATCATTTTTGACAGATCTATTACGAATTTTTATACACATTTGCACTCTTTTTTCGAATAATTATACACAGTTTTGGAATTGAAAGTAACTTCTCCAGAAGTGGGAGAATAAACTTTATTGAATCAACAGCTACGCACTCTAAAATTCATTAGTGAATCGATATCAGTCATCTTTTGAGCCCTATCTTTTGCCAATCCTGAGAAATAAATGTTTCAAGGAAATATTTTGAATCGGAAGTGAAACTATGTGGTGTACACCCTACTTCTTTCGGAATTTAATGTTGAATTCTTATCAATTATTATGCAAGCTCTCTAACTATAGCTAATCTTGAGGAATAGATGCTTCAATTCTTCAATACATTTTTTTGAACCGGAAGGGGAAAAAGAACTGGAAGTGGAAATTCTAAGTGAACCCCCGTCATCTCCTTAAAAAAAACATTCAAAACTGAATCTATATCATTTATCATTTGAGCTTTGTCTATAGTAAATACTGAGAAATAGATGATTTAATTTTTTCTTTGTGAAAACATAAATGGTAAATTTGATTGCCACCAATAACTGAATTGCAATGAAAATAAATTAATGGCACATTGCAAACTTTTTAACTGCAGTGGAACAACGTTTTTGCATTTGTCATATGTTGAGAAAGATTTCCCATTATTATTCGCGGAACAAACAAACCTACATACATAATGGTCTGACGCATATTAATAGTATAGGTAAACAATCATGGAAACGCATCCAGGCAACAAGCAACTTGGAAGCAATAACAGAAACGGGAATTTTGATCCTTCACGCTCTTCTCTGGTCCGTATTTGTTCATAAATATTTTCCATTTTATTTCCGTCTTTGGGATAGATAAGTTGGAGCGAACTGGTATTCCTGTTATTTTGGGAGTTAAGCTGATTCCCGGGAGAAAGTTATTCCGTCAGAATTTCATAAAGAGTACGTCTGGTTTTATTGGTTAACAAGCACAAGATTAATAAAAAAGCAGATCATCGATAAAGGATTTAGTTAACATTTGATAGATGGATTTTGTTCTTGCAAGTGGAAGATATAGGCTAATCTCTTAATTCATGTCAAATAATAATATTAACTCTCTCATATTATATAAAACAATATAGGGAAAATATTGTTTTCACGAAAGTTTTTGAATTGATTTTATCGATAATATATGTTTTAGGATCTCCTGAACAAGTTTTGACTATTTTTGGCGTGATGTACATCTGTCTGTCTGTAGTCGATTTTTTGATTACATGATAGCTGGCGCAGATTTTAATGGATTTTCGCGAAATTATATCCGGCTTTGTTATCGAAAAATTTAGATCTACTTTGCTCACAACTGAAATCGCAACACCAAAAGTTGTGGGTGTAGCTTTATGTAAATCGGGCAATGGAAACAGCAAGGCGAGATATGCAAATGATCACAGTTTCGTTACGCATAGTGACTTAACACCTTACCGAGCAGCATAAAAGCGTCAGGTCAAGATGGAAAGATATCACAGCTAAATTGCCGCGTCATTGGTTTCAGGTTGTAAAAATCATCACAGTATGCCAAGAGTACGTCGACGTACCGCATACATTAAGTTGTCGTTAACGATAGGGAAACAAATCATTGTTTTACTTGTGGTTGAATTGAGTCTTCGAAGGATCGCTAAACTATTGGGTCGTGATGCGAGCACAGTTCTGCGGTGTGTGTTACGGTTCGTGAGAGACAACGAAATGATATGAAAATCAGGTAGTGGAGTTTCCAGGTGTACCACACCACGTGAAGATAGTATGCTTCTGAGAAGCGTTGCGTGGGAACCGTTTACTACATGCAACCATGTTACAACGACATTTATACCACACTATAGGTAATGTGGTTTCGGCCCAAACAATTTGAAACTGTTTGCATGATGCAGAACTCCGATGTAGACGACCTTTTCGACACCTACCGTTTCAACGTCTTCAGCGGTCAACAGTTACGTCGTCTCCAATGGTGTCAAATAAGACGCAATTGGTCGACAGAATGGCGAAACATTCTGTTCACGGATAAAGCACGATTCTGTTTTTGCATTCCAGATGACCGTACACGCGCATGGCAGCGCTTTCAACAACGCCACCAGAAAGGTTTTTCTATCAGTCGCCACATAGGCCCCCTAAGTCGTTCCATGGTTTGGAGTGGTATAAACTTTGGTGGAAGAACACCTTTGGTTCACGTTTCTGGCAGTATCACGGCACAGCGATACGTCTCTGGCATTGTGAGACCTGTAGTGCAGCCATATCTATCAACCAGGCCTGGACTGCTTCTTTAGTAAGATAATGCCTGGCTACATACTGCACGAGTATCTTTGAATAGTCTACAAGGTTTTGATATCCTGTTCTCTGAATTTGTCGCCAATTGAGCATATCTGGAACATCATGAGTTCGCTGCGTAAGAGACTTCCCAATTAAACCGTGTTCAGTTACAAGCCCAAGTGCATACTGTGTGGAAAGCCATCCCTCAGCACACCATTAATCATGTCATTGACTTGATGCCTCGTCATATGCAATCCTGCATAGCCACTCGTTGTGGGCCAATTCCATATTGATCTAATGTTAATAAAGTTCCATACTTTCATTTTACACGTATGACTTTTGGATCATTTGCACATCTCCATGTTGCAATTATATTTAGTAAATTTCATAAGGATACATAAATTTATTCATGGTGTTGCGATTTTAGTAGTGAGCCGTGTAGATAGAATTTTTTTTAATTCGAGTGAAAACTTCGAAGTTTATTCGAAATTTTATATTTTTTTAACATAGCAGCATAGAACAAAATTTGACATAATCAGCCATAAAAGGGTTTATTTTTGGTTCAATGATCATGTGACTTAATAGTTTCAATCATTGTTGTAATAAATAACTGCCATACAGTTTTTATTTGTTTGTGACGTCATTATCCCCAATCGGAAGCAAGTTTACCGCCCCGGGGGTATGTTGTGAAGTATGGTATGAATCCAAAAATTTTCCCAAACCTTTTAAAGTGAAGGGTAACACGCTGTAATTGCAATCATTTGGGCACACGATGCCGATTTTTCAAAACTTTTCTTGCAAAATTTTGGGGAAGAAAAAAGTACAAAAATGGATTTAGGTACGGGACAGTTGAGTTGAGCCACTTAATATTTTCATAAATTATACATTTTATTTTTTGATATGAATAGCATCTGTGGTCGAGTATCCGGCCGAAATCGGACAGTTACGAAAAATGTAAATACTTCGGACGCTTATATCTCCGAATCTAATATATAAAATTATAAGCAAACTATACTTGCCAGAAATAGGGTACCATGTATGAATATATCAAAATAATTTCAATATTTTAGTATTTTGAACTATTTGTATAAAAAATAATATATATAAACATGTTCTGTCCGAGCGAGTTTTTGCTTCACTTTGCTTAATTTCACTTGAAATGGCTTCTAAACTGTAAAAGGTAACTATGAAGAGTAAGCGCCAAAACTGTCCAGTCGGAATTCCAGTTTCTAGACCACTAACTGTTTTCCACTGAGTTCCCAGAGTTTTCGAGCAATCGCATTGTCAAATTAAAGAGAAATAAATATTTTTCGTTTTAAAAGTTTGTAATCTTTATATCTCAAAAACTAAAAATTATGAGCATCAATTAGGCGAGTAATTCATAAAAGCCCTATAAGGGTAATTGGATTTTGGTTCAGGTCGTTAATTGATATACCTTATTTATTAAAACGGATAACCATAGTCCCATTTTATTAGCTGGAGATTTTAAGAACTACAGCGAATCCAAAAATCCCATTCTATTAGGTGGAGATATTAAGAATTTCAGGGAGCCCAATTGGACCAGTCAATTAACTGGAGATTTTAAGAACTTCAGCGAACCCAATAGGCCCGTTCTATTAGCTGGAGAATTTAAGAACTTCAGCGAGTACAAACAGTCCATTCTATTAGATGGAGATTTTAAGAAAAACTTCAGCGAGCCCAAAAGGCTCATTCTATTAGCTGGGGATTTTAAAAGCTTCAGCAAACCCCATAGGCCCATTCTATTATCTGGAGAATTTAAGAACTTCAGCGAGTACATAAAGCCCATTCTATTAAAGGGAGATTATAAGAAGAACTTCAGCGAGCCAAAAAGACTTGTTCTAATAGCTGGAGATTTTAAGAACTTCAGCGAACCCCATAGGCCCATTCTATTATCTAGAGAATTTAAGAACTTCAGCGAGTCCATAAAGCCCATTCTATTAAATGGAGATTTTAAAATGAACTTCAGCGAGCCCAAAAGGCTCGTTCTATTAGCTGGAGATTTTAAGAACGTCAGAGAGTCCAGAAAGCCCATTCTATTAGATGGAGATTTCAAGAAGAACTTCAGCGAGCCCAATTGGTCCATTGCATTAGCTGGAGATTTTAACATAAACGTCAAGAAATCAGAAACTGCAAAGTTATTTAATTTATAAATGATGCTCAATTTAAAATTTGCATAAGATCCTGTAAAATCTACTTCCAGTGGTCAAACTTGCATAGTCTTGATAGTCGCTGCTAACTTAGAACGTTGTGTTAATTATGGGTTTTACGTTAGTCGTCATAGGACCATATTATATGTTACGGAAAACTCGAGCTATGTGTGAGACCAGGATACATGTAGAGATGTTTATATGGTTATTTATGATATCTAACAGGCCAGACAAAGACCTCGCCTGGTTGACGCTAGTTATACAGCGGCCTTAACGCCAGTTATACAGCAGCCTTGAGAGGTAAGTAAGCCATAAAAAGAGGGCTAAAGATGAATCCACGAGGTTGGTTCAAAGTTCAACCAATAAGGAATATTTGTTGTCTCTTCGCCATGAGGCCAACCAATGATCGCCTAAGAGCCGTATCAGACCTCAGACAAAAAGAGGTGGCAACCCACAGAAGGTTCTACAGAGACAGATCAATACAGATGAAAATATAGTTGGAATGCAGTAGGAGTCGGGATTCAGACATGCAAAAAGTTCTACAGAGATGAACAGAATAGATGAGAATAGTAAGATGCTCGGATGAGCAGTGAGCCACAGACAAAATGCGACATATGCATTAAGTTCGGCACAGGTGTATAAACAGATGCATCAGGATTCTTATACAGTGAAGGCAGAATAGATATGCATTAAGTTCCACACAGAGGCAGAATATGCACATTAGATTCTACACAGAGGCAAATAGATGCAACAGGTGAGATGTGGATATGCATCAATAAGAGGCCGTGGTCATCTAGAGATGGTGAAACAAACAAGTTTCTTTTATCAATCCAATGCAGGTCAAACGTCTAAAGACAACAAGAAGGTATGTGCAAATCAGATTGTAAAAGCTCATAGTCAGTGTAGGAATTTTTGTATGCCTGGTTTCACATGTCCAGTCTCCTTTGTAAATATATAATTGTTGTAATCTAATTATGATTATAAGGAACTTAATAAATATGTATTTTAAAGTTAAAATGGGTGAAGTTAATTGTGTAGTATTATGTTAATATATTTTATTCCAGGAACTCGCATTAAAGATTTAATGGTGGGTTTTAAAGCGGCACAATGCAATGTTTATAACTATATGATATTACGGCCAGGTTCAAGATGTTTAATTTAAAAAGTATGCTTTGCATACTGTTTCTTTTCTTCACCATACTACGTATATAAGCACATACAACACAATAGTGCAGCATACAACTGTTTCGAGGATAAGCTGTGTGCTGCCCTTTGTCTGTGCAAAGAGAGCCAAAAAATCCGAAGTCCAAAAGTGGAAAGTAAAGAGGGATCCCGGAGTCCAAATGAGAACTCCCTCCTCTTTTGAATTTCGGGTTTGTTCGTTCTCTTACGCTGACGAAAGAGATCCCGCATATTCATGGAACAGCTGTATGTTGCATTATTGTGTTATTTGTGCTTATATACGCTGCTCAAGTTTTCTGTTTTTGCTTGTAATATTTCAACAAATACGACAAGAACACTGCATAGAAAGTAAGTATCAAGTGTCAACAAACTCTTGTGATTATCGGTAACTCCGGCAGTTATGTAGAGTCGTAACTACTGAAAAATAACTTGCAGAAATAACGTCAACCATCGGAAATTATTTTATTGCACTTGTCTTTTACATAGGTTCGAAAACATCAACTACTGTTATAAACACAATTGCCACACGACTTGTTGAAGACCCAGACAGTCTGACTCATCCGAAGACATAGAGCATCCATTTGGACGGCCGCGTCACACGACTTGTGTAATTCAGATTAGCAATTTTTTTTACAAACTTATAATATAAATATGTTGACTTGACCATTGAGTTTAATGTATAATGTTACAGTTAAGATGAGAAAAGATTTACAGATAGCGATATTTCTTTGTTTCCATGGTAATAACAATGGTAATTATTACTGCCGTCAGGCAGATATACGGAGAGACGAACGGACAGACCAATAAACATATACACTGACGGACAGACGCTAAAATTCAGATTGGCAATTTTTTGTACAAACTTATAATATAAATATGTTGACTTGACCATTGAGTTTAATGTATAATGTTACAGTTAAGATGAGAAAAGATTTACAGATAGCGATATTTCTTTGTTTCCATGGCAATAACAATGGTAATTATTACTGCCGTCAGGCAGATATACGGAGAGACGAACGGACAGACCAATAAACATATTCACTGACGGACAGACGCTAAAATTCAGATTGGCAATTATTTTTACAAACTTATAATATAAATATGTTGACTTGACCATTGAGTTTAATGTATAATGTTACAGTTAAGATGAGAAAAGATTTACAGATAGCGATATTTCTTTGTTTCCATGGCAATAACAATGGTTATTATTACTGCCGTCAGGCAGATATACGGAGAGACGAACGGACAGACCAATAAACATATTCACTGACGGACAGACGCTAAAATTTAGATTGGCAATTTTTTTTACAAACTTATAATATAAATATGTTGACTTGACCATTGAGTTTAATGTATAATGTTACAGTTAAGATGAGAAAAGATTTACAGATAGCGATATTTCTTTGTTTCCATGGCAATAACAATGGTAATTATTACTGCCGTCAGGCAGATATACGGAGAGACGAACGGACAGACCAATAAACATATTCACTGACGGACAGACGCTAAAATTCAGATTGGCAATTTTTTTTACAAACTTATAATATAAATATGTTGACTTGACCATTGAGTTTAATGTATAATGTTACAGTTAAGATGAGAAAAAATTTACAGATAGCGATATTTCTTTGTTTCCATGGCAATAACAATGGTAATTATTACTGCCGTCAGGCAGATAAACGGAGAGACGAACGGACAGACCAATAAACATATTCACTGACGGACAGACACTAAAACAGTTTATTGATATACTAGAATGCCCAAAATATGTAAATCCATCTGAAACTAAATTCAAAAATCTCCCTCATTTTAATACTTTCCCTGTACATTATTGGAAAACAATACATTGTTTCATGCATTGTTTGGAAAACAAAAGCAACATTTAAAAAATAATAGCTTGAATAAAAGAGTAAGAAAACAACAAAATATCATTAAAAAGAAATTTCTTTCACTCATACTGATTGAGATTCACATGGGCGTATAAAATATAGAATGCATGTGCATGAGAAAGTTATGTGAAGGCTTACATTCCAGATGTTTCATAAGTGTTATAAGCTTTAAGACACCGTGCACAAAGTTGCAAAGATATTCCATTTTGAACACTTCTTAATGGGCTACTGAGTAATGGATGAACTGGTTATTAAGTTCCCAGAGTTTTCGAGCAATCTCATTGTCAAATTAAAGAGAAATAAAAAAAATTCGTTTTAAAAGTTTGTAATCTTTATATCTCAAAACCTAAAAATTATGAGCAGTAATTAGGCGAGTAATTCGTAAAAGCCCTATAAGGGTAATTGGATTTTGGTTCAGGTCGTTAATTGATATACATTGTTTATTAAAATGGAGAACCATAGTCTCTATTAGCTGGAGATTTTAAGAAGTACAGCGAATCCAAAAAGTCCATTCTATTACATGGAGATATTAAGAACTTCAGAGAGCCCAAAAGGCTCGTTCTATTAGCTGGAGAATATAAAATATATAGAGAATATTTCCTAAAACGTTCGTAGTAATTTGTGAATTTTCAATTCGCTTAAAACATGTTTGAAAAATTAAGACATATAGGATTCAATGTATTTCATTTTTTCAACTCGGGTTCAATCCAAAACTATTTATTATTTTCCCATATTTATTTTCCCATATGTCCCACAGACCGTCTGAACAACATACTAAAATTTCATTTTGATAAAGTCATTTTTACGGCAGTTTTCGTGCTAACGGACAGAGAGACAGACAGACAAACAGAATGAACAAAGTCATAAACACTTTTCAACTTTGTTGAAAAGTGTTAAAAAAGAAATTAATTTCTCTCATACCGATTCAGATTCACATTGTCGTATAAAATATAGAATGCATGTGCATGAGAAAGTTATGTGAAGACTTACTTCCAGATGTTTCAGAAGTGTTATAAACTTTAAGGCACAGAGCTGTAAAGATATTCCATCTTGAAAACTCTTAATGAGCTACTGAGTAATGGATGCACTGGTCATTAAGTGGTCTTATTGGACTTCAAATGAGCCTCGTATGTTGATTTGTGAATGTTTCAACCGTGAAAAGTTAGGGAATGATGATATTTCAAGACGATGAACATTAGCTGAAGGCCATCACGGAGAGTATTTATTTGGTGCGAATACTTTTATTTCTATAACCTACACTGTAAAAAGTATGCAACTTTTGTTCTTTTTTAAAGCTACTTTGTTGATATTTTCCGCAAATTACTAAGAAAAGCCACAATTACAGACTTTCATGAAAATTCCAGCTTCATTTTTGAAATGTTTAGCTAATTATCGTGTACCAAAGCGCTATTTATCTATCTATCTATCTATCTATCTATATATATATGTAAATATAAAATATAGATTTCTAAAGAAAAATATTGAAATGAATTTTAGTGTACTCGCGCACAGCAGCATAAAACACTAAAAATATATAAAGGGTTAATATATAAAAATATAAATGGAAATAAAAATGAAGAAGGAAGGCAACGTAAAGTGTTTACACAATGGCGGTAAGGGGTAGTGACCTTACTCACCAGTTATCAACATGCATGTCTTTAATGCCGCGGCAATGCAAACTCCTGGACGCCAGCACTGACTGTAGCCAACCTCCGGAGTGATAATCAAAATTATCACAAGACCTTTTATAAAGGAAAGTGATACCTTTATATATTTTTTTGCAGTCTCCAAAGTACTTGAAGTGCATTCATTCACTTTATTATATTTTCATTAATAGGTGATAATTATTATGCAATACCTTCATTATTTTCAGAATAAAATACATGTCGAGGTAAGCCCAGAAACTCAAAATAAAGTAATTTTTAGAATACTTTAGAACAATCCATTGATTTTAAAATATGACTATATTTAAAACGTTTATTCAAGATGTTCTGCTTGAAATTAAGGTCTATTTTTATTACCGAGTGCCACTTTGTAAATTATATAAATTTCTAAAAATGATAACTATTTTAAATAAACTTTCAAGTGTTAATTATGAAACAGACAAGCCAAACCCCTTTAAGTAAACAGAACTCAGAATTGGTACATTCTACTAGATCAAGACAGTTTTATCCTGCAGAAACATTTAAGCTTTAAGAATCAAAAAAGTAAATATTTATAAATTTTAATGCTCTTATGACATCTTCTAAATTTAAATAATTTAAATTCTTGAATGCTATTTTCAGAAATTTTAATAATGTGTTAATAATCTAATTAATATTTTAGTTTATTTTATAATGTTGAAAATTCTGTAATAATGTTTAATGATTTTAGTACAACTTTAATGCCTTTAATAATTTAACTAAATTAAGAATATTTTGAAATTTATCTTTCTTTTATATTACAATATCTATTATAAAAATAAGAACTGTAGTCTAACCAAGTCACCTCCACCACATTTTTTATGCTGGATCTAAGGAAACGCAAACTCCTTGGTTCTCAGCATGATTTATTACTTTCCTTATATACATAATGTATAAGGAAAGTATTGTGACGGGGTCTAAAATTCGAATTCGAGTTTTCGACGGGAGAGCCCGTTTCAAGCATCCCTGATCGATCACGAATAAAAGATTTTTGAGGTGATGTCTGTGTCTGTGTGTGTGTGTGTGTGAAAGTATGGGTGTGGGTGTGTTTGTGTGTGTCAGTGAGCCTGTAGAGAAGATATCTCACGAACGAATGGAAAGATTCGAATGAAATTTGGTACAAAAATCACAATCCGTGAATACTGGAAGCATATTGTTTTTAAACGCAATCGAATGTTCAGAACCGCCCTAAATTTTCGAGTGAAATTTTGAAAAAATCATCAAAAAATCAAAATCTTTAATAAAGTTACGCAAATAGATATTTCTTATGAAATTTCTCCTTAGAAAACGATTGACATAAACTTTAGAATGTTAGCATGATCCATTCTCGAGATATTGTAAATTTTTCAAATAAATTTATCAAAAAATCACATAAATTAAAAAAATATATTTACGCTTGAGAAACATGTTCACTTTTCATATGTGATATCCTGCGATAAATTTGGTGACATCATTCTCGTGGATCTAGCTCGTTCTATTCATGAGAAAAGGTACTTTGAGTAATACTTTTGTATTTGAACGTCAATAGTCATATATCTGGTATAAGAATATCTGATTTTTCCGTCCATAACGCTTGGCGAGATTTTAACGACAAATTTGACGGAATGTCGCCAACTGGGCGACTTTTTAAATGTTGCAAAATTAACGGAAATATCGCCAAATATACGAAAATCTCGCGAACGAAACGAACGAAATAACGAAAATCTCGCCAAATAAATCAATGGAAATGACGACTAATTGAAGAAATTCAATATCTTGGAAAGAATATAAGTACCTACTATAAGAATTACATTTTTTTAACTGTAAAAGTAGTAAATTCATTGCATTATATAAGGAAAGTCATGTGTTGCCTACATCAGATTTTTTTAGTTTTTAATTTTGCCTCTTCCACTTTATACAATATAAATAAAGTTTGAAAATAACGAATGAGAGTCACATGAAGTTGACTATTGTAATTAAATAAGAAATATAGTATGATAATGCTTTTGAGTTTATAAATTTTTAAGAAGGATATTGTGTAACATGAAACAAATATTATAGTCTGTAAATTAAGATATATGAGAAATGATGAATAAGAGGATATAAGAGGATCATTGACCTTGGCAGAGATCTATTAACGTAAACAAAAAGTAACTGATTCTGTGTTGAAAGTGAACTTTTTCCTTTGTAAATACTTTTACTTACTCCTTGTCATTGATACTGGGATAAGGATATACCAATCACAAGAGGGGATAAGCCCTTTTTAACTGCAGTGTTATTGGATCAATGTAGGAATATAAACTTGAATAGGAAGTAATTAAAAAAATAAATAAATATGAGCTTTGAAAGAATAAATGAAGAATAAGTAAGTAAATAAGGCAGTCGAGAATATAGAGATATTGAGAAATAAACATATGAAAATAAAGACTTTTTTTTTTTTTAAATGTGTTGAATATTTAAGAAAGATTTAAAATGTAAATAATGAGAGTGGATATAAATAAATATTACAGTATATATACTTTATAAAGTATAGAATTGAAAGGACAGTTATGTAAGTAAAGAGTTAGATTGTTAACAAATACATATTTTATATGAGTTCAATGAAAAGTTTTCTTTTAATTTAATGGCCAGGAACTTGACTTTCGCCATTCGCCAGTTCAGTGAAAAGTTTAAAAAATGTTTTATTTTAAATCGTTATATTTGAAGTCTAATTTTTTCTTTCTCGACAATATATGGTAATGTATAGGGAAAGAATTGGAATCATGCCGAAAATCGCAACTCGAGTTTTTGACGGATCTACACGTTTCAAGAACTCTAGAATACGAAAACACTATTTTCAACGTGACGTCTGTGTGTGTGTCTGTGCAATGTATGTATCCACTCTAACTAAAAAACTAACGGACCGAATTTCATAAAATTTGGTAGGTAAGTCACTTGGGTGAGACCCTGGTGTTGATTAGTTTTTGGTAGGATTCGTAAAAACAGAACCCGCCATTTGTTGCGGAATGGTTTGTAAAATTTCATGTATCCACTCTAGCTAAAATAGTAATTGACCAAATTTCACAAAATTTGATAGATAAGGTACTTGTAGGGCACTCTGGTGCTGATTAGATTTTGGTACGATTCGAAAAAGAACAACCAGCCTTTTTTTGCCAAATACCTCTCAAAAATCGTCAGAATCTAAATTAAAAAACTACGTATTCTCAAATATATCCATTAAATGCTTGTTTTAAACTTAATTTTTAACGAAGAAAATAATAAGACCAACCCCATTACACTAGGACCAGCTGTTCTCGAGATATTTTCGTTTTTTCGTTTTTTCTCTACGCCGCCTTTGAAAATGAGTCCAGTTACCAAATGAGAACGAAAATTGGATTAAAAGTGAATTAAATTTAATTAAAATAAAGAGAACATGTCTATAAGTTTGCAGAGAAAGTCATGTGCTGCTCATATCAGATTTTTATAATTGGAGCAAAAAGTCTATTGGTCTTGTGGGTTTATAAAATGAATGACAATAACAAAACCATTTGGAGTTATTGTACAGGATGCACAAAACTTTTGATCAGTACACGCAACATTGTATAAATGTATTATAATCAGTTCAACAAATGAAATTTTTTAGTAACTACGTATTTTAATGAGATTTTGAAATTATTTCCAAACAGATAGGTGGATATTGTATGAAGAATATATAATTTCATTTAAGTATTTAAAATTCATTTTAAAATCATCACTTTAAACTTGGAATTAAAATTTAAATTGTTGAATTTGTTGAAAATTGTTTTATTATCGGGTATTTTATAAACTTATGGAACCCATCAAGTACATGAACATAAGCATAAACACAAACATAAACACAAACTTCATAACACTGTTTGAAGAATGAATTGTGTGTGTGAGTTGAAACTGATCAAAGAACTCTACATTTTTTAAAACATAAACTAATTCATTAAACTAATTCATTACACAACATAGAATAAAAAATAATTTATTGAATTTCTATCATAATGTATCGTTTGTCAATTAAAGTCATTTATGCTTATGGAAAATCTTCATAATATTGTTGTAATATATGAGACATCTACAGTTCTGAGGTTTGTAAATAATAATATTACTGCTTTTTATGGTATAATTTTATTGCATTTTTTGCTTTTGATTTTATATTGAAATGCTATACTTTTAAAAGCCTTGGGCATGAAGTGTGTCTGGGGGATATGATACAGAAATTTTAAGCTTTCCCCAATAACACTCCCTTTTCTTTCATAACTCTTATTCCAAATTCCTATCGTATGTCACTCTCTTATTCCAACTATGTTAAACTCTATCTCACGCTACTAATATTATCAAAGTCTGCCAGTATTTCACCTTTCCCTCTAGCATACCATATATGATCACTGATATTAACCTCAGCGCAAATTTTCTCATAAGAAACTGCTTTTCCATCACATTTTTAAAGCATAAGGAACGCGAAGACATCATGTTTCCCATGCCGTCATCCCCTCCTCCATAAATGTAACTTATGTGAACCAACGCAGATTTCTTTGCGATTTCTTGCGAACTGGTCGCCGACGAGGAGCTCAGCCCTATCTAATAAATCACGTTATACGAGTGTCATCTAATAAAGTAGATTGTTGTAACCTGAAAATTCTTTTCTCTGGACTATTGCAACTATCATTATATATATATATATATATATATATATATATATATATATATATATATATATATATATATATATATATATATATATATATATACATATATATATATACATATATATATATACATATATATATATATATATATATACATATATATATATATATATATATATATATATATATATATATATATATATACTCTCTAACAGAAAAATCGACCTACTAAGAAGGAGTTGTCCGCTTGTGATAAAAATTGGTGGATGTGAAGAACATACATAGAAAAAGAAACGATTAAAATTTCAGAACAATTTAATGATTTAGAGTTTGACGGTATACAAAGGGAGGAAGTCAATAAGGCATTGGTCCACCTCTGGCCTGGTTTCAAGATGTCACCCGGCGTAGCACAGACTGATAAAGTTCACGGATGGTGTCCTGCAGAATATCATGCCAAATTGTCTCCAACTGTCGGGCTAAATCGTCAACATTCCGGGATGGTTGCAATCGCCTTCCCATAATGTTCCAAATGGGCTCTATGGGAGAGAGATCAGGAGACCTAAGTGGCCAAGGAAGTTTCGGGCAAGCTTGAAGACAATTCATAGTAACACGTGCCGTGTGCGGCCGGATATTATCTTGTTGAAAAGTAAGTTACCACAACCTATTCAAGCCAATTTCGAATGAGGAGACTATTTTCGTCGCTAAGCGCCATAAATTATTAAATTAAATAACTATATCGAATATTTTTCTTGCATATCACCGTGCATTACTTGGAAAGCAAAAGTATTTAAAAAAATTGAACCAAAACCAACGAAACATCATAAAAATATAAATTATTTTCCTTTTGACACTGATTGTGATTCACACGGGCGTATAAAATATGGAAATCCGATGAACGAGAAAGTTAAGCAGATATTTACATTCCAGATGTTTTAAGAGTGTCATAAGATTTAAAACACAGTGCAGGAAATGGTAATGACATACTATTCTGAATAACTCTAAATGAGCCATCACATTATGTAATGCAGTTGTCACTGAGTAGCCCATTGAATTTCAAATGAGCACAGTTTGTTGCTTTAACAATGCTTCCAGTGTGAAAAGTTAGCTGGTGGGAATGATACTTTCAAGACGATGGACATTAACTGAAGAATATTCTATAAAGCATATATTTTGCGAACGCTCTCAATGTTGTAAGGGACATTTTACTTTCTTTGGTAAAGTAGGGGGTGTCAAATTTTTATCTGAGTCATAATGCAGCTCCTTGGCATTTCAAAAATGCAATTTTTACCTCAAAAATTTTAATATATATTCATAAGAAATAATATCAGTCGAAAGTACATTAAAAAAACATTAATGCATGACATTAACACATCATTTCATTAAACCAGAATCCTCATAGCAAAGATCGTCACATGTGTGACATTGACGTTGCAGTCACGTGACACCTGGGTTAAAATGTGACATCATATTTGTGACTTCTATACGACGTTACGTATTAGTAACTTTGCAAATTCATTGTGACTATATTCTGTGACGTTTCCACAATTTAATTAACCCGTAACAATGTGACGACATTACAATGGCAATTACAATGCGACATCACAAACAAGCTAATATGCTATGTCACAAACGATCATGAAAATGACTAAAATGACTTCGCTGAGACCTCAATATGACATTGCCGAGATTTACGGCGACGTCCTGTGACGTCCCAAAGCCACAGTGAGACGTAAATTTTACGTCACTGTGAAAAAAAATGCTGTTAGGGAAATAATTGAAGGAAAAAACATATTTCTAAATTCGCGTTCGTTGTAATTTTGATTAGAAAGGTAGGTTCAAAATGGATGTTATTTTGCATGGATTTTATTGATTTCACAAATGGCAAGCAATAACAAAATTTTGTATGCATTGTAGGAATGTAAAATGCTTGAATACTATATAAGAGATTCTTCTTTTGAAGAAAGCCTTGTAAGTGTTCTTTTCATCTCTCTCTCTCTCTGTCTATATATATATATATTTATATATGTATATATATATATATATGTATATATATATGAATATATATATATATATATATATATTAATATATGTATATATATGTATACACTCTTTTACAGAAAAATAAAATAAAAAAAACTAAGTACCATGAAGAAAAAGGCTGTTTTTATTGAAATTAAATATGCGTACAGTTCATACACACGTAATGAAATGATTACAAAATCAAGGCCGCAGGACCCATCGATGGTTAGCAATTGCACATTGAATTTTCAAATCAATAATTGATGAAACATCCTTGGCTGCAATGCAATTATTTCTAATTTACTAATTAAATTGCTAATTTACAAATTAAATTACTAATTAACTAATTAAATTACTAAAATGATAATTTAAAGTATCATCTCTGTTATTTTCTTTTAGATTTTTTTAAATTTGTTTCATGAGCAATTTGTTAATATTTGAAAATGCAGCAATATAGGTAATCGATATAGGTGTCCTGAATTTGAAAACTAAAGATTTCAAAATACTGGTTTTTAACACTTTACAACAAAGTTGAAAAGTGTTTATGACTTTGTTCATTCTGTCTGTCTGTCTGTCTGTCCGTTAGCACGATAACTGCCGTAAAAATGACTTAATCAAAATGAAATTTTAGTATGTTGTTCAGACGGTCTGTAGGACCTATGGGAATATAAATAAATAATATCACCCAATTAGTTTTGGATTGAACCCGGGTTGAAAAAATGAAATACATTGAACCCAAAGGGATCAAATTTTTCAAACATTTTTTAAGCGGATTTAAAATTCACAAATTGCTTCGAAAATTTTAGGTAATATTCAAATTGTTCCATAAAATATATAAAAAAACATTCAGCGAAATATATTCGGTAGTTTTTTAAATAAAAATTAAAGTAATAATTACACCTCTTACATGAAGCGATCACGTGACCATGATATGAAACGATCACGTGACCAACTTCAAAATATAATACGGCATCCATCTTGTCTCAAAATCGTCATTTTTAACACTTTACAACAAAGTTGAAAAGTGTTTATGACTTTGTTCATTCTGTCTGTCTGTCTGTCTGTCTGTCTGTCTGTCCGTTAGCACGATAACTGCCGTAAAAATGACTTAATCAAAATGAAATTGTAGTATGTTGTTCAGACGGTCTATAGGACCTATGGGAATATAAATGAATAATATCACCCAATTAGTTTTGGATTGAACCCGGGTTGAAAAAATGGAATACATTGAGCCCTATGGGACCTAATTTTTCAAGCATTTTTTAAGCGGATTTAAAATTCACAAATTGCTTCGAAAATTTTAGGCAATATTCAAATTGTTCCATAAAATATATAAAAAAAAATTCAGCGAAATATATTCAGTAGTTTTTTAAATAAAAATTAAAATAATAATAACACCTCTTATATGAAGCGATCACGTGTCCATGATATGAAACGATCACATGACCCATTTCAAAATGATATATGGCATCCATCTTGTCTCAAAATCGTGATTTTTAAAGTTCTTTCTAATTCATATTGAGTGTTGTATCCATCCTAAAACTACTTTATTTTGGCCTAAATTCTGTGCATCTACATACTTTAACAACGCAATGACAATATATTTCAGTTTAAATGCTCATACAAATTTGATTATTTCTACTATTAAGCCTATTTTTCACCTATGTAAAATGTAAACAGCAAAATATGTAGAATGAGTTGTATTAGAATCGCTGTAATTCTTTAACACAAAATCATTTAGTCCATGGAGTCTGCATGGCTGATATGAATGAAATATTCATTGATTTTAGAAAGAGAAGGACGATAATTTTCGATGAAGTTTTACGCATAGAGTTTTACTTACTTGTAGCTCCATGGTCTTAATTTTTAAATAATATAAATTATTATAGTATTGTGATGAATGACATGAATGGGGGAATTATTTATGAATGAAATGCTGCTTTTATAGAGAGAGCCAGGCGTGTTATTTTTTCTATGACATCATTTGAATGGATTTCAGTTGTTTTCGATGAAGTTTTCAAATATAATAAATTATCGTAGTATTATGATAATTCTAAAATTATTACCGAGGAATGTATCACATTTTAGAGATGTTTAAACCAGGCAATTTATACTTTAATGCCGTCATTTGAATGAAGTTAATTTTTTTCGATGAAGGTTTAAGGTTTCAAATATAATAAATTAATGTAGTATTGTGATAAGTTTTAAAATATTACCGAGGAATGTATTGCATTTTAGACATGTTTAAATAAAATTGCATTGAAGTTGGAAAGTGTTTCATAATCAATGCTTTAAGCATGATTGATCTTTCTTGTTAAAGTTCTTTTTAATTCATATTGAGTGTTGTATTCGTCGTAAAACCTCTTTATTTTCGCTTGAATTCTGTGCATCTACATACTGAAACAACGCAATGACAATATATTTGAGTTTAAATGAGCATCCAACTTTGAATATTTCTCTAACGAAGCCTTTTTTTTCACTTATGTGAAATGTAAACAGCAAAATATGTAGGATCAGTTGTATAGGAATTGCTGTATTTTTTTAATGCAAAAGAATTTAGCTCATGGAGTCTGCATAGCTGATATGAAAGAAATATTCATTGACTTTACCGAGAGAAGGACGATTTTTTTGCGATGAAGTTTTAAGCATAGAGTTAAATTACTTATAGCTCCATGGTCTTAATTTTTAAATAAAATAAATTATTATAGTATTGTGATGAATGACATGAATGGGAAATTATTTATGAATGAAATGCTGCTTTTTTAGAGAGAGCCAGGCGTGTTATTTTTTCTATGACGTCATTTGAATGAATTTCAGTTGTTTTCGATGAAGTTTTTAAATATAATAAATTATCGTGGTATTATGATAATTCTAAAATTGTTACCGAGTAATATATCACATTTTAGAGATGTTTAAACCTGGCAATTTATATTTCATTGCCGTCATTTGAATGAAGTTCATTTTTTTGGATGAATGTTTAATCACTGTTAATGTTAACTATAATAAATCAATGTAGTATTGTGAGAAGTTTTAAAATATTACCGAGGAATGTATTGCATTTTAGTCATGTTTATATAAAATTGCATTGAAGTTGGAAAGTGTTTCTTAATCAATGCTTTAAGCATGATTGATCTTTCTTGTTCATTTCTTTCTGATATTCAAAGCCATAAATTGTAAATTATGTTTTCTCGTTTTGGTTTCAAATACGAGAATTACTCCAAGATTGTCGATTTGGAGTTGAAATATCATTTATCTTAATTTGTTTCTTTATCTTCAGCAATAGTTTTGAAGAAATTCCCAAATTTAAATTATTGACGGCCATGTATACTTCAAAGCAATAACAGGTTATTTATTCACAAATATAATAAATATAATCCAAAATTCTTTAAGACGAAGAAAGGGTCATTAAATTGGAGTGTTTAGAAAATGCTGAAGACGATGGTCATGACATGACAAGAGTAATCGAGTTTAAAGACAATCGTTTTTCCGATGTTTGACAACCGTGAAAAGTCATTGACTTACAAATGAACTGCTTTAATGAAAGAGTGGGATTTGTTCAAAGATATGTAAATTCAGATTATTTACCAGGAGTCTAAAAATAAGAAGGTAACGAGAGTTGCGTCAACCACATTTTACTTTCCCAACAATACATTTTCCCCTAGAGTGAAGGGGCCTCGTGTGTGGGCAAGGTATTTAGAAATAAGATAGGTCAGACATCGAAGGAGAAAGCAATTGGTTCCTGCTCCGTGACGTCATATCGGGAGTGAAGCGAATTCCTTCAGCAGTTTCTATGTGTTTTTGAGTTCTGGTGCGCTTTTCAAATGATTGTAAATTTCAATTATTGTTGAACTTTCAGAAAATTAAGTCATATTAAAAATAACTTATGAATAATTTCAGTCTATATTTTAGGAGGGCGCGGTAGCCCTGTGGTTAGCGCGCGGAGGTTGCACTCGGTAGTCCCGGGTTCGATTCCCGCCGCTGCCCAAACTGTCGCCGTGTTCAAGCGGAGTACGATCACGTTAATCATGTGGGTCCGTAAGTCCTTCCGAGAGGTTGGTGGTAGTGGAAGGAGGGTACGGTTCCTGTGGATGCCTCTCCCACTGGGTTCCGGTCTGAATTGGGTGGCACTTCCCGGCCGTCCAAGCAGATACCTTACACCTTTCTGGTAGGTCGGACGGTCTGGGTCGAAGAAGAAGAAGTCTATATTTTAATGTCAGGAAAATATTTATATCGTAAACTTGCATGTTTAAGATACAATGAACGCTGTTTTTCTATTTGAAAATGATAGAAGAAGAAGAATTAATTCAAAAGAATACATCAGTAGAAATCCCTTCTATGCAATTGGAACTGACTGGGACAATAATTATATGTTTTAACAAAGGAAAACTGTGAAATTTTCAACGAAGTACGTGGTTTAATACTAAAATAATGTAATGATTATTTTTATTTTTGTTGCTGCTTTCCGAATTTATATGGTTTAAATCCAATTACAACATGACAATGTGGTTATCCCTTGACCCCTCTCCTCTAAGGGAATATATATCATATCTTGGGATTGCACCTTGGATGTAATATTTGTGGGCTCATGAATCAACTCTTTCAAGTGGTGAAGTCTTTGTAGCCAGTTTACAGACCCGTGGACAACTGGGATCAAGATTCGGCGGATTGCCTTTTCGGACTCTTGCTGTGGGTGATTCGGTTGTCTTTGTTTCCCTGTTTGTTGTTTATCTGGTCGCAATAAAACATTTTCTGCTTCCTTTTCCCATCAGCATAATCCAATAGGTTGCCGTGAGGGGAAAATACCTCTCAAAACCCGTCAAAATCTGAAATAAAAGACTACATAGGCTCAAATGTGTCAAATAAATACTAGCTTCATGAGCGATTTTTGACGACTTAAAGGATAAGACCAACCCCCAATTACTCTAGGACTTACTATTTGTAAGATATTTCAGTATTTTTGCAACGTATAAAAAGCAACTGGAAATTAAGCGTCATTTCAAATAGTCATCCGTGTTATTTTGTGCGATTTAACTGAATTTAATGATTTATAGAAGGAATAAAGAGAAAAAACAGATTTTGAGTCTGTAGGGAAAATCATGTGCTGTCTATAATTAAACTTGTATATAAACCTATCATAGACAGGGAAACTAACACTTTTAAAAATTAAGTTGTATTTAAAAAATATGTTTAACAATTCTTTTTGCTTAATGTCGGAAACAATCCTCTTGGTTCCGTTAGGATCTGTCCCATGGGCGATATTAAAAATATTAATCGATTCAGCTTTCTAAGTCTCCAAGAGGTGGTTTCTGGAGAGTCAGCAAATAAAAATACAAGTTAGATAATTATTGTGTAGATGTTTGAAATTTTGCTAAATGTCAAAAAAGTTTGTTGTCAGCATAATGACTTCATACAGAGCAATAAATTTTCTTCTTTAATATGGTAGACGTGCTTATTCCATCGATGCTAAAATTTATCTTTTTACGAACTTTCTCCTTAGAATTTATTCAAAAAGGATTTGGCACGATTGTAGAATAACAATTCTATAAATTGCCATTCTTCTTTATAAAAACGTTTACGGAAAAGATAACTGTTGAAAGGCTTCAAATCATTATCATAATTCTTTGTCATTTTTAAAAACTTGGAAATCTGTGCTTCAACAGATGAAGCAAATTGCCCAAAAGATGTCATTTTAGGCATTATTAGAATGAAAAATAACCGAGAATCTTCAAAATGCGTAAGATATGACGTCAATATAAAAATAAAAATTTACACAACAATTAAATTCTGAAAAATTCTGCCATATAAACACTAGACATATTGAGGATTAATAATTTTTTACATATTAATAATTTTTTTTGTCAAAAGCAATGGAAATTAGAAATTATTCAGAAAACTTTTAAAAATGCATTCTTTTAAATTTTCTTCCAGATGTTTTTCTGATTTATTAGATCAGCTTTACGAAGTTCAACTTTAAGGCTATCTTGCTATGTTGACACCAGGTTTGACACTAGGGATATTGACGGGGGGGGGGGAGGACAAAGGGAGGGATATATTGCATACTGTCTCTAGAGGCTTGAAGGCCAGGCTGTATATACAATTTATGAAAAGTAGTCAATAATTTGTAAAAATCTAATGTGAGCAGCATATGACTTTCCCTGGAGACTCATATTCATGTTCTCTTTATTTCTTCAATAATTCATTAAATTGAATTTAATTGCACAAAATAAGAGTCATTATTACTTTAACTTACACTGAATTTGCACTTTTAATTCGATTTTCGTTTTCATTTGGTAACTGCACTTATTTTCAAAGGTGGCGTAGAGAAAATGCGAAAAAACTAAAATATCTCGAGAACGGCTACATGTAGAGTAATGGATTTAGTCTTATTCTTTTATGTCGTCAAAAATTACGTAAAAAAATAAGCATTTAATTGATATATTTGAGCATACGTAGTCCTTTACTTTAGATTAAACGATTTTTGCGGTCTATTTCGAAACAACCGACAGGTTCTGTTTTACGAATTGTACCAAAATCTAATCAGCACCAGGTTAACCTCCAAGTGATTTATCTACCAAATTTTAAGAAATTTGGTTCATTAGTTTTTGAGTTACAGAGGATGCATACATTGCACAGACAGACACACACACACAAATATCATATGAATAATAGTTTTTTCGCATTCTAGATATCCCAAAACGTGTCGATCCGTCAAAAATTCGAGTTGCGATTTTCGTCATGATTCCAATACTTATCATGTATTGCAGGGAAATTATAAAAAGAGGGTAGTGGGAGGGACTCGCGTATTACTTTCTTTTATATACATAATATAATGTATAAGGGAAGTATTGTAACGGGGTTAAATATTCGATTTCGAGTTTTTGACGGGAGAGCACGTTTCAAGCATGCCTGAACACGAATTAAACGTTTTGAGGTGATATCTGTGTGTGTAGGGGGGGGATGGGAAGACGATATCTCACGAACGAATCGAGCGATTCGAACGAAATTTGGTACAAAAATTACAATCCGTGAATACTGTAAGTCTATAGTTTTTATAAATACAGTCGAATGTTCAGAACTGATTAAATTGTCGAGTGAAATTTTGAAAAAATCATCAAAACCTCAAAACCTTTAATGAATTTATGTAAATAATCATTTCTTATGTAATTTTTCATCAGAAAACGATTGCCATAAAATTTAAAACGCTAGCAGGAACCATCCTTAAAATGTTGCACATTTTTAAAATAAATTTATCAAAATATTGCGTAAAACAAAATAAAAATATTATTGTGAAATATTTTCACTTTTCATAGGTATACGGAGATCACACTCAAATTTTTGAGGCAGGGGCAGACGATATGCGCTAGATAGAAATTATTGGTCGAATACTTAGATTTGAACCCTTTTATGTCCGCAGACGATAATTTGTGGCAACAACTACAATTTAGTTATCATAGAATATATTTTGAAAGAAAAGAAAATGTAGTTGACGCGAGAGCATTATCAAGCTATGATTTTCTATAATTTTAAAGTGGGGCTAAATCAAGAAGAATGCATTCAACGTCTTCAATTAGCATATTGAAACGATGCTTGATTTCGTGTCACTGTATTCAGATGGTTTAGAAGAGATCTAAATTCTTTCCTGGAAGAAAAACACACTGGAAAACATTTGTCAGCTGTAGTCCCAGAAAATGTGTCGGCCATTTCAAAAATGTTAATCGACGATAATCGCTGTCCCTAACAAATGACGGAACTTAACATTGGATCCGCAGCTATATATAAAATTATTCATGAAGAACTGCATATGAAAAAATCTGATGTGGGCAAAACATGACTTTCCTTATATAATGCAATGAATTTACTACTTTTACAGTTTAAAAAAATGTTATTCTTATAGTAGATACTTATATTCTTTCTAAAATATTAAATTTTCTTCAATTAGTCGTCATTTTCATTGATTTAGCGTCATTTTTATCAATTTGGGGAGATTTTTGTTAATTTGGCAACAATTAAAAATGTCGCCAAGTTGGCGACTTTCCGCCAAATACGTCGCCAAAATATCGCCAAGCTATATGGACCGAGAAATAAGTTATTCTTACAGCGGATAAATGACTATTATCGTTCAAATACAAAAGTATTACTCAAAGTATCTTTTTTCATGAATGGAACGAGCTAGATCCACGAGAATGAAGTCACCCAATTTATCGCATGGTATTACATATGAAAAGTGAACATGTTTCTCAATAGGAAATATATTTTTTTATTTTATATAACTTTTTCATAATTTTTTTGAAAAATGTGTAATATCTAGAGAACGGTTCATGTTAGCGTTCTAAAATTTATGTCAATCGTTTTCTAATGAAAAATTACGTAAGAAATGTCTATTTGCGTAACTTTATTAGCGGTTTTGATTTTTTGACGATTTTTTTAAAATTTTACTCCAAAATTTAGGGGGGTTCTGTACATTCGATTGCGTATAAAAACAATAGGATTCCAGCGTTTACGGATTGTGATTTTTGTACTAAATTTGGTTCGAATCGGTCCATTCGTTCGTCAGTTATCGTCTCCACAGACTCACTGACACATACACACACACATACTTTCACACACACACACACACACACACACACGCACAGGTTGGTTTTTGGTGGAAAACGAGGACGCTGCGGGGAACCCACCAAACTGAGGACCTCCCGAATTAATGATTTTTCTGATAAAATTTTTACATTTTATGCATCCTGGAAGGAAGTTAATGACATATGTGATAAGAAAATTTTTAAAATAGGTTAATTTCAAGTATGTATTTTTGCAAGGTAAACGAGGACCATGTTTATACACCGTTAGAATGCGGACCATGCATATACACCGTCAGAATGCGGACAATGCATATACACCGTTAGAATGCGGACGATGCATATACACCGTTAGAATGCGGACGATGCATATACACCATTAGAATGAGGTCCATGCGTATACACCGTTAGAATGAGGGCAATGCTTGGCATTAGATATACCGGTTCTTACCGTATGTATATCTAATAACTAAGAAAACGAGGGTCCGTATATCTATTAACTAAGGATCGTGAATACACATTTTTACTGAGGACACTGTATTTAAAACTGATAATTGTGTAATATTTATATATGTACGCTAGATGTGTTCTAACTTCTTTAATTCAAAACTAGTTGAAAAGTGAGCTAAAATTACCTAAAAAAAGATGCGTTCGCAATAAGAAGATAAGAAACATAAGAAATTATACATTCTGTAACATATGCTCTAACACATAACTGAATGAATGCAATATTGAGTAAAAAGATTAAACATATAAAAGTGTATTATACACAAAACCCACTTATAAGTGGCGCCCCTCAAAATAAGGATGGATCTCTCATTGCAGATACCAACATCCATGGACCGGTTTCGCATTTATTATGCGCTCGTCAGCATGGAAGTTACAGCTCGTTAGATGCAATGGTAGTACAAAACTTGCTAAAATCCACAATTCAAGCTTTTATGTTAAATTACAATTTCAATCCTTCCATATGGCAGGCATAAAATTGATTAAAAAATGTGGCTGGGGTGTATTTCATATTTTTGAGAACATCCCTTATAGGCGGATGTGTGTTTTATGAAATTTGCCTTTGCAGCTGAGTTAAATTGTAAGAAAATGTTATGCCAATCACGTGAAAGGACTGAAATTGTCAGTTCCCATCGAAGCTCGCAAAAAATTGTAACATATTTCTTGCAAACATTACAGATTTCTGCTATTCTCTGCTGACGAGTGCATATTAAGAGCGAAACCCGTCCGTGGAAGATAGTATCTGCAATGAGAAGTGTCTCTCTCCTATATAAAAATGTTTAAAAAAATGTTAACTTATTTAAAAAATGTTATTTTGGCATGACAAAACTTTCGCTAAATGCTCTATATACATATTATTATTCACGAACCAGGTGGATTTTGCTGTATATGGTCTGAAGGACATATTAATGAACTTCGAGGTGAGATAGTCCAGTGGTTAAGGCACGGGGATTGCACTAGGAGAACCCGAGTTCGATTCTTAGCTCTGCCTAAACTGACCCTCTGCTCACGCAGAGTTTAGCACGTTCAATATGTGGGTTTGAAAGTTCTTCCGAGAAGTTGATATTAGACGAAGGAGAACACCGTCCCTGTGGATGTCGCCCCATTGGGTTATGGTTTAAATAGGGTGGCACTACCCCTGCCGTCCAAATAGACCGTCCCACTGAATATTTGCAGCTAATATAGCAATAGATAAAATTATATACTTGTATTCTATTCATATTCTATATGTATTCTATTTATATTCTATATGTATTCTATTTATATTCCAAGTCCTTATAACACCTGTCATTTAAGTACCATAGCCTCTGCCTGTACCATAGCCTCTCATTCATAAGGGGTATCATATTCTTTAAACAATTGTATATTTTCGGTTTATTTTACAGAATAGCATAAAAAATAAAAAAAACTATCTTAATATATGTCATTAAAGCATTCAATTTTTCTGGATTTTTATGTAAAGAATATTTTATGGTGCCCTCTTTTCTTTCATATATTTTTCAAAATTATATTTTTAGCCAGAAACAATTTGATTAGTATTAATATATTATTTATTTTCAAAAATTATCTCATCAAATTATCAAATTCAATAACTGTCTTCCGTCAGGATATCTTCCATCAAAATTTTGAATTCGAAAATTCTCAAGAAAACAGTACCTATTCTATATAATAGTATGTAAAAATAAAACATATTTTTTGTATTCTGATGACAATTGCAAGAGAAGTAGAATTAACCAATGCGATATTACGAATATACAAAAAAAGTCCCCATGACACTTAAACTCCATATCCTTTACATTTAAAAAACGGAACAAATCTTCTATTTGAAATAATTTTCCTTTTAAATGACATATTTTTCTCTAATTGTATAAAAATAATTTCTTTCCCTCGAAATTATTCGAATTCGAGATATTTACAAATAAGCAGGTTTCAAAACTTTTTGAGCCCATCTTGAATACTATTGAATGTGTGAGATAAGAACACAATAATAAGGAATACAGCTACTAATCAATTATTATGTGGAATCAGATAGCATGTTTTTTTAATTTTCCTAGAAAGAACTCAACTTTTTAGGACTTTAAGATTTTATAGCAATATTTTGTTTTTAATATAATTATTATTCCCTAAATTATACTAAATGTATAAGTTGTATATGTTTAAATATTACTAAGATAAACGTACATTTATCGACGTGATTAAGCTGTTGCTAATTTAAAACAAGAAAAATCAATCGTGCTTAAAGCATTGATTATGAAACACTTTCCAAGTTCAATGCAATTTTATTTAAACAAGTCTAAAATGCAATACATTTCTCGGTAATATTTTAAAACTTATCACAATACTACATTAATTGATTATATTTGAAAACTTAAACCATCATTGAAAAAAATGAACTTCATTCAAATGACGGCATTGAAATATAAATTGCCTGGTTTAAACATCTCTAAAATGCGATACATTCCTCGGTAATATTTTTAAACCTATCATAATATTACGATAATTTATTATATTTGAAAACTTCATCGAAAACAACTGAAATTCATTCAAATGACGTTATAGAAAAAATAACATGCCTGGATCTCTCTATAAAAACAGCATTTCATTCATAACTTTTTCCCATTCATTTCATTCATCACAATACTATAATAATTTCTTTTATTTAAAAATTAAAACCATGGAGCTAGAAGTAATTAAACTTTATGCTTAAAATTTCATCGAAAAAAATCGTCCTTCGCTTTGTAAAATCAATGAATATTTCATTCATATCAGCTATGCAGACTCCATGGGCTAAATAATTTTGTGTGAAAGAAATACAGAAATTCTAATACAACTCATTCTACATATTTTGCTGTTTACATTTTATATAAGTGGCTTCGTTGTAGAAATAATAGAATTTGGATGATCATTTAAATTCAAATATATTGTAATTGGGCTGTTTCAGTATGTAGATGCACATAATTTAAGCAAAAATAAAGTGGTTTTAGGACGGATACAACACTCAATATGACTTAAAAAGAACTTAAAAAATCACGATTTTGAGACAAGATGGATGCCATATATCATTTTGAAGTTTGTCATGTGACCTTCTCATATCATAGTCACATGATCGCTTCATATAAGAGGTGTAATTATTATTTTATTTTTTATTTATAAGACTACTGAATATATTTCGCAGAATTTTTTTTATATATTTTATGGAGCAATTTAACTATTACCTAAAATTATCGAAGCAATTTGTGAATTTTAAATCCGCTTAAAAAATGTTTGAAAAATTAGGTCCCATAGGGCTCAATGTACTTCATTTTTTCAACCCGGGTTCAATCCAAAACTAATTGGGTGATATTATTCATTTATATTCCCATAGGTCCAACAGACCGTCTGAACAACATACTAAAATTTCATTTTGATTAAGTCATTTTTACGGCAGTTATCGTGCTAACGGATAGACAGACAGACAGACAGAATGAGCAAAGTCATAAACACTTCTCAACTTTGTTGTAAAGTGTTAAAAACATAACTTTAAAAGTGGTATTTCTATGTTATATTTTAGAAGAATAACTTGGATACAAAATTTGAAATATATATATTTTTTATACCCACGTCAATATATCTCCACGTTCCAGATATTTTTAACATTTTACAATAAAGTTGAAAAGTTTTTATGACTTTGTTCATTCTGTTTGTCTGCCTGTCTATCTGACCGTTAGCACGATAACTGCCGTAAAAATAACTTAATCAAAATGAAATTTTAGTATGTTGTTCAGACGGTCTGTAAGACCTATGGGAATATAAATGAATAATATCACCCAATTAGTTTTGGATTGAACCCGGGTTGAAAAAATGAAATACATTGAGCCCTATGGGATCCAAGTTCTCGAACATTTTTTTATGCGGATTTAAAATTCCCAAATTGCTTCGAAAATTTTAGGTAATATTCAAATTGTTCCATAAAATATATTAAAAAAAAATTCAGCTAAATATATTCAGTAGTTTTTTAAATAAAAATTAAAATAATAATAACACCTCTTATATGAAGCGATCACGTGACCATGATATGAAAAGATCACATGACCCATTTCAAAATGATATATGTATATGATATATTTTGTATCAATGATATATCTTGTATCAAAATCCTGATTTTTTAAGTTCTTTTTAATTCATATTGAGTGTTGTATCCGTCCTAAAACCACTTTATTTTTGCTTAAATTCTGTGCATCCACATACTGAAACAACGCAATTACAATATATTTGAGTTTAAATACTTATCCAAATTTGATTATTTCTACAACGAAGCCTATTTTTCACATATGTAAAATGTAAACAACAAAATATGTAGAATGAGTTGTATTAGAATTGTTGTATTTCTTTAACGCAAAAGAATTTAGCTCATGGAGTCTGCATAGCTGATATGAAAGAAATATTCATTGATTTTACAAAGGGAAGGACGATTTTTTTCGATGAAGTTTTACGCATAGAGTTTAATTACTTGTAGCTCCATGGTCATAATTTTTAAATAAAATAAATCATTATAGTCTTGTGATGAATGGCATGAATGGGAAATTATTTATGAATGAAATGCTGCTTTTATAGAGAAAGCCAGGCGTGTTATTTTTTCTATGACGTCATTTGAATGAATTTCAGTAGTTTTGGATGAAGTTTTCAAATATAATAAATTATCGAAGTATTATGATAATTCTAAAATTATTATCGAGGAATGTATCACATTTTATAGATGTTTAAACCAGGCAATTAATATTTCAATGCCGTCATTTGAATGAAGTTCATTTTTTTCGATGAAGGTTTAAGTTTTCAAATATAATACATTAATGTAGTATTGTGATAAGTTTTAAAATATTACCGAGTAATGTATTGCATTTTAGACATGTTTAAATAAAATTGCATTGAAGTTGGAAAGTGTTTCATAATCAATGCTTTAAGCATGATTGATCTTTTTTGTTTAATTGTAACTTGCTCTTTAATTGTAACAACCAGATTGAAAAAATATTTCAAAATGTTTAAAAAAAACAAAACAATTAAAAATATTGTTTCGTGTCAAGAAAACGCAAGTGACATTGCCCTAACAATAGAATTCATTTGGAGCTCTAGTTACAAATGTTTGATTTTCATTTTCTGTGTTCTACATGAGCTTATTTTTAGTTTTGAATACAAATTTTCCATTAAATCCTATGAATGTCAATTTTCCTCATGCAATGTATTGACGTCATTAACAAGCATTTCCAGTTTCAAGGGAGAAGGTGCTAAGACCTAACCCATTACTTCTATAGCGTGGAGTCCCTCCGGGCTCTATACTCCTGCCACAAGGTAGAGCACGCCTCCAGGCTATGGTCCCCTTAGTGGAAGATGTCTTCGTGAACAATACTGCTGATAATATATCTAGTATCTGGTTCTCGACGCTCAGGGCTCAGAGCTATCACCTGTACAACCCCATACTTCAAAGGGAAACCTGTTCTGTGGCATCAGAAAGTTGCAAGCCATGCATACTGCATAAAATGAAACTACCATCTTCTACATCTACTAATGTTGGTCTATGTGTAATGTGTATAGTGCAGAATTATATTGCGCAAGTTTCTTTTACATTCACATTATTTATAAGTAGATATAGAATAGTATCCAACATTCAAATGATGAAATTATTTTTGACACTTTGCAACATAGTTGAAAAGTGTTTATGACTTTGTTCATTCTGTCTGTCTGTCTCTCTGTCCGTTCGCACAATAACTGCCGTAAAAAGGACTTTATAAAAATGAAATTTCAGTATGTTGTTGAGACAGTCTGTGGAACATATAGGAATGTAAATTAATAATATCACCCAATTAGTTTTGGATTGAACTCGTATTGAAGAAATTAAATACATTGAACCCTATGGGACCTAATTTTTCAAACATTTTTTAACCGATTTATATTTCGATGATGTCATTTGAATAAGGTTTGAAAGAAGTTTTAAGCATGGAGTTAGAAAATACTTTTATCTCCGTGGTTTAATCTTCCATGCAAAATAAATTATTGTAGTTCTGTGATAATTAAAACAAAAGAGATCAATCATACATAAAACATTGATTATGAAACGCATTCCAACTACAATGCAATTTTATTTAAACATATATAAAACGCTATAATTCAGCTGTAATGTTTTTTAAATTATCCCAATATAACAACAATTTATTATATTTGAAAACTTAAACGTCATCGAAAAAATAAAGAACTTTATTCAAATAACGTCTTCGAAATATAAATCGCCTGGCTCTCTATGTAAATGTAGTAAATATTTCATTCAAAATCTTTTATTCCATTCCTTTTATTCATCACAATACTATAATGTATTTTTTACTTAAAAACATAAAACCATGGAAGTAAAAGTACTTTCTAACTCTACTATGCTTAAAACTTTTGCTTGAAATTTATCAAAAAAAGCAATGCTAAAAAATTGTCTGCTTCTGTATGTAAAATCAATGAATTTCATTCATTGATTTTACAACTGATGGTTTTTGATGATTTTACAGTTGATGAATTTCATTCATCGGATTTATTCAGCTTTATTCATTTTTCATCAGCTTTATTCATTTTTCATCAGCTTTATTCATTTTTCATCAGTTATATTCATTTTTCATTAGCTTTATTCATTTTTCATCAGTTATTTTCATTTTTCATTAGCTTTATTCATTTTGCATCAGTTACATTCATTTTTTCATTAGCTTTATTCATTTTACATCAGTTATATTCATTTTTCATCAGCTTTATTCCAGTCTCCAGAGCTAAATTTTGCGTTATAAAAATTCAGCAATTCTTATACAACTCATCTTACAGCTTGATGTATTTACATTCTGCATACGTTAAAATTAGGCTCCGTTGTAGAAATAATCAAAGTTTGATGATCATTTAAGTTAAAAAATATTATAATTTCGTTGGCGCAGAATACAGATGCATAGAAAAAACGCAAAACACAGCTGTTTTAGGACGGATGCAATACTAAATATAAACAAGAGAGATCAATCATGCTTAAAGCATTGATTATGAAACACTTTCCAACTTCAATGCAATTTTATTTAAACATGTGTAAAATGCAATACTTTCCTCGGTAATATTTTAAAACTTATCACAATACTACATTTATTTTTTATATATGAAAACTTAAACCTTCATCGAAAAAAAATGAACTTCATTCAAATGACGGCATTGAAATATAAATTGCCTGGTTTAAACATCTCTAAAATGCGATACATTCCACGGTAATATTTTTAAAACTATCATAATACTACGATATTTTATTATATTTGAAAACATCATCGAAAACAACTGACATTCATTCAAGTGACGTCATAGAAAAAATAACACGCCTTGATCTCTCTATAAAAACAGCATTTCATTCATAATATTTTCCCATTCATTTCATTCATCACAATATTATGCACAGAATTTAAGCAAAAATAAAGTGGTTTTAGGACGGATACAACACTCAATATGAATTAAAAAGAACTTAAAAAATCACGATTTTGAGACAAGATGGATGCCATATATCATTTTGAAGTGGGTTATGTGATCTTTTCATATCATGGTCACGTGATCGCTTCATGTAAGAGGTGTAATTATTATCTTAATTTTTATTTAAGCAACTACTGGATATATTTCGCTGAATTTTTTTTATATATTTTATGGTACAATTTGAATATTACCTAAAATTTTCGAAGTAATTTGTGAATTTTATATCCGCTTAAAAAATGTTTGAAATATTAGGTCCCATAGGGCTCAATGTATTTCATTTTTTCGATCCGGATTCAATCCAAAACTAATTGGGTGATATTATTCCTTTATATTCCCATAGGTCCTACAGACCGTCTGAAAAACATACTAAAATTTCATTTTGATTAAGTCATTTTTACGGCAGTTATCGTGCTAACGGACAGACAGACAGACAGACAGAATGAACAAAGTCATAAATATTTTTCAACTTTGTTGTAAAGTGTTAATTAAAAAGATTTTTAAAAGTCACGATTTTGACACAGGATGGATGCCATATTTTATATTAAAGTGTGTCCCGTGGTCTCTTCATATAATATGGGTGTAATTATTATTTTAATTTTTATTTTAAAAACTACTCAATATATTTTGCTTAAGTATTTTTTTTATATATTTTATGGGATAATTTAAGTATTTCCTAAAACTTTCGAAGCAATTTGTGAATTTTAAATTCGATTAAAATATATTTGAAAAATTAGGTCCCATAGGGTTGAATGTATTTCATTTTATTAACCCGGGTTAATCCAAAACTAATCTGGTGATATTATTCATTTACATTCCCATATGTCCTACTGACCGTCTGAACAGCATACTAAAATTTTATTTTCATAAAGTCATATTTACGGCAGTTATCGTGCAATCAGATAGACAGACAGACAGAATGAACAAAGTCATAAACACTTTTCAACTATGTTGTAAAGTGTTATAAATCTCTGAAGGTATCGTATTTTAAAGATGTTTAAATAAAATTACAGTTGGAAATTGTTTTATAATCAATGCTTTATGCATGATTGATCTTTCTTATATGTATATTTAGTGTTTCATCTGTTCTAAAACCGCTTTATATTTGCGTATTATCTGTGTTTAGTGTTAAATTCTGTGTCTTTACAATTACAATATTTTTTATTTTAAATGATCACTAAACTTTGATTATTTCTACAACGAAGCCTAATTTTAACTTATGCAAAGTGTAAACTCGATTGTAAGATAAGTTGTATAAGAATTGCTGAATTTTTCAAAGCAAAATTATTTAGCTATGAAGTCTGGGATATAAGTGATACGAATGGAATATTCATTGATTTTACTTAGATAGGGAAGCAAGCGATTTTATAGCATTGACTTTTTTGATGAAGTTTTAACCCATGCACCATATTTGAAGTCTCTTTCTTATTGCTAAGCATGCTTATTTATCATTTCACTTTTCGAACGTTTTGGTATGGAGCACCCCCTGTAGAGAAGATTTTCGAAAAATTCAATTTTCCAGAGGGTTTTATCGAATGACCGAGCCGTGTACCAAATTACAAGTATTTATCTATTCAATACGTGCCTAAAAAAAGAGTGACCGGACACTTGGAAATTAGTATATACTAGCCGTATACCGGTTGAAAATCAGCAGTCCCACAATAAGCACCCCCCCCCCCCAATAAAGTAAATTTTTTAATAATTCGCGTTTCACATTTATTCGGAAAATCGAAAATTTTCGTGTGCGGAACCCCCTAAAGAAAAAAACATTGGAAAACTTAAATTGCTCACTTTCTTCCTTTCGAACTATCTTCGCGTACACCAAATTTGAAGTCCCTGTCTCATTCTGAAGCATGCAATGCTATCATTTCACCTTTCGAACGATTTACGTGGAGCACCCTCTTAAATGAACAGTTTTCAAAACTCTATTCTTGTGTTTTTTATCAGCTGATTGTCCCAAATACCAAATATCAAGCCTCTACTACATTTTGAAAGGAGGCGTTTCTCATTTATTCGGAAAATCGAAAATTTGAGTTTGCGGCACCCCCATAAAGTAGAAAATATCGAAAAACTGAAATTATTATTGCTTTTCCTTTCGAGCTATCAACTCGCACACCAAATTTGTAGTCTCTATTGCATCTTAAAACATGAATTTTCATCATTTTGCTTTTCTCTGGAGCACCCCTTTAAACGAACATTTTTGAAAAACACTTTTGTCTTGGGTGTTTTCATCAAATGATTAACCCGTATACCAAATTTTAAGCCTCTATTAAATTTAAAGCAAACGCTTCTCATTCGTTAGGAAAATCGAACATTTCTGTGCACGGCACCCACTAAAGTAGCAAATATTGAAATCTGAAATTACGCATTTTCTTCCTTTAGAATGGTTTACACATACTCTAAATTTGAAATTTCTATCTCATCTTAAAGTATGCTTTCCTATCATTGCATTTTTCGAACGTTTTGGTGTGGAGCATACCCTCTACGGAACATTTCCAAAAATTCGATTTTTCCAGGGAATTTTATCGAACGATCGACCTGTGTACCAAATTGCAAGTCTCTATCTATCCGGGAAGTGCCTGAAAAAACGGGACAGACAGATGGACACTTGGCAATTAATATATATAGATAGATAGATAGCTAAAAATATCTTGTAATAATTTAACAATAGAGATTAAAGAATCCAAACTTCTGTTGCCAAATGCTAAAAATTAATTTATTGCAAAAACACGATGTTTAATAAGAGTGTATAATTTCCCTTTCAATAGTGCTTGCTGATAAGGCATTCTTGGGAGAGAGAGAACCTTTTTAGGGAAAATATTGATTTTCTTTGCCGACATTTCAATGAAATTTATGAAAATCAAAATTTTTTTATTTTTTAAAAAGTGGCAAGATTGGCATATTGGTGTCGTCAGGATCTCGAACAGGGAAGGGAGGTCGAAGATCAAATGTGGTTGTTTACAGTGTCGGATTTAATACACCACTACTCTGTGAAGAATATAATGCAATTATATATGGAGAACTAACGTAATCATAATCAATGAATGCTTATGACGCTTCCTACGTAACTGCAGACACAGATATGTCTCATTCAATACTACATTAATTCCATAACTAATATATGCACTAAAATTTGTCAAAATATGCATGAAAATATGCACCTAAAATTTAATAAATAATTACTTATAACGTTATAAGATAAAATACATATATTTATATATTTTGTTCGAATATCATTAATGTTTCTGAAGGCATTTGAAAACGGGGAATTTCACCCAAACTTAAGCAAACTATTATTGCAAATCAAAAGTTTTTATATCATTGTTCAAATGTAGTTAAAAATTTCATATAGTGAGTAAATTTTATTGCTGTAACCAACTAATGTGCTTTTCTAAGTTCTTGACACGTAGATTTTGTCGTTTATTTGCTTTGTCATTTTAATGCCAAAAATATTCTTTTAATATCAACTGATATTATTGAACAGTACTTGTCATCTTTTGAACTGAAAGTGATATTTAGTTCTTCAGTATTTCATGCTGAAAACGGCTTAGTTATAACTGCGTGTTCACTCTTCTTTTTTTTTCTCTGAAATGTAAATAGCAGTTATTACATGTTGATCTGATATTTTTCTGAATAATTTTTTCTCGCATATTACACAATATAATAACACCATCTGTATGCAGATTTTTCTATGAATATAAATACAAGATTTTATTCGGATTGATTTATTAGATTTAATTTTAGACATTTTTACTCACAATGCTTATACAGAAACATTTACAGAACAGCTCTTTGAAAAAGACGCATGCAAAACTTCAGATACTCGTATAAGGTGATTTTCCCTCTCTTTTACCAGACATGCCTCTTGTTATTTTACCCTAGAAGGATTTCACCATTTCTTAGGATAATTGCATGACCTTAGTAGCTCACGGAATTTGAGTGTTGAATGAGAAATATGTTTAGCTTCGTCCGATGTTAACTTATATAGCTATTGAACAAGAAAGATCAATCATGCATAAAGCATTGATTATGAAACATTTTCCAACTTCAACGCAATTTTATTTCAACATCTCTAAAATGCGATTCATTCCTCGGTAATATTTTAAAAATTATCACAATACTACATTAATTTATTATATTTGAAAACTTAAACATTCATCGAAAAAAATGAACTTCATTCAAAGGACGGCATTGAATTATAAATTGCCTGGTTTAAACATTTCAAAAATGCAATACATACCTCGGTAATATTTTTAAAATTATTATAATACTACAATAATTTATTATATTTGAAAACTTCATCGAAAACAAATAAAGTTTATTCAAATGACGTCATCTAAATATAACAGCTCTCTCTATAAAAGCAGCATTTTATTCATAAACATTTTTCCATTCATTTCAATGCAATATTAATTTATTTTATTTAAAAACTTAAGACCATGGAGGTACAAGTAATTAAACTCTATGTTTAAAACTTCATCGAAAAAATCGTCCTTCTCTCTGTAAAGTCAATGAATATTTCATTCATATCAGCTATATTGCAGACTCCATGAGCTAAATAATTTTACGTTAAAGAAATGCAGCAATTCTTATACAACTCATTCTACATATTTTGCTGTTTACATTTTCCATAAATGAAAAGTAGGAGGCTTCGTTGTAGAAATAATCAAAGTTGGATGATCATTTAAACTCAAATATATTATAATTGCGTTGTTTCAGGATGTAGATGCACAGAATTCAAGCAAAAATTAAGCGGTTTTAGGACGGATACAAAACTCAATATGAATTAAAAAGAACTTTAAATATCACGATTTTGACACAAGATGGATGCCATATTTCAGTTTGAAGTGGGCCATGTGATCTCTTCATATAATGGTCACGTGATCGCTTCATATAAAAGGGGTAATTATTATTTTAATTTTTATTTAAAAAAGTACTGAATATATTTTACTGAAAGTCTTTTTATATATTTTACTAGCCGCCTTTGGCGACCAGCCTGTTCGCTACCCTTGAAAATTCTGACCGTGGCAAATTCTAACCGTGGCACACTCGCTGGCGCGACCTACCAGAAGGAACGACCTACCAGGAAGTGCCACCCAATTTAGACAGGAACTCAGTGGGGGAGGCATCCACAGGGACCGTACCCTCCTTCCCCTACCACCAAACTCTCGGAAGGACTTACGGTCCCGCATGTTTAACGTGATCGTACTCCGCCTGAACACGGCGGCAGTTTTGGCAGTGGCGGGAATCGAACCCGGACCTACCTAGTGCAAATCCCGCGCGCTAACCACTGGGCTACCGCGCCCTCCGCGACAATCTCAATAACCTTCTTTTTATTCACCCAATTTAGACCGGAACCCAGTAGGGGAGGCATCCACAGGGTCCGTACCCTCCTTCCTCTACCAACAACCTCTCGGAAGGACTTACGGATCCACATGTTTAACGTGATCGTACTCCGCGTGAACACGGCAGCAGTTTTGTCAGTGGAGGGAATCGAACCCGGGCCTACCGAGTGAAATTCCCGCACGCTAACCACTGGGCTTCCGCGCCCTCCGCGACAATCTCCATAACTTTCTTTTTATTCACCCAATTTGGACCAGGACCCAGTGGGGGAGGCATCCACAGAGACCGTACCTTCTTTCCCTGCCACCAACCTCTCGGAAGGAATTATCGACCCATATGTTTAAGGTGATCGTACTCCGCATCAGTGGCGGGAATCGAACCCAGGCCTACCGAGTGCAATTCTCGCGCGCTAACTTCCCGCGCGCTAATTTAAATTTATAACGACCATATGCTAGGCTCTTAATTCCACCATCCTCGTTCCATCGTTCCATCATTTAAAATAGCCATAAAATCAACCATATCGTTCCACCAATCCATAAATATAATAATTTCAAATACATCACCACAATTCAAACCACCATAATTCAATCATTTAAATTATTTAAAATATCCATTTAAAAATATCCATTTAAAATATCATATAAATATAATAATTTCGCCCGATGTATACAACACTTATGCTCGTAATTCAGTTAAAACCGAAAGCGCGGTCTCCATGGAGACGGGGAAGAAACTAATGCGGATGGGGGGAAAATGCCGTTGGGGAACTGAGCCGGTAGCCGACAAATTTAAAATCATGGCGTCTTTAAAATTGCCATCCTGAAGGCAATTTTCATTATTTCTGGACCAGATTGGACTTGTAAGAATGCCAGATGTTTGACCTTTCTGAAAATGTAAATTATTAGTCGAAATTATGAGTACTTTTCACGATGCGAGAATTTAAAAACCAAAAATCGTTTTCTTGAGCAAAAAGTGACTTTTGTTTTAAAATCTTTAAAAAATATTAGAAATCGAAATTCAGATTTGAAATTGATATATTTTTACTCGAAATTCTCTGCTCTTTCCGATTGTGTAATTTGTTTTTTTCTACGATGTCTGGATCGTGGAGAAAAAAGGGCAAAAAGGGCAAAAAACGGTCGAAATCGCATAAAACATTAAATAAATAAAAAAATAATTAAAATTTTAAAAATCGGTTTTCACGTGTCCCCTTCCCTCCCCCCCGGGTCTCCGATTGCCAAATTTCGTAGCTCTCCGACGCGCGGTCGCGAAACGTATAGTGTATAAGACAGACACACAGACATTGCCTTTTATTATATAGATGGGATAAATTGCATATTTCAAAAACTTTCGAAGCAATTTGTGAATTTTAAATCCGCTTAAAAAATGTTTGAAAAATTAGGTTCCATAGAGTTCAATGTATTTCATTTTTTTCAACCCGGGTTCAATCTAAAACTAATTGGGTGAAATTTATCATTTATATTCCCATAGGTCCCATAGACTGTCTGAACAACATACTAAAATTTCATTTTGATTAAGTCATTTTTACGGCAGTTATCGTGCTAACGGACACGCAGACAGATAGACAGAATGAACAAAATCATAAACACTTTTCAACTTTGTTGTAAGTATTAATGAACAAAGTCATAAACACTTTTAAACTTTGTTGTAAAGTGTTAAAGAAGGTGAAAAGATAGTTAAAATAAAAAAATGCAAGCTAAAAGAAAATAAAAACTTGAAATATGCATTTAAAGGCCTTTTATGCATTTACATGTTCTGTAAGTGTTTATATATGCAATTGCTTATACAAATATGGAATTTCATATAACTCCAGTTTTAGTCATTATCTATATATTAGTTTTACAAATTAATATTTTTATAAAATTTTTTGACTGTGATTGTTTTTAAAACGAGTTTTTTTAAAAAAAATTTAAATGGATTTTTAACAAGGCATTTTGAAGCATATGCACTGCAGAAATGAATTAATAGTTGCCGAATTTTGCTTTTGAAGGATCCCGTCACATTAACTATTTTTCTAAACGCCTATATGTGTAGAATTCCTACAAAATAGCCAGTTCTAGCATTCTAAAAATCATCACCTTTTTTTTTTGCATAAAATTATGCATAAAATACATTTTCACGAGCTATTGATATGAACCGGCTAAAGTGGACGCCACATTTGTAGTTAAGTCAATTTTTTTTCTGTGAACAACTTAAGATGTTCAACACTTTTAAGACTTACAATAGAATGTTTTCAGAAGTATCTGGGAGAAAGAATTGTAAGGATACCTATCGATCACTGAAAGCGACGCAGAGTTACAGCAATATTTACAACCAAATGAGTGGTGAGTGCTACGCCCATTGTCGGTTTTCTCCGTCCCGCAGGGTGAAATCATAACCCTCTGAGCATGACCACTCAAGATGCAGGATACACTCCGTTATCGTAAAGGGTTTTCATTGTTCCCGTGCCTGGGGTGGAACATTCATTCTCCCCAGCCCAGGTATTCCCCTTAGAGGAGTGATACGAAGACATACTTCTTATTCCTGCTCTAAGGTATTCCCACGTCGGCGATTCAATTTAAAAAACTAGCGATTAACGAAATGACCGGCCAAAGTCCTTAGATATTCTATCCGTAGATATTTCGTCTAATATATCCGTTTTATATTTTATAGACGTCTAACTCCTTAGATATATAGGATGCGTTTTGATACATGACATGGCGCGGAAGTCGCAATTCTATCCTTTGACCCGACCAGCGCCCTGCTGAACTTTACACGATGTACTAAGGGCTTTCATCGTTTTTATAACTGCCTCAAATTTTAAAGGGTTTCCGAAAGCGGATGTGTAATCGGAATTAAAGTTGTGCATATCAAAATTAAAATGTTGCGCGAAAATCAAACCCGCTATCTTTGGCTTGTGAATTTATCTATTGGTTAAATATTCATTGTAACATATTTTGCATTATGATAAATTAAAAAAAAAATAATCTATATGCAATAGTTTCGGGCAAAACTCCTATATTTGAATAAGGTACCTTAGTTTTGAGTATACGCTGCAGCCGAAAGCAAATAAAGGACATCAACCTTGGGAATGGAGGGGGGGAGGGGGAGCTTTTCCGAGCCAAATTGCTGATATTGTGACGCAGTATTGTTGTTTTACTTTATCCTACATATGTATTGTCCATAAACGACAATACGGTAAATATGAAAGAGGGTGGTAAAAATAAAGCGTTTAAAGGCTACTATTCTGCCCAGCCATACTTTCTATTCATCTTGAAGCTATAGATCGTAAGACTTTCGCATTTTTTTTTTAAGTTTCAGTGTCCGACAGTTTCTTGCTCGGAGAAATTTCAGAAATTCAAAGTTAAATTCGATCGATTTTCAACTTACCTGCATACACAGACAAAACTGGTTTATTCCTCCCCTTCCCCCTCTCCCATTCTGTTGATCAGAAAAATTCGAGCAAATTAGTAAAATGTCATATGTGTTTAGCGATACAAAGTGATATTTTTAAATTCATAAACGTCGAAATATTAAGAAAAATCAAATTCCTTCAAAAGGATAAAGAATTTATTTAATTGTTATGAAATAAACATATTGGGGAATTTTTACAATTAAAAGGGTTACTCAATTCATAACGTCCGATAATATAACGGGGAAAGGGAAAATGATCGAAATATCGGAATCGCGATGTTTTAAAAGTAAGTGATTAAAAGGTAGAAACAAGAATATAAATTAATTAAAAATCGCAAAACTAATTGATAAAACCCCATAAATTAAAGAAAAATTAGTGGCCGGCCTTCTTAAAAGTCAAAAAGGAATATATAATAGTAAATGCTTCAGGGCCGTGACGAGAGGTAAGACGGCGAGGTGATTTCCTCAGGCGCCGTCTTACAGGGACGTCGAAATTGAAATTTTTATTATAGTTTAAAAAACTAAAAATTGTTTTTAAACAAAGCACTCTACTTTCTCACATATTAGTTCTAAAACCGGAGTGTCAACAGAAATACAGTGCTTCAGTAATAAGAAAATACAAACATATAATTTTAATAGTATTTCTTCTAACAACTGGGATTCAACTTGAATTAGGTAATTAAATAATAATAAAAAATGTAATCCTTCAGGAAATTATAACTTTTGAAAATTGCCTTTTTCCTCAAATTAAGACGATACCTAAATTAAAGCACGAAGAATTATTACTAGATTTCAGGAAACAAATTAACTTAAATAATATCGTTTTCCTTTCGATTTAAGGCGCCATGAGGGATAGAAATAAAGATTAACATTGCTCGAGAAAAATATTTAAACTTTCACATATTTAAAGCACCATATGAATCGGGATAGAAGAAAGGGCCATCACCCTCGAATCAAGTTCATTGTTCACAATACATTAATTTGAACTTTATATATCCCTTTGTAGTTAAGGCACCTCGGGCTTAGCAAGAAGCAAACTTGCACAATTGTTACATTTCGAACTATTAAAGCAAACATTTCTAACTACAAAACTTCTTTGAAAAAATTCTGATCATCAATATTGGGCACATTCTTAGCGACGTATAAGTACACTAAATTTGGGCACTTAAATGAAAATAGTATTTGGCATTTTTATATCAAATTGTATTACTTGTACAATCGAGGATTCACAGCATTCTTTGTATGGAGAAGTAATTTTCGCTTATGTATGAAAATTCAAGTAATTGATTCTCCACAGAATCTATAAAGATTTTCTTTGTTTTTACTTATCCTACTATACATTACATACAGGTAAGTAATTAGACTCTTCGATTTGGATGAATTTAAACATTTTGAGCATTATTGAATACAAATCAATCATTTTAATGATGCTTCCTGGTAGACACGATATCCCTTGGAAAATTATGCTATCCAAACGGAATTTCGTAATGCTATTTCAATCAGTAAACTTTAGTGGCCCATTAATTTTACTGATCAACAAATTTTACACAATAATTTGTATCCTTCATGATTTTGTACTTTTCTTTTTCATTTTTATGTAAAAAAAAATAGAAAGAAAAAGCTATTTTACTCTAATTTTACAAAATTTCCATTTAATCTTTATTTCCAGTATCAGATAAACAAGATCTAATCTATTTCACTTTCATAAATTGGATAAACATATATTCTATAATTGACTATAATCTGTAACAGACGGATACATTTTGACTGATAAGCATTCAGAGAGATCAGACAAGGGAAGGGTATACTCAATCTTTCAAACATATTTTGTTTCGATAATTAAAATAACCTTATAAACAATAATTGTATTGAAAAACTTTTTGAAATTGGCCATTTTACATAAAATTATTCATTTATAAGTAAAAATCATTTAGGATGCAAAGATGTGCCTTTTTTTTTTAATATTGCTCGTTTTTTGTTCTGATATGAGAAGATCGTATAATTAAATGATCAGTATTGCAAAGTAAATGGATGATTTTTAAGTACTTTCAGTATTATAAAATAAGTCGATGCTTTTTAAGTACTTCGAATCGAAAATGAGTTGAGATCAGAGTATTTCCGTCTCAATTTTAACTGCGAATAAACTGGGGTACATTGTGCTACTCCAATCAATCAATATATTTGTTTGGAACTTGAGACTAAAATTTTCTCCACTCCTATACAATGATCATATATATATGCTATATGTTTACAGTAGGAAACAAACTTTTCCAGAAAAGCATGTTTTATTTGGATATATTATGCAAAAATTGAGGTCACGTACATGTGACTCAGTCTTTTTAAAAATATTTTTCATATATGCCTTTGTCTGAGCTATCCTGACCGCATAACAAACACTTCAGAATATATTCCTACTAATTCGATGAAAATACTTCTTGGACTTAACAAATGAATATATTTTTTAAAAATTATCACATACTTGCACTTATATTCATTTAATACACCAGAGTCGACAATACCGAGCATGAGTCTGTATGAAGTCTTGTACCGACTATAAGGATTTAGAACCCTAGCCTGTTGATCTCGAGACAAGCACTCTAAACTATCAGGAGAATGTGCTTGTGTCAAATGTATGCAGTTTTATCATATTCGCTTGCCAGAAAGCAGTTTTTTGGTTAGTTGGTAGAATAATCATATAAATTATCGTGCAATAGGCAGTTCTACTCATACCGACTAACTTCTTAAACCTCAGCTATTTGCTCTATATACGTATTTCTATATTCTGTTCTATTGTGGACAGAACTGCCATAACAAATTTGTACATATGGTGTCTTTAAATATCTATACAGGGGAATTTAGCAATATTTGTACTTTTTCCGCATATTAAAACATATGTATTTTGCGTTTAGCGTTCTATATTTGGGCTTCCATTGTTAAAGCATAGATACTTTTCGAATTAAACGGATATGCAAACGTGTGGGAAGGGGCTCAACTCAGATGGTATTAAAAGACTGTGCCCATTGGGTTTCTGTGGTTTTATTAGTATGGAGCATGAACGTGGTGCATATTCTCTTATTAAGTAATTTTTCCCTTATTAGAATGTCCATATCTACCCTTCCCTTCATTAAAATCAATTAATCCCATATGACTATTTTTTCCTTTCAGCACATAGTATACGACTATATGTAAAAACACTTTTGATGACTCAAAAATCAAATTCTTGTATTTATTTTGAAGGTTATAGGTTACACGCGTTTTGGAGCATCCCTGAATACGGATTAACCAATTTTAACCATCTGTCTATTTCTTTGTGGGTACAATAGTTTCGAACAAGTTGATAATACAGAAAAAAAATTTGGTACGATTATTTCAATCGGTCAATGTTAGAAGCCTATTACCTGTTGGGGTAAACGGATCAAAGAATAAATCTTATTTTTTTATCATGCTTTTCAAATTCGGAAAAATAAGTAAACTTAAACATATGAAAATGTTCCAGAAATATTTATGTATTTATAATGTCAGCTTTTTAACACGAATGTCATCATTTACATGAGGTTTATATGCACTGTTCTTGAGATAGTTTATGGTTTTGGTCAAAAATGGAACAATTCGAAAAAAAAAATATAAATTCCCTATTATCAAATGAGTGAATGCTTTATAAACAAACAGCTTAAATCCGAAATGAATGGACATCATTATTTAGAAATTATCCCGATCTGCTCTCGAGGTATTAAAACATTTATTCATCTATATTTTGTAGTGCCATATCTTTCGAACAAATTGAATAAATCGAATAAAGTTTGATGAGTATTTTTCAATCGATGAACATCACTCCGAGACCTATTAATTTTCGGAGGAAACGAACCAAATAGAAAACAATCTAGTTCTGAATATTTATTTTAGAAAATTAAATAAATAATATAAAAACACAAGATGATAATATGCGCCCCACTCAAGATATTTTTTTTTTATCTTTTTTTGAAAATAATTCACATTTAAAAGGTGTAAACGTATGGTCCGCGTTTTAAAAGTGTACATGCATTGTCCGCGTTTTAAAGGTGTATACGCATGGTCCGCGTTTTAACGGTGTATATGCATCGTCCGCGTTTTAACGGTGTATATGCATCGTCCGCATTTCAAAGGTGTATACGCATAGCCCGCGTTTTAACGGTGTATATGCATTGTCCGCGTTTTAAAGGTGTATACGCATGGTCCGCGTTTTAAAAGTGTACATGCATTGTCCGCGTTTTAAAGGTGTATACGCATGGTCCGCGTTTTAACGGTGTATATGCATCGTCCGCGTTTTAACGGTGTATATGCATCGTCCGCATTTCAAAGGTGTATACGCATAGCCCGCGTTTTAACGGTGTATATGCATTGTCCGCGTTTTAAAGGTGTATACGCATGGCCCGCGTTTTAATGGTGTATATGCATCGTCCACGTTTCAAAGGTGTATTCGCATGGTCCGCGTTTTAAAGGTGTATATGCATGGTCCGTGTTTTAAAAGTGTATAAGCAAGTTTAAAAGTGCATATATTAAAGACAGAACAAAATTTTTGCTCTCAGACTGCTTACATTTAAAATAAAGTGCATCCATTTTTCCGATTTTATGAAGTATTTTTAAAACTCGCATTAGCAGCAACAATTAAACTGTTGAACCATCTCAGGAGATATGTTTTTCTAACTCACTGAAGAGAAAATGCAGTGTCAAGAGTCTAAGGAATAAAAGAAAATAAAAAAAAGTATATGAAATATAAGTTATAATTGAATTAAAAAAAAAAAAAAAGTGCGCTTCGCGGTTTGAGTTTATCCGTGTTTTGAATTCCGAACCTGTGCTCCATTTATTACCAGGCAAATGCTTACACAGATACAGTTTATACATACAGAGAGAAAGACTGTATTTTACAATTGCACACAACTCTTCAAAAACTGAACCACACTGTATTTCTATAAATACTATGCAAAAATATGCTGTGAAGATGGTTGTATATACTTAATTTCTAAACATTTTTAGCTTCCTGGACGGGAATATTTCTTGACATATGGGAAATAATAAAAGACAGTCTAGCTAGAATCTGTTTCTTATAACATTGGCTCCCAAACTATAAATGGGACCTCAAAAGAAAAAAAAATTACATTAGTTTCAGAAGTGTAATATTTTTCTCTTTTGGCGAGTTAGAAATATATTTCAAAATCAAAACTACAACAATTTGCGGAGGGGGTAGTGCCTGCTAAAAAAATGTATGCATATCTCTTGGGGGGGGGGGGGGCTCTAGTGGTTCTAGGGGCTCCCAATAAGCTAATACCTCAATTTGATAGTTCTATGGGTTGTCCTCGGTTTCCCTCAAAAACCAACACGGGTGTTTTGAAGATTTAGCTAGAGGGCAGTTAACGCCTTCCCTCTGAAAACCAGTTCCGAATACACACAATATGTTGCAATTCTGATAAACCGCGGACGTGTCTTTTTGCAAGACACACACAGATATTCGCGAGCTATACACAGTTATACACAGACTATATACATATACAACCTAACTGGGGACCTATGCCAAAAGTCAACCAAACTTTTTTCAGAATATTATCTGTCATTAAATACCACATTTCTGCAAAAATTCAAAGCGAGGACGTCCCCACTTGCCGGTGCGTCCCCACTTGGAAGGTGTGTAAACATATGAATGTCCCCACTTCCCACCATACGCCAACACACGCACACACACACACACACACACACGCACACACACACACACACACACACACACAGACATAACTTCAAAAATGTTTGATTCGTGATCAGGGATGCTTGAAACGTGCTCTCCCGTCGAAAACTCGAATTCGAATTTTCGACCCCGTCACAATACTTTCCTTATACATTATGTATATAAGGAAAGTAAAAATTAGCTTGTCGTTAGGTGCCCCATATTTTAACAGAACACCAAAAAACGGAGCGTGTCAGAATCAGTAAAGAAACTCTAAAATTACTTAATGATGGTGGACACCGCATTCTTTCTAAAATCATAACTAGTGATGAAAAGTGCATACCGTTTTTTGACGCTCCAACACCTCAAGAAAATAAATTATGGATCTTTGAAGATAACCCCAAACCAACAATGGTAAAAATACAAAGAGCAATGAAAAAAGTAATGTATGCCGTGTTCTTCTGAAGTACAGATCTGATTAAAGTCATAAAGCTATAGGGACAGAAGACAGTTACAGCTAACTGGTACACCACTAAGTGTGTTCCAGAAATTCTTCAGGAAGTGAATGTTAAGGGACTCATGTTCACACTGACAATGCATATACTCATTCAGCAACAATGACATACGAATTTATTGAACAAAAAGACATTAAAGTGATAGAACATCCACCCTATTCTCTTGATCTTGCTATGTGTGACTTTTGGCTATTTTTTAATCTAAAAAAATTACGTGGGCGTCGTTTTCTTTCCGAAGACGAGATTGATGAGGCTATAAAAGCATATTTTTCATCGATTCAAAGAAGTGGATGGTTTGAAGCATTTAATCTTTGGAAAATTCGCCTACTAAAGTGCATTGATGTTGGAGGGGAGTACTTTGAACACTCATAAGTGTTGGCAAGTTTAACTTGTACCACTTAGCCGTATCTCAAAAATTTCAGTGTGGCCCTCGTATCATGTGATACATTTCGTGACACCATTCTCGGGGATCTATCACGTTCCTTTCATGAGAAAAGTTACTTTGCTTAATACATTTTTATTTGAACGCAAATAGTCATTTATCTGCTTTAACTTATTTCTCCATCCATAACGCTTGGCGAGATTTTGGCAACGAAGTTGGCGGGATGTCGTCAACGTAGCGAATTTTCTAAATGTTGCCAAATTAACGAAAATGTCTCCAAATTCATAAAAATGACGCTAAATCAATGAAAATGACGACTAACTGACGACTATTCAGTACCGTGGAAAGAATATAAGAATCTACTGTAAGGAAAACCTATTTTTCCGTCCCAACGTTTGGCAAAATTTTGGTGACGAATTTGTCGGAATATCTTTGACTTGCTGACTTTTTATATGTTGCCAAATTGACGAAAATATCATCAAAATTGCAAAAATGATGCTAAATTAATGAAATAACACCTAATTTATGAATTCATTATGAAATATTTTAATATATGGACTATATCGCTTTTTGAGGATGCTATCAATATTGATAATTGTTTATTTAGAGTTGCGCATACACACAAGTTTATTGGATACTTTCAAATAGTCTTACATGTTGTCATCCGAAAAATCCCCCCATGTATTATTCAACGTTAAAACACAGTACCGTGGATCTTGTATGTCAGGTTTTGGTAGTAAAGGGTGTAAATTCATTGCATTATATAAGGAAAGTCATGTGCCGCTCACATCAGATTTTTATATTTCAAACCTTGTTAACATAAATTCATTGGCAAGAAAGACAATATTTTTAAGCTCCAGATGGTGTGTGTCTTCTGGCCATGTTGCCTTCTCAATTAGAATTCCATGATCTCGATATCGCGTGATTATCTCTCTTCATATTTGCCAAAATAACTTGTTTTCATAGGCCATTGTATCGAAACTTCGTTTCTGGGTGCCTTTTTTTCTACCCATATTGTCCTACCTACCAGAAGTCGTAAGGTGTTTGCACGATTGGGAAAAGGTCAGTCAGTTAGGCTGTATCAAATAGAAGTGGCAACAACAGGGGCCAGTCCAACTTTCTCCAATTCAATTATTTCTCTGATGGACTTTCGGACTTACAGATTTATTGGGCCAATACATAGAGACGATTGTAAACACATAGACATAGCTATCCCGGATAGGATAGCTATCCCGGATCACGCTATCCCGGACAATAAAAATGTAATATATGTTTGCGTGCTGAGAAATGTACGGAGCAGCAATCTTGCTTCTATTATTTTAATTATTCGGTTTAGAATATGAAATCGCACAAGGTGTACGTATCTGTTCATTTCTCCGTGTCGGGAGGACGATAGGAGGGGTAGGACAACCTAGTGAGTAGCGCACGGAGATTGTACTCGGAGCACCCCAGTTTGATTTCCGGCGATGCCCAAATCGTCCCGTTTTCACGTGGAGTACGGGGACGTTAAATATGTAGGTCCGTAAGTCCTTCCGATAAGTTAGAGGGGAAGGAGGGTACGGTACCTGTGGATGCCACCCCCACTGAGTTCCGGTCTAAATTGAGTGGTACTATCTCGACCGTCCAAACCTTACACCTTCGGGTAGGTCGGGTGATCTGGGTCGTGAAAAAAAGAGGACAATAGGGGAACAATATTTGCAGTTTTTTACCGGTAAAATCACCATGAATAAAGAATGACTGCTATTAAAGTCTTTTATTAACTTCTATTATAAATCTGAAATAATTGTAAAGAATGACTGCTATTAAAGTCTTTTATTAACTTCTATTATAAATCTGAAATAATTGTAAAGAATGACTGCTATTAAAGTCTTTTATTAATTTCTATTATAAATCTGAAATAATTGTGTGAAGGAAATCATGATACTCACACACACATTAACTGAACAACATTTAATTTTAGATTAGGGACACTTAAAAAGTGCTTTTCCGTCGAAAATTTATATTCGAATTTTCGGCAACGTTATACAATACTCTCCTATTCACTGTACTATGTCTGTAGGAAAAGTAATACATCTAACTAGAAAAGACAACACATGTTAAAAAAGAACTAATGACAACTAATAAAGAAAAAAATTAACTTTACTTTAAATAAAAGTAATAAAAGAGAAGAGAAAAATAATTCAGATTATACAGTTAAAATGCTAGTCATTTTTAAGAAACACCACTAAGTTTAAAGTCGCACAGAAAAATATTCTGCAGTGACATTTAGATATGATTATATCGCTGAAATATGATCAACATAAAACGATCTCTTTTAAAGCCCTTGTAACAGCAACCTCATTGACTTTCAAATGAACCTCGTTTATGAATTTTGAACGACGCTTAGTGCTTTAAACATGCAAATGCTAATTAAATTTGCGTAGCATAATAACGTTACTGCGATACAGAATAAGTTTCACTTAAACGCCCCACGCAGTAATTTTATTTCCACTTAATGATATTATCTTTAAATGGTTATTGCCCCAGCAATATGGAATTTTGCAAAAACTTTTGACGAAAATCTGTTTGGTTAATTTGTTTTCCAAATGCATATAAAAATTAACTAGAGTTTAGATCAACTCGACTATTTCATACCAGAATCCAATTAACATTTTATTTCAAATTTTACAAGAAATTTTTTGGAAAATTGGTATCATGCGTTAAAATGATTACAATTATAGCATGTCATACTTCAATGTCAAATTTTAATGCTACCATCTTAAAAAAATCTGATGTGGGCAACACATGACTTTCCTTATATAATGTAATGAATTTACTACTTTTACAGTAAAAAAAATAGGTTTTTCTTATAGTAGATACTTATATTTTTTCCAAGATATTGAATTTTTGTCAGTAGAGTTGTCATTTTCATTGATTTAGAGTAATTTTTATCCATTTGGCGAGATTTTCGTTAATTTGGCAACATTTCAGAAAGTCGCCAAATTGGCGACATTCCGCCAAAATAGTCACCAAAATCTCGACAAGCGTTATGGACGAAGAAATAAGTTATTCTTACAGCAGATAAATGACCATTGGCGATCAAATGCAAAAGTATTACTCAAAGTATCTTTTTTCATGAATGGAATGAGCTAGATCCACGAGAATGATGTCACCCAATTTATCGCATGGTATTACATATGAAAAGTGAACATGTTTCTCAATAGGAAATATTTTTTTTTTATTTTATATGACTTTTTGATAATTTTTTTCAAAAATGTGCGATATCTCGAGAACGGTTCTTGTTAGCGCTCTAAAATTTATGTCAATCGTTTTCTAATGAAAAATTACATAAGAAATGTCTATTTGTGTAACTTTATTAGCGGTTTTGATTTTTTGACGATTTTTTCAAAATTTCACTCGAAAATTTAGGGGGGTTCTGAACATTCGATTACATATAAAAACAATAGGCATCCAATGTTTATGGATTTGTGATTTTTGTATCAAATTTTGTTCGAATCGGTCCATTCGTTCGTCAGTTATCGTCTCCACAGACTCATTGACACACACACACACACACACACACATACTTACACACACACACACACACACACACACACACACACACACACACACACACACACACACACATACATCACTTCAAAAATGTTTGATTCGTGATCAGCGATGCTTGAAACGTGCTCTCCCGTCGAAAACTCGAATTCGAATTTTCGACCCCGTCACAATTCTTTCCTTATACGTTATGTATATAAGGAAAGTAAAAATATAAAATTTTAAATAAATTTCGAAGTTTTGACTAAAATTTAAAAACAAAAGCTTTCTAGTTCTAGATTTTTATAACAAAGCCGGATATAAAGTTTAGTGAAAATCCATTAATATATGTGGCAGCTATCGTCGATATCGATCACAAGAAATCGCCCAGACAGACATCACTCTAAAAATAGTCAAACGTGTTCTTGAGGTCTGAAAACATATATTGGCATCAAAATCTCGAAATTGAAAATTTTGGTGAAAACTATACCTTTTCAGTACTACGTATGACAAAGTTATAAATTGATAGCTTAGAGATTTTGAAAAAGGGCAAAAACAAATAAATAAATACCTGATATGCGAGTTTCGCTTTGACTTTGTCATACCTTCATATTCCATATTGTTTAGATTCACTACTATGACCAATCAGCATCAGAATCTATATTAAGAATTATATAATGTGTTAGTAGGGATATATGGGGATTTTAAACCATCAGCAGCTATAGTTTAACATGAAGTACTTACGGGAATTATATTTTCTTATGTTATAACATGACACTCCAGGGGGTGGGGGGGGGTGGGGGGGTGGAGCTTCTACACGTCATGTGGTTTGTTTTCCCTCAAAAAAGCTTGTTTTATCAGTCAAATAAGAACAAGGAGGATTGTTCTTAATCATTTGGGAAATTTAACTATTGAAAAGTTAAAAATTACATTTGTTAATTTTTGAAAAATGGAAATCGGATTTGTTAATTTTTGAAATATCGAAATTACGCTCGTTGATTTTTGGGAGATAAAAAATCGGATTTGTTAATTTTTGAAATTTAAAAATCAGATATGTTGATATTTGAAAGATACAAAAAAAAAAAAAAAGATATGAGAGATAGGAAAAATTGCATTTGTTAATTTTTGAAAGAAAAAAAAATCACATTTGTTAAAACCTATGTCATTTATACAGACATTACGCTAAAAATAGTTGTTTCTTGTTCTAGAGGTACCAAAATGTGTAGATCCTTCGAAAACTAACTCGAGTTGCGATTTTCGGCATAATTCCAATGCTTCCCAATACATTACCATGTATTGCAGAGAAAGTAAAAATCTGACGTGGGCAGTACATGGCTTTTACTGCAAACTCATATTCACGTTTTCTTTATTTCCTCAATAATTCATTAAATTGAGTTTAATTGCACAGAATAACAGTCATAATTATTTTAAGTTACACTGAATTTGCACTTTTAATTTAATTTTCATTTTCATTTGATTACTGGATTTATTTTCAAAGGTGGCGTAGCGAAAATGCGTAAAATCTAAAATATCTCGAGAACAGCTAGTCCTAAAGTAATGGGGTTGGTCTTATTCTTTTCGACGTCAAAAATGACGTCTAAAACTAGTATTTAATTGATATATTTGAGCATTCGTAGTTTTTTATTTTAGATTTTGAAGATTTTTGCGGGCCAATTAACAAAAAAGGCTGGTTTTCTCGAATTGTACCAAAATCTAATAACCACCAGGGCACTCCACACATGACTTATGTACCCAATTTCGTGAAATTTGGTCTATTAGTTTTTTAGCTAGAGTAGATACATGCAGAAAAAGGCATGTTCTGTTTTTTCGAATTGTACCAAAATCTAATCAGCACCAGGGTCACCTACAAGTGACTATAAAATTTTTTGAAATTTGATCGAGTAGTTTTTCAGTTAGAGTGGATACATAAATTGTGCACAGGCAGACAGATACACAGACACATACCTCACGCTAAAAATAGTTCTTTCGTGTTCAAGAGCCCCCAAAACGCGTAGATCCGTCGGAAATTTGAGTTGCAATTTTCGACATGATTCCAATACTTTCTCTATACAGTACTGTGTATTGCAGGGAAAGTAATATGCATATTTTGATGCATTTATAAATATATAAATAAATAAATATGGAATGAATTGCAACTATACTCTGCACAAAGGTGGTTAAAAATAATGATCTGGGATTTTTTCCAATGATAGAAACTGGTGATAAAAAGCTGTGATAAAATTTTCGATTGATTAGGAGCAGATTACTGTGAATATATATCAAATTGTGCTTCAGTATAAAGTAACTGTGAAGCTAATTCGAATTATAAAAGAAGATCTCACCGAGCCGTATTGTCCCGGGACATGAATTACTCCAGAACTAAGTTTTGATGCTATCGTAAGCTTAGATGTTTCGTTATAAAACACAGAAACATCTCCTTTTATTATGTAAGAGGCATCAGAAAATCAAATTGTAAAAGCCTTTTTTTCTAAAGTTGTAAACAGGGGATTTACGTTTTCCGATTCTACCATATTTAAGCGCTACCCTGTTTCTACTTTCCCTGCAATACATGGTAATGTATAGGGAAACTATTGAAATCGTGTCGAAAATCACAATGACAATGTTCGACGGATTTACATTTTTTAAAACCTCTAGAATACGAAAAAGCAATTTTAACATGACGTCTGTGTATGTGTGTGTGTGTGTGCGCGCGCGCGTGCGTGCGTGCAATGTATGTGTGAAACCAGAAATAGATCTCACACTGGTTATTGTGAGACAGTTTTATGCCAGTAATTTATTGTGTCTGAAACGTCAAACAACCCCCAGTCTCAATGACGCCAGTGTTTACTACACGTGAACCCAAAGGTCGGATAAAATCATAAATTTAGAGGCGTCGAGACAGAGGGGTCGAACTCTTAAGGAAATGTGAAGTAACGACATTGGATAAAAAGGTTGACCAATTGAGAAGAAGCTTGTAGCTTCTTCTCAATGAGAGCAAAGGGGGAGTGTCAGTCCTTGAGGCAAAATAGCCACAACCTATGAGATAAGAACGACGACACTTGGTCAATATAGCACGTTGACTAGACGAGATTTTCAGCTCGAAATTAAGGATCAGGAAACTGAGAAAGATGTATTGACTACGAGTGTGACTAGAGATGTAGAGAACGATTTTGATGGCTAGATCAATTTGCAGTGCAATGAGAAATACGAAATGTAGCCAAACACGTAGAGTTACGACCACCACGATTTGCTGATGCAAGCATTATGGTCTATAGTCAAAGCCGAAAGTGAAGGTATGTGTCCATTAAAAACTACATGTCTAAACACAGTTTAGGCATTTTAACAATGGTCTCACATTGTCTCCCTCCTTCGAAATAATATGAATAATTGTGTAATGCATTTAATAAGTATGTTATGTTATTAATAAGTGTTTTGTTGTTAAAGTTAAAATGGTGCAATCAATTTAGTATTATATTAATTAATATTATTTTACAGAACTCGCGCGAAAGATAAATAATGGGAGGGTTATCAACGGCACACAACGCAATGTACAATAATAATGAGTTCCTCGAATACGATCAATTTACGGCCATTTTAAGATATAGATATTATATGTTATTAATAATTAATCAAAAATGCCATCTTCAATATTAAATTCTTGAATGTGCACCAAAATTCTTAAAATGTTTCACCACAAAATGTTTTCACTCCAACTCCAAAACTAATGGACCGAATTTCATAAAATTGTATGGGTAAGGCACAGCTGATTGGATTTTGGCACAATTCGGGATAAAAGAACCTGCTCTTTTTTGTGAAATGGTCATATGTATCCGTTCTAGATAAAACATTAAGTGGTCAAATTTCACAAAATTTGGTAGCTAAGTTACTTCGGGGGAATCCTGGTGCTGATTAGATTTCTGTACGATTTGGTAAGGAAAAAACCTGCCTTTTTTTTACGAAATGACCCGTAAAAATCCCCAAAATCTAAAATAAAAGAATACTTATTCTCAAATGTATGCATTAAATGCTTGTTTCATACGTGATTTTTAACAATGAAAGGAATAGGGCCCATTACTCTAGGACTAGTTGTTCCGAGATATTTTATTTTTTCCGCATTTTTGTTACTTCGTCCATAAAAATACGCACAGTTACTCAATGAAAACGATAATTGAATTAAAAATGCAAACTCACTGTAATTTTAAATAATTATGCTCTGCAATTAAACATAATTTTAGGACTCATTAAAGAAATAATGAGAAAATGAATTTGAGTTTGTAGGGAAAGTCATATTCTGCCCATACCAGATTTAATTAACTTATTAATATAAAAAGCCAGTCATTTATCGTAACTGTTTTGTTTTGATCCCTTATTAGATATTTTTATACTATTTAAAATCCGACGTTACCTTTCATTATGTTTGCTGATTATCCCCGAAAAAACTGCATAATTGGTGAATACGCTGTAAATATGTTATCTCAATTTATGATAAAGGTATAATATACAAACAGGTATAATTTTTATACTTTTGGCTTTTACTACAGAAACCCACTCCATTTTTGAAACACTTGTGTTTTTTGTTTTTAGTTCTAGGCCATTAACCAAGGTCTTCATATTTGAAAGTGTCATATTTTATCATTTTATATCTGCTTGTATTAAAAATTTATGATGAAAAAAAAATCTACCGGATAACGGTATGAAAGTTTTTCCTCCACTTCTAAACGAAAAATGTACCTAAACTTTATATTTTTACTGATTCTGCTCTTTTTATTCAAACGTTGCAGTGTTCTGAAACAACGTGCTCATATTTATACTACGTTGTGAAGTTATGTATTTTTTTAAATACAATGTGATCGAAATGTAGCAGATATCATATTTTAAAATCGTGCAATTACCGAGAAATTAAAATAATGTAATTTTTTGATGTGAATAACAGCGTTTTTCTCATTTTATTCTAACTTTCCTCGTACTATATAGTAAATTATAAAAGATAGATATAAACCGTAAACGATAAAAATGTATACTAGAAATAAAATCTGTATTTAATTATGAAAAAAGCTCATATACTTTTCGAGAAATCATCTTGTCAAGTTGAAGAAGATTGAAATTTTTGTGCTTTCAATTTTGAAATGCTTATATTTAAAAAACTAAAAAAACTAGCTGGATTTGAAAAGTAAGCAAGAATTTGCAGTTCTTTGAAAGTCCTACAAGTGTATATAATTGGATTTTGGATCGAACGCTGTTTATAAAAAAAAAAAAAAAAAAAAAAAAAAAAAATCAGAAAGTTTCTGTGCGAACGAATTCCTTTTTTATTTTTCATATTTTTACTCGAAATATCTTCGAAACTATAAAAGATAGACATAAATAGTAAGCAACAAAAATATGTATAAGGAAATTTAGTTTCAAAATCTGTATTTGTTTATAAAAAAAGCTCTTATAGTTTTCGAGTGATCGTTTCTTCAAATTGAAGAAGATTGAAAAAATTTTGCATTTTTCAGTAATATAATACTTATATCTGTAAAATTAAAAGCGATAGCTATAAACAATAACCAAGAATGTATAGCGCCTTGAAAGCGCTATAACTGCATATAATCAAATTGCAGCTCAAATTCTGTTTTTAACACTTTCCAACATAGTTGAAAAGTTTTTATAACTTTGTTCATTCTATCTGTCTGTCCTTTAGTACGATAATTGCCGTAAAAATGGCTTTATCAAAATAAAATTTTTGTATGTTGTTGAGACGATCTGTGGGATATATGAAATGTAAATGAATAATATTTCCCAATTAGTTTTAGATTGAACCCGGGTTGAAAATGTGAAATATATTAAACCCTATGAGACTTAATTTTCCAAACATTTTTTAAGCAGAGTTAAAATTCACAAATTGCTTCGAAAATTTTAGAAAATATTCTAAGTATCTCATAAAATGTATTAAAAAAATTTCAGCCAAATATGTTGGGAAGTATTTCAAATAAAAATTAATATAATAATTACGCCCATATAATATGAAGAGATCACGTGATCGACTTCAAAATAAAATACGGCATCCATCTTTTTTTCCCCAGTGTCAAAATCGTGATTTTTAAAGTTCTTTTAAATTTATATTTAGTATTGCATCCGTCCTAAAGCCGTTTTATTTTTGCGTATTTCCCGTGCATCTACAATATATTCCGTGCCAACGTAATTATAATATTTTTCAGTTTAAATAATTATCAAACTTTGATTATTTTTAGAACGAAGTCTAATTTTAATGGATGCAGAATATAAACAAGTGATTGTAAGATATAGTAATAGTTGTATAAGAATTGCTGAGTTTTTTTCACGCAAAATTATTTAGCTGTTAAGTCTGGAATAAAGTTGATATGAATGAAATAGTCATTGATTTTACATAGAGAGCCATACGATTTATATTTCGATGACGTCATTTGAATAAAGTTCATTATTTTCGATGCTGGTTTAAATTTCTAAGTAAAATAAATTATTGTAGTATTGTGATATTTAAAAAAAATATCACTGCTGAATGTAACGCATTTTAATAATGTTTAAATAAAATTGCATTTCAGTTGGAAGTGTTTCATTATCAATGCTTTATGCATAATTGATCTTTCTTGTTTTCTCGATATTACAAACGTTGAGTTTTATTTTACAAAATGTTATTCACATAAAAGTATTTCGGCTCCATCGGACTGAAGCCGTATTTTTCAGTTAGGTGGCTACTCATATACCTTCAGCATTATGTAAGATATTAGTCTACTGTTGTAATACGTCAGGCGAAAATTACAGACCTCATTTTAATTAATCGCAGAACGTACAGTTTTCCTAAAATGAAATAAATTTTATTTTACAGCAATATTTCTCTAATCATTCTTATGAGATTATCATTCAACAATTTAGGAAGATTTCGTTGAACAGTTTTAGCAAATCAGAGTTTTGATAAGATAGAAACGCTGAGATAATGCTTTTGATCTCTAAGGAACCAGTTTGTGCCAAAATGGCTCTTCAACAGAAAATAATTAAAATTTTAAAATAATTAAAAATAGTTAAAAATTAAATTGAAAACTTCTTTATTATAGCGGTCCCCCAGGATGAATCGGCAAGCGACCAAGATGTATTGCCAAGGTAGGTTGTAAAATTTCGCCAAACGTTTGCAGCTCTAAAGAAACAGCACGTGTTTATCGTCATATCGCTTTTGCGACCTTTTCGACCATGGCGAAATCGTAATTGCGGGGACCGCTATAATAAGGAAGTACCTAAAAATCTAACTTGAATTAAATAAAAAAATCTCGACTTGATGTTTCTTATTAGAAGTCGATGTACCTTTATATCAAATTTTATGGCTATGCGTTTATTAGAATTTCTGCTAAGTACGACACAAAGGGAAAATACAGACAGCTTTTTTATCGTTATAGATTATATTCATATACAGAGTTTTTCTCTTTTTATCTCCCCGTATAGATATAGACTAACGCTTAAATTTTATTTATGAAATTTCTTTATCATCCTGCTCTTCAAAGTATGAAGCATCATATTTAAACTTTTTTTCTTGTATCCCATGCATGAGTAATGCATGAGCAAAAAGTTACCCGATAGCAGTTCATACACATTTCTTTCTCAGGGTTTTAAAGAAAAATGGTCTTAAAGGCATTTTTAAGGATTCTTTTTTTTACATTTTGTGAATAGATTATAATGTTTCAATTCAAATCACTTGAAACATTTATTAAAAGTTTTGATTGCTTGATGATTTTTTCAAAATTTCACTCGACAATTTAGAGGGGTTCTGAACATTTGCTTGCCTTTAAAAACAATAGACTTCCAGTATTCACGGATTGTGATTTTTGTACCAAATTTCGTTGGAATTGGTCCATTTGTTTGTCAATTATCGTCTCCGCAGACTCACTGACACACACACACACTCAGACATCACCTCAAAAATGTTTGATTCGTGCTCAGGGATGCTTGAAACGTGCTCTCCCGTCGAAAACCCGAATTCGAAATTTCGACCCCGTCACAATACTTTCCTTATACATTATGTATATAAGGAAAGTGAAAAAGTCATTTAATAAAACCATCTTTGTCGACGTACATAATTTTACAAAGCCAAAGCGCTTTCGGGCATCACCATGCCCTTCATCAGTAGTGAAATGAAAAATACAGTGCCATCAAATGCTTACATAAGTCAAATCGGCAGGCAAAATTTACATGTTTCTATAATAATTACATTATATTATTTTATAAACAAGATATTTAAGATTTAAATAATTATTAAATACAATTATAATAAGGAAGAAGGTTCATGACCAAAAAGTATGTCGTTGAAGCACAAATTACATCAAAAGGTAAAGTCACAGAAAACTATGTAAAGCTTTAACACGCATGAAGTCGAGAACGAGTCGCCAAGCATAACTCAGGGTCTGAACAGGATCAAAATTACAAATAGAATCACGACACAGATAAATAAACAGGGATTCTTAATGTAAAATATTACGTGGGCTATTGCAACTGATTAAAAGGAAAGTTTTTTTCAAACAAGGGGTGAAAATTATCCTTAATAACATACTGGGCAAGAGCCGTAGATAGTTTAATCTTTAAAATCACGAGCATGTTCAGAGCTAAACGGATTACTCCAGTACGTTTAGTTCTGCCAATATAGAATTTGAAGTTGTTATTAGAAGAAGGGGGCAACGTGCACCCCAGCCAGGCATTTAAAGTTAATTTAACCCTTATATTAATCCGTATGAATGCGATTAATTAATGTAGTAACAGTCAAATGAGCGGGTTCAAACTTATTTATGGCAAAAATGAATAAGAGTACGAAAAATCGTTGGGTGATACCGCAGACTAGATTTATACCGCATAAGGTCAGTAACAGGAGTAAGGTTAGTATTAGGTTGAATACAATTAGGGCGAATATGGGCAAAAATTTTATACATAAATTCAAAAAAATAAGCGGCTTCATGACTGAGATTAAAGTTAATTTCAGTAGCTAAAGCCGATATATAGAAGAACAAACATTAAAGATACGATTAAAAAAGGCGAAAAAAGAGACTTTTTTAGAGAAGAAATTGATGAAATTGTATGAAATTGGATATATATTTGTAGGCACATTTTAAGTTAGTTAGTGTATTATGAGTTACTACTTCAATTCTATTATTGGATTTTCAATTTTAATATTTTATATATATATATATATATATATATTTATATATATACATATATATATATACATATATATATATATATATATATATATATATATATATATATATATATATATATATATATATATATATATATATATATATAATTGTAATATATATATATATATACAGTATATATACAGGGTGTCCCAAAAACATTGACCGCGGATTTTATTCCTTAAGTATTAATCTTAGACATATATAATAAATTACAAAGTTGCGTGAAAAAAGGTACTGAATTTTATGAAGTCGATAAAAATTTTCAGAGGACTAAATTTGAAGAAATACAAAATTAAATTTTTATACAGCCCCCGTACAAAAACATTACCAATGAGTAAAATGTGCCCATATACTAATAATATGATGTGCAAAATTTCAGCATTTTATCATAAAAAGACCCAGAGATATGTTTAAACAAAGTTGGCGAGGGATTAATCACAAATTATTAATGTAAATGTTTACAGCAATAGTGCAAATGACGCAACGCAGAAATGCATCATGGGCAAATAATATCTGCCCCTTACTTTTAATGGATCTTTGGCATGGATGGAAAACATTTTGAACAAGCTTTGTAATTTTTGTGTAAAGTTATTTTTTCTACACAGTGTAGATACTTTTGTACCAGCAAATAGCAAAATTATTATTTATTTATGTAATCACTGTTTACGTTCTTAATTTGTGTATGACCCCTGAAACGCGATCTGCCGACATGATTATTCCCCTCTGAGAACCCATGTCGATGCATCGAAAAGTGGTTTAAGTCAGCATTTTTGTCTTTTTATATCTCTGGGACTTTTTATGATAAAATGCTGAAATTTTGTACATCACCTTATTAACGTATGGGGCACATTTTACTCATTGGAAAACTTTTTGTACGGGGGCCGTATAAAAATTTAAATTTTGTATTTCTTAAAACTTAATTCCCTTGAAAATTTTAATCGATTTCATAAAATTCAGTACCTTTTTTACGCAACTTTGTAATTTATATGTCTAAAAGCAATATTTAAGGAATAAAAGCCGAGGTTAATGTTTATGGAGCACCCTGTATATGAGTGCGTGTGTGTATTTTGTGGTCGTACAAATTCATTCACTACATCTACATCATTTGCTAATTATATATTAAAAAAATATATGAAAAACATATATAGATAAATTTGTAAACTTTTTTCTCTCCTTAGATTTTTCTCGCTTCTGGACCGGTTAATGTCTTTAAGTTTTCGAGCAAAGTTTGTCCAGGACGTCCATCAACGACGGTCTACTATATATCATATTTCATCTATTTTTTTACTCCCTGTATGAATAAGCGGTAGAAGAAATCCTCCTCGATAAATCTTCCAATATTTTCTGTTCTTCGCGCTTTATTAAAGAAAAATTAGGCACACTGGTCTTAAAGAGTGTATTTTTATAACTTTTTTTTTATATATATTTTTAAAATTATAATGTTCTGAAGCATAATATATCACATGATAAACCAAAGTTAGGAGAATGATATGCATTTTATTATGCTGCATTAATAAGTATATAAGACAATTTACACTTTTTCTACAATACATATAGAAACAATCTGATGTGGGCAGCACATGACTTTCCTTATATAATGCAATGGATTTAATAGTTTTACAGTTAAAAAATAATGTATAAGATCCACGACGCTGTATTTTCATCGTTGAATTGTACATTTGGCGATTTTCCGGATGACAGCAAGTAAAACTATTTCAAAATAATTAATTAACTTAAACTTTGAGCAACTCTAAATAAATAATCATCAATATTGATAGCCTCTTCAATAAGTGATGTAGTCCATATATTAAAATACTTCATCAATTAGGTATACTGTATAATTACTTCATCAATTAGGTTGTTGTTGAAACCCAGACCGTCCGACTTACCAGAAAGGTGTAAGGTAACTGTTTGGACGGTCGGGTTCATCAATTAGGTGTAATTTTCATATTAATCTAATGTCGTTTTTGCAAATTTGATGATATTTTTGTCAATCCGGGGCGAAATATCGCCAAGTTGACAATACTTTGCTAAATTACTCGCTAAGTTTTGCCAAATGCATCACCAAGTGTTACAGCCAAACGGAGAGAAGAGTATTTCTTATATACTATGCCCGTCATATGACGGAAATCAGAATTTGCGACGCATTACTTCCCATTTGGCATCATTTTTATTAATTTGGAGACATTTTTGTCATTTCAGCAACATTTAAAATAATCGCAAAGTTGGCGACGCCCCGCTAAATTTTTCGTTAAGCTTTATGGACGGACGAAGAAATGTGTTATTCTTATAGTTTACGCTTATGTTCTATCCAATATATTGAACTTTTCTCATCTAGTCGTCATTTTCATTGATTTAGCTTCATTTTTTAAAATTTGGCGACATTTTCGTTAATTTGGCGATATTTAAAAAAGTCGCCAAGTTGGCGATATTCCGCCAAAATCTCGTTATAGATGGCGAAATAAATTCCTCCAAAAGCGTTATAGATTCCGTCAAAATACGAAAAAGTGAATTCCCTCAAAAGCGTTATAGATGGCGAAATAAGTTATCCTTGTAGCAGATAAATGACTATTGGCATCCAAACACAAAAGTATTACCTAAATTATTTTCTTTTCATGAATGGAACTAGCTAGATCCACGAGAATGATGTCACTAAATTTATCGCATGATATTGTTATGAAAAGTGAATATATTTCACAATAGGTAATATTTTTTAACACTTTACAACATAGTTAAAAAGTGTTTATGACTTTGTTCATTCTGTCTGTTTGTCTGTCTGTCCGTTAGCACGATAACTGCCTTAAATATGACTTTATCAAAATGGAATTTTAGTACGTTGTTCAGATGGTCTGTGGGACCCATGGGAATAAAACTGATTAATATCACCCAAATAGTTTTTGGATTGAACCTGGGTTGAAAAATTAAATACATTGAACACTATGGGACCACATTTTTTAGACATTTTTTAAGCGGATTTAAAATTCACAAATTGCTTCGAAAGTTTTAGGAAATATTCAAATTATCTCATAAAATAGATAAAAAACATTTCAGCAAAATACATTCAGTAGTTTTTTAAATAAAAATTAAAATAATAATTCAACCTTTTATATGAAGCGATCACGTTACCATTATATGAAGAGATCACGTGACCCACTTCAAAATAAAATATGGCATCCATCTTTGTCAAAATCGCGATTTTTTAAATTCTTTTTAACTGATATTTAGTGTTGTATCCGTCCTAAAACCGATTTATGTTTGCTTAAATTCTGTGCATCTACATACGGAAACAATGCAATTACAATATATTTGAGTTTAAATGATCATCTAACTTTGATTATTTCTACAACGAAGCCTAATTTTCACTTATAGAAAATGTAAATACCAAAAGATGTAGAATGAGTTGTATAAGAATTGCTGCATTTCTTTAATGAAAATTATTTAGCTCATGGAGTCTGACATGATTGTTTAGTTGATGAGTCAATATAGCTGATATGAATGAAACGTTCATTGAATTTACACAGAGAAGAAGACGATTTTTACGATAAAGTTTTAAGAATAGTGTTAAATTACTTGTACCTCCATGGCTTTAAGTTTTTAAATAAAATAAATTATTATAGTATTGTGATGAATGATAGGAATGGAATAAAGTTTATGAATGAAATGCTGCTTTTATAGAGAGAGCTGCTTTTATATTTCGATAACGTCATTTAAATAATGTTCATATGTTTTCGATGAAGTTTTCAAATATAATAAATTATTGTAGTATTATGATAATTTTAAAAATATTACCGGGGAATGTATCGAATTTTAGAGATGCTTAAACCAGGCAATTTATATTTCAATGCCGTCGTTTGAATGAAGTTCATTTTTTTCGATGAAGTTTTGAGTTTTCAAATATAATAAATTAATGTAGCATTGTGATAATTTTAAAAATATTACCTAGGAATGTATCGCATTTTAGAGATGTTTAAATAAAATTGCATTGAAGTTGGAAAGTGTTTCATAGTGAATTCTTTATGCATGATTGATCTTTCTTGTTTTTAATTTATATGATTTTTTGTTAATTGTTTTGAAAAATATGCAATATGTCGAGAACAATATGTTAGGGTTCTAAAATTTGTGGCAATCGTTTTCGAATGAAAAATTACATAAGGAATGACTATTTGCGTAAATTTATTAAATTGTAAATGTTTTAAATTTTTGATGTTTTTTTAAAAATTTCTCTCGAAAATTTCGGCGGGTTCTGAACATTCGATTGCTTATAAAAGCAATAGGCTTCCAGTATTCATGAATTGTAATTTTTGTACCACATTTCGTTCGAATCGGTCCATTCGCTCGTCAGTTATCGTCTCCAGAGACTCACTAACAAACACACACACAGACATCATCTCAAAAACGTCTGATTAGTGTTCAGGGATGTTTGAAACGTGCTCTCCCGTAGAAAACTCGTATTCGAATTTTCAACCCCGTCACAATACTTTCCTTATACATTATATGTATATAAAGAAAGTAATAATATGCAGAGTTTCTGAGAAAGCATTAGGTATTACGAATAAGTTTGTAAGGAAAGGCCCATGAGTGTACACATTCGATCTAACTATAGTTATACGACAATGCCCTATCGAATAACTGTAATTGCAGCTCCGTAGCAAAGAATTAAAAGAAAATGGGATTACTGTCTCGACAAAATAACGAAACAAGATAAAATACTAATTACGAAGTTATGATGTCTAAGGAAAAGACATTTGTCTAAGGAAAGGAACAGTAACGAACATTGTATAAGGAAAAGACAACAGCAACGAACGAAACGAGTGTACGGAAGGCAATAAGTATCTGCCAAAATATATAATTTATATTGTTTTTGATGGGGGGGGGGGGGTATTTTGAACAAGCTGTACACTAGCCTCTTATGCATGCCGGTTTTTTTTTATCTAGCGCCTCTAGAATCTTCCCGATGACTCATAGTACACGTTTAGTTTTGTTAAAAACGTGTAAAATACTTTCATTAGAGTTTCTTTTGAAAAGGAATCTGAGAAAATAGCCGTACAGGCTGCCTTTCCTATGACGTGAATCTAGGTTTGCCATATGCTGAAGCTAGGGAATTGCCAGATTTGGAGATTTATCGCCAATTTGACGGTATTTGACGATTTTTCGAAGACTTGAGAAACAACTCGAAATAACGAATATTCTTTGAGATATGAGAGATTTCTAGAAGTTTCCACAGCTAATCTATATAAGGAGTTATTGCTCAGTTGCAGAGCAGTTGACGTGATACGAGCTACATTGAACTGTGACATACTTTACTGTTTCGAGAATATTATCGGCTGTTATGTGAAATTAGTGGAGCACTTAATTGCTGTATTACTGACAGTTGTTTAGTGATATCATCGAGCTACTTGCTGTATGCTGTTCCTGTTTACGCTGTGCTTGTAAACAAACGTGTTAGTTATTCGTTCTAGCTATTCGCCATTAATCATTTAGTGATTTAAGAAAAGCCCTTCTCTCCGTCTGTTGGCGATAATCGTGTCGAAATTTGCGGTTGATTTTGCGAAATATCGCCAAATGGCTTTTTTTAATGATGCTAAATTAAAAAAAAAATCTGATGTGGGCAGCACATGACTTTCCCTGCAGACTTATATTAAAGTTCTTTTTATTTAAATTAAATTTATTTCACTTTTAATTCAATTTTCGCTCTCATTCAGTAACCGGACTTATTTTCACAGGTGGCGTAGAGAAAATACGGAAAACTAAAATATCTCGAGAACGGCTAGTCCTAGTGTAATGGGGTGGGTCTTATTATTTTCGTCGTTAAAAAAAATTACGTATTAAACGAGCATTTAATGGATATATTTGAGTATACCTAGTTCTTTAGTTTAGATTTTGACGATTTTTGCGGGCCATTTTGCAAAAAAAAGGCAGGTTATTTTTTTCCGAATCGTACCAAAATCTAATCAGCACCAGGGTAACCTACAAGTGACTCGTCTACCGAATTTTATGAAATTCGGTCCATTAGTTTCTTAGTTAGAGTGGATAAAAGCTTTTGCGGGCCATTTCGCAAAAAAAGGCGGGTTCTTTTATTCCAAATCGTACCCAAAACTAATCAGCACCATATTCGCTCACAAGTGACTTACCTACTAAATTTTGTGAAATTTGGTCCATTAGTTTTTTAGTTAGAGTGGATACAATATCTGCACAGACAGACAGACACACAGACAGACACACAGACAGACAGACACACAGACACACAGACAGACATACACACAGACACACACACAGACGTCACGCTAAAAATAGTTTTTTCGTATTCCAGAGGTCTCGAAACGTGTAGATCCGTCGAAAACTCGAGTTGCGATTTTCGGCATGATTCCAATAGTTTCCCTATACATTACCATGCATTGCAGGGAAAGTAAAAAATCTGATGTGGGCAGCACATGACTTTCTCTGCAAACTTATATCCACGTTCTATTTATTTCAATTAAATGTAATGCACTTTTAATTCAATTTTCGTTCTCATTTGATAACTGGACTTATTTTCAAAGGTGGGGTGGAAAAATACGAAAAAAACTGATATATCTCGAGAACGGCTAGTCCTAGTGTAATGGGGTTGGTCTTATTCTTATTTTTCGTATTCCAGAGGTCTCGAAACGTGTAGATCCGTCGAAAACTCGAGTTGCGATTTTCGGCATGATTCCAATACTTTCCCTATACATTACCATGTATTTCAGGGAAAGTAAAAATCTGATGTGGGCTTCACATGACTTTCCCTGCAGACTTTTATTCACGTTCTATTTATTAAAATTAAATTAAATTCACTTTTAATTCAATTTTCGTTCTCATTTGAAAACTGGACTTATTTTCAAAAATGGTGTAGGAAAAATACGAAAAACTGAAATATCTCGAGAACGGCTAGTCCTAGTGTAATGGGGTTGGTCTTATTCTTTTCTTCGCTAAAAATTACGTATTAAACAATCATTTAATGGCTATATTTGAGCATACGTAGTTCTTAAGTTTAGATTTTGATGATTTTTGCGGGCCATTTTGCAAAAAAAGGCCGGTTATTTTTTTTCGAATTATACCAAAGTCTAGTCAGCACCAGGGTGGCCTACGAGCGATTTATCTACCAAATTTTGTGAAATTCGGTCCATTAGTTTTTCAGTGAGGGTGGATACAAGCTTTTGCGGGCCATTTCGCAAAAAAAGGCGGGTTCTTTTAACCCGAGTCATACCCAAAACTAATCAGCACCAGATTCGTGCACATGTGACTTACCTACCAAATTTTATGAAATTCGGTCAATTAGTTTTTTAGTTAGAGTGGATAAAAATCTGCACAGACAGACAGACACACAGACAGACACACAGACAGACAGACACACACACAGACGTCACGCTAAAAATAGTTTTTTCGTATTCTAGAGGTCTCGAAACGTGTAGATCCGTCGAAAACTTGAGTTGCGATTTTCGACATGATTCCAATACTTTCCCTATACATTACCATGTATTGCAGGGAAAGTAAAAAATCTGATGTGAGCAGCACATGACTTTCCCTGCAGACTTATATTAACGTTCTCTTTACTTTAATTAAATTTATTTCACTTTTAATTCAATTTTCGTTCTCATTTGGTAACCTGGCTTATTTTCAAAGATGGCGTAGGGAAAGTACGAAAAACTAAAATATCTCGAGAACGGCTAGTCCTAGTGTAATGGGGTTGGTCTTATTCTTTTCGTCTTTAAAATTACGTATTAAATCAGCATATAATGGATATATTTGAGTATACCCAGTTCTTTAGTTTAGATTTGGACGATTTTTGCGGGCCATTTTGCAAAAAAAGGCAGGTCATTTTTTTCCGAATCGTACCAAAATCTAATCAGCACCAGAGAAACCGATAAGTGACTCATCTACTGAATTTTGCGAAATTCGGTCCATTAGTTTTTCAGCTACAATGGATACAAGCTTTTGCGGGCCATTTCACAAAAAATGCGGGTTCTTTTATTCCGAATCGTACCCAAAACTAATCAGCCCCAGCCCCGGCCACAAGTGAGTTACCTACAAAATTTTGTGAAATTCGATCCATTAGTTTTTTAGTTAGAGTGGATACAAAATCTGCACAGACAGACACACAGACAGACACACAGACAGACACACAGACACACAGACAGACAGACAGACACACACACACACAGACGTCACGCTAAAAATGGTTTTTTCGTATTCTAGAGGTCTCGAAACGTGTAGATCCGTCGAAAACTCGAGTTGCGATTTTCGGCATGATTCCAATACTTTCCCTATACATTACCATGTATTGCAGGGAAAGTAAAATGTATCCCTCACATTTCAAAAATGGCTCTAAATCGACTACAATCACGTCAGATTGATGAATTATTTATTAAAATATTTTAATATCTGGATTACATTACTTATTGAGTGTGCCATCATTTCTTCTTCTGTTTCTTCTTTCTTCCACCTAGACCATCCGATCGACTAGAAAGTGTTAAGATATATACGTCGAAGGGCCGGAAAGTGTCACTCAATGTAGACCGTAACCCAGTGGGGGCGGCATTTACAGAGACGCTATCATTGTTGACAGTTGTCGAGTTCTTTGCTTGAAATATAAGTTAATTGGGTTCTTTAAAATAGTATTACATGTTGTCATCTAGAGAAGCTCCAAATATACAATTTAATATTAAAAAAATTGTGCCATAGATCTGGTACATCGTTTTTTCGCTGTGATAGAAGCAGATTTATTGCGCTTTGTAGCGAACTGACTATTTTTATACTGATGTTTTGTGCATACAGCATGTAAGCATATATGCACATTTTCACGAAACAATTAATCTTTTGCTTACGGGTGAGACAGCGTCAATACCTGACGTAGAACCTCTCAGGATAGGTATTTGACATATCCTATTCCAAACAGTTCAACCCCCCTTTGCAGACATTGGCGTTCATGGACGCTAATACCTATCTTTTTGAGAGGTTCTTCGATAGGGATTTACGCTGTTCCACCCGTAAGCAAAAGTATGTTCTAAACTGTGTAGAATTATTTCTACTATTAGAATTATTTCTACTAATCATTAAAATCTACTATTAACTATATTTTCGGTGATGTCTCTGTTAATAGATACATTGCAGAAATTATTCTATAAAAACTTAAAATCCTACTTTAATTAATAATGTCTGCTCCTGAGATTCTGTTATGTATGGGCAGGATGTTTATGCTGAGCAGCCGTTAAAGTAAGACGTCGTGGTGTAATTTGTTTTCGCTGTCAAACTAATGGTATTTCAATCCACGCGTAAGGAATTTCTAAATTTCTAAAATTAACTTAATATTATGCGGGGTTTCTTAATCCCAATAACTTAATAAAATCCGTGAGTGTACATGTTAGGTCTAATTATATAATAAAGTGGTCATGCTCGATCAAAGGAAATTAATTGAAGCGCCTCCTAGTGGATAATTTCAAAAGTTAGAATAGCGGCCGTTGCAACAAAGTGTGATAGACGAAGAAAAATCACGAAATTATTTAGCACTGTATAGTATGTAGGAATCGACCCTAAGATTGTTACAGTGTGTTTGACAACACAGTTATTGGCACAATTACTGTAACACAGTTATTGGCAAAGATGGTTTGACACAGTTATTGGCACAGATGCGTTGACTCAGTTATTGGCACAGTTATATTGACACAGTTATTGGCGCAGGTATTTTGACACAGTTATTGGCACAGTTACATTGAATCAGTTATTGGCACATTTATTTTGACACAGTTATTGGCAAAAATACTTTGACGCAGTTGGTGACGCAGCTATTTTGACACAGTTATTGGCACAGTTACGTTGACTCAATTATTGGCACAGCTATTTTGACACAGTTATTGGCGCAGTTATTTTGACACAGTTATTGGCACAGTTAGTTTGACACATTTCTTGGCACAGTTATTTTGACACAGTTATTAGCACAGTTATGTTGACTCAGTTATTGCCACAGTTATTTTGACACAGTTATTGGCACAGTTATTTGACACAGTTATTGGCACAGTTATTTGACACAGTTATTGGCACAGTTATTTGACACAGTTACGTTGACTTAGTTATCGGCAGAGTTATTTTGACACAGTTATTTTCACAGTTATTTCGACTCAGGCAATGGCGCAGTTTTTTGACGCAGTTATTGACACAATTATTAGAATTTATTTTGTCACAATTATTGGAAGTTATTTTGACATAATTATTGACAGTTATTTTGACACAATTATTGGCGAATTGTTGTACTATTAAGGAATGTCGCCATTTGTGTAAACCCTGTTCTAATGCCCCACGTTCAAATACTGTATATTTGAATTCCAAAAGGAATATAACTGCGTATTAATACAATTATTTCAGGTGTCAATGCGTTTTATTCATTCCTAGTGTTAATTCCTACTAATCAGATAATGCTTACCTTATTAGTGCTTATTGCTACTTATTAGATAACTTTGTCACTGGCCTTTTCCGCCTATTTTACTTTGTAACCGAGTTCTTTATCCTAACTTTTTAAATTCCCCTCTCGTGGCTCTTCATTTTCTTTCATTCGATCGGGCATAATCTCTTCTCTATAATTAGGCTTAAAGTGTACACTCATGGGCCTCTCCTTATAAAGTTATTGCATGATTAAAGACATTCCTATATACCACTCATATCCAGTTTTCATTCCTATAGCTAACGCTGCAAATATTTTAATTTATTTTACTTTGTAAGTAAATTTATTAACATTTATATATGAACATATTAATAATGTGCTGCATTATTAAGATAATATAATAATAAAATTATGCCGTACTACATGTTAAGCTTATTACAAGGCGCGTAAATAAAATCGTGGCACATAGACAAAGTTTGGTGTAATATTGTCAAGTTGGCGATTTTACGCCAAATTTTCTGCCAAGCATGATCAGAGAGGCAACAGAACAGATGCAAAGACAAGAAAATTAAAGCCACATATCATATATAAAAAGGTTATTTATTCAAATAAAATCGTCCAATAAGACGTACAAATGTTAAAAGGCCAGAACGCTTCCGGGTATCACTATACCTTTCATCAGTGGCTATATGAAGAACTACCGTGGAAACAAGCTCATATGTAGACCAGATCGGCAGACAAATTTTGCATAAATCAGCTACGGAATAATGATAATATAAACAGGCTATTGAAGATTAATCAGTTACAAAAAATTACAATAGTTATATGTAGACCAGATCGGCAGACAAATTTGCATAAATCAGCTACGGAATAATGATAATATAAACAGGCTATTGAAGACTAATCAATTAAAAAATTACAATAGTTATATGTAAATCAGATCTTCAGACAAATTTGCATAAATCACCTACGGCATAATGATAAATTTTCCGTAGCTGATTTATGCAAATTTGTCTGCTTATCTGGTCTGCATATGAGCTTGTTTCCACGGTAACTTTTCATATAGCCATCACGCATGTGTGCAAGCACACGCACTAACACGTACACATGTACGCAAGAAGAAGCACCGCAATCAAACTCAAGCATTATAAAAATAAATCGGGCGATGACCACTTTCCATACGCTTTCCTTATGAAATTCACAAGCCGGTATTATGAATTTCTTCAAAATAAGTGAGACTTCATTTTAAATTTCGGATATGTTTTTTAGTTATTTTATGTTTTAGCTCGATTTATAAAGATTTTAGACAACATTTACACAAATCGATTCCATAGCGACCTAAAATATTATCACAGATGCGACCTAAAATATTATCACAGATGCGACCTAAAATATTATCACCTAAAATATTATCATATCTTGACACCATCGGATAGATCGAAAAATTATCTTTCAAACAAACTGTGAACGGAATCCATACAATTAATAGACGAATTTTTATTAATTTAAAAAAACATATATACTTTTCGTGCGCTTTAAGCCTCCCCGATTTTTATATTACTATATATGAAAAATATTAACATGTCATCCGACGTTTATAATTTAGCACCAGTTCTTAAAATATCAAAGACTACTCCCGAATAAAAAATAATTTCCTAAACCCATCTCCTGATTAATTAAAATTTTTTTAATCCAGTGAACTCTTTAAATTTTTGAATCAGCGGAACGTTTGACCATTAAAGGGCAGTCCTTTTTTCCTCTGACTGCTACCACCATCTATTAGCAAACATCATTATTGTGCACGCACATTTGCGATTTTTGTGCTATTTATGTAGCGTACTAATAAGGTCGCGGACGCTTATTTAATTATTTATAAGCAGTGGTCCCTTATTTAAGTAATGAGCACATATATATTATTTATAATTAGCTGTAGCTTATTTGAGGTACGAGTGCTTATTTAATTATTTATAAGTAGTGACCGCTTACTTAGGACTCGGGCAATCTTGAGTAATTTGTTCTAGTATTAAATAAAAAAGGAACGAAGAAGAAAGCTGAGAACAATACTACTTTTAACGCAATATAAAGAAACTTAAATCGGCTTACTTTATCTGCTATTATGTGGAGTGCCTGTACAAGATAATGACAGAGTGCCTGTATAAGATAATGGCAGAGTGCCTTATATAGCTCGGCTGTTAAGTGAATTGGCTATCCCAGTTAGGTGTTGCCACTCTGTTATACGGAGGTTTAATAAAGTCAACGGGGGTGGGAGGTGGTACTCTTAGACACAGCTTTCGTATAAATTCTTAAATGCTATATTTAACTACCATAAAAATTTATATAAAATATATTACAAAATACAAAATTTTGTTTTATCTTCATCTTCAATAATTTTCCATGTCAACGAATCTAGTTGGTGAGCTGTCCAGAATGATGGCTGCTGGCAAGAAATTAAAATGGTTACAGTGGTTGTACTCAAGTTTTTAACTGTATCCTCGACGTGCAGATATTGTTAAGCCTTGTTTATGTTTAAAAGTGTAAGCATTGGGGTAAAAGTCTCTGTAACACCAAGAGTGTATGTCGGCCGAAGCTCTTGGTCATACCTAATTCGTTGGGAAATTTGGTAGGCGTGGTTAATGTACTGAAACTGTAATTCCTTTGTTTTAAAAGATCCTTCAGGTTTTTAATATTTTAACATCTGGAAATTCTTAGCAAATCCGTGTAGAGATTCAGTAGCTCTCGTTATTACTTTTTAAATACTTCTATCACAAAAAAAACTCGAACACTACCGTTGAAAGCTAGTTATTTTCTATCATATAGCAAATACTTTTAATAATATTCTATAGTTTCGCAAATTGCAATTTCTGATGCAGTCTATATGAAATAATCACGTCGGGAATAGCAATATATGAAAAAGTCCCAATTTGTTTTGCGAAATGCTATACTAGTTTACATCTGAAATGTTGGTTGAGATCCATAAACCATCACATATACCCCTTTTGGTTCAGTGTTAAAAGGAAAGTAGGAAGTTGGTGAAACATGTAAGGTGCGACAATTTTGTATAGTCTGGTATTTTGAAAATTTTGCAATATGGCAACTTCGGTGTAACGCTTATCTTGTTACACCGTTATCAGAAATACAAAATTGCAAGTGATAAAGATTAAAAATGAGCAATTTTCCCCCGAAATAAATGTTGTATGATTGTGAGCATTTCAATAATTAAAAATCTTATCACCATTGCATCATTGCATCTGCTTTTTTAACACTTTACAACAAAGTTGAAAAGTGTTTATGACTTTGTTCATTCTGTCTGTCTGTCTGTCTGTCTGTCTGTCTGTCTGTCTGTCCGTTAGCACGATAACTGCCGTAAAAATGAGTTTATCAAAATGAAATTTTAGTATGTTGTTCAGACGGTCTGTAGGACCTATGGGAATATAAATAAATAATATCACCCAATTAGTTTTTTATTGAACCCGGGTTGAAAAAATGAAATACATTGAACCCTATGGGACCTAATTTTTCAAACATTTTTTAAGTAAATTTAAAATTCACGAATTGCTTCGAAATGTTTAGGAAATATTCACATTATCCCATAGAATATATAAAAAAAAATTCAGTAAAATATGTTAAGTAGTTTTTTAATTAAAAAAATTATTTAATATAGGGAAAAAAACAAATTCAATTAAATTCTGACTTTGGGATATCTTCCAGAAAGAAAAGAGAGAGATATTATATAATAAATATTTCCCCATTTGTTTAAACGTTTTGCATATGGGAGTGGCTTCATATATTAAAACAAATTTGGTAGATAACAATTTTTCATTTTTTTTAAATTTTATATAACTCTTCATGATAAATTTAATTGATGGCATTTTAAATGCACTTTCCTACGTCCTAGAGAGTTAAAATTTGGTACACAGCTTAAATTTGTTGAACATTTTATTCGACAAAAATTTGATGGATCTTTAAATATAGATCATACATTTTTTTCGAAATGGCCTGAAAATAATCCCCGTTCACTTCTATAAATCATTGGTGTAATATTGTTAAAAATTCTGATGTGGACAGCACATGTCTTTCTCTGCAGACTCATATTCGTTCTCTTTATTTATTCAATGATAATTTGAGTTTATCTGCACAACATAAGTATTTTAAATGACATTGAATTTACACGTTAAACTTAAATTTGGTTCTCATTTGATAGCTAGACTTATTGTCAAAGATGGCGTAGCGAAAACGCGAAAAAACTAGAATATCTCAAGAACGGCTAGTCCTAGAGTAATGGGGTTAGTCTTATTCTTTTTGTTGTCAAAAATCACATATAATATAGGAATTTAATTGATATAATTGAGCACACGTAGTCTTTTATTTTTATATATAACGATTTTTGCTGGCCATTTCGCAAAAATAGCCCGTTCCTTTTCCCCGAATCGTAGTAGAATAACCTACAAATGATTTATATACAAAATTTTGTTAAATTTGGTATATAAATCACTTGTAGGTTATTGAAATATTATACTCCAAATTTTGTTAAATTTGGTTCATTAGTTTTTAGCTAGAGTGGATAAAGGCAATTTCTGCGGCCATTTCGCAAAGAAGGCAGATTCTTTTATTACGAATCGTACTATAATCTAATGAACATCAGGATTTCCCACAAAAACATACCTACCAAATTGTATGAAATTCGGTCCATTAGTTTTTCAATTAGAGTGGATGTAATATCCACACAGACACACAGAAACATACACAGATACACCCTTACACACACAGACGTCTTCCTAAAAGTAGTTTTTTCGTGTTCTAGAAGTCCCAAAACGTGTAGATACTTTGAAAATTCGAGTTCCGATCTTCGGCACGATTCCAATACTTTGAGTACATACACATACACATATATATTATCTGTGTATTATCTGTGTATCTAAATTCCGTGCCTATGCAATTACAATAGTTGTGATTTTAAATGATCCCTAAACTTTTATTATTTCTTCAAGGAAGCCTAATTTTAACATATGCAGAATGCAAATATCTCAAGCGATTGTAAGATGAATTACATAAGAATTGCTGAATTTTTTTCACACAAAATTATTTAGCTCTGGAGTCTGGAATACAAGTTATATGAATGAAATATTCATTGATTTTGCATAAAGAATCAGATGATTTATATTTCGATACAGTTTTAAATATTTAAGTATAATAAATTACTGTAGTACTGTGATAATGTAAAATATATTACCACTGAATGAATCACATTTTAGAAATTTTTAAATGAAATTACATTTCAGTTGGAAAGTGTTTCATAATCAATGCTTATGCATGATTGATCTTTCTTGTTAATTATTGCTCCCGCTAAAAGAGCAGGGATCAAGGTTCTTTTAATATAAGGTTGGGCACTCATCCCGGCAACCATTGAAAAAGTTGTCAGCGTGACGAAATAGGAATTGATCTTTGTCATTCGTGATGTCGCGGTCCAGAGCAAAGTTTGAGAGTAGTTGCCAAACGACATTCATTGTTACAGTTAAAAATAGTTTGTTACTTTTGAACTGGCAATATCCAGGCGTAAACAACTTGCGCAAAGATTTTAAATTGTTCTGTGCACATAGAATCCAGTAACGTTTAAGGAAATTTAGTGACGTTGGTAGAGTAAGATGACAGCCACAGTTAACACATTTGGTCCCTCTTGAGAGACCGAAAGCAAAATGCGCGCTTTTTCAATTCCTATGTCGCCATATTCGCAGAGCGAGGCGAAAATAATGAAGTTAGTTATGCCTTGGGACGAATGCCCCCTGGCAGGGAACAAAAAAAATGGGGTGCAGATACTTTATATAATTAGGAATTCAATAATTTTATTAATGACATATTATTTTAAATGTCTATCGCCTTTAATACGTAATTCAAAACACAGATTTTTTTATTCGAAGTAAATGGTAACGAAAATACAATTCAATCGCACAACTGAGCAACAAAATGCAAGGAACTGAAACCACAGCCGTTATATTATCAGCCTTGGACGGGTTTTCTCGTTGTTGTTGTTCATCAGATAGGATAATTCTGAAAAATTCTTCTGTACAACATTTTAAGTTTTACCACTTTACAAGTTAGCTCGCATTTTGTCACGCCTTTTCTAAGAAACAGAACTTTAGATATTAAAGAAGGCGAAAATGTAGGCGTACCCTAAAAGATGCATTACATAATGAGGAACCAGAACTTCTAAAGAAGCATTTCTGTTCTAAAAAAAAATCTCTGAAATGTACTTACAATACATGGTAATTATAGAATAGAATATTTTGAACCATGGTTGCCCCATCACTTGTTGCTTTCAAGTGGACGATGATAATCGTATTAGATTAGTGGTAATTTTGCGGATTTAAATGTAGTTCTTAACATTTTACAGCATCTGTATTTGGATATGAATTCTCTTTTGACATATTTTTCGAAAAATATTTTGTTTATTTGCATTCACATAGTCACCATTGCTATTATTACAACTCATATTGAAGAGAACGCTACCGGAGAAGTATTGGAATCAAGTTTCTTCAAATTCTACCACTTCAGCTAAGATCCACGGCCCTACCTAAGGAACATTAATAACGACAAAGTATGTCGAAATATGGTGATATGATAATTACATGGCTGAATATAAAGCCCATTTCTGGGCAGAACTAATCTTCCCCGTGTGACTCCGAGGCCTCTGCTAATACAACATCTATATTTTCAAATACCAAATGACTTAATTAACAAGAACTTGAACAAGAAAAGCTGGAGGTGCATTTAGTGTTTATTCCAGGCGTACATCCTCGGGGGGGGGGGACTTCGCCCCTCGGAGATGAGTATTCCCCCAAAGACATTTTATGCTAACCTGGTTTATATGTATGTCAAAGCATTTAGATATATTTATGTAGGGCAAATAGAAAACGTGCCCCCCTCCCTAAAATTTCATTTGATCACCCGGCTATAAAGTCCTGAAAGGAACACTGGGTGCATTATCATCCATGAAATAAAAATGGCAGATATATAGATAAGCGGTTACAACGCTCTCACTGCGACTCAGTGGTGTCGCCAAGGGTGAGGGGAATTTGGGGGGGGGGGTCATCGAACAAATTGAATTTCAAAGAAATGGTATAAAAAGGCATGCAAAACAAAATATTTAGCTACCACCAGCCCCCCCCTCCCCTCAAGATTTTTTTTCTGGCTACGTTACTGCTGTGACTGGTATAAGTGGTAGGGAATCTTCATGATATGAATTGGTTTATCTGTACAGACTCTGTTTCCAAGTTGGGTGTATAAATTTCTGTATGTCTTTCTCGAATTTCGAAGAAATGATATATGGAGAAATGGGAAACAAAATGTTTGGTTATCAACCCCCCCCCCCTCCATCGCCGAAGAACGCTGTTTCCAAGTTGCGTGTATAAACTTCTCTTTGTTTTTTTTTAACATGTTATGTAAATTAGACAGATTTTTTTTATAAGAATTTTACTGAGAAAAGAATCCCACCATTAGCATCATTGAGACATCTACGATTGCCTAATAAATCTTATTTCCCCACCGGCAATAAAAGTCGTACAATTCGTCAATTAGAACAAAGAGACCTACTCACACTTTACTGCATTATTTTCCTGTATATAGCCGTTCGATGCAGGAGAAACCTTGGAATTTAGGGAATTTCAATTGCACAAGTACCTAGTAAATAGTACTATAGATATTTCTACTACACAGATTCTCTAAAAAGTAGTACATAAAGTTGCTTTTAGAAAAGAAATAAAATATTTTTTTCTAAAATTTGAAATATCGTCAAGGTAATAACAGTATTTTTTTACGCAAAATAAAATTTATTGTTGAAGTTTAACGGACGGGACAAAATCTGGATCCAGGCAGCATGCGGCCTGCGGCTTGAAGACAACTGCTATAGATAGAGCTTAGATGATGACTGATATCGATTCCCGAGGAGAATGGGATGATGACCGATATCAACTCACGAGTGATATCGGCAGATGATGACTGATATTGTTTCCAGAGGCATCATATTCCCAATGAGAATGGGGATTCACTTCGGATTTCTATTTCACGTTCGTCCTCCAATTTTCAGTCTCAAGAATTTTCGTTTTACTTGATACATCTATTTTACAAGATTATCTATATATAGAACTTAGTTGGTAACTGATAGAGATTTAGCCGTGAATTCTGGAGGAGGTAAGGTGGTTGACGATGAATGTTTACTTTCGGTTCACTTTCGGTTACTTCTTCACTTTTGGTTATCCCCCCATTTTCGGTTGTTTTTCCATTTTCGGTTCCGTCCCCACTCTCCTTTCCTTCTCGACTTTCGGTTCTATCTTCATTTTCGGTTCGAGAAACATTGGTTTTTCATGATTTGCTATTGATTGAATTTAGATAATGCTGATATGGATTCAGCATCAAAATCTGGAGGGGGTGAAAGTGATTCACTGAAAATTTTTTATTATATTTTTGTAGATATGGCTTTCCGAATAAATATTTACATTTTCCCTGAAACATCTGTAGCATAGATGATGACTGACAATGAATCAGCATCAAATTATGCAGAGAAACGAGGTGTTCAAAATGATTTTCATGGAAGATCTATTTCTTAACACTGGCTATAGATGGAGCTTAGATGAAGACTGATCCGGTTTCAACATCGAATTCCAGGGAAGGTAAGGGATAGGAAATGGGGGGGCGGGGATGGTTATAAAGAATTTTCAATTCCCTTTCTGGAGATGTCACTTGAAGTTTTTCCGAAATTTCTCGTGACTGCAAGAAATAATTATGCAAAGTAAAATATAAATGATATTTTTGTCAAAAAAAAAATATATACACCATTTGCCTCTATATGAAGACTACGTCCTAGATTTCTTGATTTTATTCTTGTTTTCATAGTTAACGCTATAAACAACTTTGTGTTTTTGCTTGGACGTCTTGCACTATGAACATATCAATAAGGTGCTGTGTCATAGAAATAATCTAATTCATAAAACTATGTTATACTCTATATAATGAAATATATGTACGATAGTTGTTGCTCGTACATAATGTTCTCCTGTTGTGAAATATATGCGATAGTCGATCATCATCTTCCGAATTTTTTGAAGAGTGTTTGAATTGTGATATTTCGCTAAAAAGCAATGGAACCGATGCTTCATTGCAAAGTAGAGTCCAGTTTTTGCAATTATAAGACAAACTTTATTGACATCGTCTGTACATAAGAATTTTACAACAATACTCGACTGGTACGTGAGCTTATCCTAGCATCAGCTCGCCGCGCGAACTCTCTCAATGCAACCCTTCTCTCTCAGGACCGTTGGGCGTCTTTCTCGAGCGCGTTCTTTTTGTCTATATATTCCTATCGTCCCATACCACCGTGATTATGGGGCCATCCTGGCATAAGCCGTCGGGAAATTTTCCCAGCATTCAACGATGCTCTGACTACCCTCTGGTACACTCTGGTATATACATCCCCTCGCTCTTATGACAGGCAAAATGGCTTTATTTTACATTTCCCAGCATCTCCCTTGTGGCGACGACAATCGTAACGACTTTGTTTTCGACATTCTAGGCCTCGGGTCTATGACTCGAATATGAGCAAAACCGTACTCAGAAAAATGTTCAAAATATTCGTCTGGATTCCTCACATGTCCCTCCCAGAGAAGAAATCAGGGTTAAACGCCCTGTTTTTACATAATATACAAAACAAAAAGAAACACAGAACGAAATTTCAAATTTTTCCAAAAAACACTCATGGTACTTTAAACACATTTTTAGTGGAATATTTTATCTATCGCACGACTTCCCTATCCTTCCACACACAGAATAACCTAGTTTCTTTTATGTTCGTCATGGTTATGTTCGTTGTTTAGTTTATATTTCGGTTCTGCTACTGATCACGTGATATCTAATAACAAAATACCGGATTTGATTCCCAATCCTGCACACATAAATTTCAATCCCAAAATGTATGTGAAATGTAATTGTATATTTTTAAATAAAACATACATATGTGTGCAGTGTGTCTGCGTGGTCCATTTTCTAAAATCCGGTTTCTTTCTAAAGGACTTGTATGAGAATCGCGCTGAAACATATAAAAACTAAAAAATTAATTCGGATGGGTTTACGGATTTTTTTTCTGTAGTGATCTGCGATTTTAAGAAGGCACTAAGATAAAAAAAAATTAACGATGGATGGCAAGTCAATTTTTGGATATCGTAATATAAAAATCGAAGAGGTTTAAAACGCACGAAAGGTATATATTTTTTAAAATTTCACGGAAGATCGTTTAATAATTGTGAGGATGGGATTCAAGATGGAAACTCTGTGATAATATTTCAAGTCGGTAAGGTATCTATTTGATTGAATATTGCCTAATATCGTTGTAAATCGATCTGGAATATAAAATAACTGTAAAATAATTCGAAATAAAAAAATAGCACCATGGTGCATCTTTCCGAGACCTAAAGTACCGGTGTACTAAATTCCATGGCCGTACGTTGCTTAGTTTTTCCGCAACACTCTGCACAGGGACACACATATATTCTTTTATTATGTAGGATTGAAGATATATTACCCCAACACAGGAAATGTATATATACACTACGTGACAGAGAAAAAATGAGACACCAAGAAGGAGTGGGCAGAAAGTGATGAAAATTGGCAAACAGAGAGAGAGAGAGAGAGAGCAACGAACAATAAATGATGTTTACTGCAATATGATACACCTATACACTGAACGATTACATCGTCTGATCAGTAGGTTGTAGGATCACCGCGGGCGGCGATACAGGCAGCAACAAGTCTAGGTACAGAGTAAATGAGCATGAAGATGCTGTCCTGAGGGATGGCAGCCCATTTCCTATCAACCATTTGCCAGAGTTCGTCCTCTAAAATCGGCGGTGACAGCGCACGAAAGCGATGTCCAATCACGTCCCAGACGTGTTCGATTGGTGAGAGATTAGGGGAGACTGGTGGCCAGGAAAGCACCTGGGTACCTTGCAGAGCATATTGGCTGATGCGTGCGGTGTGTGGTTGGGCGTTATCTTGCTGGTAAATGGCGTTGGGCAACCCTGAAGGAAGGGTAATGTCACCGGCCGCAGAACATATCGTTGGTTGGGACGTCACAGTGCCCTCAATACGGACCAGAGGTGACCTGCTATTGTAGGCGATGGCGCCTCAAACCATGATGCCGCGTTGTCGCGCGGTGTAGCGTTCCACAGATACGGCCGGATTGGACTTATTACCACTTCGGCGCCAGGCTCGTACACACGGCGACTGTCATTGCTAGAACGGAAGCGTGACTCGTCTGGGAACACGACTGTGAGCCATTCCGCCGTCCGTGTGGTTATATCTCGACACAATTACAAAAGGAGACGTCTGTGCTCGTGGGTCAATGGCAGTCTTCTTAACAGGCGCCATGCGTGCAGATCGCCGGCGACCAATCAGCGGATAATAGGACTGGTCGATATGGGAGCATCAAGGGTGTCCTGCACAGGCTGCAAAAGGGCGACGGAAGCGGCCTGCGGGGCCACCAAAGCTTGCATCGGCGGATGCGTCGGTCCACGTGTGCTGGTCGTGTCGGGCCACGTCGCTCTGGCCGTACTGGCACCCTCGAACGTGCCACATTCCCTTGTTCCAACCATCTTCACGACACCCGGAGCACCGTGGACGCTTGTAGGTGGCTGTCCGCTGAGATTTAACGTATGGACCAATCTGCCCTTCTGCGTCCGATCACCATATCCTTTATGAAACCGTTTTTCTGCTGGAACTGCCTCGGTTGGCGGCGACCTGGTATTCTTTGCTACTATACGTTTCCTCTGAGATAAAAAAAAATGCAATATGATTTCCCTGGTAGATAGAGTGGCGCGACTATTGCCGATTCTGCAGGTTCCTTCTGTTATATCTCACGCAACGTGCGCGGGACAGCTGCGCATTTCGCATCATTTGCATAACTTGCTGAGCTGCGTCTACCCTGCGTCTACCCTTGTCTCATTTTCACTGTCACGTAGTGTATTTTAAAAATTCACGAAAATTCGACAATCAATATTAGGATTCCGTTTAAAGTTCGTTTGAAGGAAAAATTTTCGGTCTTTCTGACGGTGGTAAGATAGCAAGTCTGAGATAATATTTTCGTTCCCAAAGAAACATATTTTTTGTGAAAATCGTCATAAAACATATAATAACTAAAAAAAACCTACAAATTTAAAAAATATAACGCCGAGGTGTACTTTCCCGAGTCCGAAAGTACCTGTGTACTAAATTCCATGGCCGTACATTGCTTAGATTTTCTGCTACACACTGCACACAGACACAAACATATCTTTTGTTATGCAAGATAGAAGATAAATTACGTCAACACACGAAAAGTATATATATGTCAAAAATCCGCAAACATTCATTTGACTATTATTTAATCGTATGGATTCCGGTTAAAATTTATTTGAAAGTAACATTTTTGATATTTCCTACAATGTTAAGATGGAAACTCTGAGATAATATGTTTGGCCGCTAAGGACCTCATTTGTGTGAAAATCGTGTTAAAGCATAAAATAACTAAAAAACTAATTCGAATCAAAAACGTCGAGGTGTACCTTCTCGGGTCCTGACGTAGCAGTGCACAAAGTTTCACTATTGCACGTCGCTGTTTCTATATATTATATTACATATGTGGGGAAAGTAATTATTGTTTCAAATTTCAAGTGAGGTAAACAATTTGAAAGGTGAATCTTGTAAAGAACTTTGCTGCTCCAACTGGAAGTCGAACCCTGGATCTTTGAACTGGCCAGCCGACGCTCTACCGTTGTGCTACTGGGACGAAATTACAAACTCTTATTGTCGAAGTGGACTCTACATTCCCCACATTCTAATGTCAGATTGGCGTGCAACTAACAATCTGACTGACCACCTCCTGCTATGTTTGCCTTAGGTTTACCTCCTGATAAAATTAAGGGCAAAACGTTTAAAAAACGAAAGGTCTTTTATTTAACACATCCTAAAAGACGTACAAAATATATATTAAAAACTTCCAGAGCACTTTCAGACGTATATACGCCCTTCATCAGTAGCTATATGAATAGTAAAAACATGGAATGTTTATATTATAATAATTATATAAACATTCCATGTTTATAATAATTATGATATAAACATTCCATGTTTTATCATAAATGTTTTATTATATCGTACTTAATTTTATCTATTGAATGCAGACGTGATACCATTCTTGATTATTAGCTCCTGATGTTATTTTTATCCTCCAAGTTATCTTCCTGGTGGCTGTTATCCTCTCAATTTGAAAGCGGCGCTCTATATCTCAGAATCTCCCGAATCTGTGCTAATAGTTCTGGGGTCACATTCAAACCTCCGATATATTTGAACTAACCTACAGGGTTTATTTTTTCTAGCGCCATTGTAAAGTACCCTGCTGTCCCAACCAGGAATCGAACCCTGATTGTTCGAATGGACCAGTCGACGCTTTACCGTTGAACTACTGTGTTAAAATTTCAGGCTTTAATTGGCGAAATGGATTCTACAATGTTACAGTTATAACTTAAAATCTAGACTATAATGATAATTTTATATTAAACTACTTTTGTTTGAAGTGCTAAGAATGAAAATTCACGTTAATTACATTTAGATAGAATCATTAAAGACATAGGAAGAAAAAATTATATATTGTGCAAAATATAAGCTGTTTTCTGTAGTGAGACGTAACATAATATATCTCCCTCTAGTTTTGGCTCTCTTTCAAAAAGGTTTCCGGAACAAATGTGATTATTAAAGGTTATTTACTAGCGTAAATAAAAAAATAATAAGATGGGCCGAAATATCCGTTTCTAGAAACACCCATTTAAAGGAAATAGAAAGAAATTTATATAAGATGTCATAAATTTTATCAAGGAACTTGACAAGCATTCAAGATAAATGCTCGAATGCTTAAAATAGGGAAATATTTCAGTTAAGTAAAAATTTATTTGTTTGATAAATGTATACACTACCTTCCAAAAGTTAAGCACGGAATAGTGAATTTGGTATATTTCGTGAACTTTTGCAGTAATAAACTCAAAATTTCACAGAAAAATATTTTGATGAGTTATTTAGTGAAACACATTTCTTGAAAACGTGCATATGCAGGGGGTTTTATTTACCCCTAAATTTCTACAATAGAACAATGCTTAGAGGGGATAAATATTGATACGAACGAGTAATATTCCCTTTTATCCGGAGTCTATCCCCCCCCCTTCTTATATTCGTCTTTTTCGAAAAACTAGAGGGAGAAAACAACTGGAAAGGCATTATTTCCCATGACGTCATTCCAGGGTTGCCGCTTTCGGAACCTCGAAAGACGGGTTTGCCAGATTTGGTGATTTATTGCCAAATTGGCGACATTTGCTGACTTCCCGAATCTTCGAGAATGGACCGCGAAATAATGATTGTTCCACGTGATATTAGAGATTTCCAGAAGTTTCTATGGAGAGTCTATAAATTGGAGTCATCACTGAGTTGGAGAGTTCAACTGACGTAATTCGAGTTACGTTGGACTGTGGTTTTTGTCAATGTTTTGAGAATTGTAGCTGCCATTTTGTGAAATGACTTTCGTCAATATTTTCAGAATAATGTTAGTTATTTTGTGAAATTAGTGGAGCACTTAAGTGCTGTTTGACTGTATATTGCTCTTGTTTACTTTGTGCTTGTGCTTGTGCTTAAACGTGTTTCGTTATCTAGAAACTTGGACTCATTCTTGTAACCTGCGTGTACACTCATGATTCCTGAGGATATGTCGTAATAATATTCTAAACGATGCATAGAGAAGCCAACTGATGTTCGATATTGAACATTACCACTGAACTGAATATACCCTTATACTGAACATGATTCCTGTCCTGAACATTATCCCAATGATTTAGTCTTCCAATCAAGTGATCCAGGGCGACAGAGGGCAAGATTTCCACTCATGTATAAGAGCAATTTGTAGTTAGTTCTTATGGCTGGCAAAGAAATAATCATCAAACGCAAAACTACTTTGCTGAACCACTTCCACTTTAGCTAGAATTTTAGTTTGGGTCTGTTTCGATCCACCTCAACTCCCAGATTAACGGAAACATCTAATACTTAAAAAATATTATTATCAGGGAAGATGCGAACATATATTAAACAACATATCAAAATTATTTAGCACATGCACACTTCCATTCTCATTTGGATCCATCTTAGCTTTCAGATCAACCCCCCAAAAAATCGAAAATTCAAATTAAGGATGACGATACAAATATATCGTATGAAAACATGCAGCACTTTGTTTCTCAGAAGTATTAAAAACACACAATTTAATATAGTTTTGCTACGGTCGGACAAAAATCAATTAAATCATTATGTCGCGCGTGGAAATAAGATTCAATATATTATCTCATTTAACATATCAACAAAGTTATAAAATGAGCGTTAATTTTATGCTTAAATATGAAGGGAACTTTTGATATTCGGAAGAGTTATTAAAATTTTTAAGTGTGCATATGTCACATTTAATGACCAGCGCGGTTCTAAATGGCTTGCATATTATACGGATATATGCATAATCGCTTGTTTCGCGATGCATAGTTGAGTATATACATTGTACACATTACTTCAATTTTATATTATACGCAGACCTGTTGAGAGGGGGGTGGGGCCAGGTGATTCCACTCTGTCTCAGATTTTTCAGGGGATTCGAATTTTTTATTTTTACTCATTTTAGAAATTAATTCATAGAAGGAAGCGACAAGCAGTTTTACCCTAAACTTCAACTGAAATTCGAGTTGATATTTTTGAATTGAACGGAACTTTTTTGGTTCAGGTACTGGTACTGAGGTTTAATATATATACAGGGTGTTTAAAAAAAGATGTGCCAAACTGTATTAGGTGGTAGTGCACATCAAACTAAGCATTTTTCGTCAGAGTTTACCGCGTCGGAAATGATACGTAAAGGCGCCAGTGGGCGTTTAATGGTGAAACCGATGAAGTGAGACAAAAACACAAAAATGAATTAGAAGTTATAAAATGACATTTAATAAACAGTAATTATAGTAATGCCTCAAAAGAACGACCGCCAACATGAATGTACGCCTCACAGCGGCGATGGAGGGATTGGCGAACTCTCTCGAACAAACCAGGCATGTCGTGCACTGCGACAGCAGCTGCCGAAATTCTGGCGATAAGTTCTTCTTTAGATTCAAGTGGAGTGTCATAACGAGACTTTTGAGATATCCCCATAAAAATAAGTTAAGACATGACGACAGATCGCGCGATCGGCTTCTCAAAAGTTGGAGCTACAAATAATTGCTGCAAACTGATAAGGCTGTACATTTAGTGTTACGAAAATTTACATAAGGGTTCTTCTTCTCCAGATGAAATCTGCATACGTGGTTTTCTTCTTCACCCAGAAAATATCATCCAGAATGACGCTTTTAAGTTTGCTGAGAGGTCGCTTCTCAACGAGTAAGTACCCTGTAACTTCTTTACGTTTCATTTCCGACCCGGTAAACTATGATAAAAAATGCTTGGTTTGGTGTATACTACCACCTCGTGAAATTTGGCGTGTCTCTTTTGAATCACCTTGTATGCAAATATTTATCTTTCTTTCTATCTTCAGGTAAAAAAAATACAGCACTGTCACAGAAGCAAAATTGTGTTCTGTTAAAATTTATTGAAGAAATTGCTTAAAATCATTATTTCTTCAATAATGATTTATTGAAGAAAAATTTAATAGTTATAAATTGAAAAAATATTTGTATTTATTATTTTCCTGTTTCTTCTACTTTATTTCTTTTAACTTGAACATCTCATACATTAAATTTTCTGTAAAATAAACAAAGTTCTTTAAAACTAAGCTCTCTGTGGATGAAAATTGGAAAAAAGGCCTAAGCAAAATAGGGGCCCCGTGCATTACTACACTCCTAGGTCCCGGATTATATCTTCACGGCTTTGATTATATGGCAGTTTTAACAGTTAAAATATTAAAACCATCACCTTTTCGATATAATTTTTCTGTTTTCTATATATCTCAGTTTCCTGATAATTTTGGCGGCTTTGAATTATTTCAAAATTGACATTTCGTTAAATGAATGACTTTCAAGTATTTGTATATTTTTTTAATTCCCCATTGTGTTCAAGAATTATAATTATCTGCATATATAATATCAAGTCAATATTCAGTCCTATAATTGCTTAAATTTGATTCGGAATTCTAGATTCAAACGCGGATGCCAATTGATCCATAGATATTATTAAACATAGGAGGATACTCATCGCATGCTTGGTCAAGTGACATGAAACAGCAGTACTAATTACGCAATCGATATGGAACTTAAGCATGGATGGCTGTAGAGTCGAAATTCGAAGATTATAGTTGAGAGAAGCTATTTGCTTTACATGTCAACTGAAGCATGAAATTATAAGTTGTAGGTTATATATGGGATGAAGCCTCACCACGTGATGTAATAGTTTTGGAATTCCCAATGTAGATATAGAGAATGAGTAGGCAAAGAATAAGGAGGTAAAGGGTAGAGAATATACAGGGTGTCCCAAAAAGATTGTAACGCGCTTTAATTCTTTACCTGTTGGAGATAAGTTGGCAATGTAAATTGCAAAAATGTTGAAAGCAAGGTAGAAAACTACGTTAATGAAATAGTCCTCCCATTAATTTTCAAAAAGTTACACTTTTTAAATTTTTATACGACCTCCTTAGACAAATTTGGTCAATCAGAAATGTTTTATTTTTAATGCAACAAGACCATTAAAAAACATATCTGTATCTTTAAAATTGAGCGAGTTATATTTAATTGAACATTGTGAATGGGGACCATATATTAAATTAGAAATGCAAAGTTGTGACATATCTCAAAAAAGATAAAATTGGATGATAATACATAGGACACCTAACCGCGTAGTGAGTACCAATGCTTTATATGATATCTGTCTGTGTAATGCTTTATTTAGATGCATTTGTGATAAATAATTTTGACACATATTAACGTAATTTTGACCTAAACAATTTTCATCGTCAATTTGTTTATGATCCCTATTTTCACTGATGAAACAGCGTTTCACATGGTACGGAAAAATGGCATAAGTCAGATTTTTCCTTTATTATAATTCAGTCGATTTTAAAGACACAGACATGCGGGGGTTTTTAATGATCTTGTTGCATTAAAAATGAAAATTTTCTGATTGACCAAATTTATCTAAGGGGGTCGTATAAAATTTTAAAAGTGTAACTTTTTGAAAATTAATGGGAGGACTATTTCATTAACGTAGTCTTATTTCCTACCTTACTTTCAACATTTTCCGCAGTTTACGTTGCCCACTTGTCTCCAACAGGTAAAGAATTAAACCGTGTTTCAATCTTTTTGGGACATTCAGTATAGAATGTGGATGTAGAGAACGAGGACATAGAGAATGAAAAGGCAGATAATAAGGAGGTACAAAATAAGGCGCCAGAGACTGCGTTTTAATGATGCGTTCTAGTGGTGCGTTCTAGCTATAGAATGCGTTCTATTGGTCCAAATGAGATAAAATTTGAAATACAGATAATTCAAATGATGCGCTTGATATTTATTGAATAAAAAATTTTAGTACAAAAATCCCCCAATAGGTGGCGCTGTAATACACATAACAGCATTTAATAGGCTTTATATATGTTAAATAATATTAAAAAAGTAGCATTAAAACTGCTCAATCTGCCCCCCTTCATGTTAACAATGTGCTCAAATCGTAGAACCATATTTTCCACAGCTGACCGGAGTGAGTCTGCCGGAATATCAAGAACATGGCGCCGAATACTGTTCTTCTGATCTCGCTCAGATACTGGCCTTTCACGGTAGATATTGTCTTTGATGAAACCCTACAACCAAAAGTCGCAGGGTGAGACATTCGGCGAAAGAGGAGGCCATGCTTTTGGGAAATGCCGGCTGATCACCCGTTCAGCTGTGAAATGCTGTGTTAGCAATTGCTTTACACTACTCTTAATGTAAGGAGGTGAGCCATCCTGTATGAAAATGAATTCCTGAAGGCATCCACCCTGTTGAAGTTGTGGGATTACAAAATCCTTCAGCATATCACGGTACCGTAGTCCTGTGACGGAACAAGTTTTGATTCCAGTTGCAGTTACTTCTTCAAAAAAATACGGTCCAATGATAAAGGTAGCCGTAAAACCACACCATACCCTTGCACTTTTTCAGGATGCAAGGGTTGTTCCTGGATAGCCCGAGGGTTTTCCGCTGCCCAAATTCGACAATTGTGGGTGTTAACTTGCCCATTGAGGCAAAAGTGGGCTTCGTCAGTCCACAGGATGTTCCATGGCCAACTGACGTCAACCACCATTCTAGCAAGGAACTGCAGTGCAAAACTTTTACGAACCTTTGAGTTTCCGTCCTGCAATAGGCGCACTGGCTTGATTTTGTAAGGATAAAAATTCAAAATCTGCCGTACGATTTTTTGTACAGTGGAATAATGCATATCCAATACTCGGGAAACAACTGGCACTCTCACACTACCATGCGGCGAATGACTGCTGGCTTCAACGATCGCGGTAGCCACATTTACGACGCTAAGAGACTGGATTTGCTTTCGTCCTCTACCTGGAAGAATGCCAAGTTGCCCAGTTGTTTCAAATTTCTTTATCATCTTGCGTAGGGCACATGGAGACATTGGACCTCTTCGTAGTATCTGCTTCATACGATGGAATTCTTTTACAGCTGCAACGGAGTTCTGTTGGTTCTGGTAGAACAATTTCACCAGTGGCGCTTTTTCTTGGAACGTTGGCATGATGTGCTGAGAAGTAACTAATGCTCGTGAAGAATCCGCTTTCTTTTTATCCAAAGAATAATGCTACTAGGCATGCGCTGTAACGCAAATAATGTTTCACATTTTCAATATATGCAAATAAATACCATTTGTGTTATAGCGCCATCTACAGGTGAATGTTGATACTAAAATTTTTGATTTAGTAAGTGTCAAGTGCATCATTTGAATTATCTGTATTTCGAATTTTATCTCATTTGGACCAATAGAACGCATTCAAGAGCCCTCTGAAATGGGAAACTTAATTCTTGCTAACTCTGTATATATATATATATATATACAGAGTTAGCAAGAGTTAGTTAGAGTTTATATATATATATATATATATATATATATATATATATATATATATATATATATATATATATATATATATACGCACTATTCGTCACAGATAATGCAACATCAAGAGGGAATAGTGTTTGATGAGGGCCCACAGACAGAGATGGTATACATAAGTGATGTTAATTCCAGAAGAATAATACAATACAGTAGTTGCATAAACGGGGTGATCAGTAGACAGTAGAACCATCTCTTGCGGTGATACAAGCAACGACCCTTTGAGGAACAAATGCAATGAGAGTGCGGATCGTTTCCTGAGGGATGGACGACCATATGCAATCAATCATCCTCCACATGTCGTTCTCTGTTTGAGGCGAGAGCAGGGCAGTCTAACGACGGCTAATCTCGTCCGGTGTATGCTCGATGGATGAGGGATCCTGAGACAGAGGAGACCAAGGAAGCAGCTGGACAGTTTGCAAAACTTGTCTGCTGATGTTTGCCGTGTGCGGTCGAGCGTTATTTTGCTGTATCGACCGTAGCCCATCATCCACATATCGCAGTGTCGTCATTGTGATTCTGATACGAACCAAATGTGACCGGATATCGAAGTCGATGGCAGCCCCAAATCATGATGCCGCGTTGTCGTGTAGTGTGGCGTTCAACACTCGCAGAAGGATTGGATCTATTTCCACATCGCTTCCAGACTCCCACACGGTGACTGTCATTCGACAAAACAGAGCCGAGACTCGTCGCCGAACACTACTTTGTTCTATTCAGTCATCCAAGAGTGTCTAAGCTTCCTCATAGTCCTTTCCTCCTTACCTGTGGGGAAATAAATTGGTGCAGAGGCTCGCTGCTAACGTGACTCAAGTTCTCAAAGCAGAAGCTTCCAGGTGACGGAGAGGAGCAACTCCCTTCTGCTCTGTTTACAGATCCATCGACGGCTGGGATCGAGACTCAACGGCTTCACCCTGCTTGGTGAGTGATTCCGCCGACCCTCGCTCCCCTGGTTGTTCATCTTGCTGGATGGCTGATATATATAGTCATTGCCGCCCTCCTCATAGTGGCCTAAACCATAAAAGTTCGCCAAGGGGTTGGTTGTTAATCTGTCTCAAGTGTGTCCTGGCAGAATAAGGGCGTAAACGTCACAGGTTGTCTCTGCCAGTGGAAATTATCTGTCTTTAAAGTATATCTTCCCCTATTGGGGAGGGCGTATGAGCGTTGGCTCTTTAGCGCCTGACCAGCCTCCTCTAAGGGGATACAGAAATCTGTGAATTGTTCCTGGTAGTTTACCACTCGGGATCATGAAGCAGACTTTTCCAGCTTGTGAGGAGGGACTGGCCTTTATGACCGTGCCTTCAGATCCGTAGGCGACTAGAGTCAAGACTTGACAGGATCATTTTTCGGCTGCCGCTCGGTGAATGGTTCCGCTGAATTTGCTCGCCGGGTTGCGATCTCGCTTGGTGGCGGATGGAAAATCTCTTTGGTCCTCTACCCCTAGTTAGCATAACCCTTATATTGCAGCGGAGGTTTGACTGAATCTGTCTTTAAAGAGTGCTTCCCCTAGGCTTGTTTCCTCACAGCAAGGAAAAAATTAAGATTACCTAACGAGTAAAAGAAGGAGAAGCAGCAGAATATAAATGGTGTTCGATATAAGCGGATCTGTTAAAAATATGTCAATGATACTACACTACTACACTACAGCTTAAGGCAATGATCCTACACTACTCCCTAAGTCAATGATCCTACACTACTTCTGAAGTCAATGATTCTACACTACTCTTTAAGTCAGTGATTCTGCCCTATTGCTTAAGTTGATCCCACATAATCTGTGCATTATACAAGCTTCTCTTCATCTATTTTATTATTTACTACGAAGCTTAGATGTTGCTAATTTGTGAATGGGTTTCTAAAAATTGAGTTAATCCTCTTACTTACTAAAGATACTTATTTGATACTTTTTCTGATGAATAATTTGGAGATGAGAAGATTTAGATAAAGTACGGGATTACAGGAAAATGTCGATTTTAGCTTTTGTTTCTTCCGGTCACGTTTCAACGCATGGAATTGGAGGATTAAATAGAAAGAGCATATACTATCTTGGAAGATATTCGTATATATTGCTTGTAATGATTAGTGGTCACTAAATGTAATGACACACTTATTAAAAGTTAACGCTCACTGTGAACATCGATTGTAGTTCCATGTATTCATGATTCGACCATTACAGGTAGTTTCAGTGCATGTTTTCCTCATTGTCAAAACAACACGCAGCGTTAAATTTACTTCTGGCGGAGATTAAAGGAACTAATATTTTCTCACATATTCACAATCTATCGTATTCACAATTTAAACTTACTCACACCATACCAACTCATTTTAACTGAAGTATGATCAGCGTATGTACCTTCTACTAGAAATGTACTAAAAACAAAAATTACGTAAAATTCGTAACCAATCTATAAAATTTTTAAAATCCCCAAAAGTTTCACCCAAGTAGTCTAATATTTCAATGATTTATCTTTCGGTACGACAGATCTCGGAGAGATTTTTTGAAAATTCGAATTTGTTTTTAATTTTTTTTGTTGAAGCTCGATTTTGTACGGATTTCACACAAATCTGTTCCTTAGCGATAAAAAATATTATCACAGAGTTTCCATCTAGGTAGCATCTGACACATCTAGGTAGCATCTGATCGGAAAATGCTCTTTCTAACGATCTTTGAACCAAATCCTAGTTGAATTCCTTCGATATTTATTTATTTATTTATTATTAAATACATCGAAATTTGCATGATATAGATTTTATTTTCTTATTTCGCTGCATCTAAAATATGAATATTAGATTCTATGGCACACTTCTATGGCAAAATACGACATAATATCTAAATTTAAATTTTAAAGAATAAACACTTTATATATATATATATATATATATATATATATATATTTATATATATATATATATCTATATATATATATATATATATATATATATATATATATATATATATATATATGTATATATATATATATATATATATATACATTAAAAGCCCGAGTGCCTTTAGACGTCAAACGTCCATCATCAGAGACAATTTCGAAAAAAAAGTAGATATATTGGCTTTTATACCCAGTCAAAAACCGCGAACAACATTTGTACATGAATTGATAGATTGCACAAGAAAATATATAGGAATGAAAAACATTTAATTATAAAATTGACATACCATAACATTTTTAGAATTAGATATTTTTCATTCCAATATTTTTTCTTGAGTAATCTGGAAATCCATATGCAAATTTTGTCCGCGGTTTTTGACTGGTTATAAAAGCTAATGTATCTTCGGTTTTCCGCAATTGCCTCCAATGATGAACGTTTGACACCCGAAAGCGCTCGGGCTTTTAATGTGATTTTAACGTCTTTTAGTGTGATCAAATAATGACTATTGCCTTTATTCTTTAAAACACTTCTATAGTTTTGCAAAAATATGGATATATATCTTCGTATTCTAAAAGAAAACTAATTATTCCTTATAATTTCTGCTAATTTTCAAACAAAAGCATAAAAATCGAGATTTTCCCTTCTGTTCTTTCTCCGGTTGGCGATTGACAATTGGCGATTGGCTTTGCAGTGGGGAGCAGTGGACGTTCGTGCGCATGCGTGGACTATGCTTGCACTCGACTACATATGAGTCGAAACTATGCAATTTGGAGTAAAACGAAAGGTGGGAATGATTTTGGCTTATAACTGGCGATTTGAAAATTATGTGGTATTATTTTATCTGTATTATTTACGTAGTGGACGCTTATTTAGAACCTGAGCAAGGCTGGGTAATTCATTTTAGTAGTGCATAAAACTTTACAACCTCTTTCAATTTACCTGACCATATTAATTAAGAACAATTTGAAGAATTGAGCACAAAGAGATAATAGTTAGCAATTTTTAAATCTTCTTTGAAATCCATTTTCTCAGAATTTTAATTTAATTCTACACCACATGCATCCCTTGTGGTACTAAATAGATTTACATTACTCAACAACGTGATTTCATTCTGAAAGTTTAAGCTGCATTTATTCTATTTTAATGATAATATTTAGCTAATGATGCTTAAATGTTATTTTTAGTTCTCATTTCTCTCTCTTTTTCTACCTTTCTCTCTCACTTGTTTGAAGAGATTAGTGGGTGTATAAAATTAGCTATTTCAGAGTTAGATATTTATTTTAACATTTATTTAATTGTATGTTTACTGTTTTCACAACACATATTATTTATTTAGTAAATAATTTTAACGGAGTTTAAAACGAGAACTTAAGAATTCTCGACGAATTTACTTGTTTGAGTTTTTCAAGCTATTAGCTGTTTAATTTATGCCATGTTTGTGTGTACGCCTGTGAGTGTGCATCTGCGACTGAGTATATGTGCATCTGCAAGTGGGTATATGTGCTTCTGCGTGTAAGTATATGTGCGTCTGCGTGTAAGTATATGTGCATCTGCGAGTGAGTATATGTATGTCTGTGCGTGAGCATGTGCGTCTGCGAGTGAGTATGTGTGCGTCTGAGAGTGAGTATGTGTGTGTCTGCGAATGAGTATGTGTCTGAGAGTGAATATATGTCTGCGAGTGAGTATGCGTCTGAGCGTGAATATATGTCTGCGAGTGACTAGGTGAGCGTTTGTGAGCGAGTATGTGTGCATCAGCGAGTGAGTATGTGTGAGTCTGCAAGTGAGTATGAATGTGTCTGCGAGTGAGTATGTATGCTTCTGCGTGTGTGCGTCTGCATGTATGCGTCAGCGTCTGCGAGTGAGTATGTGTGCGTCTACGAGTGAGTATGTGTGCGTCTACGAGTGAGTATGTGTGCGTCTGCGAGTGAGTATGTTTTCGTCTGCGTGTGTGCGTCTGCATATGGACATGCGTACATCTGTGAGTAGGTCTATGTGCGTGTTTCTGCGTTGGGTGTATCTATGCAATATATGCAGGGTGTTTCAGTGTTCACTGCAAGAAAGCATTATACATTTTACAGTTGAATCTCCCAGCAATTTTAGGACTAGGAATTTTTGCAATAAATTTTACATTACTACTATAACATTCTACTACACTTGTTACTGTATTTTTTACAACGTTTTATATTATAAATATTACAAAAATTGTAATTTTCATGGCACTTTTTGCTGTACTTTTTACAGCTCTTTATACTGTATATTTTACAGTATTTCTGAAAAACAATATTTTTAGACATTTTGATGTATTTTTTATAGAGTACTGTACCGTAAATTGTAATGCAATTTTACCAGCAAATTTTGCTGTACATTCTATAGTACTTCTGTGAACTTCTACTACACTACAACTGACCTTGCTTTTTGAATTTCGTCAATTGGTTTTATACAGATACTTTCAATTTGAAAATTTGTTAGAATTAAATGTGAAATTATTTCATGAATTTTTTTCTGGTCGGAAGACAGAATTTTGCTGTCTTGGCAGAAAAAAAAATAATTACGAAGAGTTTTACTGTACAGTAGAAACTAGTCAAAAGAAAAAGACCGCCGCAATTATCTGTAATATTCGGCAAGTTATTGCTCATCAAAAAAGGAATGTTATAAATCGTCTTCTTCTCTATGTAAAACCAATGAATATTTTATTCGTACAAACTATATTGACTCTAGAGCTAAATAATTTTGCATGAAAAATATCAGCAATTCTTAAACAACTCATCTTACAATCGGTTGATTTGTTTACATTCTACATGCTATAGAAATTAGGCTTCGTTGTAAGAATAATCAAAGTTCAGTGATCATTTAAAATCAAAAATATTGTAATTGTGTAGGCACAGAATTTAGATACACAGATAATATGCAAAATTAAAGCGGTTTTATGACGGATGCAATATTAATATAGATTTAAAAGATATTGATATATTACGATTTTTACACGGGAAGAAATAAATGAATGCCACATTTTATTTTGAAATGAGTCACGTGAACTCTTCATATAATATGGGCGTAATTATTATTTCGATTTTTATTTAAAAGAAAACTACCTAACGTATTTTTCTGAAACTGTTTTTACATATTTTACGTGATAATTTGAATATTTTAGATATAATTTAAATATTTTAGATGCAATTTGTAAATTTTAACTCCGCTTAAAAAATGTTTGAAAAATTAGGTCTCATAGGGTTCAATGTATGTCAATTTTTACAACCCAGGTTCAATCCGAAACGAATTAGTTTATATTATTTATTTTCATTCCCATATGTACCACTGGCCGTCTAGATAACATACTAAAACTTCATGTTGATAAGTCATTTTTACGGTAGTTATAGTGCGAACGGTTAGACAGAATGAACAAAGTCATAAACACTTTACAACTATAATATAAAGTGTTAAGAAAAATATAAAATATTCGTTACAAAATATAAAAATAACGAAGGAGTTTTGAAATTTCTTAAAACACGTTATACTAACGAATTTCATTAGTATAACGTGCTTCGACCTTTAGAAAAAAGAAATCCAGCTTCTCGGAAGGAAAACAGAAGCTTTTCTTGCTATACGAAGAATTTAACAAGAAAACCCTCTTTTGTCAATGTTTGCAGTTCTCGGATTTGATTGGATTGTACTACATTTTTTGTTCTACAGTTCTTTTGTACACTGTTTTATTTAGGTTAGTTTCTTTGTTTGTTTGGGTTAAATCTTGAAATCAATTTTTGACCTACTTCTACGGAGCTGATTTTCTTGAAATTTTAGATAAATATATATTTAAGATGACAATACTAATTTAAGATGTCACCAAATTTAAGATGATCCCACCCCGGATTTTAACCCACACCCCCGGAATCTAACCCACACCCCCAGATTCTAACCCACATCCCCGGATTCTAACCCACACTCCCAGATTCTAACCCACACCCACTGGAATTATGCACAGAATGACCCGTAAAAATATCCGTTGTTGAAAAATAATTTTAAATTTGTTTTCTCTTTTGTAGTATATACTGTATAGAAGTAAACCCGCATATTGAACGATTTTTCTTTCCCTGCAATACATGGTAATGTATAGGGAAAGTATTGGAATCATGTCGAAAATCGTAACTCGAGTTTTCGACGGATCTACACGTTTCGAGACCTCTAGAATACAAAAAAGCCCTTATTAGCGTGACGTCTGTATGTGCGTCTGTGTGTCTGTCTGTCTGTGTGTCTATGTGTCTGTCTGTCTGTGAAGATTTTGTATGCACTCTAACTAAAAAACTGATAGACCGAATTTCACAAAATTTGGTAGGTCAGTCACTTGTGAGCGAGTCTGATGCTGATTAGTTTTGGGTCCGATTTGGAATAAAAGAACCCGCCTTTTTTTTCGAAATGGCCCGCAAAAGCTTGTATCCACTCTAACCGAAAATCTACTAAACCGAATTTCACAAAATTCGGTAGATAAGTCACATGTGGTGTATACTGTTGCTAATTAGATTTTGGTATGATTCGGAAAAAAATATCCTGCCTTTTTTTGCAAAATGGCCCGCAAAAATCTAAACTAAAGAACTAGGTATACTCAAATATATCCATTAAATGTTCGTTTAATACATAATTTTTAACGACGAAAATAATAAGACCAACCCCATTACACTAGGACTAGCCGTTCTCGAGATATTTTAGTTTTCCGTATTTTCTCTACGCCACATTTGAACATAAGTCCGGTTACCGAATGAGAACGAAAATTGAATTAAAAGTGAAATAAATTTAATTAAAATAAAGAGAACCTTAATATAAGTCTGCAGAGAAAGTCATGTGTTGCCCACAACAGATTTTTACTTTCCCAGCAATACATGGTAATGTATTAGGAAAGTATTGGAATCATGTTGAAAATCGCAACTCGAGTTTAACGGATCTACACGTTTCGAGACCTCTAGAATACGAAAAAAACTATTTTTAGTGTGAAGTCCGTGTGTGTGTCTGTCTGTGTGTCTGTGTATCTGTCTGTCTGTCTGTGTGTCTGTGTATCTGTCTGTCTGTCTGTGCAGATTTTGTATCCACTCTAACTAAAAATCTAATGGACCGAATTTCATAAAATTTGGTAGGTAAGTCACTTGTGGGCGAATCTGCTGCTGATTAGTTTTGGGTACGATTCGGGATAAAAGAACCCGCCTTTTTTTTGCGAAATGGCCCGTAAAAGCGTGTATCCATTCTAGCTGAAAAACTTATGGTCCGAATTTCACAAAATTCGGTAGATAAGTCACTTGTGGGCCGCTCTGGTGCTGATTAGATTTTGATAGGATTCTGAAAAAAATAACCTGCCGTTTTTTTTGGAAAATGGCTCGCAAAAATCGCCAAAATCTAAAATAAAAACTACGTATGCTCAAATATATCCATTAAATGCTTTTTTAATACGTAATTTTTAACGAAGAATGGAATAAGACCAACCCCATTACACTAGGCAGTTCTCGAGATATTTTAGTTTTTTCGTATTTTCTCTACGCCACCTTTGAAAATAAGCCCAGTTATCAAATGAGAACGAAAATTGAATTAAAAGTGAATTAAATTTAATTAAAATAAAGAGAACATGGATATAAGTTTGCAGGGATAGTCATGTGTTGCCCTCATCAGATTTTTAAAATTTGTTTGCAACAATGGGATTATATATACATAGAAGTGAGGCCACAAATTGAACTATTTTTAACTTATCTTACAACAAGGAGATTATGCAAAGCGATTGAGATTTTTCAATGGCTATTTAGCAAAAAATGCCAGTTCTGTTTTTTGAGGATCCGCCAAATTTTAATAGATTAAAATGTTCTACTTGTCTATCAAATTTCAACCTATGTGCATCAAATTTCAACCCTTTAGGACGGAGGGACGTATATGTAAAATGTCATAGTAGTTGAAACGGACATCCGGACGCATTCAATAAAATATTTAAAAAGGTTTGATTGGATATCTGATAAAATATTGATTACAAAATCAGAAAAGACTAAAAAGTATAAAAAATATATATTATAAAAGCCTTTTTTAAGTTACGCGGATTTATTAAAATTCACGAAAAAATAAAAAAAAATAATTTTTAGCTATCACAACATTCTTGGTCATATGCGACAAAAAATAAAACCAATGGGTGCCCATAAAATAATTTTATTTGGACATTAACAGAATTATAAGGAACAATAGACGTGATAACATAAAAGTGGCATATATAAGAATGACGGATTTTTAAATCAAAATTGTCAAAGAAAAATTTAAATGAATTGAATATAATCATTCTTATATATGCTATTTCTATGTTATCACTTATATTGTTCTTCAAAATTGTGTTTATGTCCAAATACAATTCTTCTGTGGACGCCCCACGGTCTTACTTTTAGTTGCGTATGATAAAAAATGTTCTCAGTCGAGCAATGTGCCGGCTTTGAAGAGTGCCTAGCCAATTGGCTTTAAAAATTATTTTATACCTTTTAGGGAATTTTAATGAAATAGTGGTACGTAAAAAGTATTTTTATAATAACACTTTAGGACTGCATTGCTCGGTATCTAAATATGACTGAATGACTGAAAGTAGTATGACATGTATGACTGAAAGTAGACATTTACAGCCATGTATGCATACCCCTTTCGGGACGATTGGCACGTCCGCGTGTCGACTGCGAACTTGCATTCAGGAACGGATGGCACGCACTTGTGCCGGAGGAAACTTTACCGTAAATTGCGAGTGGCACGCATGCGTACCTTCACGTGGAACCTTTTAATTTGTCTACTAGATGGCGTTAAATGTCCGTGGAAGTAACTTCAATGTATTTTGTAGATTCATGACCTTGGCTAAGGAGGATCCAATGAATTATTTCTCCATATGGAGCGGTGAAACATGATTTTGTAATATAAACAGACAGAGCAATTCTCGCAGCATCAACAATTTTATAATTGAGTTCCGGGTTTTGTTTTTATTTCAGTGTTATGATTTCGTTGGTGAATCATAGGAATATATGAGAGTATTTTTTTTTTGTTTGGGTTTTAGAGGCAGTGCAATTATTCGTTTATTTCGGATAAAAGAATGGGAGCAACTAACGAGTATTTTGTATTCAGATTTGTATGAAAAATATACATCAAATAGAAAATAAATATTTATTTTATTCCTGAAAAAAGTAGATTTCTGTGTTGAATAGGTGGTTTTTTGTGAATTTTTTTCGAGAGTTAGACTTAGTGCAAAAAATTTGCCGTCCTTTGGGAACAGATCGGAAGCGAAGCACTCCGTATTTTGGGCCGCAGCAGTTCCATAATGCCTCCTTCCGGAAAGAGATACGGAAAGGTTTTCACCTTCATTCAGATTCCAAATCAAGTTCGCATGGATCTAAATGCCTGAGAGTGGGCAGATGACTAGAGAAGGGCCAGATAGGAAGATCAGAGACCGGTCAGATTTGGAAGCTAGAGAGAAATCTGATAGGCCAGAGCCTTGCTTCTATCTGGACTTCCTATTTCTTGCGGCCAGATTTGGGAGTTAGAGATTGAGGAGCCAGATCTTAAAGTTAGGGAGTGGCCAGATCTGAAATCTAAAGAGCCAGATATGAAGGTCAGAGATGGATTAGATCTGAAAACTAAAGTCCTTTGGCAATAGGTGGAGCTTGCCGCTTACGCAAAAGTACTCCGAGGAGAAAATGGTTTTGTATTTGCAAGTTTAAGAAATATTTTGTTACGAGTTTTATTGGTTCGGAAATTTTTATATTTTCTAACAAAAGACGGCATATATTCCGAATATTTTTGTGTCAGTGAGAAAATCTCATGTAATTTTTTACACCATATACGCTCTTTCCTTTTGGAATATTTTGTGCACAACTCATCACATCAACAGAAACTATTTCACTGTCTATTGCAATGGTTCCCAGTTGTTCTCGCATTTATATTCATCAAATATCATCCTTTGTTATGGCCATTTAGATACCGGTTCGCAACATTACTTACACATACATTCATAATTGCGTTTAAAATCCCAAGTTCATAGTATTTCTCATTTAATAAACGAACATGAATTTACTCTATTTACATTTCTACATTACTTAAAGTATATAATCCCGTACTTTCTCTTTATCATAATGGTAAATATTTCCTGGGGAATTATGCGAACAAATCCTTAGGGATATTAATAATAGGATAACGCATAAAGCATTTTATCCCTTTCAAATAACACGAATGCCATTAGAGCATACATTATGTTATATACGGATTAGAGAATTGGGGAGAAATTGATACGTGTCGTGAATGGAATAATTTTCTAAACTGCACTAATGAATTGTTCCTTTTAGTACATGAAGAGAATTGGAGAATTGAAATACTATTTTGAATTATATTCGCTTAAATGCAAATAAAATAAAATAATTTATAAGGTAAAATTATAGACTGTAAAAAATTATATCACTCGCTATAGATTGAAGTGAAATATCGCTCCATACTTAGAATGATAAAACGTCGATGCGCGTTGCGTGTAACAACGGCGAAAGACAGTTATAAATAGGTTTCGATGTTTCTTGATTAAAACATATATTTTTTCATTTTAGTTTTGATAGAATAAAAGAATGCAGTGCGTATTATACGAATCGGGTTTTAAATGAAGCAGCTATTGACGATAAAATGCTTGGGTGTCACGTTTGTAGTGACTCCATCCGGACGAGTGTACAGTCGACGCAAGTGAGAGGTGTTTATTGGTGTTACGGCAGATATTTTGTATATATATATAAATATATATATACAACTAAATAAATCTATCAACCACATCGAAATCAACCGACAGAAAATATACCTTTAGGCGCAATGCTGCTCAACCAAGTACATTTATATAAAACAAAAACGAATGAAAATAGAACGACAATGTATCAAAATTTCGCCGGGGGGGATTGTGACCCCCACTTCCCGGTTAAGCCAGCTGGCTTAACCGGGAAATGGGGGTCACAATCCCCCCCCGCCGAAATTTCGATACATTGTCGTTCTTTCTTCATTCTTTTTGTTATATATATATATATATATATATATATATATATATATTAAAAAATCAAAACCTTTAACAAAGTTACGCAAATAGACATTTATGTAATTTTCCCTTAGAAAACGATTGACATAAACTTTAGAACGCTAGCATGAACTGTTCTCGAGATATTGCACATTTTTCAAATAAATTTATCAAAAATCCCATAAATTAAAAAAAAATATTAACTGTTGAGAAACATGCTCACTTTTCATATGTACTAGTAATATCATGCGATAAATTGGGTGACATCATTCTCGTGGATCTAGCTCATTCCATTTATGAGAAAAGGTACTTTGAGGAATACATTTATATTTGAAAGCCAATAGTCAGTTATCTGCTATAAGAATAGCTTATTTCTACGTCCATAACGCTTGGCGAGATTTTGGCGACGGATTTGGAGGAATGTCGCCAACTTGACGACTTTTTGAAATGTTGCCAAATTATCAAAAACTAGCCAAATGGATAAAAATGACGTTAAATCAATGAAAATGATGATTAATAGTCGAAAATTCAATATCTTGGAATGAATATAAGTGTCGACTATAAGAAAAACCTATATTTTAACTGTTAGAGTGGTAAATTCATTGCATTATATAAGGAAAGCCATGTGTTGCCCACATCAGAGAACCTTTTTATATTGGAATATTGGAGAATTTATTTATTTTTTAATATTATCAATATTAAATTATCATGAAATGAAAAATTAAAACAAAAGGTGTAGGATAATTTATGGCTGGAATGATGTAACTGGTAGCATTTTTGTGTACAATCTATGAGCATTGTGTTCGATCCTCACTTTCAAACATGATTTTGAGATACAATTTTTATACGCGTAACTTTCAATTTTACAAAAAAATAAAAAAACAACAACAGATTAATGGTTTTAAAATTTAGCTAGATTTACTGATTAATATTTTCTCTCATAAATTTTTTAATCTTCGTTAATTTTGTATATTTGTATATACAAAGTCGTCTTTAAATTTATAAATTGGATAAAACACAGAAATGTTATTAATTGCTGAATCTATATTTATATAAAAAATACTTTTCAACTGAATTATGATTATAAGAAATGAGTTTAGATCATTTTCATTGTATAACTTAATAAAAATTCGTATTTTTCTTTTTGTTTAAAATTCACTGTTTGCGTGGAAAAGCAGATCAACTGATATTTAGGGATTGTAGATTTTTAAAACCGAAACAACAAGTAACTTCATTTTTACCATAGAAATATTGTAAAAATATACTGGAAAAATATACTCTATCAGCTTGGACTTATTAAAAATAAATTTTCTTTCAGAATTATTATTCTTCCATGAGACAAAAGAAACATTCAGTACAGTTAGTTGGTTTTTATTCACAATGAAAATTTCCGGACATGTCAAAATAGCTAGTTTCCCGGAAAATTCGGAACATTAATTATTTAGCTTGAATTTACTGGCTATTCGTAAATATTTCTAAAAGGAAATGAAAATAGCGTTCATTTTCAATAAAGAAAATCTAACGTATTCGTTTTATAGTTAAAAAATTAAGGACTTTTGGATCTAATTGTTCTTGAACCCGAATATTTAAGAGTACCGCATGAGTGAGTGTACTGACCGAAACACATTGGGATATAGTTGGAAAAATTTACTTTTAAAATCAACTTTCTCTCATTCTTTTCAAATAAGAAATACGGAAGGAAAATACAAAATATATATTTTTACTTTCCTTATATACAATAATGTATAAGGAAAGTTTTGTGACGGGGTCGAAAATTCGAATTCGATTTTTCGACGGGAGAGCACGTTTCAAGCATCCCTGATCACGAATCGAAGACTTTTGAAGTGATGTCTGTGTGTGTATGTGAAAGTACGTGTATGTGTGTGTGTGTGTGTGTGTGTGTGTCAGTGAGTCTGTGGAGACGATAATTGACGAAAGAATGGACCGATTCGAACGAAATTTGGTACAAAAATTACAATTCCGTAAACACTGGAAGCCTATTGTTTTTATACGCAATCGAATGTTCAGAACCCTCCTAAATTCTTGAGGGAAATTTAAAAAAAATCGTCAAAAAATCAAAACCTTTAATAAAGTTACGCAAATAGACATTTCTTATGTAATTTTTCATTAGAAAACTATTGACATCAATTTTAGAACGTTAACATGAACGGTTCTCGAGATATTGCACATTTTTCAGAAAAGTTATCAAAAAGCCATGTAAAGAAAAATATATATTTCCCATTGAGAAACATGTTCACTTTTTAAATGTAATATCATGTAATAAATTTAGTGACATCGTTCTCGCGAATCTAGCTCGTTCCATTCATGAAGAAAGATACTTTGAGTAATAATTTTGTATTTGAACGCCAATAGTCATTTATCTGTTGTAAGAATAACTTATTTCTCAGTTCATAACGCTTGGCGAGATCTTGGCGACGAATTTGATGGAATGTCCCCAACTTGGCGATCTTTTCAATTTTGCTAAATTAACGAAAAACTCGCAAAATTCATAAGAATGACGCTAATTTAATCAAAATGACGACTCAGTGACGAAAATTCAATATCTTAGAAAGAATATAAATATCTACTATTAAAATAATCTATTTTTTTTTACTGTATAAGTAGTAAATTCACTGCATTATATAAGGAAAGTTATGTGCTGTCCATATCAGATTTTTTATTTTACGACTTATCACGTTTTCAAAAATAATTTGGATTTTTTTAGGTTTGCAAAAGTATTTTTATGTAATATAAAAAAAATATATATATAAAAGAACCTCTTACATAAGATTTGTGCTTGAGTTTGTTTTTTGTTTAAAAATTTAATTAAAAATATGTATGTTAAAAATGAAATATATTTCTTACATGTTAAATAATTTATACAGTTGGGGTCCATTAACATTGTAAAAATATCCTACACTGACCTTGAAATCCAATTATTATAACACAAAGAATTGATTTTATTTTCACCTATTTAATGCTTTATGTACAAAGCGGTTTTAATCATATGTTATTTGCAAAGCAAAATTGGCTAGAAATGCCTATTAATATTCTAAAAATTATAAGGAAATATACATTATAATTTTTTAAAAATTATAATGTATATTTCCTTTTATATAGACTTAAATGTTTTGTATTTACCTTTCTGTGGAACGCAAGCCTATTGTAATTTATAGTTTTCTTAAATATTTATTTGAAAGAAACTTTTATTTTATATGAAACATATATTTCATTCCCAGTATTGTACAATATTCAGTTTTGATTACAGCAAATATTACTAGTTTTCTACTGGAATATCAACCGATTAGTACCAATTTTCTTTTATAAAATACAATAAAAAATGTTGCAAATTCTTTTAAACATTGTGGTTAAAAATAGGAGACCATTCAATTTATTTAACGTGTACCACAAACAGTGTTTCTTTCAGACATACCTCCGGGGGAAGGTGGGGGGGGGGGCAATGCACCCCCGGAGACGTTGAAGACCCAGACCGTCCGACTCGTCCAGAGGACTAAGAGCAGCTATTTGGACGGCCGGGACCCCCGGAGACGTGTAATGATTCAGCCTTCGAGGTCACTAGAGCTTTCTCGGTCACCAGCGTTCTGGAAGGTATTAAAAGACAAAAACTGTTTAAATAAGTGACAGAATTTTATATAGTGATACTTTAAAAACTATTTTCAAGATTTACAAAAATAACCCCATATATATATGTATTACATGCTTCAATTTAAAATGAAATTAAGTTTTTAGATCTGAACAATTTTATACAGGTATTGAAAGTCACATTTAATATTAGAATTAGAATATTACATTTATCATTTTTAAATTTTTTTTATTTACCTTGCTTGTAATATATATATATATATATATATATATATATATATATGTGTGTGTGTGTATATCTATATATGTTTATATAATATTTGAATGTATATTTTAGAACGTTTATTGGGTTTCCGGAGAGATAATTGGATGCCTGAAATTGAAAACTGAATGTAACATATATACATATTTACAAAATTATATTTTCCCTTTCTCTATATTTAATGATCCAACTCTTCCCACGTGGGAAATTGTGAAATGAAATTACATTTGAACGAGGTATGATGGAAATGGAATGTGCAAATTTCATCTTTCATGCACGCATCCAATTAGTAGATTAAAATGTCACATATCTATTTGTTTTGATTGCATTATACTTTCCCTATGGTACATCGTAATGCATAGATACAGTAAATGGAAAAGGATCGAAAATCGGATCTCGGGTATTTGACGAATCTATACTTTTCGGGCATGCTGAAATACGTATCCACTATTTTCTCGTCTACGTTTTAAACGCCTCTCTTACTCGCTGAAATACGTATCCACTATTTTATCGTCTACGTTTTAAACGCTTCTTTTTCTAGCTGAAATACGTATCGTCTACGCTTTTAACGCCTCTCTTTCTCGCTGAAATACGTATCCACCATTTTATCGTCAACGTTTTTAACGCTTCCCTTTCTCGTTGAAATACGTATCTAGTATTTTATCGTCTATATTTTTAACGCCTCTTTTTTTTGGTGAAATACGTATCCACCATTTTATCGTCTGTTTTTTAATGCCTTTCTTTCTCGATGCGATTTGCTGTGTGGTGACGTTTTTTTCCCTGTTTGAGCTTCTGTATTCTTCTGCTTCTTTCTTCTTATTACTTAATTAGTGCGTAATTTGGACATCAAAATTCATCCCTTCCACTAATTTCGATTCAAATTTTCAAGGCTCAGGCGATTTCTTCCCTTTTAAGAACAGCTGTTTATTTTATTGCTATTTTTATGTTTTTACTTCTCGGGGATACGGACGTTTTCAGGTTTCTCTATACAGTAGACAGGCGTATAGTACGGCACTTTCTGGGGATTGTTCTAGAAGGTTTTGGAAGCTAACGGACGTCGTGTGACATGATTGAAATTGGTTGGCGTAAGTTCCGGGCTCCCCGATAACTAAAACGAAGTGGACCTCTAAGGATTTTACTCCTGAAAAATAAAGGAATTTGTGCCATTTTGATGTTGGAGTCGAAACTTTGGCTTTCGATATGTCTACGAAAAATTATACCCTGGCAAGGCTAAACTAACTTTCTGATTATTTGAATTCAACAAAATTAGTGATTATATTTTCTTGGGGAGAATAAATTCGGCAAATTTCGTATTAAAATGTCTTAATAAATTTTACTTCAAAAGGTCCTAGTTCGTGCCTGATGGCATAGCTTTGTTCAGTATTTCGCTTTATCTACAGTCGTCGTTGGAAGGCGGCATGATTTCGGTTATAATCTCATGTTTTGCTTTTTACTGAATCCAGGTCTTCAATAACATGGAAAAGAGTACCTTTTGGTAGATACCGATGTTGCGGCAAATATCTCACATCCTCGAAGTAACCTTTGATACCAACACGATAGTTATTCATATCGATATAGTCCTAGAGGAGGAAATTTATTTTTATGATGTTTATAAACCCCGCAAATTCCTGTGCGATCATTCTTGCCTATTATTTTTTGATGGAGCTCATTTTCAAGATCACGTACATATATTTTTCAGGCAACTGTTATGTCATATAGAAATATAAACTCTCAAGCTCCAATAATTATTTTGTATGTAATTCATTATTTTGAAACTGCATATTTTCCCTCTGCAAATGTCAGAGAGATATATTGATTGTGTTCTGTTTCTGTATTAGTTGATTTTATCTTTTAATACTTGTGTGAAAAATTAATAAAAATGTATGCCGGAAAAATTTTCATGAGTAATTATTCCATCTCCACCACATTAATGATTATCTATTTTGTTCTTGTATTTAACTATTGTTGTTGTTTTATTCGGGTCCATCCTTTTGGGTAAATCCCCAAACATAGAGCGTGAACCTGGAATTATGACTATACTTAATCATGTGCCATATCTGATGATTGCAAATATGTGTCCCACAGTAATATTCTCTACAACTTGCGAGACCAAAAATAGATCTCACATTTGATGAGACTGTTTTAAGTGAATATTTATGGTGGCCAAAACGGCGAACAATACTTGTAGTCTGGCTGTCACAGAGTTTTATCACCCCGTGAACCTAAAGATCAGAAGACCATAAATTTAGGGGGCCATGACAGAGGGGCCTCCTAAATTTATCCATTGTTCCATTGGTTAAAGGAGTAACCAATAAAAGAAGCAGATTGTTACGTCAAACTCAATGCGGCAAATGAAAGAAAAGGGAGAGTTACCCCCCCCCCCCCCGAGGGAACCACAACCGGTGACTCGAGAACGAGAGAAGACAATTATGAAGATTTGACTTATAGAGAAGACTAGAGAAGAAAGGGATACTAACATGACTTGAAACAGATAACTTCGACATTATGACTTGTGCAGATACTACAGCGATGAATTGATATACTAAGAGAATGAAATAAGTGCGAGTGAAGATTTACAGTAGACAATATGTTCAACAAATTTACGTGTGGCAGCATTACACCAAGAGTTAATGCACTAAATGAACGACATTAAATACAGATGCTGACAAAGTCCAAGACAGACTTGAAGGTATGTGCCCATTGAAAATGATATCTGGTCATAATTACTATTTAGGATTTTCCGTTTTGGTCACATATGTCCCCTCCGCTGAAATAGTATAATTAAGTAGTGTAATTGAATTTAATTAAGATTTATGTTGTTAATAAATGTTTTATTGTTAAAGTTTAAATGGTGCAGTCAATGAGTATTATAATAATTAATAATTCTTTACAGGACTCACACGAAAGTAAAATAATTCGAGGGTTTTATATAGCGACACAACTAGCAATGTGCGATCACAATAATAAATCCACTATGTATGAATTAACGGCCATGTCAATTTTAATGAATTTAATAATGTTAACTTTAAATTTAAGTTATTCTTTATTTTTTTTGTGTGTCCCACAGGTGTGTCCCCATACGCTCGACCCGACAGCTTCACTTATATGGGAGCACATCCAATTTCAAACTCATCCCAGAGAACGGACCCCGAAAATACCCTGCTGAACACTCTGAAACCAGTACCGCTTCACGATGTCCCAGAGTAGAGTTTTTAACAGTAATTTGGAAGGTATAATTCCTGAGTGACTGCATCTAGAGGTATGCAATTTGAAGGGCTACAACTAATTAATGTTTCTAGCTAGCACTTTTGTAACCCTGCGGCAGCAAAGACATTTGATCAAAGATGCTTGGAACCTGTACCCGAATTACAAGAACGGAGGAGAAGCTAGCTTTTGCTCAGTGATTATAATGTCGGTCTTGTAAGCAGAAGGTCCCGAGTTCGGTCCTGGTGACCCTCAAACACCACAATGATGACTGGATGTTTGAAACACGCAACCTTCCTCTCTAACGATCTCACCTCTCAACACGAGATGACAGCACCACGCGGAGTCAGAAGCCTTGACACTCCCTTCCTGGTGGACCACGACTGACCGTCAGGCCCGAGGCGACACGCCTCCCGACCCACTTCAGCCCCTCAACTGCATTTCGGGGGGGGGGACACGAGAGGTTTTCTCAGCGGCCCCTTCCTCGCCGAAATTAGACCGGAGCCTTCATAAGGGGAGGGAGTGTGCGGCAGTAAAGACATCTGATCAAAGATGCTTGGAACCTGTACCCGAATTATAAGAACGGAGGAGAAGCTAGCTTTTGCTTAGTGATTATAATGTCGGTTTTGTAAGCACTGGGTCCCGAGTTCGGGACTGGCGACACACAATCGCCACAACCCTTTCACGACTAGTGCCGGTTATATCCGGCATCCATTAAATGCTTCACCCTGGCTAGCGCCGGTTATATCCGGCATCCACTAAATGCATCGCATTGGCTAACACTGTTTATATCCAGTATTCACTAAATGCTTCATTCTGGCTAGCGCCGGCTATATCATGCATCCACTAAATGCTTCGCATTGGCTAGCAACATTTGTAGTAACGATACGCGAATTGGACACCACGCATTTAGCTAGAGCACAAGAAAAACTTTTTGACACAAGTAAAGTTTATTTGTTTTCTACCTTTTTGTGGAGTATCATAGTTAAAAGTAAAGTACTTAACATGTACGATGTGCACTAATGGCATGGCGACCCATTCATTGGTGGCTTACTAATGGTCAGTTCGGCCGCCGCGAAAGGGTATTTAATATGTATTCTAAACCTGAAAAACAGAAAATTTTCAATCTTTTTTAACTTGATAAGACAATTGATCCAAAACTATAACAGCTTTGTAAAACCAAATAATTGATTCAGAAATAGGTTATTTTACGTAACATTTTTGGAGTTTACTGCTTCTATCTATTTTTTATCGTTTAGAAGATATTTTGAGTTAAAATAAGCAAAAATGAAATGGAAACTTGTTCAGATAAAACTTTTTAATTTATCAACTAAAAATTGGTTAAAATATTCAAATATTGAAATTATTTTTGTATAGTAATAATCCTATTTTCGACAAAACAACTACGAATTGTTTATGATTTTATCCATTATGTTCTGAGATAAGCTGCCAAAGTATTTAGATTTTTCGACTTCAGCAGTATACCCTAACATAGACGTTATGAACGTCAAAACGTCTGTAAACCTATGATATATTCAACAGCAAAAAGTGCATATCAAAAAATACAGATAAAAGTATGTGAGAGGTTTTTTTACAACATCCCTACTCTCTCTCAGAAAGAAATGTATAATAAATTTCATAGAAGCTCTTTTTATGAGCCAGATTTTTAAGAGTTTGACATGGAGTATTTATGGGAAAAAATTTTAGTACTAGATTCAAAACTACCGCAACATAAAACCACAATTTTAAGGAAAAGGAGGCCAAAGAGGATATGAAACTTTACGTTTATGAGATCTGAGCTTTTACTTATCACGAAATGACCTATAAATTTGACAGGATCGTACGTCGTAAGAGAGTCACATAATATAAGAAATTGATGTCTTCTATTACTTTCTCTGCAATACATGGTAATGTATAGAGAAACTTTTGGAATCAAGTCGAAAATCGCAACTCGAGTTTTCGTCGGATCTACACGTTTTGAGACATCTAGAGCACTGAAAAACTATTTTCAGCGTGACGACTGTGTGTGTGCGTGTATGTGTGTGTGTGCGCGCGCGCACGTGCAATGTTTGTATTCACTCTAACTCAAAAACTAATTGAACAAATTTCGTAAAATATTACAGGTAAGTCACTTTTAGGTTACACTGGTGCTGATTAGATTTTGGTATGATTTTTGATAAAAGAACCTCCCTTTTTTTGAGTCATGATCCGAGAAAATTCTCTGTATCCACTCTAGCTGTAAAACTACACATTTCACAAAACTTGGTAGATAAGTCACTTGCGGATTAGTCTGGAACTGATTAGATTTTGTTACGATTCAGGAAAAAAGAACGTTCCATTTTTGCGAACTGGCCCACAAAAATCATTACAGTTTAAAAAAATCTGATGTGGGCACCACATGACTTTCCTTATATCATGTAATGAATTTACTACTTTTACAGTAAAAAAAATAGGTTTTTCTTATAGTCAATACTAATATTTTTACCAAGATATTGAATTTTCGACAATTAGTCGTCATTTTTATTGATTTAGTGTCATTTTTACCCATTTGGCGAGATTTTCGTTAATTTGGCAACATTTCAAAAAGTCGCCAAGTTGGCGACATTCCGCCAAATTCGTCGCCAAAATCTCGCCAAGCGTTATGGACAAAGAAATAAGTTAGTCTTACAGCAGATAAATGACTATTGGCGTTCAAATACAAAAGTATTATTCAAAGTATCTTTTTCATGAATGGAACGAGCTAGATCCACGAGAATGATGTCATCCAATTTATCGCATGGTATTACATATGAAAAGTGAACATGTTTCTCAATAGGAAATATTTTTTTTTAATTTTATGTGACTTTTTGATAATTTTTATGAAAAATGTGCAATATCTCGAGAACGGTTCATGTTAGCGTTCTAAAATTTACGTCAATCATTTTCTAATGAAAAATTACATAAGAAATGTCTCTTTGCGTAACTTTATCCATGATTTTGATTTTTTGACGATTTTTTAAAAAATTTCATTCGAAAATTTAAGGGGGTTCTGAACATTCGATTGCGTATAAAAACAATAGGCTTCCAGTGTTTACGGATTGTGATTTTTGTACCAAATTTGGTTTAAATCGGTCCTTTCATTCGTCAGTTGTCGTCTCCACAGACTCACTGATACACACACACACACACACACACACATACTTTCACACACACACACACACACACACACACAGACATCACTTCAAAAATGTTTGATTCGTGATCAGGGATGCTTGAAACGTGCTCTCCCGTCGAAAACTCGAATTCGAATTTTCGACCCCGTCATAATACTTTCCTTATACATTATGTATATAAGGAAAGTAATAAAAGACTGCATATGCTCAAATGTATGAATTACATATTTGTTTTATACGTAATTTCTGACGATGTAAAGACACATACCAACCCCTATACAATAGAACTTCCCGTTCTCAAGATAGTTTAGTTTCATTTTGTACTTTTGCTACGGCGCTTTTGGAAATACGCCCCATTACCAAGAGAAAACGAAATTGAACTAAAAGTATAAAATTAAAAGTACAGTGTTGTTTTGTGCAATTAAACTCATTTTAATAAATAATTGAAGATATAAAGAGAAAATGAATTTGAGTCTGTAGGGAAAGTCTTGTCCTGCCCACTTCAGATTTTTTTTTATTAGTGACAGATGTTTCCAGTTTCAAGTACTTTTAATTTGTGCTGAGGTTTATACGGCAAAATTAATTTTCTGAAAATGTTTTTTTCAATCATTAATATTCGTTGAATGTTCCCTCACTTTCATGATATATAAAATATGATGTCAACAACGCAGCATTTTCCCCATGGATGAATACTCTGCAATTTTTACTTTCCCCGCAATACATGGTAATGTATAGGGAAAGTATTGGAATCTTGTCGAAAATCGCAACTCGAGTTTTCGACGGATCTACACGTTTCGAGACCTCTAGAACACGAAAAAACCATTTTTAGCGTGACGTCTGTGTGTCTGTCTGTTTGTGCAGATTTTGTATCCCCTCTAACTAAAAAACTAATACACTGAATTTCACAAAATTTTGTAGGTAAGTCACTTGTGGGCGAGTCTGGTGCTGATTAGTTTTGGGTACGATTCGGGATAAAAAAACCCGCCTTCTTTTGCGAAATGGCCCGCAAAAGCTTGTATGCACTCTAGCTGAAAAACTAATGGACCGAATTTCACAAAATTCGGTTGATGAGTCACGTATAGGTCACCCTGGTGCTGATTAGATTCTGGTACGATTCAGATAAAAATAACTTGCCTTTTTTTGCAGAATGGCCCGCAAAAATTGTCAAAATCTAAACTAAAAAGCTACGTATGCTCAAATATATCCATTAAATGCTTGGTTAATACGCAATTTTTAACGAAGAATAAGACCAACCCCATTACACTAGGACTAGCCGTTCTCGAGATATATTAGTTTATTTCGTATTTTCTCCACGCCACCTTTAAAAAAAATCTGATGTGGGCAACACATGACTTTCCTTATATAATGTAATGAATTTACTACTTTTACAGTAAAAAAATAGGTTTTTCTTATAGTAGAATTAATATTCTTTATAATTAGAAACTAATATTCTTTCCAAGATATTGAATTTTCGACAATTAGTCGTCATTTTCATTGATTTAGCATCATTTTTGTCTATTTGGCGAGATTTTCATTAATTTGGCAACATTTCAAAAAAGTCGCCAAGTTGGCGACATTCCGCCAAATTCGTCGCCAAAATCTCGCCAAGCGTTATGCACTAAGAAAAAAGTTATTCTTACAGCAGATAAATGACAATTGGCGTTCAAATACAAAAGTATTATTCAAAGTATATTTTTTCATGAATGGAACGAGCTAGATCCACGAGAATGATGTCACTCAATTTATCACATGGTATTACATATGAAAAGTGAACATGTTTCTCAATAGGAATTTTTTTTTATGTGACTTTTTCATAATTTTTTTGAAAAATGTACAATATCTCGAGAATGGTTCTTGTTAGCGTTCTAAAATTTATGCCAATCGTTTTCTAATGAAAAATTACATAAGAAATGTCTATTTGCGTAACTTTATTAGCAGTTTTGATTTTTTGACGATTTTTTTAAAATTTCATTCGAAAATTTAGGGGGGTTCTGAAAATTCGATGACGTATAAAAACAACAGGCTTCCAGTGTTTACAGATTGTGGTTTTCGTACCAAATTTGGTTCGAATCGGTCCATTCGTTCGTCAGTTATCGTCTCCACAGTCTCACTGACACACACACACACACACACACACACACACACACACACACATACTTTCACACACACACACACAGACATCACTTCAAAAATGTTTGATTCGTGATCAGGGATGCTTGAAACGTGCTCTCCCGTCGAAAACTCGAATTCGAATTTTCGACCCCGTCACAATACTTTCCTTATACATTATGTATATAAGGAAAGTAATAAGTCCAGTTATCAAATGAGAATGAAAATTGAATTAAAAGTGAATTAAATTTAATTTAAATAAAGAGAACGTGGATATAAGTCTGCAGGGAAAGTCATGTGCTGCCCCCATCAGATTTTTTCCATTTCCACTTATAGTAAATCAGAGAGTGATCAAAATGTTCCAATCCAATTTTGAAATGTATTAAGATATTTAATACTGCTTTTAATACTTTAGACGATCACGTCAGACGATATTTGACACCATTAGACGGACATAACAGGGTTGAATAGGGTGGATTTTAAAGACATACGAGGGTCACACTGAAATTATAGTGAAACTGTTGTAAAAAAAAAGTCGAAGCATTACTCTAAATATCAGCAAAAAGAATCGGTAAAGACGACAGTCATCAAGAGCTACAGACCGTAAATATAGATGTATCTGCTAGTCTTCATATACGAGTATGTTACGTCAATTTTTGATCTTTAGAATAAGGTTTAAAAGACTGGGTCTAATACGGTGCCTTTCTTCACTTTGAGCACTCGTTAACATTGATGTAATTTTAAATACTAAGGTACTCAGAAATTGAAATAGTAGAATTTTTTTTCAGTTAAGTGGTCCCCATACACCTTAAATTAGAAATTTCGTCTGCTGTTTTTAATACGTTAGACGATCATAAGAGATTTTTATGTTAGGAATCCAAGGGCATAATGTTAATTCAGAGTAAAATACATATTTTTACTTTCCCTGCAATACATGGTAATGTATAGGGAAAGTATTGGAATCATGCTGAAAATCGTAACTCGAGTTTTCGACGGATCTACACGTTTCGAGGCCTATAGAACAAGAAAAAACCATTTTAGCGTGACATCTGTGTCTGTGTGTCTGTGTGTCTCTCTGTCTGTCTATCTGTGCAGATTTTGTATCCACTCTAACTAAAAAACTAATCGACCGAATTTCACAAAATTTGGTAGTAAGTCACTTGTGGGCGAGTCTGGTGCTGATTAGTTTTGGGTACGATTCGGAATAAAAGAACCCGCCTTTTTTTGCAAATTGCCCATCAAAAGTTTGTATCCACTCTAGATGAAAAACTAATGGACCGAATTTCACAATTTTCGGTAGATGAGTCACTTATGGGTCACCCTGGTGCTGATTAGATTTTGGTACGATTCGAAAAAAATAACCTGCCTTTTTTTGCAAAATGGCCCGCAAAAATTGTCAAAATCTAAACTAAAAAGCTACTTATGCTCAAATATATCCCTTAAATGCTTGTTTTATATGTAATTTTTAACGAAGAAAAGAATATGACCAACCCCATTACACTAGAACTAGCCGTTCTCGAGATATATTAGTTTTTTTCGTATTTTCTCTACGCACATTTGAAGATAAGTCCAGTTATCAAATGAGAACGAAAATTGAATTAAAAGTGAATTAAATTTAATTAAAATAAAGAGAAGGTGGATATAAGTCTGCAATAAAAGTCATGTGCTGCCCACATCAGGTTTTTACTTTCCCTGCAATACATGGTAATGTTTAGGGAAGTATTGGAATCATGTCGAAAATCATGGGAAATTAAAAGTGGGATACCTGCATATTTGCTCTCGCTTTGTCTGAAAAAAAATTCAGTTTCTAGTAAACGCCTTAATATTCTCATAATTGTTGAATTGTTAGGGGGTTTTAAAGTTTAAAAAAATACTTACTGCAAGGAAAATGAAATCTACAACTTTCGAAATTTGCCACTGAATCCATGTCCGTCCTCAAATAAGATCTACCTGCAAGAGATCCTAAGAAATAGATGCTTCAAAACCACAAGCAATAAATATGATTACTATCAATAAATTACTTTGAAATTAAATTACAAAACTAATAATTTGCCCTTTCCTGGAAAAAGCGTTGCATAAAAACTTACAGCAAGATAATTACTCAATTTGTTTAGATCTATTAGATTGGTGTTAAAGTTGAAATATGTTTTCCCAGAGAGTAATAAGAAATACAAAATCAAATAAATGGCAAATTTCCAAATGGGGTAGGAACGGAATTCAAAAAGCAATCTAAATATTTTGCAATTCATTCAGGCAAAGGAACAGAAGTAGAAAGTTATTACGACTAAAGTATAAAGCAATTTCAAAACGCGAATATAAAGAGTCATATCAAATTATGTCGGGAAAATATATGATATATGAAAGGGAGAAATGCAAACTATAGGAGGCATTCTGGATGAAGTAAGAAATAATCTCCTATTTATTACAAATACTTTGCCTTTATAGAAAGTTTTCGGAAAATATGGTTTATTTTCTGCAATTCCTTACTGTATCATACAAAATTTAAAAGATCTGATGTGGGCAACACACAACTTTCCCTACAGACTCAAATTCATTTTCTTTTTATTTCTTTAATAATTCATTAAATTGAGATTAATTGCACAAAATAACAGGCATAATTATTTGAAATTACGCTGAATTTGTACTTTTTAATTAATTTTCGTTTTCACTTGGAAACTGCAAGTATTTTCAAACAGCATGGAAAATTCATTTATCGTACTGAATAGCAAAAATACGAAAATATTAAAATATATTGAGAACGGCTAATCCTAGAGTAATGGAGTTGATTATTTTTTTATCGTCAAAAATATAAAACAAGGACTTAATTGATATATTTGAGTTTATGTAGTCTTTTAATTAAGATTTTAATGATTTGGCGAAACATTTTCCAATAACAGCAGGTTCTGTTTTTCCGAATCACTCCAAAGTCTAATCAGCACTAGGGTAACCTACAAGTGAATTATCTGCCAAATGTTGTGAAATTTGGTCAAATAGTTATTTAGCTGGAGTGGATACATGGTTTTTTTTTTTTGCCGTCCATTTCGCAAAAAATGGCAGGTTGTTTTATTCCGAATCGTATCTAAATCTAATCAAATCCAGGGTCACACACAAGTGACCTACATATAAAATTTTATGAAATTTGGTTAATTAGTCTTAGAACGGATACATGCATTGGACATACAGATGCACACAGACACACACAGACTCACACACACAGACTCACTCACACACAGACACAAACACACACACACACACACACACACACACACACACACACACACAAACGTCACTCTAAAAATAGTTTTTCTGGAGGTCCAAAAACGTGTTGATTCGTTAAAATCTGGAGTTGGATTTTCGACAAGATTGTGATAATTTTCCTATACATTACTATGTATTTAAGGAAAAGTAAAATCTGATGTGGGCAGCATCTGACTTTTCCACGTTCTCTTTAGTTTTCTCTTTAATTTTTTAGTTAGAGTGGATACAAAATCTGCACAGACAGACACGCAGACACACACACAGACGTCACGCTGAAAATGGTTTTTTCGTATTCTGGAGGTCTCGAAACGTGTAGATCCGCCGAAAACTCGAGTTGCCATTTTCGATACGATTCCAATACTTTCCCTATACATTACCATGTCTTGCAGGGAAAGTGAAAATCAGATGTGGGCAGCACATGACCTTCCCTGCAGACTTATATCCACGTTCTCGTTATTTTAATTAAATTTAATTCTCTTTGAATTCAATTTTCGTTCTCATTTGGTGACGACATATTTTCAAAGATGGCGTACAAAAAAAAAGAAAAAACTAAAATATCTCGAGAACGGCTAGTCCTATTGTAATGAGTTGGGTTGGTCTTATTCTTTCTTCGTTTAAAATTACGTATAAAACAAGCATTTAATGGATATATTTAAGCATACGTAGTTTTTATTTTAGATTTTGACGATTTTTGCTTGAAATTTCGCAAAAATGGCAGGTTATTTTTTCCAAATCGTACTAAAATCTAATCAGCACCAGGGTGATCCACAAGAGACTTATCTACCGAATTTTGTGAAATTCGGTCCATTAGTTTTTCAGCTAGAGTGGATAAAGGCAATTTTTGAGGGCCATTTCGCAAAAAAAAGTCGGGTTATTTTAAATTGAATCGAACCCAAAACTTATCAGCACCAGATTCGCTCACAAGTGACTTACCGACCAAATTTTATGAAATTTGGTCAATTAGTTTTTTAATTAGAGTGGATACGAAATCTGCACAGGCAGACAGACAGACAGACAGACAAACAGACAGACATACAGACACACACACACAGACGTCGCGCTAAAAATAGTTTTTCGTATTCTAGAGGTCTCGAAACGTGTAGATCCGTCGAAAACTCCAGCTGCGATTTTCGGCATAATTCCAATACTTTCCCTATACATTACCATGTATTGCAGGGAAAGTAAAAAAAAATCTGATGTGGGCAGCACTTGACTTTCCCTGCAGACTTATATTCACGTTCTCTTTATTTTAATTAAATTTAATTCACTTTTAATTCAATTTGCGTTCTCATTTGGTTACTGGACTTATTTTCAAAGGTGGCTTAGTGAACTAAAATATCTCGACAACGGTTAGACCTAGTGTAATGGGGTTGGTCTTATTCTTTTCATCGTCAAACATTACGCATAAAACAAGCTAAATAATTTTGCGTTAAAGAAATACAGCAATTCTTATACAATTCATTCTACATATTTTGCTGTTTACATTTTACATAAGTGAAAAATAGATTTCGTTGCAGAAATAATCAAATTTGGATGATCATTTAAACTCAAATATATTGTAATTGCGTTGTTTCAGTATGTAGATGCACAGAATTTAAGCAAAAATAAAGCGGTTTTGGGACAGATACAACACTCAATACGAATTAAAAAGAACTTTAAAAATCACGATTTTGAGACAAGATGGATGCCATATTGCATTTTGAAGTAAGTTACGTGATCTCTTCATATAATGGTCACGTGATCGCTTCGTATAAGAAGTGAATTAATATTTTAATTTTTATTTAAAAAAACTACTGAATATATTTTGCTGAAATTTTTTTTATATATTTTATGGGATAATTTGCAAAGTACCTAAAATTTTCGAAGCAATTTGTGAATTTTAAATCCGCTTAGAAAATGTTTGAAAAATTAGGTCCCATAGGGTATAATGTATTTCATTTTTTCAACCCGGGTTCAATTCAAAACTAATTGGGTGATAGTATTCATTTATATTCCCATAGGTCCCACAGACCGTCTGAACAACATACTAAAATTTCATTTTGATTAAGTCATTTTTACGGCAGTTATCGTGCTAACGGACAGAGAGACAGATAGACAGATTGAATGAACAAAGTCATAAACACTTTTCAACTTTGTTGCAAAGTGTTAAAAAATCAAATACTCTGTATATAAAAGCATAAGATAGTTTATTAAATACATCAATTGGTTTCAGAGGCAAAATAGATAGTTTTTCTTCAGGATAATTGTGCCAGGTCAATATCATTACTGGACGAGCAGGATGATTTCTGTCTGTAAAACTTTTCTGTACATTAGAACGTTAAAACGATCCAAAATGATCCAATCAGGGATGAAACAGCCCTGTGCTATGCACGTGGACGACCCGAGTTCGATTTTCGCCTTTACCGAAACTAACGCCGCTCCGGTGGTCGAGCGGTTAGTGTCATGCGTTTCCGTCTGATCACTGGATTGCCGGGTTGCGGGTTCGAATCCCGCCAGCGGGCATGGATGTTGTTATGTCGAGGCCAAGTCAGACTTCCGCCCTTCGGGGGGAGCCTCTATAAAAGTAAAGCTGCAATTCTCCTCCCCTTCGCCATGGGATACCCTGGGGGATTTGTGGAAGGATGTGGTGCGTAGGCGCTCGTCCACCACGGGGGAATTAGTAACGAACGAACGGTAAGCAACACCGTGTTCACACGGAGTACGGGCACGCTAAATATATGGGTCCGTAAGTCTTTCCGAGAGGTTGGTAGTAGGGAAAAGAGGGTACAGTCCCCGTGAATGCCGCCTCCACTGGGTTCCGGCTTAATTTAGTGGTGGCACTTCCGGCCGTCCAATCAGATACCTTACACCTTTGGATAGGTCGGACTGTCTGTATCAAAGAACACGTTTCAATCGAAGCTCTGCATCCACTGACAACAATGTTCTTGTTAAATTCTTTATTTAACAAGAAAACTTTCTGTTTCCTATAGAGTAGCTGGATTTCATGATCCTATAAGAAAACTTATCGCAAATTGTTTTCAATGTAAGTTTATAAAATTGAGCAAGTTTTTCTCATTAGAGTATTTTTTCTGAATCTAAAATTTTCTGTATTTTATCTTGACGTCATATTCACGTTTTTAAATTGCAGTAATGCAATTTTCTGTTAAACTTTGTTTAGATCACTGATATCAGTGGGCCTTTTTGCATTGGATAAAAATAAAAATTCTAAGGATTAGAAATAATAAGGAAATCTTTAAGAAAAAGTAGAATGTATATGTATTTGATAACCTCATTATTTTATAACATATGAACTTGAAAAAGGTTGTAATATAGAATATGATTAGAGATGACAATGACATTTGGAAATATGAAAAGAAGTAAAAAAATAAAAATTCAACTCTGTCTTGATATGCGGATTTCAAATTAAAGAGATAAGTTATGAATGTATAAAAATGGCCAGAATGTTGAAAATACATTGCATTCGTTTTTCTTATGTGAATACTCATTTCAAATTATGGCTAAGGTAAAACTATTTTATAGAATATATTTACTTTTAAAATAAAAATTCTGTTCGTTATTCCACTTCCAATATAGCGTTCTATGGATAGTGCAACGACAATGAATGGGGGATTTATTACTGTATGGATAGTGCACTGATATTGAAAATATAATGTATTTCTGTATAGATAGTGCAACAGTAATGAAAATGAAACTTATTACTACATGGATAATACAACGGAAATGAAAATTTTATGTGTTCCTGTGTGGATAGCTCAACAATAATGGAAATTTATTGTATTCCTGTATGGATAGTGCATTAGTAATGAAAATATTTTAATGTTTTCTTGTATAAATGGTGCAATGGTAATTAAAATGCGATGCTTTCTAGTATGGAATGGCGCAGAAGTAATGAAAATTTAATGTGTCCCTGTATTGATAATGGATCGTAAATATGTATTATATCCCTGCGTGGCTAGTGCTAATGGAAATGTAGTGTATTATGAGTAGTGAAATAGTGATGAAAAATAATGTATTCCTGTATCGATAGATCAAAAGTAGTGCAAATGTAATATATTTACTGTATGAATAGTGCAAATGCTATGCAAATGTTATGTATACTTGTATAGATGGTGCAATAGTAAAGAAAATTAATACATTTTTGTATGGAATGGAACAACAGTAATGAAAGTGTAATACATTATGGATAGTGAAATAGTAATGAAAAGTAGTGTATTCCTGTATGGATAGACAAAATAACGAAAATGTAATAACAAAACGAATTGCTGTTAAACGAACATATTGGTGTAAAACGACAAAATAACGAAAACGTATTTCTGTATGAATAGTGTAACGGCTATGAAAATGTAATGCATTATGTATAGAGAAATAGTAATGAAAAGTAATGTATTCCTGTATGGATAGACAAAATAATGAAAATGTAATGTATTGTTGTATGAATAGTGTAACTGCTATGAAAATGTAATGCATTATGAATAGAGAAATAGTAATGAAAAGTAGTGTATTCCTGTATGGATAGACAAAATAACGAAAATGTAATGTATTGCTGTATGAATAATGTAACTGCTATGGAAATGTACTGCATTATGAATAGAGAAATAGTAATAAAAAGTAGTGTATTCCTGTATGGATAGACAAAATAACGAAAATGTAATGTATTGCTGTATGAATAGTGTAACTGCTATGAAAATGTAATGCATTTTTGTGATGCAGCAGTAATGAAAATGTAATATATTCTTGTATTTAATTGTGCAACAATAATGAAAATAAAATATTTTCTTCTATGGAATAGCGCAGCAGAAATAAAAACGTAATATGTTCCTGTATTGATAGTGCAATTTGAAAATGTTATATATTCCAGTATGGATAGTGATACAGTTATAAAATCGTAATCATTTCTTTATGGATAGTGCAATAGTAATGAAAACGTAATGTATTCCTGCATGGATAGTGCAAAAGTAGTTAAAATGTAATATATAATTGCATGTATAGTGTAACTGCTATGAAAATGTAACGCATTCCTGTGTGGATAGTGCAACAGAAATGAAAATGTATATTACTCCTGTATGGATAATGCAACTGTGATAAAAATTTTTACACTGTTTTTATCCCAATTAGGCTTCTTTTGTTTCTAAAACCGCTTAATACCGTTGCTAATTTGTATTGTGTTATGACTTTAATGAGCACTTTATTGAGCTAAATTTTTAGAAGCTTGAGCATTTTAACATTTGCTTGGGTTACTGAATGAAAACAATGTCTGCAATATTCACTTACTATTATATGACTTTTCAAACAATTTGAACAGGAAATGCATCAGAATCATTTGTATTCAAGTTACAAAGAAATTCAGCCTCACAACTTTTCTGTCAAGCAATTTACTAAATGCACTTCCAGCAAATTATACTTAAGCGAAAGAATAAATTTGTGAATGCAAATGGCATTTTCTTTCTTTCAGAATTAAAATAAAATAGAGAAGCACATGTATTTGGCATTCATGACTTAGAACATAAAATGGTGTTATTTGATAAATGCAATAAGCGGATAAGGACGCCTATCTTTAGAAAATTAGATTAAGGAAGCGATGAATGAAGACTGTAAAATAAAAAGGGAAGTTGTATACAATGCATGTGACATTTTTAGAATAAATGGAAAAAGTGCACTTTCGTTAAGCAGAATTTGAAGAACTATTTTCTTCAGAATGTTAAGAATTTTTATCTCTGTATTTACAGTTGAATTTATTATATTTTTCTACATCTCTAGTTGAATGTATTATTTCCCTCACATCTATAGTGGAGTCCATAATTTTTCCGGACATACGTAGTATAACGTATTACTTTCACTAGTTACATAGCATAGTTCATTGGGAAGGTATTGTTGTTGTTATTGAGACCCAGACCGCCCGACCTACCAGAAAGGTGTAAGGTAACCGTTTGGACGGCCGGGAAATGCCACCCAATTTAGACCGGAACCCAGTGGGGCAGGCATCCACAGGGACCGTACCCTCCTTCCCCTACCACCAACCTCTCGGAAGGACTTACGGACTCACATGTTTAACGTGATCGTACTCCGTATGAACACGGCGGCAGTTGTGGCAGTGTGCAAATCCAGCGCGCAAACCACCAGGCTACCGCGTCCGAAATGTGCCAACAGCACGCGGTGTTCCCACGCGGTCACTTACCCAAGTACTAACCGCGCCCGATGCTGCTTGACTTCGGTGATCCAACGAGAACCGGTGTTTTGTGCACGGTAGGGCCGTTGTTCTTTGGGAAGGTATTGTGACGAAGTCGAAAATTTGAAGTCGAATTTTCGACAGTTTTACACATTTTAGACATCCGGAACTTGAATGGAATATTTTTGAGCTGGGTTGGGATATAGCTCTTTATATTTTGCAAAGTCTACTTTTGGACGAATGCAATGCTTTTGAACGGATTTGGATGTAGTTCTTTACATTTTGCAATGCCTAATTTTGGACGTATGGAATATTTTTTAACTGGACTCGGACGGCAATTCTTTATGTTTTGCAATATCTATTTTTTAACGAATGGAATATTTTTGAAATGGATTTGGATGGCAGTTCTTTATATTTTAAAACGTCTATTTTTGGACGAATGAAAAAAATTGAGCTGAATTTGGATGTAGTTTTTTAAAGTATTTGGCAACGCCTATTTTTGGATAAATGGAATATTTTTGAGCTGGACTTGGATGAAGAACTTTATATTTTACAATGACTATTTGGAATATTTTTGATGTAGATTTGGATGTAGTTCTTTATATTTTGCAACACCTATTTTTGGACAAATGGAATATTTTTTGATGGATTTGGATGTAATTCTTAATATATTACAACGCCTATTTTTGGATATAAATTATCGTTTGGCATATTATTCTGGAATGCACATCGTCACCATTACACTTTAGAACGATGCGATGCTATCGGAAAAAATTTAAACCTCAGGCTATTTCATATTCCATCACTTCAAATAAAACCGTCGGCTCCTCGCTAAGGAGGAGCAATAACGATAAAACCTTTCGAAATATGGTGATATAATAACTATGTGGCTGCGGTTTTTTAGCGTTTTATAACGCTCATTTCAGGATATTTTTCCCATCTTCAGTCCGAGGCTTCTGCTAACAAAGCGCAGGACCTACACTACTAACTGATTTTGCCAAGCATAGAATTTTGTATAAATATTTTTACTCAAGAATAAAAAATGATGGACACGTGGAGGAACAGTTGCAACGCCCATATTGCATCTGATACACTAGTAAAAAATCTAGTATCAGGTCTCGAAGTAATTCATCTTCTCAGATAATTTCCCCAAGTTTTATGCCAAGACTTCCAGTTTTCATAACATGATAAATTGGATGCACTTTCTTATCATGGGCGTATTTTGAGGGGGAGAGGGGGGTCAAGAGAGTGCCAAAGAACATCTTCGGAAAATTGTCATTTTAATTTAATTATAAACCAATATGAGAGTAAAAAATTAAGAAAAATGCTTTTTGGAATTAGAATATTTAACCACAACTGTGTGTTTTCTCCCACGTGTATATTAAAAGCAATTTAAACTTATACCTAAATGGAAAACTTAGAATTATTGCATTTATGAATGTCCATTTGTTAGTTGAGTTGCTCTGTCTCCAGGAAGGTTAGAATTCTGTCATGAGAGGGAGGATATTTTTAAAGGTGGTACATATTAATTTTTAAAAATTGGTGCATACTAATTTTCAAAATTGCTTTGCACACTAATTCTTAAAATGTAATGCTCATAGCTCATACCATCTATTCAAATTTATTTTGTGACAACACAAATTTCTCCATGAAAGGCATCTCCATTATTACTATTGAAACACCCACGATTGACTAGTAAATCTCCTTTCCTTCCGGATAACAAACATTATGTAATTGTTTAATAAGAGAAAAAAAGCCTTGAAGGTACTTTACTGTCTTATTTTACTGCATTTAACCGTGTCATGTATGGGGGAAACCTTGGGATTTGGGGAAATCCAATCGTTCATGTACTTTGTAAATTCTGTTTTGGATGTATCAATTACACAGATTCTCTAAAATGTAGCATATAAAAGTGCTTTTAGAAGAACATATTTTCTTTTCTGGAATTTAAAATATACTCATGCTATAATAAAGGCATTTTTACACAAAAGAAAAATAAAATTGGAAGTTTAATTTGCAGGCCGCACAGAATCAGACACCGGGCCACGAGATGAGGACTACTGATTTTACAGGAAATTCAAAAAATTATTTCTAAACAAAAGATATTTGAAATTTGGTAAAAAATAGACACCCAAATTCTACAGGAAAATAAAATATTTTAAAAGGGTGCTTTTTCAAACGCGTGCTGATTCAAAGGGGTGCTTTTTTAAACGTGTGCTGATTCAAAGGAGTGCTTTTTCAAATGTGTGTTGATTCAAAGGGGTGCTTTTTCAAACGTTTGCTGATTCAAAGGGGTGCTTTTTCAAACGTGTGCTGATTCAAAGGGGTGCTTTTTCAAACGTCTGCTGATTCAAAGGGGTGTTTTTTTCAAAGGAGTATCATTTAAAAGGGTGCTGATGAATAAAGTGCTTGAATTTGGGAAAGGATTCGAAAGGTACTTTTTTTCGAGAGTGATTTGGAATTGTACATAAAGGCAAACCGTTCCATAGAAATCATGGCAAAAATCGTGTTTTTAGAAGATATAATATTTTAGGGGTGCACACAGGGGCCGAACGAAATATAGTTTCGATTATTTACTTTTTAAGGTTTCGACCAAATGAAATACTAGACTTTACGAATACAAAAATTATCTACTTCCCGAAGTTATAATCTTAAAATCTGGTACAATGATGGCAGCAGTCGAATACATGATGGACAGTTTTCAAATATATAATCTCTGGTGGATGTCAGAATCAATAATGTTCAATACTTTCAAACGAAACTCACACAAAAATTTAACAACGAAATAAATATTTAAAATATTTGCAAATAGATCGATCGATCAATAAAATGAAAAAGGAAATATATATATAACAAAAGCTAATAAATATCTGCCTGCCTTCTTACTACGCTTGGCGACATATTATAAGAAATATAGCTAACCTGCTCTATACACTCTTTTTAATATGACGAGAAAGGAAGTAAATATGTGAAAATATTTAAAAATGCATTCGAAATTAATCCTTCAATAAATAAATATATTTTTTTACATACAACATAAAAATAAAATGCATTCAGAAAAGAAAATACGGAGATGCTTAAAAAGCATTTTTGAGTCATACATGGAAAGTAGTTCAAAATGAACAAATGTAAACCATCTTAAATAAATTGAAAGCTATATCCTTTTTTCAAACAGAACTTTTATGAAAAGGAAGGCCGCTGAGTAACAGAAATCAGAATAAAAAATATATCAAAATATGGTGCATTCTCATTAAGTTTTACTATGATATTCATTTTCAATTTTTGAGTCTGTGATGAAATTATTTCTTAAAAAGAAGAACATATTTTTTTCATTTCTCGAGCTCATTTCCTTTTTCATGATAAAAAATTATATGTCAGACTTTTGCTATTTGTGCTCATTAAAATAAGATACAGTTTTGTTTTTAATACACATCATTTTTGTAGTGAATACTGATTTAAAATTCTAATTAGGGCAGTACAAGACTTTCTCTACTGAATGAAAGTTATTTCCTCTTTATTTCTCGAATAGTCCATTAAATGGAGCTTTAACTGCACAAAATAACACGAATAATTATTTGGAATAACACTGAAATTTGCACTTTAAATTCAATTTCCGTTTTTATTTGGTAACTGGAGAAAGGCGGCGTAGTAAAACCGCAAAAACATAAATTTCTCAAGATCGACTAGTACTAGAGTCACAGGATTGGTCTTAATTTTTTCATCATCAAAAATTACGTATACAACAATCATTTACTGCATTCATTTGAGAGTGTGGTGCCCTAAATAAAAAGATACTTAAAAGTTGAATCTTCTGATTAATTATCATTAATCTTTCATATCTTAACATGGCCGTGAATTACTCGTATGGTGGTACTTATTTATTATTGTACATTGCATTGTTGTGCCGCTATATAAAACCCTCCAATTATTTAACTTTCGCGCGAAGTCGTTATTTAAGTCATCGTCTCGAAATTATCTGTAAAAGTCTACTCCTAGTGTCCTTCTTCAGTCACAGGCTCTCTTTTTCCCTCGGATGTGCCACTCCCCCTTTGCTTTCATTTGCAACATTCAGTGTGACGCAACAAGCTCTTTCTTCATTGGTTAATCATGGAAACAATGTCTCTGCTTGGCATCCTCGTAAGGGCCCTCTTGGCCCCCTCTGTCTTGACACTCCTAAATTTATGGTTTGCTGTAAACATCGGCGCCATCCAGACTGCAAGTATTGTTCGATGTTTCGGACACAATAAATAACTGCGGTTACCTTACACCTTTCAACAACAACAACAACAATAAATAACTGGTATAAACTTGTGTCACCAAAACACATGCGAGATCTTTTTCTGGTCTCACAGAGAGTACGTAGTCTTTTATTTTAGATTTTGACGAATTTTGTGGGTTATTTTGCAAAAAAAAGGGTTTTTCTCCTAGAATCATGCCAAAATCTAATCAGTACTAAAGTAATCCACAAGTGACTCATCTACAAAATTTTGTGAAATTTCGTCAGTTAGTTTTCAAGTTAAAGTGGATATATTCGATTTTTGAAGACAATTTCGCAAAAAAGGCAGGTTCTCTTATACTAAATCATGCCCAAATCCAATCAGCACCGGGGTAACCCCCTAGTTGACTTACATATAAAATTTGATCAAATAGTTTTCGAGTTGGAGTGAATACATACATTGCGCGCACACACACACACACTATGCAAAAATAGTTTTTTCCTGTTCTAGAAGTCTCGAAACATGTATATCAGTCGAAAAGTCGAGTTGCGATATTCTGCACGATTCCAATACTTTTTCTATACTTTATCATATACTGCAACTTACTGGATATAGGTAATGTGGCTATTAGTGTGGTCCAAGAGCAGGCTATTAGTTTGGCTATTAGTGTGATCCAAAATTAACTAGAATGTGGCTCAACTTCACGTTCTCATACCAAATTTCATTTTTAAGTATCTTTCATTTTTTATTGTAAATTTTTCTGGAAAAAACAATTGAAAAAGTTGTACCATTGTTCCAACTGGTCATTTTTATAGCGTGTTACCCTTCTTTTTAAAGAACTTGAAATCATCTTTCGATTTATACAAAGTGTGTCAATGTACTAACTTGCTTGATTCTGTCCGAGGCTGTCACGTTAAGAAAATATTTAATTTAGACTACACTTAACAGTTTGCGTTTGAATTAAAAAAAATGCTATCTAGCTCTAGATCTTTCGTTAATAAAATATAATATAAATTGTAGTGAAAATCCATGAATTTTTTTAGCAGCTGTCGTGTCGTGCACACGAGAAATAGACTACAGACATATAAACGAACAGACAGACGGACATCACTGCAAAAGTAGTCAAAACGCATTCAGAAGGTCCTAAACGATTGTATATACATTCATAACTTATTGCATCAGAAAAATAGATTAGCCATTCTAATATATATATTATTTCACATCGGAGTATTCAGAATATTTTCAGTTATTTTGCAATGAGAATGCTCCGGTCTGCTCCAAACAACGAACACTCTTTACATATATCTCATCATTAAGGTTCCCTTTTAAAAATGTTTCTTGCGTTCTAAGTCCTTATTCAAAGATCTCTTAAACGAATTTCCTTAAATGGATCGGGTCTTTCTTTTTTCGTATTTTTCTCGCATTTTCTGCTTTTTCGTCGCCAATTACGTTTGAGTTCGAAATGTATGGGCTTTTTCGTTTACTAATGGAGAAAAAGTTCCCGTTCACGTTTTATAATCCCATTTATTTGCTGTAACATAATTTGGGCCGCGTGCTTTTGAAAATTATTGTGAAGAAATTTAAGTCTTGTATTTTTCAAAAAATATTTAAATGCATATAAAGATGATGTTTTTTTTTTTTCAAATCTGAAGTATGTACATACTGTATGAGAAAGTCCTAATGACTGTTTGTTTGTCCCACTTGGCGCGACACATATGGTACAAATTGGCTACAAACTATCGTCAATTATTACATTTGGTAATAACTGGCGATTTTGTCGATAAATTTGGCCAAGTATCGCGAACGATGAAGTTATGAAATAAGTTATGAAGGTATATGTATAACTTATTTCATCATATTTTGCTTATATGATGAAATAAGTTATGAATGTATGCAATAAGTTTTCCAAATATGAATATCGCCATATATATTTTTTTGAATTTGCTGAAATATTGCCCAATTGGCAAAGAACAATTTTTACTTTGAGGTTTTTTACTATGAAATTTAAAAATATAATGTTTAATTTAAAATTTAGTGGAAATAATCAGGTCGAATGTAGAATTTTTGCTCATAGTAATGAAATAGGCAGTATGTAACATTTTTAATATGTAAGTGAAAAATGAAAAAAAAAATAGAAATATATCAATTGTTCGCTATGGAAAGAACGATTCACTATTTTTGAAAAAATGTTGTCCGCGAGTAGCTGAGATCGCTTAACTACCAATTATCTTTGTTGTGCAATGTTACGTAGTAGTTAGCAAATTATATATAAGTTGGTGAAGTAAAGAAGTAAAAACAGCATTTAAAAAATTATTCTTTTGTTCTTGCAATGACGCTCAGTCCAATGTGCTCGACATTTGAAAGAATGTTGTGAAATATTAAAATTCTCGTTTATTAATATGACGAAAGAAATTTAAAATAAGAATAAAAATCTGATGTGAGCAGCACATAACTCTCTTTATATAATGCAATGAATTTACTACTTTTACAATAAGAAAAATAGGTTATTTTTATAGTAGATATTTATAATTTTTCCAAGATATTGAATTTTCGTCAATTAGTCGTAAATTTTGCAACATTTAGAAAAGTCGTCAAGTTGGCAACATTCCGCAAAATTCGTCGCCAAAACCTCGCAAAGCGTTATGGACGGAGAAATAAGCTATTCTTATAGCAGATAAATGGCTACTGGCGTTCAAATACAAAAGTATTACTCAAAGTATCTTTTCTCATGAATTGAACGATCTAGATCCACGAGAACGAAGTCACCAAATTTATGGCATGATATTACATATGAAAAGTGAACATGTTTCTCAACAGTTAATATATTTTTTTTAACTTATGGGATTTTTTGATAAATTTATTTAAAAAATGTACAATATCTCGAGAACGGTTCATGGTAGCGTTCTAAAGTTTATAACAATCGCTTTCGAAGGAAGCATTACATAAGAAATGTCTATTTACGGAACTTTTTTGATGATTTTTTTCAAAATTCCACTCAAAAATTTAGGGGGTTCTGAACATTCGATTACGTTTAAAAACAATAGGCTTCCAGTATTCACAGATTGTGCTTTTTGTACCATATTTAATTCGAATCACGCCATTCGTTCGTGAGATATCGTCTCTACAGACTCACACACACACACACACACACACACACACACACACACAGACATCACTTCAAAAATGTTTGATTCGTGATCAGGGATGCTTGAAACATGCTCTCCCGTTGAAAAATCGAATTCGAATTTTCGACTCCGTCACAATACTTTCCTTATACATTATGTATACTCGTGTAAGAAAAGTAATAAGATCAATACCTGCAGCAGCATAAGTTCTAGACTATGATGGTTTCAAATAGAACCACATGTCACAATAAGTAATAAATTTCGCCTATTAGAATCGTTATGAAAAAAGAACAGAAAATAAACTTAGCAGGAGCATAGGAGCTGCTTTTTGATTTATGTCCAAATTTTTCAGGAACTATGTCAAACTTCAAAAATCTTTTTCTTCCTGTTTTCTTATAGATGTGTATTTTGCTTCAATCTGGGTTATTCAAATCTGTATAAATTTTATGTGACAAACGAAACAAATACTTGATTAAAACAAATATATTTGACTAGAAAGGTCATATATTTTTAAATTTGAAAGTAAAATGCATTCAAATGTGATTATTATAATATCTTAACTTATTATATATATTTTTTAATTTTGATATTGGCAGTACATAACAATGCAATGTCAGGACGAATTGCACATTATAATATCATAACTTATATATTTTTTAATTCTCATGTGGACAGTATCTGGCAATGCAATGCACACATGATCCACGGTGAATTGCACTTTGACATTTGGTGCTTTTCTGGATAACAAAATGCAAAACTATTTCGAAGTATCAAGTTAAATTATATTTCGTGCAAATCTAACGCTAAAATTTAATATAGTGCTAGCACCCGCCATGCAATATTGTCCATGAATTAAAAGATTATAATAATTACCAATTTGGGGACATTTTGCTGGATCAATCGCCAAATTTATCGCCAAGCATTATAGACAGACAGATGAAGAGAAGGGCATTTTAAATATAAGAAAGTCTGATTTGAGCAGCATATGACTTTACTACAGGCTCAAATTTATTCTTGCAATCTTTCTTTTGCAATTCATTAAATTTAATTTACTGCAAATATGCCAAATATCTTAAATATCTTAAGCATGGTTACTCTTAGAGTAATAGTGTTAACCTTACTCTTTTTGTTAGCAAAAATTACGTATTAATTATTATTAATACGTAAATAAATCACATTTGAGCATATTTTTATTTCAGATTTTGACAATTTTTGAGGGTCATTTGCAAAAAAAAGGCAGGTTTTTTTTTTAATCATAACAAAATCTAATCAGCACCAGGGTAACCTACAAGAGACTTCATTACCAAATTTGGTGAAATCCTGTTGATTTCTGTTGTGAAATTCCCTCTATTCCCACAGACATATATACACACACAGACACCAAGTTGAAAATAGGTTTTTCGTGTTTTAGAGCAAACGATCTCCAAACATTTTTGATCGCGTACCCCTAAGAGTACCCCTAAAATATAATAATACTAAAATATACCTCGCGTACCCCTAAGTTGTACCCCCTAAAATATAATATAGCATAATATAATATAACATAATATAATATCACTTGATACACGATCATACTCGCAAGTGATCGTGAGCCTACTTCTTTGGCGTACCCCCAAGTATCACGTTGACGCGTACCCCACTTTGGAGACCACTGTTCTAGAGTGTTTCAAACGTGTAGATCCGCCGAAAACTGGAGCTCCGATTTTCAACACGATTCCAATACTTTCTCTACAGATTACAATTAAATTAGATCCGGTTATAGATAAAGTGGCAGTAGATCCAGTAGTAGATAAAACGATAATAGATCCAGTAGTAGATAAAACGGTAGTAGCTCCAGTAGTAGATAAATACAGTAGTAGATAAAACAGTAGTAGATCCGATAGTAGATAAAGTAGTAGTGAAACTAGTAGTTGGTAAAGTAGTAGTAGATCTAGTAGTAGATAAAATAGTAGTAGATCTAGTAGTAGATCCAGTAGTAGATAAAACAGTAGTAGATCCGATAGTAGATAAAGTAGTAGTGAAACTAGTTGGTAAAGTAGTAGTAGATCTAGTAGTAGATAAAATAGTAGTAGACCTAGTAGTAGATAAAATAGTAGTAGATCTAGTAGTAGATCCAGTAGTAGATAAAACAGTAGTATATCCAGTTGTATATAAAACAGTAGTAGATCCAGTAATAGTAGAACCAGTAGTAGATAAAATAGTAGTAGATCTAGTAGTATATAAAGTAGTAGTAGATCCAGTAGTAGATAAAATGGTAGTAGATCCAGTAGTAGATAAAGTAGATGTAAAACCAGAAGTAGATAAAATAGTAGTAGATCCAGTAGTAGATAAAGTAGTAGATAAAGTAGTAGTGGATCTAGTAGTAACTAAAGTATTTCGGAAAATAGCTAGATCCACGGGAATAATATGAAGAAAGAAGAAATAAGTTGTATAATATTACATATGGAAAATGAACATATTTAAATATACACTTTAAAGTTTTAAAAGCAATTTTTAAAATAAATTAATTTGGGACGCGTGCAATATCTCGAGAAAGGTTTAAAACTAGCGTTCTAAAGTTTATGTCATTCGTCGTCTAATGAAGAATAACGTATAAAATCATTATTTAATAAATTTATTAAATGTTCTGATTTCGTATGGTCTCTCCAAAAATGTATTTATAAATTTGGTGGCCTCACGAACATTTGATTGCGTTTAATATTAATTGTGTTTCACTATTCACTGATTGTAATTAGTCGTAGTAAATTTCTTTTTTCGTTGATTTATACGACCGTCATTGTAAAGAATGTTATCTGGCCCAACCGAAAATAGAACCCTGGATCTTTAAACCTGCCAACCGACTTTCTACCGTTGAGCTACTGGGATGGAATTGCAAACTCATATTATCGAAGAGGATGCTGCAGCCCTAGCCCAATATTTTTCTTATACATTACCATTTAATGCAGGGAGGGAGAGACCATTGCATATGGCAAAAATCGTACGTGAAAGACTTGAGTTCAATCCTCAATGCTAGTCTTAACCCCTCAATGGACTCTGTGTAAATTGGGTGTCTAAATGATGCATTATGGTCCACCCCCTGTGGTGCACCGGTACAACGTATTATAACGGAAAAATTGTTCAAGCTTCAGCCGTTATAAACGCAAATTATTTAATTTGAAGTTCTTGATCATTGTTAAGAGAAATGTATTAGAAAAGAGTATCAGAAATATGCATTACAAATGTGAAAGAAAGCGAAATGTATTAAGAAAAAATTGTATTGCAGGGAAAGTAATATACTAAGAGATGCATGAAAATTTCCATCTTCAATCTGTAACTCTTATCCATCAAAATTTCTCTGGATACTGCTACATATCTCAAAAACTTTTTTCCCGGAATGATTTGAATACTTCTGTGAAAGAAAAAGAGAACTGAAGGTTGCAGAGTAATATTTCATATCATGCCCTACTTTATTGCACCTGAAAAGAAGAGGAAGTTCATTTTTCAAATACTATAAGATGCAAAAAAGAATAGTTCATTTTTCAAATATGAGACTGAAAAGAATACATCAGTCCACTTCCTTTTACAATATATACCAGAGTAAAACTCCCTTTATCTGAATTCTAAGTTAAGCGCAATATTTTTTAATGTAAGAAAATTTTGTTTTTTAATGAAGAGTATTTCTCTGAAACAATTTATAATATATATATATATATATATATAAATATATATATATATATATATATATATATATATAAATATATATATATATATATATATATATATATATATATATATATATATATATATTTATATATATATATATATATATATATATATATATATATATATTTATATATATATATATATATATATATATATATATTTATATATATATATATATATATATATATATATATTTATATATATATATATATATATATATATATATATATATATATTTATATATATATATATATATATATATATATATATATATATATATATTTATATATATATATATATATATATTTTTTTTTATATATATTTATATATATATATATTTATATATATATATATATATATATATATATATATATATATATATATATATATATATATACAGGGTGAGTCAAAACTCTTGGGCCAAACTTTGAGGGGTGATAAATCACATCTAAACAAGCAATTTTTGTCATACAAAGCAGGGTCGTAATGTAAGAGATGAACCGCTAGATGGTAGCTCATGAAATGAGGAAATAATGACTCAGAGAAAACACAAAAATGCTAAAGTAGGCACGAAGTACGTTTTACTGACAGAAATTGCAGAATGCATGAACGAAGTTACAGAAACTGCCCAAAAGTGCGACCACCAGCAGTAATGCAGGCTTCACACCTGCGAGGTAGTGAGTTAGCAAAAACACCCGGCATATCTTGGACAACGCCGGCAGCAACAGCAATCCTAGTAACAAGGCCTTCATCGGAGTCGATGGGGATATCGTAGATGAGATTTTTCATGTGGCCCCACAAGGAAAAGTCGAGACAGGGGAGATCAGGCGATCGTGTCGGCCATGCTATGGGTCCACCCCGATCAATCCATTGTCCTGGGAATGTAGTATCTAAGGTGTACCGCACATCCAAATGCTAGACTATCCAAAATGTGAAAAAGAGACAAGAGGTTTTAGCTTTTTTGCTAATGAAAATTTAAACTCAGTTTAAACCCTGGCTAGTTATGACGCAGTCGTCACTGCGTTCAATGTCAGCGACGTTTAGCCTTTCATCTCTTCGTTACGACCCTGCTTTGACAAAAAATGCTTGTTTAGATGTAATTTATCAACTCTTAAAGTTTGGCCCAAGAGTTCTGACTCAACCTGTCTATATATATATATATATATATATATATATATTTTTTTTTTTCAAAATGAAAAGAGGTATGGATGGAAGCAATGTACCAAAAGATGGCCGGGGGGGTTGTGACCCCCTCACCCCGGTTAAGCATACTTTGCGTCGCGACAACACTCCCGGAGAGCCGGTACAATGCAAAAAAAGAATACGAATGTATCAAGTTTTAAGATGAAAACCATACACAAAACAAATATAAGAGAAAATTGTTGAGATCCAGCCATATCAAATATCACTAACATTAAATGTTTGAAATAAGTTCACGAGTATAAATGAGCAAAATTACATAGCTTCTACTTAAAGAAGACTTTAAATATTGACACTTAATAGAACAATAATAACAAATTCTATCTCTAAAACCACTATTATTGTCCACTATTATTGTCCTATAAAACTCTATTATTGTCCTATTAAGTGTCAATATTTAAAGTCTTCTTTAAGTAGAAGCTATGTAATTTTGCTCATTTATACTCGTGAACTTATTTCAAACATTTAATGTTAGTGATATTTGATATGGCTGGATCTCAACAATTTTCTCTTATATTTGTTTAGTGTGTGGTTTTCATCTTAAAACTTGATACATTCGTATTCTTTTTTTGCAATGTACCGGCTCTCCGGGAGTGTTGTCGCGACGCAAAGTATGCTTAACCGGGGTGAGGGGGTCACAACCCCCCCCCTCCGGCCATCTTTTGGTACATTGCTTCCATCCATACCTCTTTTCATTTTGAAAATATTTTTAATCCTCTTTTTAGTGCAGCTTTGCGCCTTTTAAGTGTAATTTCTGATACATTTATAATATTTTATTTCACCGTATTTTCATATTATATATATATAGAGAGAGAGAGAGAGAGGGAGAGAGATAGAAGAGCCCATGTGCAGTATAAAACACCATAGCAACCCTTTCTTATCTCTAACAGTTTCCTTGTTATGGCGGATAGAACGAAAGTACGTCAATTCTGAATAAACCCAAATTTATGAGATTTTCTGAAAGGTCTACACACAAAATAGGCACATAATTAGAAAGAGCAGAAAAAATCCTATAAGGTGACACCATTTTGACCAGGATATCTGGATTTAACGGCATTCTAGGTACTTTACTGCGTGAGCGTCAATAATACCACGTTATTATTATCATAACTTGCACACTCGTGGTTCTTTCCTGACAAAGTTTTTGGGGTGCTTAGCGACTCTTTATAAGAAATCTGTATATATTCTTATTTTTACTTTCCTTGCAATACATGGTAATGTATAGGAAAAGTATTGGATTCGTGCCGAAAATAGCAACTCGAGTTTTCGACGGATTTACACGTTTTGGGACCTCTAGAACACAATACTATTTTTAGCGTGATGTCTGTGTGTGTGTGTGCGTGTGTGTGTGTGCTTGTGTCTGTCTGTGTGTCTGTCTGTCTGTGCAGATGTTGTATCTACTCTAAATGAAAACTAATCAAACGAATTTCATAAAATTTGGTAGGTAAGTTCCTTGTGGGTGAACAAGGTGATGATGACATGTTAGTACGATTCGATTGCCATTTTTTGTGAAATGGTGTGCAAAAATCTTAAATCTAAAAATAAAAGACAACGTATGCTCAAATATATCAATTAAATGCTTATTTCATACGTAATTTTTGAAGACGAAAATAATAAGAAAAACCCCATATTTGAGTTTTTTTCGCATTTTCGCTAGGCCACATTTGAAAATAAGTCCAGTTATCCAATGAAAACGAAAATTGAATTAAAAGCGCAAATTGAGTATAATTTAAAATATTTATGGCTCTAATTTTGTGCAATTAAGCTCAATTAAATAAATTATTGAAGAAATAAGGAGAAAGTGAGTATGAGTCTGCAGGAAAAGTCATGTGCTTCTCTCATCTGATTTTTTTCCCTTTTCTCTAATGTATTTAATTAAAATAGTATTAAGTTATACCAAAGTTATGATCTAGAGCTAATTAGATGAGAAATATCAGTAACAAGCGTTAAATACTATTCGATTTCAATCAATCGGATCATTCTGTAGAAATTCTATTTCTATTCTATTTCTGGTTTAGAACATCAATAAAGATAACTAAGAGTTTTAAAAAATATCCCTAATTTGACGTAATTTGACGGATTTTGAGAGAATTTGTAAATACATGAAGATAGTTTTATAGATAATTTTAAATTAGATTTGTGTGTGATGTGTTTGAAACAAATCGCTCATCTCGTTCCAAACCATTGAAAATGTCTGTGAAAATAAATTATTTTGCTTTTCGAAGAGATTAATTTTGTCAGAATATCTCTTATGCATTGAACACAAGCTAAATAGAATATTTTAGTCCTTTAAATTCAATCATTACAATATTTTTATACGAAAATTCTATTATTTATTAACACCGTGTATTTCATTTAGTACATATATCTTCAGTTTTGATCAAATCGCAAGTAGATTTCGCATATTCATTTCACAACAGTAAAAAAAAATTGATGTGGGCAGCACATGGCTTTCCTTATATAATGTAAAGTATTTACTACTTTTACAGTAAAAACAAAATAGGTTATTCTTATAATAGATATTTTTCCAAGATATTGAATTTTTGTCAAATAGTCGTTATTTTCATTGATTTAGCGCCATTTTTACCCATTTGGCGAGATTTTCTTTGATTTGGTAACATTTAAAAAGTCGCCAAGTTGGCGAGGCTGGCGATTCGAAAGAAAATTCGTTCGTCAGATATTATCGTCACACACACACACACACACACACACACACACATTTTTTCACGAACACATACACACATACTTTCACACACACATACACACAGACATACAGACATGATCTCAAAAACGTATGAATCGTGTTTAGGGATGCTTGAAACGTGCTCTCCCGTCGAAAACCCGAATTCGAATTTTCGACCCCATCACAATACTTTCCTTATACATTATTGTATATAAGGAAAGTAAAATATAATGTGAGCAGCACGTGACTTTCCCTGCAGACTCAAATTCATTATCTCTTTATTTCAATCATAATATATTAAACTGAGTTTAATTTTTCCAAATAAGACGCATAATTAATTGAAATTACATAAAATTTACACTTTTGATTCATCTTTCGTTTTCATTTGGTAACTGGATCAAAGGCAGAAATGGCCATAGCAAAAATGCAAAAATACTTAAATATCTCGAGAACGGCTAGTCCTAGAGTAATGCCGTTGGTCTTATTATTTTTATTTTTAAAAATTTCGTATAAACCAAGCATTTAATTGGTGTATTTGAGCTACGTAGTCTTATATTTTAGATTTTGACTATTACTGAGGGGCATTTCGCAAAAAATGGCACGTTCTTTTCTTTCGAATCTTACCAGAATATCTAATTATCAGAAGGTTAATCCACAAATCACTCACATACAAAATTTTATGAAATTAATTCTATGAGTTTTTCAGCTATGGATATAAACAATTTTCTTTTTGGAATTCGGTCCATTAGTTTTTACAATTAGAGTGGATACAGTCACTGCACAGACAGACACACACGTACACACGTCACGCTACATACAGTTTCTCGTATTCAAGAGGTCCCAAAACGTGTAGATCCGTCGAAAACTCAAGTTACAATTCTCGGTATGATTCCAATACTTTCCCTATATATTACCATCATGTATTGCAGGGAAAGTAAAATTCTGATGTGGGCAGCACATGACTTTCTCTTCAGACTCATATTCCGGCTGACTTCGCTTCTTCAATAATTCATTAAATTGAGTTTAATTGCACAAAATAACACCCATAAATATTTTAAATTATACAGAATTATCACTTTTAATTCAATTTTCGTTTTCATGTACTAACTGAACTTAATTTTAAAGATGGCGTATCGAATAGGCGAAAAAACTAAAATATTTCGAGAACGCTAGTCCTAGAGTAATGGAATGGGTCTTATTCTGTTTATCGTCAAAAATTATGTATAAAACAAACATTTAATTGATATATTTCAGCATACGTAGTTTTTTATTTTTAGATATAACGATTTTTGCGGGCCATTTTGCAAAAAAGGCAGATTATTTTCTTCCGAATCATACCAAAATCTAATCAGCATAAGGTTAATTCTCTTGCAAAAGATTTATATACGAAATTTTGTGAAATTTGGTCTTTTAGCTTTTCAGCTAGAGTAGATATAGCAATTTTGCGGGCCATTTCGCAAAACAGGGCAGGTTCTTTTATCCGGAATCGTACCAAAATCTAGTCAGTGCAAGGGTCACCCGCCACGGACTAACCAAATTTTATGAAATTCAGTCAATTAGTTTTTAAGTTAGAGTGGATAAAAAATCTGCACAAACGGACAGACACACAGGCACACACACACACACACACAGACACACAGGGATACACACAAGCACGGGCACGCACAGAAAAACACAGACATTGCACTAAAAGTAGTTTTCTCGTGTTCTAGCGGTCCCAAATTCGGCACTATTCGAATACTTTCCGGATACCTTACCATGTATTGCAGGGAAAGTTACAAATATATTGTAATGACATTAAACGACATATATGCATTTAAATGTAAAAACATTTAAATTCGTTTAATTTTCTGCAATTTAGCTCTGTAATTTAATTTCTGCAATTTAATTTGCAATTAATTCTGTGATTTAATTTCTGCAATACGTGGTAATATATAGGTAAAGTATTAGACTCGTGCTGAAAATCGCAACTCGAGTTTCCGACAGATTTACACGTTTCGGGACCTCTAGAATACGAAAACTCTATTTTTTTGTGACGTCTCTCTGTGTGTGTGTTTTATGTGTATGTCAGTCTGTGCAGATATTGTACTCACTCCAATTGAAAAATTAATTCGTCGAATTTCATAAAATTTGTTGATTACGTCTCTTTTAGATGCCCATGGTGCTGATTAGATTTTGGTATGGTTCGGTATAAAAGAATATGCCTGTTTTTGCAAAATGGCCCGCAAAAATTGCATGTATCCACGATAGCTGAAAAATTAATGGACCGAATTTCACAAAATTTGGTAGATAAATTACTTGTAAATTATCCTGGTACTAATTAGATTTTGATACGATTCGGTAAGAAAAAAAACTTTATTTTCGCGAAATGACCGTAAAACTTGTTAAAGCTAAAAATAAAAGACTGGGTATGCTCAAATATATCAATTAAATGCATAATTTATATGTAATTTTCGACGACATAAAGAATAAGATCAACCCCATTATTGTAGGATTAGTCGTTCTTGAGACATTTGAGTTTTTTCGCAGTTTCGTTACGCCATCTTTTGAAAATATGTCCAGATATCAAATGAAAACGAATAGTGAATTAAAAGTGCAAATTCACTGTTATTTAAAATAATTATGGCTGTTTTGTGCAATTAATGTTTTGTGTATGGCTGTTTTGTGTAATTTTGGGTAATTAAACTCAATTTAATGAATTATTGAAGAAATAAAAAGAATGTGAATATGAGTCTACATGGAAAAATCATGGAAAAGTCATAAGCTGCCCACATTAGTTTTTAACTTTATAAAATAATCGGGTATTAAATTCGTTATATATATAAGAAAAATATAGCCTATTTTATCAGCTTGTCTAAGAACAAAGAATATATTGTCTTCTGTCATAAAATATTTTAATAAATCCAGAAAAAATCTGCCTAAGAAACAGAACATTATATTTAAAAGTCACTGCTTCAAAGGAAAATTAGCTGCCTTACATGAATTTTAGGTGAAACTTCAAATTGTATATAGCTAATAAGGTTCCAGAAATCAGGTAAACTTTTCTTCATTTTAAAAGACAAAAGTCAGTTCAAATACACAAGGAAATACGTACCTGAATCAAACTGTTTATCAGTCAGTTTTTTCCCATGGAGTTAGAAAGAAGGAGATGAAACTTCTCTGTATGAAACGTTCGAAAATGCCATAATGCTTTGAGCATTATATCTAGTCGTCGCTAGTGTTAGTTAAGTAGCTGCTACATTGTGGGATAGAATACAGAATATATATGGAGATAAAAAAATTGCAAGATAAAAAAATCTGATGTGGGCAACACATGACTTTCCTTATATAATGCAATGATTGTACTTCTTTTACAGTTAAAAAAATGTTATTCTTACAGTAGATACTTATATTCTTTCCAAGATATTGAATTTTCTTCAATTAGTCGTCATTTTCATTGATTTAGCGTCATTTTTATCAATTTGGCAAGATTTTTGTTAATTTGGCAACAATTAAAATTGCCACCAAGTTGGCGACATTTCGCTAAATTCGTCGCCAAAATCTCGCAAATCGTTATGGACGGAGAAATAAGTTATTATCACAGCAGATAAATGATTATTGGCGTTCAAATACAAAAGTATTACTCAAGGTATCTGTTTTCATGAATGGAGCGAGCTAGATCCACGAGAATAATGTCACCAAATTTATCGCATGGTATTACATATGAAAAGTGAACACGTTTCTCAATAGGAAATATAATTTTATTTTATTTTGCATAATTTTTTGATAATTTTTTTGAAAAATGTGCAATATCTCGAGAACGGTTCATATTAGCGTTCTAAAATTTATGTCAATCGTTTTCTAATGAAAAATTACATAAGAAATGTCTATTTGTGTAACTTTATTAGATTTGTATTTTGATTTTTAGACGATTTTTTCAAAATTTCACTCGAAAATTTAGGGAGGTTCTGAACATTCGAAAGCGTATAAAAACAATAGGCTTCCAGTGTTTACAGATTGTGATTTTAGTACCAAATTTCATTCGAATCGGTCCATTCGTTCGTCAGTTATCGTCTCAACAGGTTCACTGACACACACACACACATACTTTCACACACACACAATGATATCACTTCAAAAATGTTTGATTCGTGATCAGGGATGCTTGAATCGTGCTCTCCCGTCGAAAACTCGAATTCGAATTTTCGACCCCGTCACAATACTTTCCTTATACATTATGTATATAGGGAAAGTAAAAAATGAAAAAGGATGCTTAAAATGTAAAAACATCCACACTATGGGACACGCAAAGCATTTTCGAAATGTTTGCAGATGGGATCCACCAATTCGAAATCTATATAACTCTGAAATGATGAATGTATTACTCCTTTTTGAATTGTATTATTCGTAAATATATTGTCCAATATTTTTATCATTAAAAATATATTTACAGAATATGGGAGTAAAAAGAAATTTGTAGCAGAAAGCAAAATAATTTTCCGCCAAAGGGGGCAATAATTGTTGAAATTGAAAAACGCCATGCAATTTAGACCATATTTTGCATTGTTGTTTGCTAAACAAGTTGATTGCCCGATTGAAACCCCATATAGTATTATGAATTTAAAAAATCTGATGTGGGCAACACATGACTTTCCTTATATAATGTAATGAATTTATTACTTGTACAGTAAAAAAATAGGTTTTTCTTATAGTAGATACTAATATTCTTTGCAAAACATTGAATTTTCGACAATTAGTCGTCATTTTCATTGATTTAGCGTCATTTTTATCCATTTGGCGAGATTTTGGCAACATTTCAAAAAGTCGCTAAGTTGGCGACATTCCGCCAAATTCGTCGCCAAAATATCGCCAAGCGTTATGCACTAAGAAATAAGTTATTCTTACAGCAGATAAATGACTATTAGTGTTCAATTACAAAAGTAGTACTCAGAGTATCTTTTTTCATGAATGGAACGAGCTAGATCCAGGAGAATGATGTCACCCAGATTATCGCATGGTATTACATATGAAAAGTGAACATGTTTATCAATAGGAAATGTAATTTTTTTTTATTTTATATGACTTTTTGATATTTTTTTTGAAAAATGTACAATATCTCGAGAACGGTTCGTGTTAGCGTTCTAAAATTTATGTCAATCGTTTTCTAATGAATAGTTACATAAGAAATGTCTATTTGCGTAACTTTATTAGTGGTTTTGATTTTTTGACGATTTTGTCAAAATTTCATTCGAAAATTTAGGGGGGTTCTGAACATTCGATTGCGTATAAAAGCAATAGGCTTCCAGTGTTTACAGATTGTGATTTTTGTACCAAATTTGGTTCAAATCGGTCCATTCGTTCGTCAGTTATCGTCTCCACAGACCCACTCACACACACACACACATACACGCACACACACACACACACACACAGACATCACTTCAAAAGCGCTTGATTCGTGATCAGGGGTGCTTGAAACGTGTTCTCCCGTCGAAAACTCGAATTCGAATTTTCGACCCCGTCACAATACTTTCCTTATATATTATGTATATAAGGAAAGTAAAAAATCCTTTATATCCATATTTAATTAAAACAAATAATTAATACCTTTGTTTCATTAAAATATGTGTTTGTGTTAATTCCTATTATTATTTATTAACATTCATTTTTTGTATCAATAGTTTCGTAATTGGTAAACATTTGATGTAATTAATCTATTGCCAGAAATCCATTCTGAAAGCTATTATAAATTGAAATTTTCCAAAACAAATTAATTTTTAAATCATTCTAATTTGAAATCAGAGTTGATATATTCTCACAGATGACACAGTCTTACTTCGTTCTCTTTAATCGCCCACTCCCAATAGTATTTTTTTTAATTATACCCCCCTCACCTTGCTCTCATATTTTATTCTAATTTGAAATCAGAGTTGATATATTCTCACAGACGACACAGCTTTACTTCGTTCTCTTTAATCGCCCAACCCCAATAGTATTTTTTTTTAATTATACCCCCCTCACCTTTCTCTCATATTTTATTCTAATTTGAAATCAGAGTTGATATATTCTCACAGACGACACAGCCTTACTTCGTTCTCTTTAATCGCCCACCCCCAATAGTATTTTTTTTAATTATACCCCCCCCCTCACCTTGCTCTCATATTTTATTCTAATTTGAAATCAGAGTTGATATATTCTCACAGACGACACAGCCTTACTTCGTTCTCTTTAATCGCCCACCCCCAATAGTATTTTTTTTAATTATACCCCCTCACCTTGAATAAATAATGTACTTTTTACATTTTGATTTCTTATACTTAAGAGCTCAGTTTAAAAGTTTTTAAATCACATGAGAGTTTAATTTTCTTAAGGAAATAAAACGTAGAATTACATATTTTGGAATTTACCGAGATCAGATATATGCAAAGTAAAAATTTCCAAAATATTAATAAAATACATAAGTAAAATAGATTAGATAACTTATACAAATGTCTATAAATGAATATTTCTTGGTTAAAACTGTTTCCGACAATGTTGAAAATTATATTCGGTTTGAGGCGTGGGATATATTTAAATACTTTTCCTCGGTAACAGTAACTACTGTGCTAGTATTACCGTAGCAACAAGCCTGCCCAAAAGAGTTAAAACTTACTCTTCTAGACTCAGAAAACATTTTGTAAGATGAGCTACTTAAAACTATAATTGTTGATTTAGAAAAAAAGAAAACTACACATGCATGGCTTGTATACATTTTAGTCCTCGATCTGAATCAAAGCAATCAATATAGATTAAAATTAAAGTAACCTGGAAGTTGAAATGATATTGCATTCAGAATTTGTTAGGACATTCTCAAAAATTAGCCTGAGTTACACGAAGCTGCGACAACCTAAGTTACTGTGATAGCATCTACATCGGGGGGGGGGGGGGGGGAGGGATTCATCCTGGGCATGACTGACAACATTTTTTTTATTCTGTCTCTGCGCATATGATGTCACGAGAATAGCAAATGCGTGCATTTTGTTTGTTCTCGAGCTCTCTGGTCTCAAGAGACGGAGAATCTCTGGACATCACGAGGAAAGTGTGCATAGCACAATTTAAACTCTCTACGCATGTTGTTTATGTCTGGATATTGCCACTTCAAAATTAATAAATGATTTTGAATTGCAATGATGGGGAAACTTGCTGTGTTTTGGCAACAATTCTCCTGGTCCGTGGCGTCATCAATGATGAAATGTTAAGATCACCGACGCCAGGCTGCCAACTTTTTGATTGGTTACCGGGCTGATAATTTATTTCATTTTCACACTTACTAAGCACTTGAGTCAGCATGAAATAGTCAATATATGGAGTGGCAGTAGCAAGAAATTTGATGTAAGTCACAATTTTGAAATATTTTATAGCAATTGTCAATTTCGATCGGCTTCAAACTTCGATGAAATGCAGCTTGATCTAAAGCTTCAACGGTCAAGTTCATAGGGACAGAACCAACCGGTAGAGGGCATTACTAAAAGTTTAAATTGCTTCCATTGTAGATGACACTTATTATACATTCATCACATGGAGTAGTTAATATCTCCATTTGTAGCAAGAAATTTTCTATAAGCCAGAATATTGTAAACTTCTATAGGAATTGACAAATTCAGTTTTACACCAAAGCCGCCCTCAAATTTCAATAAAATATAGCTTCACCTGGAATAAAGTTGCAACGGTTACGTTAGCTACAAGCTGTAAAAGTGCAATCTGTCCCATACAAACAGTATGGGATAAAAATGTTTAGTAAAAATCCTGTTTTCAGATTGATAATTCGCTTTTACAAAGCTCTTCCAGTTTATAAAGAATCTTCTTGTCAAATTCAAGAAAATTGTAAGTTTTCCGTTTATAAAATTTGCAATGTTTATATCTTAAAAATATAAAGTTCTAGCTAAGAACTATGAAAATTAATTTATAGCCTTTTTAAATCAAGTTCTTAGGTTTTGAAATATACTGTTTCTAATTTCGGTATTTAAATATTTTGAACTATTTTGAAAACGTGGTTATAAGTTCGGTATTTCGCTATTTTGAAAAGGTAGCTGTTAAAGGTGGCTCCTAAAGTTGGTTTCACAAAAAGAAAAAATCTGATGTGGGCAGCACGTAACTTTCCCTGAAGACTCAAATTCATTTTTTCTTTATTTCTTTGAGAACTCATTGAGTTTAATTGCACAAAATGACACCAAATTTGCATTTTTAATTCAATTTTTGCTTTTATTTGGTAATTGGATATTTTTCCAAAGACGGCATAAAAAATGCGGAAAATCTCAAATATCTCGAGAACGGTTAGTCCTAGAGTAATAGAGTTGTTCTTATTCTATTTCTCGTCAAAAATTACGTATAAAGCAAGAATGTAATTGATAAATTTGAACACACGTAGTCTTTTTTTAGATATTGACGATTTTTGCGGGCCATTTCGTAAAAAAAAGCAGGTTGTTCTTTTCCGAATCGTACCAAAATCTAATCAGCACCAGAGTATCCCACATGTGATTTATCTAAAAAATTTTGTGAAATTTATTCAATTTGTATTTCAGCTAGAGTGAATACATGAGATTTTTGCGCAAAAGAAGGCGCGTTCTTTTTCTCTGAATTGTACAAAAAACTAATCAGCAACAGGGTTACAACCGAGGTGCTCTACAAAATTCACCCTACCAAATTTTATGAAATTCTGTCTTTTAGTTTTTGAGGTAGAGTGGATACATACATTGCACAGACGCACAGACAGACACACAGACACAGAGACGTCACGCTAAAAATAGTGTTTCCGTATTCTAAAGATCTCGAAACGCGTAGATCTGTCGAAAACTCGAGTTGCGATTTTCGACATAATTCCAATACTTTCCCTATACATCACCATGTAATACAGGGAAAGTAAAAACTATTATTCAAATACAACTACTTCGGCTCCACTGGACTGATTGCTGATTTAGCTTTGCGAGATGATTTGCTGTTGTCGAATGACGCTAATTCCTCCAAAAATTGTTAAATTTAGAATTTTTTGGGAAATAAAATATCAACATATTTACAACTAATTAGAAACCAAATTTCATTAAAATTGGATAGTTCAGTGATGCTTTTACAAACACTTTGACACTGAAGTCACACCATGATAGCAATTAAAAAGACCTTTATTTAAAGTTTTTGAAGCTTATTTTTTTTTCCTGGCAGTCCGTTGTAAACTGCTATACACAGTTTCAGTGAGCTGGACGACCTGGGCAATAAATAAATAAATTTATTTTAATGTATCGTATGTTAAATTAACTGTAGAGTCACTCAATACGGTCTTTTCATACCAGAGCTCATTTTTAAGCAGCTTGTGATGTTTTTAACACTTTACAACATAGTTAAAAAGTGTTTATGACTTTGTTCATTCTGTCTTTCTGTCTGTCTGTCCGTTAGCACGATAACTGCCGTAAAAATGACTTTATCAAAATGAAATTTTAGTATGGTTTTCATACCGTCAGTAGGACCTATGGGACTATAAATGAATAATATCACCCAATTAGTTTTGAATTGAACCAGGGTTGAAAAAATGAAATACATTGAACCCTATGGGACCTAATTTTTCAAACATTTTTTAAATCGAATTTAAAACTCCCACATTGCTTCGAAAATTTTAGAAAATATTCAAATTATTCCATAAAATATATGAAAAAGATTTCAGTAAAAAATGTTTAATAGTTTTTTAAATAAAAATTATTAAATATAGGGAGAAAAACAAATTCAATTAAATTCTGACTCTTACTATATCCTCCAGAAAGAAAAAGATATATATTATATAATAAATATCTTTCCAAGAGTTAAATTATTTACATGTAAGAGAGGTTTCACATTTTAAAATAAATATGGTAGATAACAATTTTTCAAATTTTTAAATAAAATAAATTATTATAGTATTGTGATGAATGAAATGATTGGAAAAATGTGTATGAATGAAATGCTGCTTTTATAGAGAGGCGATTTATATTTCGATGACGTCATTTGATTAATGTTCATTTGTTTTCGATGAAGTTTTCAAATATAATAAATTATTGTAGTATTATGATAATCTTAATAATATTACCGAGGAATGTATCGCATTTCAGATATGTTTATATAAAATTGCAGTTTGGAAAGAGTTTCGTAATCAATGCTTTATGCATGATTGATTTTTCTTGTTCTTTATCATTTTTGCAAATTTTGAAAGAAAATAATTTAAAAAATGTGTATTGTTTGCTCAAGTGATCACAATTATTTCATGTTACCCTTCATTTTGAAGGGCTTCGCAGATGTTTATATAAAATTCAGAGATGTTTATATAAAATTGCATTGAAGTTTGGAAAGTGTTTCGTAATCAATGCTTTATGCATGATTGATCTTTCTCGTTCTTTTTCATTTTTGCAAATTTTGAAAGAAAATAATTTGAAAAATGTGTATTGTTTGCTCAAGTGATCACAATTATTTCATGTTATCCTTCATTTTAAAGGGCTTCACAGATGTTTATATAAAATTCAGAGATGTTTATAAAAAATTGCATTGAAGTTTAGAAAGTGTTTCGTAATCAATGCTTTATGCATGATTGATCTTTCTAGTTCTTTTTCATTTTTGCAAATTTTGAAAGAAAATAATTTGAAAAATGTGTATTGTTTGCTCAAGTGATCACAATTATTTCATGTTACCCTTCATTTTAAAGGGCTTCAGAGATGTTTATATAAAATTTAGAGATGTTTACATAAAATTGCATTTGAAGTCTTGAAAGTGTTTCGTAATCAATGCTTTATGCATGATTGATCTTTCTCGTTCTTTTTCATTTTTGCAAATTTTGAAAGAAAATAATTTGAAAAATGTGTATTGTTTGCTCAAGTGATCACAATTATTTCATGTTACCCTTTATTTTAAAGGGCTTCACAGATGTTTATAAAAATTCAGAGATGTTTATATAAAATTGCATTGAAGTTTGGAAAGTGTTTCGTAATCAATGCTTTATGCATGATTGATCTTTCTCGTTCTTTTCCATTTTTGCAAATTTTGAAAGAAAATAATTTGAAAAATGTGTATTGTTTGCTCAAGTGATCACAATTATTTCATGTTACCCTTCATTTTAAAGGGCTTCACAGATGTTTATATAAAATTCAGAGATGTTTATAAAAAATTGCATTGAAGTTTAGAAAGTGTTTCGTAATCAATGCTTTATGCATGATTGATCTTTCTAGTTCTTTTTCATTTTTGCAAATTTTGAAAGAAAATAATTTGAAAAATGTGTATTGTTTGCTCAAGTGATCACAATTATTTCATGTTACCCTTCATTTTAAAGGGCTTCAGAGATGTTTATATAAAATTTAGAGATGTTTACATAAAATTGCATTTGAAGTCTTGAAAGTGTTTCGTAATCAATGCTTTATGCATGATTGATCTTTCTCGTTCTTTTTCATTTTTGCAAATTTTGAAAGAAAATAATTTGAAAAATGTGTATTGTTTGCTCAAGTGATCACAATTATTTCATGTTACCCTTTATTTTAAAGGGCTTCACAGATGTTTATAAAAATTCAGAGATGTTTATATAAAATTGCATTGAAGTTTGGAAAGTGTTTCGTAATCAATGCTTTATGCATGATTGATCTTTCTCGTTCTCTTTCATTTTTGCAAATTTTGAAAGAAAATAATTTGAAAAATGTGTATTGTTTGCTCAAGTGATCACAATTATTTCATGTTACCCTTCATTTTAAAGGGCTTCAGAGATGTTTATATAAAATTCAGAGATGTTTATATAAAATTGCATTGAAGTTTTGAAAGTGTTTCGTAATCAGTGCTTTATGCATGATTGATCTTTCTCGTTCTCTTTCATTTTTGCAAATTTTGAAAGAAAATAATTTGAAAAATGTGTATTGTTTGCTCAAGTGATCACAATTATTTCATGTTACCCTTCATTTTAAAGGGCTTCAGAGATGTTTATATAAAATTCAGAGATGTTTATATAAAATTGCATTGAAGTTTTGAAAGTGTTTCGTAATCAGTGCTTTATGCATGATTGATCTTTCTCGTTCTTTTTCATTTTTGCAAATTTTGAAAGAAAATAATTTGAAAAATGTGTATTGTTTGCTCAAGTGATCACAATTATTTCATGTTACCCTTTATTTTAAAGGGCTTCACAGATGTTTATAAAAATTCAGAGATGTTTATATAAAATTGCATTGAAGTTTGGAAAGTGTTTCGTAATCAATGCTTTATGCATGATTGATCTTTCTCGTTCTCTTTCATTTTTGCAAATTTTGAAAGAAAATAATTTGAAAAATGTGTATTGTTTGCTCAAGTGATCACAATTATTTCATGTTACCCTTCATTTTAAAGGGCTTCAGAGATGTTTATATAAAATTCAGAGATGTTTATATAAAATTCAGAGATGTTTATATAAAATTCAGAGATGTTTATATAAAATTGCATTGAAGTTTTGAAAGTGTTTCGTAATCAGTGCTTTATGCATGATTGATCTTTCTCGTTCTTTTTCATTTTTACAAATTTTGAAAGAAAATAATTTGAAAAATGTGTATTGTTTGCTCAAGTGATCACAATTATTTCATGTTACCCTTCATTTTAAAGGGCTTCAGAGATGTTTATATAAAATTCAGAGATGTTTATATAAAATTGCATTGAAGTTCGGAAAGTGTTTCGTAATCAATGCTTTATGCATGATTGATCTTTCTCGTTCTTTTTCATTTTTGCAAATTTTGAAAGAAAATAATTTGAAAAATGTGTATTGTTTGCTCAAGTGATCACAATTATTTCATGTTACCCTTCATTTTAAAGGGCTTCAAAAATCTTTCAATCCCCCTCTGAGGTTGTTACTTATCTCCCTGACGAGCTCTAATAACAAAAATTGTACACATAATTATATCGCGGCTATTTTTCACTACAATGATTGGAACTGTGGAAACCAAATGACGCCAATTCCAATAAAAATTGTTCGATTTAGATCTTCTTTGAAAAAAAAATATATTTATACATTGACAAATAATTAGAAATCACACTTCATCAAACTTGGAAGGGCCGTTCTAAAGTGACGCTTTTACAAACTTTTCAACATTAAAGTCACTCAACGGAGCTACGCCTGCTTTGCTCCAATAAATATCTGGTGGTCAGTAATCTGTTCGAGTACCAGGATCGAACACTTCTTTTGAATTCAGAAACACTCTTTCAAATATTTATTCTCCTTCATTCCTGCATAAAAATGTTACTAGCTAAATACCAGTCACTGCTATCTGTGAAAGCCGTATGTCTAACAAAGTAACAGATTCTACGAAAGGTTTTAACATTGAATCTTTTTATTACTCAGAAAGTTTTTAAATCAGTTTACGAAAATGTATCGGGATTTATGTCCTCCTGTTACGTAGAAATTAATGGCTTTAGAATAGGTTCGAGTTAAAGTAAAAGCGACGATTTCTTTTTTACTTTCCCTGCAACACATGGTAATGTATAGGAAAAGAATTGGAATCATGTCGAAAATGGCAACTCGAGTTTTCGACGGATCTACATGTTTCCAGACCTCTAGAATACGAAAAAAATTTTTTTAGCGTGACGTCTGTGTGTTTGTCTGTATGCCTGTCTGTCTGTGTGTGTGTCTGTCTGTCTGTGCAGATTTTGTATCCACTCCAACTAAAAAACTAATTGACCGAATTTCATAAAATTTGGAAGGTAAGTCACTTGTGGGCGAATCTTATGCTGATTGGTTTTGAGTACGATTCGGGTAAAAGAATCCGCCTGTTTTTGCGAAATGGCCCGCAAAAGCTTGTATCCACTCTAGCTGAAAAACTAATGGACCGAATTTCAGAAAATTCAGTAGATGAGTCACGTATAGGTCTCCCTGGTGATGATTAGATTTTGGTTTGATTCAGAAAAAAAAACCCTGCCTTTTTTGCAGAATGGCCAGCAAAAATTGTCAAAATCTAAACTAAAAAGCTACGTATGCTCAAATATATCCATTAAATGCATGTTTAATACGTAATTTTTAACGAAGAAAAGAATAAGACCAATCCCATTACACTAGGACTAGCCGTTCTCGAGTTATATTAGTTTTTTTCGTATTTTCTCCTCGATAACTTTGAAAATAAGTCCAGTTATCAAATGAGAATGAAAATTGAATTAAAAGTGAATTAAATTTAATTGAAATAAAGAGAACGTGGATATAAGTCTGCAGGAAAAGTCATGTGCTGCCCACATCAGACTTTTACGTTCCCTGCAATAAATGGTAATGTACAAGGAAAATATCGGAAACGTGACGAACATTGCATCTGCAATTTTTGAAGGATCTGCACTTTTGGGGACCTCTAAGAACACGAAAATATCTCATGTGGACAGCACATGACTTTCCCTGCAAACTTATATCCACGTTTTCTTTATTTTATTTAAATTTAATTCACTCTTAATTCAATTGTCGTTCTCAGTTGGTAACTGAACTTATTTTCAAAGGTGGCGTAGAGAAAATATGAAAAAACTAAAATATCTCGAGAACGGCTAGTCCTGGTGTAATGGAGTTGGTCTTATTCTTTTCTTCGTTAAAAATTACGTAAAATACAAGTATTTAATGGATATATTTGAGCACATAAAGTTTTTTATTTTAGATTTTAGCGATTTTTGCAGCCCATTTCGTGAAAAAGGCAGGTTGTTCTTTTTCTAATCATACCAAAATCTAATCAGCACCAGATCATCCTACAAGTAACTTATCAACCAAATTTTGTGAATTTTGGTCAATTAGTATTTTAGCTAGAATGGATACATGAAATTTTTACCTGCTATTTCGCAAAAAAAGCCGGGTTCTGTTTTTACGAATCCTACCAAAGACTAATCAGCACCAGGGTCTCACTCAAGTGACTTACATACAAAATTTTATGAAATTCGGTCCGTTAGTTTTTTTAGTTAGAGTGGATACATACATTGCACAGACACACAGACAGACACACAGACACACACACAGACGTCACGCTAAAAATCGTTTTTCGTATTCTAGAGGTCTCGAAACGTGTAGATCCGTCGAAAACTCGAGTTGTGATTTTTGGCATGATTCCAATAATTTCCCTATACATTACCATGTATTGCAGGGAAAGTAAAAAAATCTGATGTGGGCAGCACATGACTTTCCCTGCAGACTTATATTAACGTACTCTATATATTAATTAAATTTATTTTACTTTTTATTCAATTTTCGTTCCCATTCGGTAACCGGACTTATTTTCAAAGGTGGCGTAGAGAAAATAAGGAATACTAAAATATCTCGAGAACGGCTAGGCCTAGTGTAATGGGGTTGGTCTTATTATTTTCGTCGTTAAAAATTATGTATTAAACGAGCATTTAATGGATATATTTGAGTATACCTAGTTCTTTAGTTTAGATTTTGACGATTTTTGCAGGCCATTTTGCAGGTTATTTTTTCCGAATCGTACCAAAATTTAATCAGCACCAGGGTAACTCACAAGTGACTCTTCTACCGAATTTTGTGAAATTCGGTCCTGTAGTTTTTCAGTTAGAGTGGATACAAGCTTTTGCGGGCCATTTCGCAAAAAAAGGCGGGTTCTTTTATTCCAAATCGTACCCAAAACTGATCAGCACCAGACTCGCTCACAAGTGACTTACCTACTAAATTTTGTGAAATTCGGGCCATTAGTTTTTTAGTTAGAGTGGATAAAAATCTGCACAGACAGACACACCGACAGACAGACACACTGACACACACACAGACGTCACGCTAAAAATGGTTTTTTCGTATTCTAGAGGTCTTGAAACATGTAGATCCGTCGAAAACTCGAGTTGCGATTTTCGACATGATTCCAATACTTTCCCTATACATTACCACGTATTGCAGGGAAAGTAAAAAGACTATTTTCAGCATGACGTATGTGTGTTTGTCTGTGCAATGTATATATCCATTCTAACTCAAAAACTAATAGACCAAATTTCATAAAATTTTATTGAAAAGTCACTTGTGTGTGACCCTGGTGCTGATTAGATTGTGGTACGATTAGAGATAAAAGAATCGGTCTATTTTTTCGAAATACCCTGCAGAAGTTTCATGTACCCACTTAAGCTAAAAACCTGATTCAAGAAATTTCACGAAATGCGGTAAATAAGTCTCTTGGGGATATCCTGGTGCTGATTAGATTTTGGTACGATTCCGAAAAGAAGAAACTGCCTTTTTTTCACGAAATGGCCCGTAAAAATTGCCAAAATCTAAAATAAAACACAACGTATGCTCAACTGTATCAATTAAATATTTATTTTTTACATAATTTTTGACATTTAAATGTTTTGATTTTTTTGTAGTATGTTTTCCAAACATTCGATCGTGTTTAAAATCAAGTGCCTGACATTATTAACAGATCGAAATAATCGTACCGATTATCGTGCATTCGAAACGCTCTATTTCTTTGTGAGATATCGCATACATAGACTCACTTACACACACACACACACACACACACACACACAAACACACACACACACAAACACACACACAAACACACATACACACAAATAAATACACACATACATCACTTTAATTTTCGAAATCAGGGATGCTTGAAAAGTGCCCTTCCATAAAAAGCTGGAATTCTAAATTTAGACCCCGTCACAATACTTTTCCTTTATATTATATAATATATATAGGGAAAGTAATAATAAGAATGTCATATGAGTGGTCTAATAGATAAAGTGCCGTTTTACTATATAAAATCTGCTTCCTTTTAAGGTTGCGCACTAACCACCTATCCGTGCTTGTTATATGTAGTGATTTTAAGTAAAAAATTTGATGTGGGCAGCATATGACTTTTCCTACAGACTTATATCCACGTTCTCTTTATTTTAAATAAATTTAATTAACCTTTAATTCAATTTCCGTTCTCATTTGGTAACTGGACTTAATTTCAAAGATGGCGTAGAGATAATACGAAAAAACTACAATATCTCGAGAACGACTAGTCCTAGTGTAATGGGTTTGGTTTTATTCTTTTCTTAGTTAAAAATTACGTATAAAACAAGCATTTAATGGATATATTTGAGCATACGTAGTTTTTTGTTTTAGATTTTGATGATCTTTGCGGGCCATTTCGCAAAAAAAAGCGGATTGTTTTATACCGAATCGTACCAAAAATTAATTAGTACCAGGGTCACACACAAGTGACTTATCTACCAAATTTTATGAAATTCGGTCCATTAGTGTTTAAGTTAGAGTGGATACAATCATTGCACAGACAGACAGACACACAGACACACAGACAAACACACAGGCACATGGACAGACACACAAACACCCACACAGACGTCATGCTAAAAATAGGTTTTTCGTATTCTAGAGGTCTCGAAACGTGTAGATTCGTCGAAAACTCGAGTTGTGATTTTCGGTATGACTCCAATACTTTCCCTATATATTGCCATGTATGGCGGGGAAAGTAAAAATCTGATGTGAGCAGCACATGACTTTCCCTGCAGACTTATATACACGTTCTCTTTATTTTAATTAAATTCATTTCACTTTTAATTGAATTTTCGTTCTCATTCTGTAACTGGACTTATTTTCAATGGTGGCGTAGGGAAAATACGAAAAACTAAAATATCTGAAGAACGGCTAGTCCTAGTGTAATGGGGTTGGTCCTTTTCTTTTCTTCTCTAAAAATTACGTATTAAACAAGCATTTAATGGATATATTTGAGCATATGTAGTTCTTTAGTTTAGATTTTGATGAATTTTGCGGGCCATTTTGCAAAAAAAGACAGGTTATTTTTTTCCGAAGGATACCAAAATCTAATCAGCACCAGGGTGACCCCCAAGTGACTCATCTGCTGAATTTTGTGATATTCGGTCTATTAGTTTTTCAGTTAGTGTGGATACAAGCTTTTGCGGGCCATTTCGCAAAAATAGGCGGGTTCTTTTATCCCGAATTGTAAGCAAATGTAATCAGCACCAGACTCGACACAAGTGACTAATCTACCAAATTTTGTGAAATTCGGTCCATTAGTTTTTTAGTTAGAAGGGATACAAAAACTGCATAGACAGACAGACAGACAGACAGACAGCCACACAGACAGACAGACAGACACATAGACACACACATAGACGTCACGCTAAAAATTGTTTTTTCGTATTCCAGAGGTCTCGAAACGTGTAGATCAGTCGAAAACTCGAGTTGCCATTTTCGGCGTGATTCCAATACTTTCCCTATACATTACCGTGTATTGCAAGGAAAGTAAAATGTTACGATTTTCCTAACAACATTCCGATTTAGAGCAGAGAATTTGTATTGACGAGTATTACGACGCACAACTTGCTACCCTACATAAAGAATAGAATAAAGTAATTCAGGTCAGACGTTTCAGTACGATCAGAATGCTGAAGGAGGGCATTGTAGGGTCTATTTCCACAGTAGAATATAAGAATATAGTCCCAGTAACCGAATAGGTTAATCGATAGGATGCTATCTTGTTACTGAAGATCATATAATTTGAATTCCTGTCATCACTTGAGTTCTTTAAAACTTTATTATACTTTATTTGTAACAAGAATTCAAAAATTACATTCGGTAGCACAATATCATTAGAGCTTGTATAACTTGTTTAAGAAAGATTTCCTTAATGTGTTTATTTAAATGCATCTGCAGCAGAAGAGTCGAGAACTCTCACGTGTAGAAAGTTGAACAATTTCTACATTGTATCCTTCGTGTAGAATCTACATGGAGGATATATTGAATTAAATAGTTGGATAAAAATTGGTCTGATTGTTTAGTCGTTTGGAACATGTTTGTCCCCAGCCTGAAACTTATGTTCCAAAACGGAGCACATGTGTCAGGTTGAGGTGATATGTTTTTGTGACTTTGGGTTTTGCCTGAACCGCTTGCGCTTTATCCACTTACGCTATTACCTGCGCAGTTTTATTAACACTTTACAACATTGTTCATTCATTCTGTCTGCCTGTCTGTCCATTAGTATGAAAACTGCCGTAAAAATGACTTTATCGAAATGAAAATTTAGTATGTTGTTCAGACGCTCTGTGGGGCCAATGGTAATATAAATGAATAATGTCATCCAATTAGTTTTTGACTGAACCCAGGTTCAGAAAATGAAATACATTGAACCCTATGGGACCTAATTTTTCAAACAGTTTTTAAGCGGATTTAAAATTCATAAATTGCTTCGAAAATTTTAGGTAATATTCAAATTGTTCCATAAAATATATAAAAAAAATTCAGCAAAATACATTCAGTAGTTTTTTGAATAAAAATTAAAATATTAATTACTCCCTTTATATGAAGAGATCACGTGACCATTATATGAAGAGATCACGTGACCCACTTCAAATTAAAATATGTCATCCATGTTGTGTTAAAATCGTGATTTTTAAAGTTCTTTTTAATACATATTGAGTGTTGTATCCGCCCTATAACCGCTTTATTTTTGCTTACATTCTGTGCATCTACATACTGAAACAAAGCAATTTCAATATATTTGAGTTTAAATGATCATCCAACTTTGATTATTTCTACAACAATGCCTAATTTTCACTTTTGAAAAATGTTATGGAAATTTATATTTTAATGCCGTCATTTGAATGAAGTTCATTTTTTTCGATGAAGTTTTAAGTTTTCAAATATAATAAATTAATGTAGTATGGTTATAATTTTAAAACTACTTCCGAGGAAGGTATCGTATTTCAGAGATGCTTAAATAAAATTCCGTTTTAGATGGAAAGTGTTTCATAATGCTTTATGCATGATTGATATTTCTTGTTTGTAATGTCGTATTCGAAGATATTTTACTGCGCTTACAACTTAGTTATCTTTTACAATATTTATTATTTTCCCTGCTGTACATGGTAATGTTTAGGGAAAGTATTGGAATCATGTCGAAAATCGAAAACTCGAGTTTTCGACAGATCTATACGTTTTGGAACTTGTATGAAACGAAAAAAACAATTTTTAGCTTGAGGTCTGTGCAATGAATGTATGCATTCCAAATCAGAAACTAATTGAGCAAATTTCCTTAAATTTTATAGGTGCGCCACTTGTGGGTCACCGTGGTGCTGATTAGATTTTGGTACGATTCGGAATATAAAAGCCTTTTATTAAAACTTTACAACAAAGTGCCGACGCAGTGGTCGAGTGTTTAAGGTGAGCGTTTCCACAGCAGTCGCTCGACCGCCGCGTTGTGGGTTCGAGTCCCACGTAAGGCATGCATGCTTGTGTTGGCAACGTCCAAGGGCGTCCAACGTCCTGGGGCAACGTCCAAGGACGGCTAAATGGTTCACGTTCTGGCCGCTGACAAAGGCAAACGATGAAAGTGAAGTGCCTGGCCATTTGATTAAAAAAAAAAACTTTACAACAAAGTTGAAAAGTGTTTATGACTTTGTTCATTCTGCCTGTCTGACTGTCTGTCTGTCCGTTAGCACGATAGCTGCCGTAAAAATAACTTAATCAAAATGAAATTTTAGTATGTTGTTTAGACGGTCTGTAGGACCTACGGGAATATAAATGAATAATATCACCCAATTAGTTTTGGATTGAACCGGGGTTGAATAAATGGAATACATTGAACCCTATGGGACCTAATTTTTCAAACTTGTTTTAAGCGTATTTAAAATTCACAAATTGCTTCGAAAATTTTAGGTAATATTCAAATTGTTCCATGAAATATATAAAAAAAAATCAGCAAAATATAGTCCGTAGTTTTTTAAATAAAAATTAAAATAATAATTACACCTCTTACATGAAGCGATCACGTGACCATGATATGAAAAAATCACGTGGCCCACTTCAAAATGAAATATGACATCTATCTTGTCTCAAAATCGTGATTTTTAAAGTTCTTTTTAATTCATATTGAGTGTTGCATCCGTCCTATAACCGCTTTATTTTTGCTTAAATTCTGTGTATCTCTATACTGAAACAACGCAATTGCAATATATTTGAGTTTAAATGATCATCCAAATTTGATTATTTCTACAACGAAGCCTATTTTTCACTTATGGAAAATGCAAAAAGCAAAATATATAGGATGAGTTGATTAAGAATTGCCGTATTTTTTTAACGCAAAATTATTTAGCTCATGGAGTCCGCATAGCTGATATGCATGAAATATTCATTGATTTTACAGAGAGAAGGACGATTTTTTTTCGATGAAGTTTTAAGCATAGAGTTTAATTACGTAACTCCATTGTCTTAATTTTTTAATAAAATAAATTATTATAGTATTGTGATGAATGAAATGAATGGGAATATATTTTTGAATGAAATGCTGCTTTTATAGAGAGAGCCAGGCGTGTTATTTTTTCTATGACGTCAGTTGAATGAATGTCAGTTGTTTTCGATGAAGTTTTCAAATATAATTAATTATTGCAGTATTACGATAATTTAAAAAATATTACCGAGGAATATATCGCATTTTAGAGATGTTTAAACCAGGCAATTTATATTTCAATGCCGTCATTTGAATGAAGTTCATTTTTTTCGATAAAGGTTTAAGTTTTCAAATATAATAAATTAATGTATTATTGTGATAAGTTTTAAACTATTACCGAGGAATGCATTGTATTTTAGAGATGTTTAAATAAAATTGCATTGAAGTTGGAAAGTGTTCCATAATCAATGCTTTAAGCATGATTGATCTTTCTTGTTTTTTGTAGAATTGGATCGTCTTGGAAATTGATTGCATCCACTCTAACTGAAAAACTAATAGACCGCATTTCACAAAATTCTGTAGATAAGTCACTTGTAGGTGACCCTGGTGCTGATTAGATTTCGGTACGTATCGTAATAAACAAACCTGCTATTTTTTGCGAAATGGCTCGCAAAAATTTCCAAATTCTAAAATAAAAGACTACGTGTGTGCTCCAACATATCAATTAAATTCTTGTTTTATACGCAATTTTTGACGATGAAAAAAATAAGACCAACCCTGTTACTCTAGAACTAGCCGTTCTTAAAATATTTAATTGTTTTCGAATTTTCTGCTACGCCGGTTTTAGAAATACGCCCAGTTATCAAATGAAAATGAAAACTGAATTAAATGTGTAAATTCAGTATAATTTCAATTCGAGTGAATAATGAGTTCAATTCAAGTGAATTTGAGTCTATTGGTAGAGTCATGTGCTGCTCACGTCAGATAAATTTCTTAGCAAACAAATGTAAACAAAATGGCAATCAATTACAGAGACAGTAATAACATTTCGTAGTGTAGGGAGTGCATACCAAAAATTCAGAAAATTTCTATTCAGTTTTTAATTGCTTGTACTGAACCAATTTGTCTTCCAGGAAGTAATAGTTAATAATAAAAGCAATTTAATGTTCGCTGTTTATGATAAGAAAACACAGCGCAGATTAAAAACAAAACACAGGAGGTAGAATAATTTGTCAAAGCAAGGGTAACATTTTAGAACGTATTTATCAAGTTGGCTGTACTCCAAAACTGCAATTTTTTCCTTAACAGATTTATTTTTCTAGTTTAATGCTATAAAAAAATTATAAAAAAAAAATACTTTTTTTTTCAGAGTATAAAAATATCGATAATTGCGTTTTGAAATAATCTACTGAAATGAAAATATGTTTGTTTAAAATGTTGAATTAAACAAAACGTATTTTTACTTTCCCTGCGATACATGATATTGCATAGGGAAAGTATTAGAATTATGTCGAAAATCGCAACTGGAGTTTTCGACGGATCTATATGTTTTGGGACCTCTAGAACACGAAAAACTTTATTTAAAGTGGCGTCTGTGTGTGTGTTGGTAGAGTTTGTATTCACTCTAGCTCAAAATCAAATTTCATAAAATGTCATAGCCAAGTCACTTGTGGGTTATTTTTGTGTTTATTAGATTTTAGTACGATTCAGAATAAAAGATCCTGCCTTTTATTTGTAAAATGGCCCTCAAAAATTATTTGTCTGCGTACATTTTAGCTGTAAACCGAATGGTCGCAATTTCACAAAATTTGATAGATAAGTCACTTATGGGATACCCTGGTGCTGATTGGATTTCCGTACGGTTCGAAGAAAAAGAAACTGCCTTTTGTGAGGAATGGCCCACAAAAATCGCCAAAATCTAAAATAAAGGACTACATATGCTCAAATGTATCCATTAAATGATTGTTTTATACGTAATACTTAACGACGAAAAAATAATATGCACCTCATTACTCTAGGACTCTAGCCGTTCTAGAGATATTTTGTTTTTTTCGCATTTTTGCATTTTGCCACACCACCTTTCAAAATAGTTCGATTTATTGAATGGAAACAAAAAGTGAATTAAAAGTGTATATTTTGTGTCATTTCAAATAATGATGCGTATTATTTTGTGCAATTAAACTCAATTGAATAAATTATTAAAGAAATAAATAGAGAAAATTAATTTGAGTCTGTAGGGAAAGTCATGTGCTGCCCACATCAAATATTTTTTACACTAAAATTTAACGTATTTATGAATTATAAAAATATATGTAATGCATTAAGTTTGCAGAATATATGTAATAACAAGAAAGATCAATCATGCTTAAAGCATTGATTATGAAACACTTTCCAACTTCAATGCAATTTTATTTAAAAAAGTCGAAAATGCAATATATTCCTCGATAATATTTTAAAACTTATCACAATACTACATTGATTTATTATATTTGAAACTAAGGTTTCAACCTTCATCGAAAAAAATTAACTTCATTCAAATGACGGCATTAAAGTATAAATTGCCTGGTTTAAACATCTCTGAAATGTAATACATTCCTTGGTAATAATTTTAGAATTATCATAATACTACGATAATTTATTATATTTCAAAACTTCATCGAAAACAACTGAAATTCATTCAAATGACGTCATAAAAAAATAACACGCCTGGCTGTCTCTATAAAAGCAACATTTCATTCATAAATAATTCCCCCATTCATGTCTTTCATCACAATACTATAATAATTTATTTTATTTAAAAATTAAGACCATTGAGCTACAAGTAAGTAAGCTCTATTCGTTAAACTTCATCGAAAAATATCGTCCTTCTCTTTCTAAAATCAATGAATATTTCATTCATATCAGCTAAGCAGACTCCATGGACCATTTGATTTTGTGTTAAAGAATTACAGCGATTCTAATACAACTCATTCTACATATTTTGTTGTTTACATTTTACATAGGTGAAAAATAGGCTTAATAGTAGAAATAATCAAATTTAGATGAGCATTTAAACTGGAATATATTGTCATTGCGTTGTTTCCGTATGTAGATGCACAGAATTCAGGCAAAAATAAAGTAGTTTTAGGACGGATACAACACTCAATATGAATTAAAAAGAACTTTAAAAATCACGATTTTGACACAAGATGGATGCCATATATCATTTTGAAGTGGGTCATGTGATCGTTTCATATCATGGACACGTGATCGCTTCATATAAGAGGTGTTATTATTATTTTAATTTTTATTTAAAAAACTACTGAATATATTTCGCTGAATTTTTTTTTATATATTTTACGGAACCATTTGAATATTGCCTAAAATTTTCGAAGCAATTTGTGAATTTTAAATCCGCTTAAAAATACTTGAAAAATTAGGTCCCATAGGGCTCAATGTATTCCATTTTTTCAACCCGGGTTCAATCCAAAACTAATTGGGTGATATTATTCATTTATATTCCCATAGGTCCTATAGACCGTCTGAACAACATACTAAAATTTCATTTTGATTAAGTCATTTTTACGGCAGTTATCGTGCTAACGGACAGACAGACAGACAGACAGACAGACAGACAGACAGACAGACATACAGACAGACAGACAGACAGAATGAATGAACAAAGTCATAAACACTTTTCAACTTTGTTGTAAAGTGTTAATAATTATAAAGATTATTTATTTTAAATGAAGTAAATCTAGAATATGTCACTTTTTAACAGACAAATAAGAGGAAGAATGAAACAAAAATCAATCATGCATAAAATATTGATTATGAAACACTTTCGAACTTCAATGCAATTTTATATAAACATCTCTAAAATGCGACACATTCCTCGGTAATATTTTTAAAATTATCATAAAACTACAATAATTATTATATTTGAAAACTTCATCGAAAACAAATGAAATTTATTCAAATGACAACATCGAAAATAACACGCCTGGCTCTCTATATAAAAGCAACAATTCATTCATTAACATTTTTCCATTAATTTCATTCATCACAATATTATAATAATATATTTTATTTAAAAACTTAAAACCATGGAGGTACAAGTAATTTAATTCTGTGCTTAAAACTTCTTTGAAAACATCGACTGCTTTTCTGTGAAAATCAATGAATGTTTCATTCATATCAGCTATATTGCAGACGCCATGAAATAAATAATTTTGCATTAAAGAAATGCAGCAATTCTTATACAAATCATTCCACATATTTTGGTATTTACATTCTCCATAAGTGAAAATTAGGCTTCGTTGTAGAAATAATCAAAGTTTGATGATCATTTAAACTGAAATATATTGTAATTTCGTTGTTTCAGTATGTAGATGCACAGAATTTAAGCAAAAATAAAGTGGTTTTAGGACGCATGCAGCATTAAATATGAATTGAAAAGAACTTTAAAAATCGCGATTTTGACCCAAGATGGATGCCATATTTTATTTTGAAGTGGATCACATGATCTCTTTTGATAATGGTCACGCGATCTCTTCATATAAAGGGTGTAATTAATATTTAAAATTTTATTTTAAATATTAATTTTATAATTTTAAGAACTACTGATTATATTTTGCTGAATTTTTTTTTTATAAATTTTATGGGATATTTGAATATTTCCTAAAACTTTCGAAGCAATTTGTAAATTTTAAATTCGCTTAAAAACTGTTTGAAGAATTCGGTTCCATAGGGTTCAATGTATTTCATTTTTTCAACTCGGGTTCAATCAAAACTAATTGGGTGATATTATTTATTTATATTTCCATAGGCCCCACTGACCGTCTGAACAACATACTAAAATTTCATTTTGATAAAGTTATTTTTACGGCAGTTATCGTGCTAACGGACAGACAGACTAACAGACAGACAGACTAACAGACAGACAGAATGAACAAAGTCATAAACACTTTTCAACTATGTTGTAAAGTTTCAAAAAGCCTCTGTGTTTAAAGGAGTGTGCATCATGTTTTTATCAATATGTAAAAATGTTTGACTGTGCTTTTCCTCCATTCAAGTAATATATAGTCGACCTTTGTTTCTATTCATGGCTTTTGCTGTGTTCAAGGAGAAAACACCTCTACACACAGCCATTCCTGTTAAGTGAGTGCAGGGTTGTTATATTTCGAATGTCAAAGGTGTGGGTTTCCGCATTTGACGATGTATCGTCAATCTGGCAAATTATCGAATATACTAGAATTTAGTCGAAAGAACAAATATCCTGGGAGATACGAGTCTCTTCTGGAAATTCCTATCAAGAGTATATAAAGGGACTCATTGCTTAGTTGGATAGTAGTTGACGTGATATGAATTATATTGAATTGTATGATGCGTCAGTTTTTAGAGAATATGTGAGGTTTATGTAGCCTTCAGATTAATATTTTCCGTAGTTTGTATTATAATTTATATTTACGTCGGTTAATAGACCAATCACACCGAGCGAATCAGCATTTTCTGTGTTATTAAGGTAGAGTAGGAATATGTTTCGGATCGTAAGAGTTTCAGTGGCTTCATTGAGTAGTGGCTTCTTGAAATGAAAGAAATGTTCTTGAGTAGTGGGTTCTTGGAATGAAAGAAGGGTTCTTGAGTAGACGATGAAGGATTCGAGTAGTGAGTGGAAGGAAACCCCATTCGATACAACCATGACTAGAAAGAGTCTAGTATTCGGGGTGTGGTTGCAATATTGGGGCGTGCAATAGAATGCCGGGTTAAGCATATAAACTTTGTACATTCGTATTCATGTAAGCATTATCACCAGCTTAGTATATTGTAGTAGTTTGTGTATTTGCCATTTATTCTCGGCGTGTGCAATAACAATTAGTATCTATGCTGTCCGTTGCTTTAAACAAGCAAGCTGCTGTAAATTCTGTGAAGTCCCTAATAAACTGAGTTATATTTTAAACAGTGCCGTCCTGCGTTTTTGCCCTTGCACCGAAAAGTCGAAATATCAAGTACTCTAAGTTTGAGTTAAGTCAATTTTGACAGATTAAGTAAAAATCATCTACCAAACATCTAAAGAGGATAAAGAGACATTTAGATCTTTGCAAATATTACCTGATATTTTGCGCGAATTAGAGTTGAATTACTAAGAGTTGTTTAGCGATCCTGTAAGATAGTTATCGAGCTATTGGCTGTATACTGTTACTGTTTACGCTTAGTGTTTTTATATAAAAGTGTTAGTTATCTTGAAAACTGTGCTTAATATTGTATCCTAAGAGTACATCCACGATTACACAGGATACATCGTAAACATATTAATATGCACAGTACTGAGTGACTTGATTGGTTGATAGATTTGGTGATTGGATGATGGATTTTATGATTGGATGATAGATTTGGTGATCGGACGATAGATTTGGCGACATATTTGGCGATTGAGTGACAAAATAAAACTATGGGGTATTTTCACTATTGCTGGAATCTTAGTTTTGGTGTATTTTTATCCTTTTCAGCTTCGAAACTAAGGTAAAAATGAAACATCAATCACAAAAACAACTTGAGGTTTTGGTCTTATTCGATTTGCCTCAGCTTATCATGTCAATCGGAAAACCCAATATTTTGAGAATTCAAGTTAGGGACAATGATACAAAGGAATGATAACAATAAAAAGAGAAACTTTAAAACACTTTTCTTAACTATCTAGCTGCTACATTATTACTATTTCTGGCTAATACATGAACTTATTAAGTACTAGCAGCATACCCGTTCATCGTACGGAATATATAACATAAAGAAACTTATAATTCGCAATCATGTGCAAATTCTGCTAAAATATTAAATTTATTGCTCCTGAAGAGAAGTTTGAGAATATCTGTTCTCACTATGCAAAATTATCTTCACGGGCAGATCTGAAGAATAAAACATCCTGGCCCTTTTTGTAAGCAAATTTACAAAAAAAAAGGAATCGAATCAATATATGCAACTCCGTACTACTTATATTGTCGCAGATTAGAAAATATGTCAGTGTGTTAGTTGAAGATTACCCGTATTACAATATGAGTCTCAAAAATATTTGCCAAAATAAAAGAGATGACGTAATAAATTGAAAATATCAATAATCCCCATAATATTTATACCAGAAGGTCGTAATTGATTCCAATATATGCCAATATATAACAAAATATATGCCAATATACCTGTACTACATATATTCTCGCAGATTAGAAGATATATCCGTGCATTTGTAGAAGATTACTCCTACAACGTATTTATATGAGTTTCAACAATTTTCGTCATAAATAAACAATGGCATAATAACTTGAAAATATCAATAATTCCTGAATCCACAGTCCCCGAAAATGTCAATGATAATAATGTTTAAACCTGAAGGCCGTAATTTATATTATGCAGTCAAAAATGCAATGTCAATGAAATTTATTTTATATACATATCTTTATTATTCAAATCGGAAAAGATTTAATAAAAATCGTATGGCACATAACACATTGGATCCGTTGCTAAACGACATGATATCATTTGCTTCAGAAAAATTGATGGAAATCATATCGTCTGAATAATGCTATCTCCATGGAAGGTTTGGCGACATTTTCGGCAATTTAGTGATAACTTAAAAGATCGCCAAATTTATCGCCAAATAGGACTGTAGAACTGATAGTCCCATTTTGCGACAAATTGACGAAACATCATCACAATACTATCCCCTAACAAAACACAATTAATTTCATTTATTAAGCGCAATTTTATCAATTCCATGATATTTTTATGGATTTACAAATATTTTTATCAATTTGGTGATATTAAAAAAATTCGTTAAATGTGTTACTAAGTAGGATGGATGGACTGACCGCCAAATGCTACCGAGATATCATTTCAGTACTCTATTCTAAAAAAACAAATTTAATTTCATTGATTTGCGTCATTTTTATCAATTTGGAGACATTTCCGCTAATTTGGTAAAGTTTAAGAAAAGTTACCAAGTTAGTGATATTCCGCCAAATTCGCAGCTCTGAATTTGCAGATCTAAGGAATAAAATATCCTGATCCCGTTTGTATATACTAAATGAAAACACTAAAATTGTATAAGATACACCCGTTCTTTTTCTGTTTCAACAATTGGCTAAATGAATTTATTGGGTAAACACAATATATGAGTTTATTAGTTAAACACAATATATGAGCTTGAAACCTCTTTGCTAAAATAAGTGAAAGTGATGTACGCAGTCCGCAATTTATATAATTAAAAGAACAATCAAACCGTTCATTTAAAAATATATTTTTACATTCATTTATTTATTATTTAAATAGAAAAAATAATAATCTATATAAATAAAAATGAAAATCTGTCTGTCTGTCTGTCTGTCTGTCTGTTTGTCACACCATCACGGGAGAACGGCTGAACCGAATTTGATGAAATTTTGTGGGTAGCCCAGAAATAGCCGCACTTAAAATTATATCCGTGTTTTGAGTTTCTACGACCAGTGGTTCTCGAGATATTAGTAAAAAACGAAATTTTCGTTTGTCTCATCATCACGGAAAAACGGCTGAACCGAATTTAATGAAATTCGGTGAATAGGCTTGAAATATCTCCCCATAAATTTTGTCCAAGTTTCGAGTTTCTAAGACCTGGGGTTGTCGAGATATTAATGAAAAACGGAACTTTTTCCTAGGAGTTCTACTCCCTAACTCCGTGGTTTATCCAAACGAAAAGCTTGAAAATCGTTTGAAAGTGAATTAAAATTTAATCTCTGAGTTTGATGGGAGATTTTTTGCGTTAATTAGTCACTTTCTGAAAACATGAATTGTTTGAAACATGATTTAAAGGGGAAATCTATCTCCATGGTTCATGGTTTATTTAAAACAAGCTTTTACGGAACAATGAGAAGTATAGAGAAATCAAAATCGTTATTTAATTTCGCAGTTTATGTTATAAGACATGACATATTTAACATGTTATAAGATTCTATCTTATATCATGTTACTCAGAAACGCAATTAAATTAAATCTGTCTGTTAATTTTAATAATTATTTTTTCGATTTGAATAATAAATAAATGGATATAAAAATATATTTTAGAAAAGAACGATTTGATTTTTCTTATAGCATTTTTGACTGGATAATATCAATTACGGTCTTCAGGTTTAAAAATTATTATTATTTATATTTTCGGGGATTATTAATTCAAGGATTATTGATATTTTCAAGTTATTATGCAATTATTTTATTATGACAAAAAATTTTTAAACTCATATACTGTATGTTGTACGAATCTTCTACACGAATCAAATACACGTGTATATCTTTTAATCTACGAGAATATAAGTAGTACAGGTATATTGACATATGTTTTGATATATATTGGCATATATTGGAATCAATTACGAACTTCTGGTATAAAGAGTACGGATATTATTGATGTTTTCAATTTATTACGTCATCTCTTTATTTTGGCAAATATTTTTGAGACGCATATTGCAATACGGGTAATCTTTTACTAACACATTGGCATATTTTCTGATCTGCGACAATATAATTAGTACGGGGTTGCATATATTCATTCAATTCCTATTTTTTCTTCTGTAAATTTGCTTACAAAAGGGGGCAGGATGTTTTATTCTTCAGGTCTGATCGTGAAGATAATTTTGCATAGTGAGAACATATATTCTTAAACTTCTCTTTAGGAGCAATTAATTTAATATTTTAACAGAATTTGCACATGATTGCGAACTTTAAGTTTCTTTAAATTATACACTCCGTACGAATAACGGGTGTGCTGTTAGTGGTTAATAAATTTTAACATTTTAGGAGGATATATCATGTTGCTCGGCATCGCAATTAAATTAAATGTGTTTGTTAATGTTTTTATTATTTTTTTCTATTTAAATAATAAATAAATGGATATAAAAGTATATCTTATGAATGGACGGTTTGATTTTTCTTTTAATTATATTAATTGCTGACTGCGTACATCAATTTCATTTATTTTGGCAAAGAGTTTTCAAGCTTATATCGTATTTAGCTACTAAACTCATATATCGTGTTTAGCCAATAAATTCATATAGCCGATTGTTGAAACAGAAAAAGAGTAGAGCGGGTATATCTTCTAATACAATTGTAAGGTTTTCATTTAGTATATTGAAACGGGATAAGAATGTTTCATTCAGATCTGCAAATTCAAAGCTACGAATTTGGAGGGATATCGCTAATTTGACAACTTTTCTTAAACTTTGCCAAATTGACGGAAATGTCGCCAAATTGATATAAACGACACACAAACAGCTACCATAAACCTTCGGGTTGGTCGTGTGGTTTGGGTCTTCTACATATCAATGAAATTTTTTTTTGTTTTGTTAGAAGAGAGTACTGAAATGATGTTTGGTTAGCATTTATCTGTCAGACCAACCATCCTACTTAGTAATACATTTAGCGAATTTTTAAAATGTCACCAAATTGATAAAAATGTTTTCAAATCTATAAAAATATCTTGAAATTGATAAAATTGCCCTACATAAATGATATTAATTGTTTTGTGTTAGGGGATAGTATTGTGATGATATTTCGTCAATTTGTCGCAAAGTGGAACTGTCAGTTCTACAGTCCCACTTGGCTATAAATTTGGCGATTTTTTAAAATGTCGCTAATTTGACGAAACTGTCGCCAAATGTTCCATAGAAATAAAACTATTTAGACGATATTTTTTCTACCAATTTATTTGAGGCAAATGATATCATGTCGCTTAGCAACGGATTTAAATCCAATGTGTTTATGCGGCAGACGATTTTTATTAAATCCTTTCCGATTTGAATAATGAAGATATGTATATAAAATAAATTTCAATGCCATTTCATTTTGGACTGGATAATATCAATTATACTCTTCAGGTTTAAACATTATTATTATTGATATTTTCCGGAATTATTGATTCAGTGATTATTGATATTTTAAAGTTATTACGCCATTGTTTTATTGCGGCAAAAATTGCTGACACACGCATATTGTACGTTGTTCGAGTAATCTTCTAGGAATGCACGGGTATATCTTCTAACCTACGAGAATATAAGTAGTACAGGTATATTGGCATATATTTTGACATATATTGGCATATATATTGGAATCAAGTACAGTCTTCTGGAATGAAGATTAAGGGGATTAATTATATATTTAATTTATTACGTCGTCTGTTGTATTTTACCAAAAAACATTTGAGACTCATATTGCAAAACGGGTAATCTTCTACTAATAATCGGACATTATAAGTAGTACGTGTATATCTTCCCATATAATTTTAGCACTTTAATTTTGACATATATTGGAATAAATGACTGTCTTCAGATTTAAAGATTACGGGTTTATTGGTATTTTCAATTTATACATGTAATCTACTAATACAGGTTATATTTTCTAATATTCGCGTATATAATTAGTACGGGTCCCATACAATTTTAACGCTTTTATTTTGCATATATTGATTCAATTCCATATTTTTTTTTATATTTGCTTACATAAGGGGTCCAAGATGTTTTATTCTTCAGATATGTCCATGAAGATAATTTTATATAGCGAGAACAGAGATTCTTAAACTTCTTTTTAGGAGCATTATATTAAATATTTTAACAGAATATTTTGATTAAACATGTCATTTAGTATACTATAAGAATTTGAGCATGATTATGAATTTCAAGTTTCTTTATATTATATACTCCGTACGAAGAACGGGTATGCTGCTAGTAACTATTAAAAATACATTTAATTTCATTCCGTTGCCGAGCAACGTGATATAAGATAGAATCTTCCTCATACAATGTGAAATTAAATAGCCATTTTGATTTCTTTATACTTTTCATCGTTGAGTAAAAGCTTGTGAAAAATAAGCCATGGAGGTAGATTTTTCCATTTAAATACATGTTTTAAACAATTCATGTTTTCCGATAGTGACTAATTAATGCAAAAATCCTGCACCAAACTTGGAAATAAAGTTTTATTTCATTTGTACGTTTTAAACGAACGATTTTCATCCTTTCCGTTTGGATAAACCACGGAGTTGGAGAGTAGGGCTCTTAGGGAGAACTTCCGTTTTTCATTAATATCTCGACAACCTCTGGTCTTAGAAACTCGAAACTTGGACAAAATTTATGGGGGGGCTATTTCAAGGCTATCTACAAAATTTCATTAAATTCGGGTCAGCCTTTTTCCCGTGATGATGAGACAAACGAAAATTTTGTTTTTTACTAATATCTCGAGAACCACTAGTGCAGAAACTGCTACTGCAAAAACTGCACGTAGAAACTTAAAACACAGACTAAATTTTAAGTGGGGCTATTTCTAGGCTACCCACAAAATTTCATCAAATTCGGTTCAACTGTTCTTCCGTGATGATGGGACAAACAGACAGACAGATTTTCAATTTTATTTATATAGATTAGAAACATAATTGGATATTTAGATGAAAGTATAATTATAATTAAAAGAAAATTTAATAGCATTCCTTGATGTGAAAGCTTTACAAAAACTACAGCAGCTTGTTTCAGATATTATTGACTTTTTCTGAATCTATCCATGTTTTAGGAAGAAACAGTTAATAATAAAAGCAATTTACTTTTTTTTTTGTTTGTGATAAAGAAATAAAGGGGCAATTAAAAACAAAACAATGGAGGTAGAATAATTTATCAAAGCAAGCAAGGAGAATAGAGCAGAACGCGTTTATTAAGTTGGCTGGATTCCAAAACTGCAACTTGGAATTTTCTGTTTAAGCAGTTCCATTTTTCAATTTTGAATGGTAAAAAAAAAAAAATGTTTTATAGAACTCTAAAGAGCATGAATTGCGATTGGAAATAGAAGAATTAAGTAATAACTTTATTGAGTAAAATCTTACTTTCAACAAGGGAATCTATTTTATTTATCTAAATTACTATTTAAATCGTGTACATTGTAAAAAATCTGATGTGGACAGCACATGACTTTCCTTATATAAAGCAATGAATTTACTAATTTTACAGTAAAAAAAAAATAGATTATTTTTATGGTAGATATTTATATTCTTTCCAAGATATTGAATTTTCGTCAATGAGCCATAATTTTCATTGATTTAGCTCCATTTTTATCCATTTGGCGAGTTTTTGGTGAATTTGGCAACATATGAAAAAGTCGTCAAGTTGGCGACATTCCACCAAATTCGTCGCCAACATCTCCCAAGCGTTATGGACGAAGAAATAAGTTATTTTTACAGCAGATAAATGACTATTGGCGGTCAAATAAAAAGTATCACTCAAAGTATCTTTTTTTATGAATGGAACTAGCTAGATCCACGAGAATGATTTCACCAAATTTATTGCATGGTATTACATAGGAAAAGTGAACATGTTTCTCAATAGGAAATATTTTTTTTTATTTTATAAGACTTTTTGATAATTTTTTTTAAAAAATGTGCAATATCTCGCGAGCGGTTCATGTTAGCGTTCTGAAATTTATGTCAATCGTTTTCTAATGAAAAATTACATAAGAAATGTCTATTTGCGTAACTTTATTAGTGGTTTTGATTTTTTGACGCTTTTTTAAAATTTCACTCGAAAATTTATGGGGGTTCTTAACATTCGATTGCGTATAAAAACAATAGACTTCCAGTGTTTACAGATTGTGATTTTTGTACCAAATTTCGCTCAAATCGGTCCATTTGTTTGTCAGTTATCGTCTCCAAAGTCTCACTGACACACACACACATATACTTTCACACACACACACATACTTTCACACACACACACACATACTTTCACACACACACACACACACACATATTTTCACACACACACAGACATCACTTCAAAAATGCTTGATTCGTTATCAGGGATGCTTGAAACGTGCTCTCCCGTCGAAAACTCGAATTCGAATTTTTGACCCCGCCACAATACTTTCCTTATACATTATGTATATAAAGAAAGTAAAAATATGATCCATGTCTTCTACTGGGATGAATTAACAAAATTATCCATATACCACTAGTCATCTGCTCACGTACCACTGATGTTCACAATTATTTCATCGTGGAAGAAGTAAAATCATTGCATTATGTAGAGAAGTTAATGTGCTGTGTCATAAGGTAAAATTGTCCTTATCAAAAATTACCAGTATAGGACTTACCTATGATGCCGCCACTAAGGGTGGAGCATGTAAGCTCCCGGTTCTCAAGCTCGGAATACGAACACACAAAACATAAAGAAATACACATGCTTAATTGCTCAATTTATTTTAATATTTTACTTAATAGATATCTATTGTATCTGGAGTAACTATGCTATAATTAAATCAATTATTAAAAGACACATAATACTGACAATATTACATTAATATATATATATATTTACACACATAATAACTTTGACTTAAATTTCTTAAAAACAGTTTCCTTTAAACAATCGATAAAGAATAGTTCTTATAGTTCAATATTTACGAACTCGTTCATATGGTCTACTCATACGAACTGGTAGTCAATTATTTTAATAATCGTTAAAGGTGTGCCTTCCGTGCTAATAGTGACAATTGAAAGTTGGTTACCTTTTCTCTTTGTGTTACGTGCATATTCGTGCTATTTCAATGATGTAGGAAAACCGTTACACATCTAACTGCACTCGCTACCATTTTATTGCTCACATTCTATAGACACTTTTCACAAACCCAAGAAAACATGATGCTGACTCGTTCGAAAGTTTTAAGTCCACTGGAGTTTTTTTGAATACGGCATTGGGGCGCTTTTTCTTTCCCCCATTCATTCCCTACCACATCTACCATTCGCTGTTGCTGCAGACGGGGATGACCACTGTTTATATATGCATTTGTTGTGATTGGCTCCCTCTGCAGCATTTAGATAGTTCATTATTTAGGTTGGCATTTGTAAAAGGGGTGGAAACATGTAATACAAATATTGTGTTACATGATATCCCCCCATGCAGAGAGAAAACTTCAACACACGGTAAACATCGCACTGAACACATATGTATACACATTGCGGCCACTGTGGAAATGTTGCTTTGATCCACTGCACATATATCTGTCACAGAAATGCAGATCACCGCATGTAAGACACACTATATTGTAACATTGACATACATATATCGGTGCATTACAACCGACATGTCACTAAAATGAAGGAGCTCCCAAAATTTTCGAGTGAAATATTGAAAAAATCGTCAAAAAATCAAGACCTCTAATAAAATTACGCAAATAGACATTTCTTATGTAATATTTCATTAGAAAACGATTAACATAAATTTTAGAACGCTAACATTAACCGTTCTCGAGATATTGCACAATTTTCAAAAAAATTATCAAAAAGTCATATAAAACATATATATTTCTTATTGAGAAACATGTTCACTTTTCATATGTAATACCATGCGATACATTTGGTGACATCATTCTCGTGGATCTAGCTCGTTCCATTCATGAGAAAAGATACTTCGAGTAATACATTTGTATTTGAACGCCAATAGTCATTTGTCTGCTATAAGAATAACTTATTTCGCCGTCAGTAAAGCTTGGCGAGATTTTGGCGAAGAATTTGGCGGAATATTGCCTACTTGGCGACTTTTTGAAATGTTGTCAAATTAACGAAAATCTCGCAAAACGGATTAAAATGACTCTAAATCAATGAAAATGACGACTAATTGTCGAAAATTCAATATCATGGAAAGAATATAAATATCTACTATAAGAAAAACTTATTTTTTTACTGTAAAACTAGTAAATTCATCGCATTATATAAGGAAAGTCATGTGTTGCCCACATCAGATTTTTTTAACTGTAAAAGTAGTAAATTCATTGCATTATATAAGGAAAGATCATCTGCTGCCCACATCAGATTTTTTTCGATATTCTGGTGCTCAGATAGAAAACAAGGACTAGTGACAGTAGCAAATAAATGACCAGTGACTCCTTTGTAAATGAACACATAAGGAAAGTATTGTGACGCGGTCGAAAATTCGAATTCGAGTTTTCGATGGAAGAGCACGTTTCAAGCATCCCTGATCACGAATCAAACATTTTTGAAGTGATGTCTGTGTCTGTGTGTGTGTGTGTGTGTCAGTGAGATTGGGGAGACGATGACTGACGAATAAATGGACCGATTCGAAAGAAATTTGGTACAAAAATCACATTCCGTAAACACTGGAAGCCTATTGTTTTTATACGCAATGGAAAGTTCAACCCCTCTAAATTTTCGAGTGAAATTTTGAAAAAGTCGTCGAAAAATTAAAACCGCTAATAAAGTTACGCAAATAGACATTTCTTATGTAATTTTTCTTTAGAAAGCGATTGACATAAATTTTAGAATGCTAACATGAACCGTGCTCGAGATATTGCACATTTACCAAAAAATTTTTAAACAGTCATATAAAATAAAAAAAAAATTCCTATTGAGAAACATGTTCACTTTTTATATGAATAACCCAATTTATCGCATGGTATTACTTATGAAAATGAACATGTTTCTGAATAGGAAATATTTTTTTTTCATTTTAAATGACTTTTTAATAATTTTTTTGAAAAATGTACAATATCTCGAAAACGGTTCGTGTTAGCGTTCTAAAATGTATGCCAATCGTTTTCTAATGAAAAATTACATAAGAAATGTCTATTTGCGTAACTTTATTAGTGGTTTTGATTTTTGACGATTTTTTCAAGATTTTATTCGAAAATTTAGGGGGGTTCTGAACATTCGATTACGTATAAAAACAATAGGCTTCCAGTGTTTATGGATTGTGATTTTTGTACCAAATTTGGTTCGAATCGGTCCATTCGTTCGTCAGTTATCGTCTCCACAGTCTCCCTGACACACACACACACACATACTTTCACACACACACACACACACACACACACACACACACACACACACACACAAACACACACACACACACACGCACAGACACACAGACATCACTTCAAAAATGTTTGATTCGTGATCAGGGATGCTTGAAACGTGCTCTCCCGTCGAAAACTCGATTTCGAATTTTCGACCCCGTCACAATACTTTCACCCTACACAATATTTCCCCCGTCACAATACTTTTTTTTTTCAATACTGCCCACATCAGATTTTTTTGTTCGTGACGTCATTAGAACCCCCCTCAGAGGGCAGGTTACCCCTCCCCCTGGGATATATTATCAAATATGGTATTAATCAAAAGATATTTTCAAGCCCTTTAAAGTGAAGGGTAACGAGGTATAATTGCAATCATTTGGAACCGATATACTGATTTTTCAAAAAATTTTATGTAAAATTTGAAAAAAAATATTCCGTTTCTCTGACAGAAAACGAGAGTTAGTGATAGCAGGGAATAAATAATCAGCGACCCATTCAGAAAAGAACAAAAACAATCCAATTACAAAGTCTCGCCAATTTAAGAAGAAAAACAAAGTTTTTAAGTTCCGCGTCCGGGAAATGCACTTAAGAAAAGTTCCGTAACAACTTCTAAATTCCAAATTGTTTAAGCTAGAAAATAATGGGTTTTTGAAAGGGGGAGCAATTTAGGCGGTGATTCAGATAGAAATAACAACCTCCGCTGTAAGACAGACATATACATCACACAGTGATGTATGGATGTTTAATTTCAATTTTCTCTGCGGAAAGTAGATAAGGTTTGAGATACTTAAAATATAATTCCCGACGTTAATTGCGCAACCATGCATTGTATATCCTTTACTTTGGATATGATTGTAGATTTGATAAAACAGGAATTGTTTTTAACTAATTTCAACGTCGTTGAATTATTGTGTCTACGTGAAAGAATTTTAGGGGTTGTAGAATGCACTTTAACTGCCTGGAGTATGGGTCTGTCTCTGCTTGGCTTTTTCATATTGTATTTATTTCAATATTGTTGAGTTCTATCTTAATTAACATTTAAATTTGAGAAATTAGATTATATTTTTCCTGCAATACATGGTAATGTGTAAGGAAAGTATTGCAATCGTGTCGAAAATCGCAACTAGAGTTTTCGACGGATCTACGTGTTTTGGGACCTAAGAAATACGAAAAAACTACTTTTAGCGTGACGTCTGTGTGTGTGTCTGTTTGTGTGAGCGTCTCCCTCTGTGTGTGTATCTCTTTTCTATATGTGAGTCTCTATGTGTGTGTGTTTTTCTGAGTGCGTGTCTTTCTGTGTGTGTCTGTCTTTCTGTGTGCGTGTCTTTCTGTGTGTGTCTGTCTTTCTGTGTGTCTGTCTGTGTGTATGTCTGTGCAATGTACGTATTCAGTCTAACTCAAACACTAATAGATCAAATTTTACAAAATTTTATCGATAAGTCACTTGCGGGTTACACTGGTGCTGATTAGGTTTTGGTGCGATTCGGAATAAAAAAATCTGATGTGGGCAGCACATGACTTTTGCTGCAGCCTTATATTCATGTTCCCTTTATTTTAATTCAATTTAATTAACCTTTAATTCCATTTTCGCTGGCATTTGATAAATGTACTTATTTCCAAAAGTAGTGTAGCGAAAATGCGAAAAAACTAAAATATCTCGAGAACGGCTATATCTAATGTAATAGGGTTGATCTTATTTTCTTTATCGTTAAAATTTACGTATAAAACAAGCAGTTAATGGATATGTTTGAGAATACCTGATTTTTATTTTAGATTTTGACGATTTTTGAGGACTATTTCGCAAGAAAAGGCAGGTTATTTTTCTCCGAATCGTACCAAAATCTAATCAGCACCGGAGTAACCTACAAGTGACTTACCTACTAAATTTTGTAAAATTTGATCAATTAATTTTTCAGTTATAGGGGATACAGGCAAATTTTGCTGGCCAATTCGCAAGAAAAGACGCGTTCTTTTATCACAAATCGTACCAAAATCTAATCAGCACCAAGGTCACACCCAAGTAACCTACCAAATTTTATGAAATTTGGTCCATTAGATTTGCGTTAGTGTAGATACATACATTGCACAGACAGACAGACACAAACAGACAGACACACAGACAGACATACAGACACACACACAGACGTGTCGCTGAATATAGTTTTTTCGTATTCTAGAGGTCCGAAACGTGTAGATCCGTCGAAAACTCGAGTTGCGATTTTCGGCAAGATTCCAATACTTTCCCTATACATTACCATGTATGGCAGGGGAAGTAAAAACTCGAGTTGCGATTTTCGGCACGATTCCAATACTTTTCCTATACATTATTATGTATTGCGGGGAAAGAAATAATTTGGTTTTTTTGCGAAATGGCTCGTAAAACTCATTTGCATCCACTCTATCTGAAAAACTCTTCGAACAAATTTCCCAAAATTTAGTGGATATGACACTTCCGGGTTATCGTGGTGCTAATTAAATGTTGTTACGATTGGAGAGGATATAAAATCCACAGACAAGTCTGTTTTGCAAAATGGACTGTCAAAATCGTCAAAATCTAAAATAAAAGTTTTGTAGTAATAAAAGTATGTTCAAATACATCAATTAACTGCTTGTTGTATATGCAGTTTTAGACGAGGAAAATAATAACACCAACTTCATTACTCTAGGACTAACCGTTCTTGAGATACTTTAGTTTTTGCATTTTTGATGCGTCGCATTTGGAAATAAGTCAAGTTACCGAATAAAAGGGAAAATTGAATTGAAAGTGTAAATTTTATGTCATGGCATATAAGTATGAGTGTCATTTTGTGCAATAAAACTCAATTTAATGAATTATTAAAGGAATAAAGCGAGAATGAATTTGTGTTTGTAGGGAAAGTCATGTGCTGCTCACAGATTTCTTTTTAATTAAATTACTTCCTCGATTTGCTGTTTTAAAATTATGTGTAAAATTATTTAATTTAGTTTCGCTACAAAGTAATATATCATTTTCATCATATAAGGTTTCGGAATAAACTTATATAATTCTGTTTCTATCAGAGAGAGTTTTTCTTTTTTTTATAATTACCACCATAACGTTCTGGCCTATAAACTCAACTCAAAATATGGACGTAGTTACCCGTATTTATGTAGGCAATAGCCATACCAAATTTGAAAAACAAAATGTCAGAAACTTTGAATTTTTATTCGGAACAGACAAACTAACAAATAAGCAAACAAATAAATAAACAAACGTTCAGGATTACTGGTGGTAGTATTAAATTGACAAGATAAATAACCAGCAATAGAATGTTAGTTCAGTTGAACAACTACTGCGCCAGACATGATTTTATAGGCAGACATCTTTTTCGACAATATTTTTAAAAAGTAGATAACGATTTATGGTGATTCCCACACACGAAGCAAAGTCATACGATGTTTGAAACTGGAGGCTGTGAAATTAAGTGCCTAATGGGGAGTCTCTGACCAATGGCAAAGTCTTACTCAAATTCCGCCCCACAGATGCCTGAGATACAATGGGCAGCCAGGGCGGTGTCTGCAGAAAACCTTGCATAGAGGTGGAATGATAAGAAGATGAGACGTGTTCAGAAGTGTAAACTTGAAGCTGAATTAATTGAGTAGTGTAGATGATATTAGAAAAACTGTGCAATGAAGATGAAAGGATGACCTCGGTAACTCCTTGGAGACCAAACGCCTGCATTAAACGCATTATATTTACAAAGCTAAATATTAATGTAAATTTTAATAATAAGAGTACAGTATAAATGATAATTATAATAAAAGTTAATCTGAGCAAAAAATGTCTCATCATTTCCAGAATTAAATATTTTAATGCATGTATACTAATTAATTTAGTTACAGGTTAAAACCGGACGATGCACACTAGTGGGGAATTGCGGCTACAAACAATGTACAACGTGTAACTATACGACGACACCATAAATATAGATAATTAATAATAAATATAAATTAAATAATTACACTACATTTTAAATACCAGGCAAGTAATATTGTATATACACCACTCACACTTTTAATTTTGTATATATAGATGAATGGCTTTGAGGTTTGGAAATATTTTTAGGTATACAAGGAGGTGGTAATAGGAACCATAAACAAATTTCTTACACAAAAGAGTACGTGCTGAAAAGCAAGCCTTGAGGATATCAGTAAGTGAATAAAAATTCATCCCCCACACTGGCTCCTTCAAATAGATACCCAGCAACACTTTTCTTTCGGAATGTTTTTCTTTGCCTCTTAGGCACGTGCGGAATTTCAGATATCTTAAATAATAAGAGGGCTGATGTGTCCAACACACGTATTTCACCACAGATAAAGACATTATAATAATTGAGGGGTACAATAAAAATTTGACACCTTCATATTGTCATAGGCAAGCATATCGATACAATGTGAAGTTAGATATCGTTCGCTTATAGTTCTGATGATAATAATTAAGTTAGAAAGTAATTTAAAAAATCTGATGTGGGCAGCACATGATTTTCTTTAGGTAATGCAATGAATTTACCACGTTTACAGTAAAAAAAAAGTTATTCTTATAGTGGATACTTATATTCTTTCCAAGGTATTGAATTTTCGTCAATGAGTCGCAATTTTTTTTGATTTAGCGTCATTTTTATTCATTTGGCGAGATTTTCCTTAATTGGGCAACATTTAAGAAAGTCGCCAAGTTGGTGGTATTCCTCCAAATTCGTCGCCAAAATCTCGTGAATCGTTCTGGACGGCGAAATAAGTTATTCTTACAGCAGATAAATTAATATTGGGGTTCAAATACAAAAGTATTACTCAACATATCTTTTCTCATGAATGGAACGAGCTAGATCCACGAGAATGATGTCACCCAAATTATCGCACGATATGAGATATGAAAAGTGAACATGTTTCTCATCAATAAATATATTTTTATTAATTTATGAGATTTTTTGATAAATTTATTTGAAAAACGTGCAATATCTCGAGAACGGTTCATGCTAGCGTTCTAAAGTTTATGTCAATCGTTTTCAAAGAAAAAATTTCATAAGAAATGTCTATTTGCGTAACTTTAATAGAATGTTTAATTTTTTGAAATTTTTTTCCAAATTTCACTCGAAAATTTAGGGGGTTCTGAACATTTGATTGTGTTTTAAACAACAGGCTTCCAGTATTCACGGATTGTGATTTTTGTACCAAATTTCATTCGAATCGCTCCATTCGTTCGTGAAATATCGTCTCTACAGTCTCACAGATAAACACACACACACACATACATCACTTCAAAAATGTTCGATTCTTGATCGTGATCAGGGATGCTTGAAACGTACTCTCCCGTCGAAAATTCGAATTCGAATTTTCGACCCTGTCACAATACTTTCCTTATACATTATGTATATAAGGAAAGTAATATTATATTTCCTACAATATATGGAATATGTATAAGAAAAGAATTCGAGTCGTGTCGAAAATCGCATTTCGAGTTTTTAACGGATCTATACATTGATAGCACTGTATAATCAGAAAAAAATATTTTTAGCATGACGTCTGTATGGATGTCTGTGTAATGTCTGTATCTACTCTATCTAATTAACTCATTGTTCAAATTTCACAAAAGTCAGTAGATAAGTCACTTGTGGGTGACCTTGGTACTGATTAAATTTTGGTATGATTCGGAAAATACTTGCTTTCTTTGCGAAATGGCCGGCATAGATCGTCAAAATCTAAAACAAAAGACTACGCATGCCTAATATATCTGAAGAGTTCTTCAGGTTTCTTTAGTTTATAATAGAGTTCTGCAGCTGTTGAAAATGAATTTGAGTTTGTTGAAAAAGACATGTGCTTTAGATATTAGCTAATTTTTGTCGTTCTAAATCAAATTTATTTTCAGCATTGATATTGGGCAATCATGTACATTTTGCGAAATATATAGCGAAAACGAAATAAAATCTCACTGTAATGACTATTATAATAAAATAAATATAAATTTTATTCGATGTTTTTTTATGTCAACATTTTGTCTGTGAGGCAAAATCATGTGATGTCTACGTGAACTTTATTTTCACTTTAACCACAATGCATGGTAATATATAGGGAAAATATTCTCATTCTGCCAAAAATCGCAATTCAAATTTTCAACAGATCTACACGTTTTGCAACGTCTAGAACACGAAAACACTATTTTATTGTGGCGTGTGTGTGTGTGTGCCTGTCTGTGAAATGTATGTATTCATTTTAACTCAAAAACTAATTGACCAAATTCATAAAATTTTATAAGTAACTTGTCGGTGACCCTGGTGCTGATAAGATTTGACCCTGGTCCTGATTAGATTTGACCCTGGTGCGGATTAGATTTTAGAACTTGCCTTTTTTTGCGAAATGGCCTAAAAAAATTGTCTGTTTCCACTCTAGCTGAACAACTAATGGACCCAATGTCACAAAATTTGGTAGATAAGTTATTTCCGGATTACTTTGGTGCTGATTAGATTTTTGTACGATTCTGAATAAAAAGAATCTGCCTGTTGTTAGGAAATGCCCCGCAAAAATAGTTAAAATTTAAAATTAAAGACTACGTATGCTTAAATGTATCTATATAATACATGTTTTATACTTAATATTTGAAGATGAAAAGAACAAGACTAATCCCATTAATCTTGAACTAGCCGTTCTCGAGATGTTTTAGTTCATTCGCATTTTCTCTAAGCCCTCTTTGAAAATACGTTCAGTTACCAAATGCAAACGAAACGTAAATTAAAAGTACAAATTCAGTATAATTTTATATAATTATGCATGCAATTTTGTGCAATTAAACTCATTTTAATGAGTTTTTAAAGAAATAAAGAGAGAATGAATTTCAGTCTGTAGCGAAAGCCATATGCTGCCCACATCAGATTTAATTTGTAATAGGGTTGTCTGAAAATGTATTTATAAAATATAAAAGAGCTTTCAAATGTATAATTTAAATTAAATAAACCGTGCTCAAAGCTAATAACATTCTAATTGAAATGTTTGAATATTTAAATTAAAACACAAGTAATTGAAAAGTAAACAATTTAATTAAAATTAAAACAGATTTGCTTAAGTAAACATGTTTCGTTACTGAATATACAACGGAAACATTTCGATAAAAAAAAAGCTTTCAAATTTATTTTTCTCTTTGTAAAGATAACTCGCAAGTTAAATAAAATTTTAATATTTAATGTTTATTTAAAAGTAATTCTTTAATTGTGATTTAGAAGTTTTGATTTTCTTATGAATGATTAAAAATGTTATGGAGGCAATACATGACTTTCCCTGCAGACTCAAATTATTTTCTCATTACATTTTCAATAATTCATTACATTCAGTTTAATTGCACAAAATAACTCGCAGAATTATTTAAATTGGCAGCCAATTTGCACTTTTAATCCACTTTTCGTTTTCATTTGATAACTGGATATATTTTCAAAGGCAGGCGTAGCAAAAATGCGAAAAACTAGAAATATCTCGAGAATGGCTGGACCTAGAGAAATAGGGTTGTCCTTATTATTTTCATCTTTAAAAAGTACGCATAAAATAAGTATTTAATTGATACATTTGAGTATACTTAGTCTTTTATTTTAAATTTTGACAATTTTTGCGGGACATTTTGCAAAAAAAGTAGATTTCTTAATATTTTAGTATATTTTATACTAAAATGTTTAATATAAATATTTTAGTATCAAAATTTAATCATTACCCGAGTAGCCCACAAGTTACTTATTTACCAAATTTTATGAAATTTGATAAATTCTTTTTTAGCTAGAGCGTATACATTAGCTTTTTGAGAGCCATTTCGCAAAAAAGGCAAGTTCTTTTATCCCGAACCATTCCAAAATCTAATCCCATAAAATTTCATAAAATTTTGTCTATTACTTCTTATTTAGACTGGATACATACACTCTATAACAAGAAAATCGACGCACCAAGAAGGAGTTGTCCGATTGCGATAAAAATTGGTGGATGTCAAGAACTATATAGAAAAAAAAACCGATTAAAATTTCAGAACAATTTAATGATTTAGAGTTCGACCTTATACAAAGGGAGGAAGTCAATAATGCGTTGCTCCACCTCTCGCCTGGATGCAAGATGTCACCCGGCGTGGCATAGACTGAAAGTTCACGGATGGTGTCCTGCGGAATGTCTTGCCAAATTATCTCCAACTGTCGCGCTAAATGGTCTTGTTGAAACTGTTGGTTATCTCGTTGAAAAGTAAGTCCGCGGTGTTGCAAAAGAAACGGTAACACAACCAGTCGTATAATGTTGTCTACGTACCGCTGTGCTTTCAGCGTGCCAGAAATTACTACCAAAGACATAAGATATCCGCAGTCGAAATGCAGTAGAAATTTTGACCACATATTTAGAATCGCTCCTTATATACACCTGCTGAATGCGCAGTTCCTATGCGCTGGAGCCCCAAGATTTATTCATTGGACACAAAATTTTATTCATTTGCATGTTCGCTCAAAATTAAATACGAAATACAAAATTGCATACGAAATTTCATTACAGTCGGACAACTCTTTCTTGTTGCATCAATTTTTTTGTTATGGAGTATATATAGCACACACACACGTACATACTCACATACAAACACACACACATGCATAGACACACACGCACAGAGCAGTCACGCTAAAAATATGACTTACACACACACATACACACACATACTTCTCACACGCACACATACACAGCACACACACACACATACATACACACAGACGTTACATTAAAAATAGTTTTTTCGTGTTCTAGAAGTTCCAAAACGTGTAGACCAGTCAAAAACTCAAGTTGCTATTCGCGACACGATTCAAATACTTTTCCATTACATAACCATGCATTCCAGGAAAATAAAAATTTGGTGTGAGCAGCACATTACTTTTACTACAAATTCAAATTAATTTTCTTTATTTTTATTTCATGAAGCATTAAACTCAGTTTAATTGCAGAAAGTTATATGGATACTGTTCTGATATTATTACCAATTTGCAGTTTTAATGTATGTTTTTCGTTTCAATTGACAACTTAAGTTTTCCGAGCATCAAAATTAAAAAAAAAAATTTAAAACATTTCGAGACTGTTTCATTTAAGAGTCAAGGAGTCAGTCTTGACAGTCTGTTATGTCAAAAATTGCATGAAGAACAAGTACTTTATTCAGCAATTTTAGTCATTAATTTTATATTTTAGGGATGGTTGCAGGCCAATTCGCAAAAAAGAAAAAATGCTATTTAACATTTTTTATACTACAGTAAAAAACGTCTTTAGTTACGCAAAATTAAAAAACTTCAATATTTCGAAAATGGTTCACCTTAGAGTAATGACATGTTGGTCATATTCTTATCATCGTCAAAAATTACGTATAAAATATTTGATTGACGTGTAGTATTTTAATTTAGATTTTGAAAATATATGAGGGTCATTTGCAAACAAGGCAGATTTTCTTTTTAAATTGGACCAAAATCTAATCAGCACAACAGTAAGTTACAAGTTATTTATCTAACACATTGGTGAAATTTGGTCATTTATTTTCTCAAATAGAGTACATGCGATTTTTGCGGGACACTTTGCACAAAAAAGCATGTTCTTTTATTTCGAATCATACTAATATCTAATTAGCACCAGATTAATTCAGAAATGAATTATCAATAAAATTTAATGAAATTTGGAAATGTGGTCAATTAGTTTTTGAGTCAAAGTGTATAGATACATTGAACACACACACACGCACACACACTCACGTGCAGAAACACAGACATACAATGAGACAAACACACAAACATGCAATGAGACAAAGACACAGACGCACACACACACACACACGCGTCATGCTAAAAACATTTATTTCGTGTTCTAGATATTCCGAAACGTGTAGATTCGTAGCATACTCGAGTTGCGATTTTCGGCACGATTTCAATAATTTCCTTATACATTGTGGTGAGGTGAATTATACACATATAAATACAAAAATAAAACCATAAATACACTAGTGTTACTCAACAAATAGTTCCGTTAACTCTTCTCAAAATTGCATAATCAACAACACCCCTCCTTGTCAAAATATAGACCCTCTGCAAATTGCCAGCACCAGCACTATCCCCCCCCCCCTCCCGCGCACCGTAGCAGACGATCCTCGCATAAAACCAAACCAAGTAAAGCAAACACCTGACATGACATCTAAACCTCCTGCTGCCCCTGAAAAACCCACCTGCCAAGAAAACTCAGGTGGACTGAACGACATCCTCAACATCATTAATGAATTAAAAAACCTTCTCAAATTTATTAACATTCAAAAAATCATAGCATTCTTCAAAGACATAGGAAAAATTCTGAATGAAAACACTCCCATTGTGGACAAAGGGCTCCAGATTTTGGTCCTTTTGGACCAGCATTTTAATCATTGCACTACCAACCCGTAATGCCCCCCCCCCCCTAAATTCCTAAGCATTCTATCTTGGAACGCCAACGGCCTGTCCAACAAAATGTCCGAGCTGAGAGATTTCGTAGAAGAACATAACCCACACCTAATACTCATACAGGAAACTAAAATTAATGGACCAACCAATCATATTCGAATTAAAAATTACACACTATACCACACACCTCGCGCAAATGTTCTCACACACCAGGGCGGCACCGCCATATTTATTAAAAACCACCTAGAACATTTACCTTTAAATCCCATCAACACACAAATACTAGAACATACCCTGGTTAAAATCAAAATTCCAAACTCACATTTAATCCTTATCGGGTCCATTTACGCAAAACTACAATCAAATCTTAACTTAGGCGACGACCTCTCTGCCTTATTTGGTCTTCAGGATGGGGCGGTTCTGATGGGGGACTTTAATGCCCACCATCAGGACTGGGGCTGCCTCCGAAGAGACAAATATGGTAGAGACCTCAGAACCTTTATCCGTAATAATAACATTCGTCACCTCCATCCCACCACAAACACAAGACCAAATAGCACTCACTCCATCATTGATTTCGGCCTTGCTAACAACATTCCATATACGCACACTATCACAACACACAACGACCTCAGCTCGGATCACCGGCCCGTTATCCTTAATCTAAGCATAAATCATAACTTACCCATTCCCCCGTCTGTCAAAATCACAAATTGGAAATTATTCAACAAAACACTCGCAAATTCTCCCCTTCTCTTTTCAAACTATAGCGGTCCCCACGACATCGACCACCAATCCCTCAAACTCGAAAAAGAAATTACCCACGCCATGGATATAGCCACTACTCTTAAAGCTCCCCCCCCACCAATCAGAAGCTCCCATTCCACATCAAGAATGTTATCAAAAGGAGAAATCGCACCAGGCAGCTATGGCAAGCAACCAGGTTTCCGCACTTTAAAACAATCCTTAATAGATTAAACAGTGAAATTAAACATAAAATGAACCTACATAAACAGCATTCCTGGAGAAGATTCATTGAATCGCTCTCTCCCACCGATAACTCCCTCTGGGAATTTGTTAAAAAAGTAAAATCTACAACAACCCATATCACCCATCTTAACACTCCAAACGGCCCGGCATACACAGACACAGCCATAGCAAACGCCCTGGCTGAAAACTATGAAAAACAGTTCACAGAAAATAAAAATTTAAACTGCCCCATCACTGAAAATCAAGTACAAACCACCCTTAACCTCTTTTTCAATTCAACCCCCTCCTTTGTCATCCCACCCGCCCCCCCCCCTCGGAAGTTATGATAGAAACCAAAAATCTTAAAAACAATAAAGCCCCAGGCATTGATAAAATAAACAACAAAGCAATTAAATCCCTCCCAACCAATATTATTTACTTCATCACCTTGCTCTTCAACGCGATTCTAAAGTTCCAGCACTTCCCCACCAATTGGAAAACGGCCATAATCATCGGCATCCCGAAGCCAGGCGAAGACCCCACCCTAGCCCAAAATTTCAGACCTATTAGCCTCTTAAACTCTATTAGTAAACTTGCGGAGCGAATAATTCACACTAGGATCAAAAATTTTATAGAACAACACGACATTATCAAACCAGAGCAATTTGGCTTTCGCCCACTACATTCCACAACACACCAGCCGTTGAGAGTCACTGAATTCATTTCCGAGGGAATGAATATCGGTCTCTCAACAGGTTTTCTACTTATTGATATTTCGAAGGCCTTTGATAAGGTGTGGTATGATGCTTTAATATACAAAATGATTCAGCTCAACATACCAGACTCACTCATTCATCTTGTAAACTCCTTCCTTCGAAATAGATCCTTCACCGTCCGCTACAAACACTCCTACTCCACTCACAAACCACTTTGGTCAGGGGTCCCACAAGGCTCCCAATTGGCCCCGACCCTTTTCAATCTCTACATAAATGACATCCCGCGCGGCAAACACACGTACATAGCCATGTATGCGGACGACACTGCACTATACACAAGCAGCTCCAAAAAGTATGTTATTCGCTCAAGACTACAAAATCATATTAACATCATCTCCGACTGGTTTCGGGCATGGAAAATTAAAATAAATGAAAAAAAGACTAAGTGCATCATCTTCTCCAAAATTAAGAAAAAAACCAAACCAAACCCCATTATAATAAATAAGAATCCGATCCCATACGTTGATAACGCTAAATATCTTGGAGTCACCTTCGACTCAAAGCTCACTTGGAAACCCCACATAAAAAAAGCAATTGCAAAATTCTATACGGCAAAAAAACTACTCTCCTCCATTTTACATTCCCGCAATGCAAGCTACCAGAACAAGGTTCTTTTATATAAAACTGCCCTCCGACCCATCCTCCTTTACGCCGTCCCGGTCTGGGGTTTCGCTGACAACAAATTACTTAGCAAACTTCAAATAACTCAAAATAAAAATTTAAGAACCATCAGAAAAGCCCCGCGTTACCTACGGAACGATGTCATCCGCAGAGACTTCGGAGTCTTCAAAATTAATCATCAGATTGTTAAATTAGCTCAAAAATTTTTTCATAACCTTAATAAAATCCCAAACGAGGAAATTTGCAACTTGCCGGATTACGACCCCCACCAATGGAAGTACCGCAAGCGGCCAAGAGCCTCGTCCATCCTTAAATTCTAAAATTGCAAGAAAATAATAAACTATTCAAAAAGATTTTATAATTCAAGTAATATTTTCTTATGACATTCTTTAAACCTTCAATAAGATATAAAAAGCTTCTAAAATAGAGTTTCCTTCATAAAATAAAGTCTCCTACTAAATTCATATGAAGACTTTAACTCAGAGTCAGCACTCATGAAAGAAAGTAATCATTTGCAAGCAATGGACGCTAAAATGGATCCTGCAATCAAATTCCCATGAAGCCAATTGTGGCGGGAAAAAAAAAAATTGTGGCCCCCTTTTTTTTGTGAACGGAAAGAGACTTATGCAAACCAAATATGTTCATCCTATCTGATAGTATCATCTTTTGATAATACAGCTCCCCCTCCCTTGTGGTGCACCTCAATTAATGTAAAATTCAGCTACACAATTCTCACCCAGGAGATACAGGCAAATTTTGCCTAGGCGCTCCAAGAAACCACCCAGGCTCTGCTGGCTCTGCTACCAATAAGTTCCACCCAGCTCAACCGCGTTATGTATAGTGGGGTCCGATTGGACCAAAGTACATTGCATTTGCTAAAATAAATAATCACTCCCTTTTTTTTGTGGCCATTGAACAATTTATTTACAGAACACATAAAATCTCAATTAAACATTAATAACAATATGCACAATTATAATGAATTCCCAATTTACCTAAGCTTGACCTCGGGGTGCACAGTTAATTTTGCATTAATATGTATATTTTTTTATTATCCAAACTTGTATCTAATTACTTTTTAAAGGAAAACCAAAATATAATCTCATTTGGGCAAATATCTCATTAAGCATAAAGTTGCCCTTAACACTGTAGATCACATCAAAATATGTCACATATAAAACATTTAAAATCAATATATAAATTTCATACCTTCATTACATAAGAATGACTCTCAATGAGTGCTGATAGCTAGCTATCCCTCTGCACATTGGAATGGGTGGCAAGATTGAATTGAAGGTTAGTTCATTATTTGGACGGTTCATGAAAAACACTGTCAGTCTGAGAAGCTCGGTCGAAGATCATCAAGTGACGAAGAATTTAGCCAAGTATTATTCCGGAGATAGTCACACTGTCCACTTTCCTTCTCCCCCTCTTAACGTCGGCTTACGCCCAGCGGATGGTGAAAAACTGCGTACAGGCTTTACCAAAGATTTAAGAACAGATACATTTCCGTAGATATTGTCTGCTGCTTAGGAGCCCGGGATTGATGCTCCGCAAACACTCCGTACATGCAGTATCACAGTTGCCACGGCTTAAATGCGGCTAAGGGAGCAAAGGTCCCACACCACGCCGTTTTGGAGGCAGAGCTGTGTTGCACTGCAACCTCAAAAACAATGACGAGAAGCTCCACTTCGTTGGTCGCCACCGCCCGAAGAATTGCGCCCTCGCGCTGAAATTAGGCTCTGGCTCGTTTTGGCTACGAGTCGCCACACTTCACCGGACTCACGACGTCGGATCCTAGCCGAAAGCATTGGCCGCCCTAGATAGGGCTTCACAAAACACAAGTGCCACGCACTTGGAGTGCTATCTTCTCGAGATCAGAACAACAACTGAACTTTCTACATTTCTAAAAACTTCCAGAAATTTTAGGACGAGCGGAACGACAAAACTAGGGAAGAAGTCCCCCAAATCCCATTCGCTGTTTCCCAAGCGCAATAAAAAAGGCGGTCCAAAAATGCTTCACACCATTGGTTTTCGAAGCGATGCTCATTTTTTATGCGCTCCACTAAAACACAAGAACCTGAGGGCTGTCTACAAACCGGGTGGTCCATGGACCGGACCCCGACGCGAGCCACACCTGACAGGGCTATAAATTTTCAGAGATTTGTAGCTTAACTTTGACATTTTTCTGCAAATAAATCTCTGAATATTTACAATCCATGTCAGTGCGCATACAACCCAAACGGCGCCAAAAAATCCCAATTCCGTCTGTGCAAAGGTCTAGCTATATACATAATACAAACATCATTGTATACATTTCAATTATATTACATTGCCCTTTTCCTCCCAGGGTTACGTATAAAAATATGTGATTACTCTATCACATACATTACCATATATTGCGCGGAAAGTAAAATTCATGCACGTAAAAGTAAGGAGTTAAAACTCCAAAGGAAGAAAACGCCAATATCGTTTGCGACAAATATTCAGGTGGAGCTGGGTTAAGACAAGAAGTCCTGAATTTTCATGGTGAATTATCTAAAATATTTATTTAACTGTAAATTTTGTTAAAATAAATCATTAGCTCAATGTAAAGTAGAACAGAAACAATAATGATTATTCATATTTATTCAAAAATATTTAACCTTTTAATTTAATTTATCTTCATATATTCTATACTCTATTGCACAACTATGAAGAAATACTGGTTAATTATACTCATAATTAGAGGACGCTTAATTTAAAAATAATCAAAAATACATATACTAAATTCTACGCCTTTCTGATGTGTCAACTAACAATAGCGGTCACTTTACTAACACCAGCGACGCCTAGTTATAATTCTCAAAGCGTTATGGCATTTTCAAGCGTTACATCCATAGGAGATAAAGCTCTTTCTTTCTAAATCCGTGCTGTTAAGTTCTGGAATCAGTTATCCATAAATACACCTTTTATGAATAAAAATCTGTTGTGAGCAGCACATGACTTTCCCTGCAGACTTATATTAACATTATCTTTATTTTAATTAAATGTATTTCACTTTTAATTCAATTTTCGTTTTCATTCCGTAATCGGACTTATTTTCAAAGGCGGCGTAGAGAAAATATGAAAAACTAAAATATCTCGAGAACGGCTAGTCCTTGTGTAATGGGGATGGTCTTATTCTTTTTGTCGTTAAAAATTACGTATTAAACGAGCATTTAATGCACATATTTGAGTATACGTAGTTCTTTAGTTTAGATTTTGACGATTTTTGCAGACCATTTTGCAAAAAAAGGAAGATTGTTTTTTCCGAATTGTACCAAAATCTAATCAGCGCCAGGGTAACCCACAAGTGACTCATCTACCGAATTTTGAGAAATTCAGTCCATTAGTTTTTCAGTTACAATCGATACTATCTTTTGCGGGCCATTTCGCAAAAAAAGGTGGGTTCTTCTTTCCCAAATCGTACTCAAAACTAATCAGCACCAGACACGCTCACAAGTGACTTATCTACCAAATTTTGTGAAGTTCGGTCCATTAGTTCTTTAGTTAGAGTGGATACAAAATCTGCACAGACAGACAGACAGACACACAGACACACAAACAGACAGACACACAGACACACACACAGACGTCAGGCTAAAAATGGTTTTTCGTATTCTAGAGGTCTCGAAACGTGTAGATCCGTCGAAAACTCGAGTTGCGATTTTCGACATGATTCCAATACTTTCCCTATACATTACCATGTAATGCAGGGAAAGTAATAATCTGATGTGGGCAGCACATGACTTCCCCTGCAGACTTATAAACACATTCTCTTTATTGTAATGAAATTTAATTCACTATTAATTGAATTTTTGCTTCCATTTGGTAACTGGACTCATTTTCAAAGGTGGAGTAGAGAAAAAACGAAAAAACGAAATATCTCGAGAACGGCTTATCGTAGTGTAATGGGGATGGTCTTATTCTTTTCTTAGTTAAAAATTACGTATTAAACGAGCATTTAATGGATATATTTGAGTACACGTAGTTCTTTATTTTAAATTTTGGCGATTTTTCGGGCCATTTTGCAAAAAAAGGTAGGGCCATTTTGCAAAAAAAGGCGGGTTCTCTTATCCCGAATCGTACCCAAAACTAATCAACACCAGATCCGCCCACAAGTGACTTACCTACCAAATTTTATGAAATTCGGCCAATTAGTTTTTTAGTTAGAGTGGATGCAAAATATGCACAGACAGACAGACAGACAGACAGACAGACAGACACACACACACACACACACAGACTTCACGCTAAAAATGGTGTTTTAGTATTCTAGAGGTCTTGAAACGTGTAGATCCGTCGAAAACTCGAATTGCGATTTTCGACATGATTCCAATACTTTCCCTATACATTACCATGTATTGCAGGGAATGTAAAAATATGTATAATGTATTAAACACCTTTTATGCATTTTTATTTCAAATGTTGTCCTATGCTGCCACGTTAAGAAAAATAAAATTTCGAAGTTTTCGCTTTAATTTTAAAAACTTCCATATCTTTCCAGATTTTTAAAAAAACCTTGATAAAATGCTTCGTGAAAATCCATTTATATTTGTGGCAGCTGTGGTGTGCACAAAAAATCGACCACAGGCATATTGACGGATATAACCCTAAAAATAATCATTCTGAAACATATATTAGCATCAAAATCTCGAATTTGAGAATTTTCGTGAAAACAATTCTATACTTTCTCTATAATATATTCTAAAAAAAAAATAAAGTAAAATTATAAAAGCATAAAAATAATAAAATCATAAAAAAGTAAAAAAACTCTATGCTTTTTAAACTGTTTCGAAACTGGCAACCAATTACTGAAATGTTTTTTGCAGAAGAATTTAAAATGGAAATTGTGTCAGAATGCATTTCTAATCGGTTATAAGCACTTTATTTCCTTACGAGAAAGGACGAGTTAATTAATATTTGATTGTTTCGAATTAACTATTTACATTATGAATATTCATTTCTACTTCTAATTGTAAACACGAAAACTGATTTATCTCCTATTGTTTGTAATAAGAAAATAAACTTAAAAAATAAAACTAGGGTCGAAGTAATTTGTCATGGAAGATACATAAATAACAAATAAATGCATGCTAAGTTGGCTTTACTCCAACATCGAGATGAGAAAATTTTCGGATAAAGGATATATTCCTTTGTATGTCTGCTCGACAGGATAATATCACAAAAACATTAAATGCTTTTTTTAGAGAAAAAGACTGTCTCATCATAAAATTCTGAAATAGAACTTAATACAAATTGTAAAACATTTTCTCTGAGTTTTATATTGGAAAGAGAACTCTGAGACGCAAGTAGGGATTTCTGTATGCACGTTTAAAAGTTAAGTTTTAAAATGCACATATATATATATATATATATATATATATATATATATATATATCACAAAATGTTCCCTATATATTATACTATCTATGTAGGGAAAGTAATAATCTGAACGTAGCGTCCATATTAGATAATCCCATCTCATTGCATACTCTCCATAGCAATATTACTACCAATATATTTGATAGAAACTTCAACTTATAACTTCGAAATCATGAGCTCCTGTCATATCGTTCTTGTAATTCTATTCAGTTGTTTAGAAACATCATTCTAAACCATCTTTTTCGAATACATAGACTCTCTGATACTAAGTATCACTGTTTCCACATTATTAATCAAGCGCATTTGTAAAAATTCCCACTATCCCTAATATTTTGTAAATAATGTTATTAATAATTTCAAGTATTTATCATCGTAATTTTGTAAATGCATTTTTTATCCCAGGTTGGTGATAACATTTTCATGGATATCACATATCTCTTTCACCATGTCTGTCTTCATGTCATGAGTCCTATTCTGAATCTTTATTTTAAGAGTTAACTGTTAAATATTTGCCGTTCACTCTCTAGTACAATAAATTTCGAGTTCATTTCGAAAAGCGTTCTTATTGCCGGCTGGTTTAAACACAGTGTCCTCCATCTAACGCTTATTTTTCATCCAACACGTAGAATCAGTACTTGTATGTATCTTTAATTATTTTCTGAAATTTATTTTATTTGGATTTCATTTATATGCTTCTACTAACCATTAGACAGTGTCAATGAGGTTTATAGTGATTTGATATCTCCATTGTTAGAAACTGGCTATTATTTCATTTGCAATTTAGAATGTACTTACTGTCCTGAAGAAAAGTACATTTTTGCATTGGATTTCAATTTTTTAGGCTGTGTGTTATCCTTGTCTTTTGACATGGTCTTTTCACCATATATAGGTTTCAATTGTTTGTTACTCAATGTTTTGATGTATTTAATCAGGTGCATATTGTTATTGTTTTTTCATATATGACACTATTTTTATTTTTGATCAGCTTGTGTGATGTTGGACCTGGTTCGTTTCGTTTTGCTCGTACTGGTTACAAGTTTTAAAACTACCTTTAACCACCCTTTCTTGGTCAATTTGCTTGCTTACGTCTTTTGACTTGTTTGTTCTTTCATATATATTTTTGATTTCATATTGTTTGATGATTTTTTGAAATTTGTTTATATTAATGTTCTTATTGATGGGATATTATTATTCTATTGTTTACGAATCCATTTTTTTATTTCATTTAGATAAGTTACCTGCTCATATTTTCCATCTTGTATTTATGCATAGTTACCCAGGTTAAAACTTAACAAGGTGAATATAGTGAAAAAATGATATATATATATATATATATATAAGATCCATGGCACAGAGTTCTTAACATTTCAAGGTACCCATTTAGCTTATATATCACGTAGCTCTAAATTGACATTTATCAATGTTGATAGTATCCTCAATAAGTAATATAGATCATATATAAATATTTTAAGAATTAATTCATCAATTTGGTGCCATTTTCTTTAACTTGGCGTCATTTCTGCAATTTTTGTCAATCTGGGGTGAAATATTTCCAAGGTAGCGATATTTGGCTAGATTATTTGCCAAACGTATCGCCAAGAGCTACAGACAAGAGGAAAAAAGAGCATTTCTAGATGGTATGCCAGTTCTACGACGGAATTCAAATTTGCAAAATATTACCTAACATTAACGTCATCCATTTGACCATATTTTTTATCATATTTGCGGCATGTTCGTCAATTTAGAATTATTTTAAAAAGTCGCCAAATTAGCGATGTATCGCAAAATTTCCCCCCAAGCTTTACTGAAGAACGTGCGGAACAATGGGTTATTATTTTATTAAATTTTTATATTCTTTCAAAGATATTGAATTTTTTTTTATAAAATAGCCAGGCACTTTACTTCCATAATTCGCTTATACATCGGCCAGGAATGTAAACCATTTAGCCGTCTTAGGATGTTGCTCCCAGCGCATCAGAGGGGGGGGGGGGGGGAGAGGGCGGAACACACTGCGCCCAACAACCCAACATCCATGCCTTACATGGGACTCGAACCTACCATGCGGCGGTCGAACGATAACTTGGAAAAGCTCGCCTTGACAGCTCGACCACCGCGTCAACTCTCAAAGATATTGTATTTTCATTAATTTGTCTTCATTGATTTAGAGCTATGTTTATCAAATTGGCAACAATTTCATCAGTTTGACAACATAATCGTTAATTTTGTAACATTAAAAAACTCGTCAAGTTGGCAATATTTCACCAATTTTGTCTCACAAATTTCGCACCGAGCTTAACGGAGAGAATTAGGTTATATTTATTGTAGATTCTTATATTATTTCCATGATATTGCATTTTCATCAATTAGTCGTCATTTTCATTGATTTAGAGTCATTTTTATCAATCTGGCGACATTTTCATTAAATATAAATTATTTAGATTTCACAAATATAAATTATTTAGATTGTTATATATTATACTCTATGTGGAATGTTCTGAAAAAAGAACGTAAGCAATGAAGATTTTAGCAATTCAACAAAATTCGAGAATTTACTCGCAATCATGCCAAAACTCGCCAAATATGTAGCCAGTGACCAGAATTTGTCGGCAAGGTCAAGTGCCCCAGACTTTCGAATCATGACAATGTTTTTTTGGTATTTGTAAAAATATGATATCATTTCCGTATGTTCTTCAGATCACATTTCTTTGATTTAGTCTTTTGTCAGCGTTATACGATGTTTCACTTTAAAAACGTTGTAACCTAATTTCCTAGTGCGTTAGCTTCACTGTTATTAACAGGCTTAAATATCAGAATATTAATAATCTATCTTAATAAAGAAATATGTCTCTCTCTCCCCCTCCCTCTCTCCCCCTCCCTCCCTCTCTCTCTCCTTCCCTTCCTCCTCTCTCCCCCTCTCCATCTTCTCACTCTTTCTCCCTCTTCCCCCCTCTCTCTCTCTGTGTCTGTCTGCAGTTTGTAGGGGGCATTTAATCGTCGTACAACTATGGAGTTTGGAACACAGGTGCTTAAGGACACGAATATGTGCATCTCGATGTTATATTTTTAAATTTTGAAATAGTTTCTTGTTTTTTTATATTTTACTCCAAATTACAATGATGTTAGGCAATATTCACACAAATCGATTCCATTCCGACTTATAATATTATCACATAGTTTATATATGGACACCATCGGAGGGATCTAAAAATTATCTTTCGAACAAACTTTTAACGGAACCCATACAATTATTAAACGGTTTTTCGTGAATTTTTAAAAGTCATATACTTGTGCGCTTCACACCTCTTCAATTTTTATGTTACGATATCCAGAAATTGACTTGTCATCCGTCGTTCATTTTTTTCAGCACCTGTTTAAAATATCACAGACCACTCCTGAAAAGAATAATTTGATAAACCCGTCCGTTGATTAATTATAAAATTTTCTATCTAAGGCATGCCTTTGATCTTTTGAACGAATCTCGCTGGCTGCCGCAAGCTCTCAGACCACTTTTATCAGACCGAAATGCACAGGATAGGTAACTACTTCATTTTGTGGTGGGGGAGTGGATATTTTGGGATGGACTATGAGGGGGTGTATCAGGAATTAAGGCGAATCGTCTTATCAGCCTATTTCTTGAGCGGTTTTCTTGAATATACGGTCACTTGTGATTCTTATATTTTTGGCTTTTGTGGTGCGATTTTATTGGTGCAATTTTTGGATTTAAGCCATTTTAAATTGTGTTCAAAAGTATTTTTTAAGTTGCGGCTGCTTATTTAATTATTTATACGTAGTGGACGCTTATTTAGAATTCGGGCGACGCCGGGTAATTTGTTCTAATAACTCTTATATACTTATATACTATAAAAAAAACTTATGTCGTAACCTGGATTAATTCCACGAATTTTCTCATCTTTTGTCGTTGTGGCTGTACATTGATTTCATAGCTGAAAGGATTAATAGAACACATTTATTACAAGAAAAATGTTGTTATTTAATTACCTACGGTATGCATAATGATTTATGTTGTTATAGCAAGCACAAATTTATATATTCTGTTCTTCCTGTGTCCTATACGAAAACAAAAAAAAAAAACAGAAAATAAAAACATTTTTGAAAACAAAAAGTCACCGGTAAAATAATTTGTCACAGAAAAAAAAACATTCAAAACGCATTAAGTTGGCTGTATTCCAAAATTGGGACATGGAAATTTCCGTATAAAAGAGATATTCATTTTTATTTTTTCCTCAGAAAAAATACCCTAAAACCATTAAAAGGGACGTTTTTGTTGCAAATAAAATGCTCCACTATTAAATTTAAAACAAAGCACTTTATGTAGTTTGCGCGTAGTACATTCGCACAGCATAAATGCGAATTCTTTAAATTTGAGTAAGAGTAAACATAATAATGTTTTATCCAAATATAAAAAATAATTAAATGAAGTGAGCTCAACTCGACTGTCTCATACCAGAATCCATTAAGTAACTTATTTTTTAGCTTGTTTTTTTAGCTTGTTTAGTAGCTTCTTTTACAAGGAAGATTTAGAAAAATCGGTATCGAGGGTACAAATGATTACAATTATAGCTTGTTATCCATCGCTTTAAAGGGTCTGAAAAAGTCTTTCGATTGATACCATAGTTGACAACGTAACCCCCCCGGGGGGGGGCGTACTTGCCATCGAAGGGGCTAATGACGTTTCAAATAAAAAGTTGTATCACGGTTATTTTGCACAGCAATAATTGAAACTATTAAGTCTCGTGATCATTAAGCCATAGATAAACACTTTTATACACTGTTATATGAAATTATGTCTTATGCTGCCTGCCAACTCTCGAAATAACTCTCGAAAAAAATTCACTAAAAATCACCTATTCAACACAGAAATCTACTTTTTTCAGGAATAAAAGAAATATTTACTTTCTATTTGATGTATATTGTTCATACAAATCTGAATACAAAATACTCGTTAGTTGCTCAAAATCTTTTATCCTAAATAAACGAATAAATTCACCGCCTCTAAAACCCAAACAAAAAAAATACTCTCTTATATTCCTATGATTCACCAACGAAATCCTAACGCTGAAATAAAAACAAAACTCGAAATTCAATTATAAAATTGTTGATGCTGCGAGAATTTCTCTGTCTGTTCATATTACAAAATCATGTTTCACCGCTCCAAATGGAGAAATAATTCATTGGATCCTCCTTATGCCAAGGTCATGTATCTGCGAAATAGATTGAAATTAGTTCCATGGACATTTAACGCCATCTAGTAGACAAATTAAAACGTTTCCCGTAAAGGCACGCATGCGTGCCACTCCCCGTTTACGGTAAAGTTTCCTCAGTCACGAGTGCGTGTCGTCCGTCCTTGAATGCAAATTCGCAGCCGACACGCGGGCGTGCCAATTGTCCCGAAAGGGATAAAAGGAAACACGGACCCAATACCTACTACTAAACTAAGAAAGTTAAAAGAAGATATCGAAGGGAAAATAATTAAGGAAATATTAAAAGAACTCAGTGTAACACAAAATGGGAATATAATCATCATTACAGACGACGTGGAAAGCGCGGTAAGTGTTTTCAAAATTACTCATTTATGTGATAGAAATATAGAAGCAAGAGCAATAGAAGAGTTCCTGTGCACCAAGTATTTACTCAAAGGAGTTCCAATAGACATACCACTAACAGACATTCAAAAAGAGCTACAAGTCGAAGTAATAAACTGCTTGAGAATTACTAGGTTCACAAAAAGGAAATTTACTGAATTGACCACCACTGCCTTAATAAGCGAACTAGGTAACAATATTCGCTACAGAGTAAACATATATTGGTTCACAATACGAGCTACCCCATTCATTGATTTTCCCCGGATATGTGGTAAATGTCTAAAGTACGGCCACTCAATCACAAAATGTAAATGTGTCATTAAATGCCCTAAATGTGGTGATGTTCACTAATTAGAGGAATGCCAAGAAAACGAGGCAATATGCTTTCGCTGCGGTCAACAACACTTAGCGAATAGCAAAATATGTAAAAATTATAAAAAAGAAACACAACCCTACGTAAGAGTAAAATCAGAGGGTATACCACTAAAGGAAACACGACTTCTTACAGAGAGAAAAACTTATGCCAAGGCGACGACAAGCCAAACTCAACTAAGTGCGACTGCACTAAAAATCTCACCCACTTCCGTGCTTCCCACCTACTTATTGCCGCTGTGAATGTAATTGCATGTAGTATTGAACTAGTTGTATCCTAATAAGTCTAGTTCCTTATTTTTTTAAATGTTTATTTTTTTCTGCAATTATCGCTTCTTTAGGCTTCATCCTGAAGGTAATTCGAAAATCGTTATATTAAATAAAGATTAAATTATAATTAGTCATTTCTACTTTCCCTGCAATACATGGTAATGTATATATTGGAATCATATCGAAGATCGCAACTCGAGTTTTCGACGGATCTACACGTTTTGGGACCTCTAGAATACGAAAACACTATTTTTAGCGTGACGTCTGTGGTCTGTCTGTGCAATGTATGTATCCACTCTAACTCAACTAATGGACCGAATGTGACCCGCATTTATGCAAAATGACCTGCAAAAATTGGCTGTATCTACTCTAAATGAAAAACTAATTGGCCAAATTTCACAAAATTTGTTTGGTAAGTTAATTGTGTGTTACCCTGGTGCTGAGTAGATATTGGTATGATCCGGAAAAGAGAACCAGATTTTTTTTCAAAATAGCCCGTAATAATTGTCAAAATCTAAAATGAAAGTATATATATGTACAAATGCATTAATTAAATGCTTGTTTTATATGTAATTTTTTACGATAAAAAGAATAAGACTAACCCCATTACTCTAGGACTAGCCATTTGGAGATATTTTACTTTTTCCATATTTTTGCTACGGCGGTTTTGAGAATAAGTCCAGTTACCAAATGAAAACGAAAGATGAATTAAAAATGTAAATTCAGTGTAATTTCCATTAATTAAGCGTGCCATTTAATGCAATTTAATTCAATTAAAAAAAGTATTAATGAAATAAAGAAAAAATTAATTTGAGTCTGCAAGGAAAGTCATGTGGTGCTCACATCAGATTTTTTTCAACTAATATACCACCCAACCGTCCTTGAGTAAAATCATCCTTGATGATGTATATTTAAACATAGCGAAAGTGCTACAGAGAGGAAACAGCAAAAATTTTGCATACTCATATAAAATGTATTTATGAATCAATTTCCATTAAAATGTCTTGGTTCCTATCCCTATTTTTTTCCCAATATTTATTTAATATTTCATACAAGAAAATTATTTAAATAAAAGATCACGTGATTGTGTTTGGGTTGCTTAGTAGAAACAGAATACAAAAAAAAAATCAGCCTGAGGAGATAATTATTACAGAAGATATGAATGTCTTAGAAACTAATGCAACATTAGTAGCTTAAAATTTTACATACTGACAACTCAAAAACTCTTCATCCAAATGACTTGAAATTTCGTATTACAAGTTGAATTTTGCTCTAGTTTCGAAATATGTTGTTAAAGTTGAGTGTTGCCATTGGAAATTTCAAAGTTTGAGCGCGACTGCAACAATAATTTTATGCACATTAATTTGTAGAGGACATTATTTCTAATCGAATGGCATCTTAAAATTTGTTCTACGATCAACAATGCTCAAATAACAAGAGGTGAAGCATTTACTTTTCCCTCTGCTGTACTTTAAGAAAAAGATTGCCAGTGACTCTGTGGGTAGACTTGGTCGTAAATAATTTAGTTAGACATTATCTAATTTGTGTAAAGAATTCCTACCCGAATTATTTACGACAAAGTATATTTTACATTTATTAAATATTATTTCATAAAAATATTTAAATAAAAGATCAAGTGATTGTGTTTGGGTTGCTTAGTAGAAACAGAATACAAAAAAAATCAGCCTGAGGAGATAATTATTACAGAAGATATGAATGTCTTAGAAACTAACGCAACATTAGTAGCTTAAAATTTTACATACTGACAACTCAGAAACTCTTCATCCAAATGACTTGAAATTTCGTATTACAAGTTGAATTTTGCTCTAGTTTCGAAATATGTTGTTAAAGTTGTGTTGCCATTGGAAATTTCAAAGTTTGAGCGCGACTGCAACAATAATTTTATGCACATTAATTTGTAGAGGACATTATTTCTAATCGAATGGCATCTTAAAATTTGTTCTACGATCAACAATGCTCAAATAACAAGAGGTGAAGCATTTACTTTTCCCTCTGCTGTACTTTAAGAAAAAGATTGCCAGTGACTCTGTGGGTAGACTTGGTCGTAAATAATTTAGTTAGACATTATCTAATTTGTGTAAAGAATTCCTACCCGAATTATTTACGACAAAGTATATTTTACATTTATTAAATATTATTTCATAAAAATATTTAAATAAAAGATCAAGTGATTGTGTTTGGGTTGCTTAGTAGAAACAGAATACAAAAAAAATCAGCCTGAGGAGATAATTATTACAGAAGATATGAATGTCTTAGAAACTAACGCAACATTAGTAGCTTAAAATTTTACATACTGACAACTCAGAAACTCTTCATCCAAATGACTTGAAATTTCGTATTACAAGTTGAATTTTGCTCTAGTTTCGAAATATGTTGTTAAAGTTGTGTTGCCATTGGAAATTTCAAAGTTTGAGCGCGACTGCAACAATAATTTTATGCACATTATTTTGTAGAGGACATTATTTCTAATCGAATGGCATCTTAAAATTTGTTCTACGATCAACAATGCTCAAATAACAAGAGGTGAAGCATTTACTTTTCCCTCTGCTGTACTTTAAGAAAAAGATTTCCAGTGACTCTGTGGGTAGACTTGGTCGTAAATAATTTAGTTAGACATTATCTAATTTGTGTAAAGAATTCCTACCCGAATTATTTACGACAAAGTATATTTTACATTTATTAAATATTATTTCATAAAAATATTTAAATAAAAGATCAAGTGATTGTGTTTGGGTTGCTTAGTAGAAACAGAATACAAAAAAAATCAGCCTGAGGAGATAATTATTACAGAAGATATGAATGTCTTAGAAACTAACGCAACATTAGTAGCTTAAAATTTTACATACTGACAACTCAGAAACTCTTCATCCAAATGACTTGAAATTTCGTATTACAAGTTGAATTTTGCTCTAGTTTCGAAATATGTTGTTAAAGTTGTGTTGCCATTGGAAATTTCAAAGTTTGAGCGCGACTGCAACAATAATTTTATGCACATTATTTTGTAGAGGACATTATTTCTAATCGAATGGCATCTTAAAATTTGTTCTACGATCAACAATGCTCAAATAACAAGAGGTGAAGCATTTACTTTTCCCTCTGCTGTACTTTAAGAAAAAGATTGCCAGTGACTCTGTGGGTAGACTTGGTCGTAAATAATTTAGTTAGACATTATCTAATTTGTGTAAAGAATTCGTACCCGAATTATTTACGACCAAGTATATTTTACATTTATTAAATATTATTTCACAAAAATATTTAAATAAAAATCACGTGATTGTGTTTGGGTGGCTTAGTAGAAACAGAATACAAAAAAAATCAGCCTGAGGAGGGTAATTATTACAGAAGATATGAATGTCTTCTTTGAAAATAAACGAAGTGATAGCAGAAAATAAACTAACAAAATAAACTTCTTTGAAAATAAACTAAGTAGCTTGCAATAAGTCACTTGGTCCGGCTTCCAAAAAGGGAGACAAAATTTTTGGTCTGACTGGCGCCTGGCCCTCGTATAATCTGGCGTATTGTGCAGGGGAGACATATCAGATATGTCTTTCCTCATAAGGACATCTTGTATTGGAGATGGAACCAAAAGAAAACGCTTTCACACCCTCTATAAGTAACTGCCGTTTCCTGGGTAGTCGTGTTTAAGCTGCGGTTTTTCTTTCTCCCTTCACGGCGGGGTACAGTTTATGTTACCTGAAATTTTTCATTTCCGCAAACATAGTGTTTATTGTCTGATTACGCTGGACAATCTTATCTGACTATCTGGTCTGATTAGGCTCATTTTAAAAATGAATTACATATTTAATTTAAAGAATAGCTAAATTATAGGGTTTTTAATACGGTTAGAATATATATATGTGAATCTTATATTTAACAAGCTAAAGAAAAAATTAGTAAGAGGCATATTTAGTGGTATATTACTTGTTTCCACTGATTTTTATAGACTAGTTAAAATATATTCTCGTATATTGCGTTTCCCCGCATATAACGTTTTTAATCGATTGAACAGAAGAAATCGAGATTAGGCATCCACTGTAATAACAAAATTGAAAAATTCCATTAATTTGCTTCCATTGTAGTTCATATATTATATTTTATTACTTTCCTTATATACATAATGTATAAGGAAAGTATTGTGACGGGGTCGAAAGTTCGAATTCGAGTTTTCGATGGGAGAGCACGTTTAAGCATCGCTGATCACGAATCAAACATTTTTGAAGTGATGTCTGTGTGTGTGTGTGTGTGTGTGTTTGTGTGTGTGTGTGTGAAAGTATGTGTGTGTGTATGAAAGTATGTGTGTGTGTGTGTGAAAGTATGTGTGTGTATGTGTGAAAGTATGTGTGTGTGTGTGTGTGTGTGTGTGTATGTGTGTGAGTGAGCCAGTGTAGACGATAACTGACAAACGAATGGACCGATTCGAACGAAATTTGGTACAAAATTACAATCCGCAAACACTGGAGGCCTATTGTTTTTATACGCAATCGAATGTTCAGAACCCTCCTAAATTTTCGAGTGAAATTTTGAAAATATCGTCAAAAAATATAGACCTCTAATAAAGTTACACAAATAGACATTTCTTATGCAATTTTTCATTAGAAAACGATTGACATAAATTCTACAACGCTAACATAAACAGTTCTCGAGATATTGCACATTTTTAAAAAAAATTATCAAAACGTCATATAAAATAAAGAAAAAATATTTTCTATTGAAAAACATGCTCACTTTTCATATGTAATATCATGCGATAAATTGGGTGACATCATTCTCGTGGATCTAGCTCGTTCCATTTATGAAAAAAGATACTTTGAATAATACTTTTGTATTTGAACGCCAATAGTCATTTATCTGCTGTAAGAATAACTTATTTCTCCGTCCATAACGCTTGGCGAGATTTTGGCGACGAATTTGGCGGAATGTCGACAACTTGGCGACATTTTTAATTCTTGCCAAATTAACAAAAATCACGCCAAATTGATAAAAATGAGGCTAAATCAATGAAAATGACGACTAATTGAAGAAAATTCAATATCTTGGAAAGAATATTAGTATCGACTATAAGAATAACATTTATTTTAACTGTAAAAGTAGTAAATTCATTGCATTATATAAGGAAAGTCATGTGTTGCCCACATCAGCTTTTTTTATTTGTATATTTGTTATATTCAGCAAGGGAATTTTTATTAGCTAATGCGGTATCTGGTTTTATCCCTCCTTAAATTATTTTATCACGCTTCGCTACTTGGATCTCGAATATATTGTATCTAAAGTGAAAACAGTCAATATTTTGCCATTTATTGACGGAGAAGTTAATAAATTTCATAAAAATATTCCTCCTCTGGCGATAACCGATATTTCCAATGTTTGATCATTGCTACATCACCTACAGCAGCTGTCGTATAATTTACCTTTATTCTGAAAAAATAACTTTCAGAAATAATGAAGCATTAACTTTCTTTACACAGCCTTCTACAATTATATACCAAACTTTTTTCAGCATGTAATGAACATCTAATAAGCTATTGGAGTGAAAATGTCACGTTCCTGATAAAATTGTTTTATTATTATCTACTAAAATATCAATAGAGTGTTGTTAATTTACTCATTGATATTATCGTATTATATTGGTTTAATTTATCCTATATTGTTGACAGTTGTTAATTCAATATTCGTAAATTTAATTTCTTAAGATAAAATTTATTTGTTATTTTAAATTACATATACAGGGTGATTAAAGAAAGATGGGCCAAATTTTATGGTGAGGTAGCACACTCCAAACCAAGCATTTTACTTTCCTTATATACATAATGTATAAGGAAAGTATTGTGACGGGGTCGAAAATTCGAATTCGAGTTTTCGACGGGATAGCACGTTTCTAGCATCCCTGACCACGAATCGAACATTTTTGAGGTGATATCTGTGTGTGTGTGTGTGTTTGTCAGTGAGTCTGTGGAGACGATATCTCACGAACGAATGGAGCGACTCTAATGAAATTTGGTACACAAATCACAATCCGTGAATACTGGAAGCCTATTGTTTTTAAACACAATCGAATGTTCAGAACCCCCCCCCCCTAAATTTTCGAGTGAAATTTTGGAAAAATTCATCAAAAAATCAAAAAATATAATAAAGTTACGGAAATAGACATTTATTATATAATTTTTCCTTAGAAAATGATTGACACAAACTTTAAAACGCTAGCGCTGAATCATTTTCGAGATACTGTACATTTTTCAAAAAAATTTACCAAAAAATCCTATAAATTAAAAAAATATTAACTGCTGAGGAACATGTTCACTTTCCATATGTAATATCATGCGAAAAATTTGGCAACATCATTTTCGTGGATCTAGCTCGTTCCATTCATGAGAAAAGGTACTTTGAGTAATACTTTTGTATTTAAACGCCAATAGTAATTTATCTGCTATAAGAATTACTTATATGTCCATCCATAACGCTTGGCGAGATTTTGGTGACGAATGTGGCGGAATGTCGCCAACTTGGCGACTTTTTGAAATGTTGCCAAATTAACGAAAATATCGCCAAATGCATAAAAATGATGCTAAATCAATGAGAATGACGACTAATTGTCGAAAATTCAATATCGTGGAAAGAATCTACTATAAGAAAAACCTATTTTTTTTACTGTAAAAGTAGTAAATTCATTGCATTATATAAGGACAGTCGTGCGTTGCCCACATCAGATTTTTTGTTATAGTTTACCGTATTGTAAATGAAATCTAAAGGAGTATACAGGACGCTTACTCGTTGGGAAGCGGCCGCTCCGTAAACATCCTGTTTCAAACCTGGTTCAAACCTGGTCATCATCCTGGTTCAAACTTAAAAGCGTCATCTGGCAGCGCATGTAGTTCCAGCATGATGGAGCGCCAGCCCATTTTAGGCGAGAGGTAAGGAACTATCTGGACGTCGCTTTTCGGAGCAGATGGATTGGGAAAGCTGGTTCCATAGCTTGGCTCCCACGATCGCCGATCTGTAATGTCTGGGTTCCATTTTGTGGGGACAAGAGTCTCATCTATGACACTCCCCTTGAATCTGAAGAGGAACTCATGCCAAAATTTCGGCTGGTGTTGACTTGCGAAATATGCCTAGTCTGTTCGACAGAGTTTACCAATCTCCCCATCGCCGATGTGAGACATACATTCAGGTTGGTGGTCGCTCTTTTGAGCCATTACTATAATTATTGTTTAATAAATGTCAATTTATAACTTTTAAGTCATTCTTGTGTTTTCGGCTCCCCTCATCGGTTGCATCATTAAGCGCCCACTGGCGCCTTTACGTTTCATTTTCGACCCCGTAAACTATGACAAAATATTCTTGGTTTGGTGTTTACTACCACCTCGTAAAATTTGACCCATCTTTTTTAATCATCCTGCATTATTAAACTACATAAAATTTGTAATTTTAAGTCGATTTGTCGAGTTGAACCTCTTTTAAATGCATTCAACGAACACATTTAAAAAAATCTGATGTGGGGGAACACATGAATTTCCTTATATAATGCAATGAATTTACCACTTTTAAAGTTAAAAATATGTTATTCTTATAGTAAATACTTATATAATTTCCACGATATTGAATTTTCTTCTATTAGTCCGCATTTTCATTGATTTAATGTCATTTCTATCAATTTGGCGAGATTTTTGTTAATTTGGTATAAATTAAAAATGTCGCCAATTTGGCGACATTCCGCCAAATTTGTCGCCAAAATGTCGCCAAGTGTTACGGACGGAGAAATAAGTTATTCTTACAGCAGATAAATGACTATTGGCTTTCAAATACAAAAGTATTACTCAAAGTATCTTTTTTCATGAATGGAACGAGCTAGATCCACGAGAATGAAGTCACCAAATTTATCGCATGGTGTTACATATGAAAAGTGAACATGTTTCTCAATAGGAAATATTTTTGTTTTATTTTTTATAACTGTTTGATAATTTTTTTGAAAAATGTGCAATATCTCGAGAACGGTTCATGTTAGCGTTTTAAAATTTATGTCAATCGTTTTCTATTGAAAAATTACATAAGAAATGTCTATTTGAGTAACTTTATTAGCGGTTTTAATTTTTTGACGATTTTTTCAAAATTTCACTCGAAAATTTAGGGAGGTTCTGAACATTCGATTGCGTATAAAAACAATAGGCTTCCAGTGTTTATGGATGGTGATATTTGTTCCAAATTTCGTTCGAATCTGCCCAATCGTTCGTCAGTTATCGTCTCCACAGATTCATTGATACACACACACACATATACACACACATATACACACACATACTTTCAGTTACCTTACACCTTTCTGGTAGGTCGGACGGTCTGGGTTTCAACAACAACAACACATACTTTCACACACACACACAGATATAACTTAAAAAAATGTTTGATTCGTGATCAGGGATGCTTAAAACGTGCTCTCCCGTCGAGAACTCGAATTCGAATTTTCGATCTCGTCGCAATACTTTCCTTATACATTATGTATATAAGGAAAGTAATAAGCAAGGAACGTTACGCCTTTTACGTTGCAAAGACGGTTTCTGCCACAATGAGAAAACATGTGCTGGAATACAGGGCATATAGTAGAAGCTACTATGTACACACACCGGCCAGAGAATTAGAAACCTGGGAACATGTATGCAAATATAGGTCGTAGGCGGATGTATACAAATTACGTTGGTCCTGGGGTGTCAATGTACGTGATCGCAACACGGCTATAAGAATACCATTGGTGTGTGTTTCAACAGAAGAGAGAAATGGGAAAAACGATATATTTGTCTCCTTTCGGAAAAGTCTTATTGTGGGTTCCCGTTTAGCAGGAGTCACGATTGTCAGAACACACTGACTTACAAAAAGGTGAAATATCTAAAGTGTATAACAATTGGAAACCGAACTCCCAGACGTTGTCTGAAAGGCGGAACTGTGAAGCAAAAACCATCAATCTAAGCGAATTTCATGAAATGTGAACTATTAATATTAATCGATATCTGCGAAAGCTGATCATTACTATACCTGCCACCATAGCTGTTTCGTTTCTTCATTATTATTCGAAAACATTACTCTTTCAAAACCAAACCATTAACTTTTATTTACACACCGTTTCATCACTCAAAAGAAGTTTTTTGGCCAGCGTATCATGAACATTTAACGATCCATCAATGAAGCGAACATGTCAGATTTCGAGAGAATGTTTTATTATTTGCTGCAGATAGCTTTAGGGCTGTTTTCCCTTTTTTGTGTAGCCAGTATTGGGCAATTTTTTCCACTATTAAAAAAAATTACAGATTTTGTTATTTTGTTAAATCAATAATTTTAATCTTAGCATTATTTTTATTTACTGGATTTACTTATTTGTTACATCTCATAACTGATCAGTTATGAAATGATCATACAACGCTTACCAAATACTGTTCACCAAATTCTGTTCACCAGGTACCGAATTTCATAAATGTGAATTATTAACGATATTCGATGTAGAAGATACAAATAGAAGATACAAAATAGAAGATACAATTAGAAGATACAAAATAGAAGATACGATTAGAAGATACAAAACAGAAGATACATTTAGAAGACACAAAATAGAAGATACGATTAGAAGATACAAAATAGAAGATACAATTAGAAGATACAAAATAGAAGATACAATTAGAAGATACAAAATAGAAGATACAAAAAACTTACACAATTCCGATATAGATATACGAAAGCTGATCATTACTGTATCTACCACAGCTGTTTCGCAACTTCGTTATTATTCGAGAACATTACTCTCTAAGAGCCGTAACATTAACTTTTTTACACACCGTTTCATCACTCAATAGAAGTTTTTTGGCCAACGTATCATGCACATTTATGGAGTCATCGATGACGGGAACATGCCAGATTTCGAGAGCAGTTTTTAATATCTGCTGCAGATTGCTTTAGGGCTGTTTTTCCCGTTTCTGTTTAGACAGTATTGAACTACATTTTCGGTTATTAAAGAAGATACAGTTATGTGACTATTTTGTAAAATCAATATTTTTTTAAATCAAAAATTTATAAATTTAAAATCATTTTTATTTACTTATTTGTTGCATCGCATTTACTGATCAATGGTTAAATATGAATATATGATTTACCAAATACTGTTTACCAAATGGTGTTCATTAGGTTTTGGGTTAAAAGAAAAACCTACACAATAAATATTATAATGTTTAAATATGCCTGGTTAGACAGAATTAGCATTGAAATCGGAATTAGTTATCTACTGTGATATAAGTAATTTCTGAGAGAAATTTCCCTTTAATAACGTCATTCTTTCTAGGTGTTTCTTTTCCTACCCAGACCCATCGACCTATCTTAAGGTGCAAGGCATGAACGTCAGTGCCATCCAGTTTTAAATGGAACCTATTGGAGTGGCAACCACCGAGATCGTGTCATCCGTCCCTTATCCCATCATTTCTCGGACGAACTTTAAGACCTACAGATTTGAGGTGCCCAAACTTCGATTAGGCATAGAGATAGGTTTGGACAGTGTCAGGGATCGAATCCAGGTTTACTGTGTGAGGTCGAAATAACCTTTCGATTATAATTTATGTTTACTTAAACTAACGATCCTAACTGATTCAGATGTTAGACGAATCATCAACCTAATTAGCATTTTATGCGTTAATACGGTAGAATATGAATATGTTTCGGATCGTGAGAGTCCCAGAAGCTTCTTGGCGAGTGGTTCTCTTGAGGAATGGCTGCGCGAGTAGAGTGTTCTTGGAATAAAAGAACGCTTCTTGAGAAGATTATGAAGGATTCGAGTAGTGAGTGGAAGGAAACCCCATTCGATACAACGATGACTAGAAAGATTCTAGTATTCGGTGTGTGGCAGCAATACGGTGCGAAGTAACAGAATACCGGGGTAAGCACATGAGCTTTGTAAATGCGTATCCATGTAAGCATTATCACCAGCCTAGTATGTTTCAATAATGTGTAAATTTATAAATTATTCTGGGTATGTTCAATAAAAATTAGCATATATGTTGTCCATTGCTTTAAACAGTAAGCTGCTGTAATTTCTGTGAAGTCCCCAAAAAAGATTCTACTGATTTACTCACTGGATCTTTTCGGCTCTCTTCCGTGGTGTTTGTTTGTTCGAACCAGAGCGCCCCACCTACCAAAAGTTGTAGAACATCTGTTTGGACAGTGCTATCCAATTTAGACCGGAACTCTGTCGGGGAGCATTCACAGAGACCGTACCCAACTCCCCCTACTACCAACCTCACGGAAGGACTTATGAATCCACATATCTAATGTGCCTGTACTCCGTGTGAACACGGGGACCTTTTGGACAGAGCCGGGAATCAAACTCTGATTGTCAGAGTGCAATCCCCATGTTTTAACCACTAGGCTGCTCTACGTCCTTCTTTCTTGGTGTTTCAATTTTCACAAAGAGTAGCGTATATATGTCTTCTACATCACAATGGGAATTAAAACCTCTGAGTTTTTCGGTTTAGAATGATCGCTTATAAATTAAAACCGGCTTAACTGATTTGCAGACTTTTACGACACGTTTGTTCAGATAAACTTCAGATGCTGTGTGCCACATTAATTGTACAGATGGTAAAATACTTGCCATCCTATTGGTTTTGTGTAACGTTCTTCCTGAAACATCTATTTCTTGAGATTTGCTATAGATTACGCTGATGATTGAGGTATATGATGAATGATTTGGTAAGATGGAAAATTCCGGATGTAAAATTTCCGGATGTTGCCCTTTCTGGGGGGGGGGGGGGGGTCACTGATGATTTATTTTTTTTCCGGTTCTCATTTTATTTGAAATATATATTGAGGATAGGCTTAGATAATAACTGGTATGTATTTCATATTGCTATAGATTGATCTGATGATTGAGCTGATGATTGAACTATATGATGACTGATTGGGGGAGATGGAAAATTTCGGATGGAAGATTTCTCTGTCCCCCCTTCAGGGGTGTGTGTGTATATGTGTCACTGAAGATTTATTTTTCCGGTTCTCACTTTATTTGAAATATCTATTTAAGATTGGATATTGATAAAACTTAGATAATAACTGATATGTATTCCATATTACTATATATTGAGCTGATGATTGAGCTATATGATGACTGATTTGGGGAGATGAAAAATTCCGGAAGGAAAATTTCTCTTCTCCTTTCTGGTGTGTATGTGTGTTACTGAGGATTTATTTTTCCGATTCTCATTTTATTTGAAATATCTATTAATATTGGCTATTGATAAAGCTTAGGTAATAACTGATATGAATGCCACGTTAAAATCTGGAAAAGGGGTTGACTAAGAAATGCCACTACCTGTTTCTTTTCCACCTACAGCACACATTTTTTTCTAACACCTATTTCTCAAGCTTAAGTATAGATAAAGCTTAGATAATAACTGATATGGATTCAGCATCAAACTGAAGAGGGGATTCTAGGGACTCACTCAGGATTGTCACTTCCGGTTTTAGATATATAATTTCCGGTTTGTCTGAAAATTTGTGTGACAGTATGAAATAAGGGTGCAAAAGATAATAAAATGCTGAATAATTCCTTCTAAAATGAAGTATGTACATTATTTGGCTCCATATGAAGACTTTTTCATAAATTTGTTGTTGTTCCAGCATTACTCAGAGCCATGGAGTTAGAAAGCAGACGATAAAACTACTATGGATGAAACGCTTGAAAATCCCATAATGCTTTAAGAATTATATCTATGTGCCGCTAGTGTTTGTAAAGTAGCTGTTATTGCTAGTTGACACAACAGAAATACTTAGAATTGAGTATATATATATTACTTAATTTATATACATAATGTATAAGGAAAGTATTGTGACGAAGTCGAAAATTCGAATGCAAGTTTGGAGAGCAAGTTTCAGTCATCCCTGAACACGAATCAAACATTTTTTAAGTGATTTCTGTATGTGCGTGAGTGTGTGTGTGTGTGTGTGTGTATGTCAGTGAGACTTTTGAGACGATATCTCACGAATGAATGGAGAGATTCGAATGAAATTTGGTACAAAAATCACAATCTGTGAATACTGGAAGCCTGTTGTTTTTAAACACAATCAAATGTCCAGAACTCCTCTAAATTTTCGAGTGAAATATTGAAAAAATCATCAAATAATCAAAACCTTTAATAGAGTTACGCAAATAGACATTTCTTATGTAATTTTTCCTTAGAAAACGATTGACATAAACTTTAGAACGCTAGCGCTGAACCCTTCTCGAGATATTGCACATTTTTCAAATAAATGTATCAAAAAATCCCATAAATTAAAAAAAATATTAACTGTTGAGAAACATGTTCACTTTTCATATGTAATGTCATGCGTTAAATTGGGTGACATCATTCTCGTGGATCTAGTTCTTTCAAATCAAGAGAAAAGGTACTTTGAGTAATACTTCTGTATTTGAACGCCAATAGTCAATCTGCAATAAATATAACTTATTTCTCCATCCATAACGCTTGGCTAGATTTTGGCGACAAATTTGTCGGAATGTCGCCCACTTGGCGATTTTTTGAAATGTTGCCAAATTAACGATAATATCGCCAAATGGATAGAAATGACGTTAAATCAATGAAAATGACGAATAATTGCCGAAAACCCAATATCGAGGAAAGAATATAAATATCTACTATAAGAAAAACCTATTTTTTTACTGTAAAAGTAGTAAATTCATTGCATTATATAAGGAAAGCATGTGTTGCCCACATCAGATTTTTTTATTATTTTTACATTAAAAGTTCCCTAATTATGAGTATAATTAATCAGTATTTTTTCATAGTTGTAGGATAGAGTAAAAAAGGGTAGGGAGAAAAAAAATAAATTGAAAGGTAAAATAATTTTGAATACATAGGCATATATTCTTTATTATTTCAGTTCTAATTTGCGTTGCTCTAATAAATTATTTTTACAAAAATTGGTAGTTTAAATAAATATTTTAGGCTATTCGCCATAGAAATACATAAAATACAGAACTTCTTATCTTACCTCAGCGCCACCCGAAAGATTGTCTCAAACGATATTGGCGTTTTCTTAATGAGAAGTTTTAACTCCTTACTTTTCGCTCCACGTTCCGAACAAAGCCAAGTTTAAATTGGATTTTAAACTGGAAATGAAATGCTGAGTCCAATCGTATAGAACTCAGTGCGCATCTCATTTAAACTTTTTAAAATATGCTTACCTTGGAATTCATTCAAAAACTTTCTTTTTAATCTGTACATTTAAGAAAATATAGATAACGCGAAATGAAGATTAAATATGTAGTTTCAAAATGCATGTTAAGCTAAATTAGAAACACGTGATGTGTTATGACGTCCCAAAATAATTTAAATATTGAGACACGCAAAAGTGTGCGTATATATGGGAAACAAAATGAATCGTGAAAGTCAAAAACGTGAAATTCAGGACTATTCTGTTTTAACAAATTGAAATTTATAAAATGGGTTGTTTAATATTTTTATTCATATACTGAAATATGAAAAGACTTTAGAATATAATGTATGGTATTAAAAAGTGCCTTTTTACTTTCCTTATATACATAATGTATAAGGAAAGTATTGTGACGGGGTCGAAAATTCGAATTTGAGTTTTCGGCGGGAGAGCACGTTTCAAGCATCCCTGATCCGGAATCGAAGACTTTTGAAGTGATGTCTGTGTGTGTGTGTGTGAAAGTGTGTGTATGTGTGTGTCAGTGAGTTTGTGGAGACAATAACTGACGAACGAATGGAGCGATTCGAACAAAATTTTGTACAATAATCACAATCCGTAAACCCTGGAAGTCTATTGTTTTTATACGCAATCAAATGTTCAGAAACCCCCTAAATTTTTGAATGAAATTTTGAAAAAATTGTCAAAAAATTAAAACCGCTAATAAAGTTACGCAAATAGACATTTCTTGTGTAATTTTTTATTAGAAAACGATTGACATAAATTTTAGAACGCTAACATGAACCGTTCTCGAGATATTGTACATTTTTCAAAAAATTATCAGAAATTCATATAAAATTAAAAAAATATATATATCCTATTGATAAACATGTTCACTTTTCATATGTAATACCATGCGATAATTTGGGTGACAATATTCTCGTGGATGTAGCTCGTTCCATTCATGAAAAAATATACTTTAAGTAATACGTTTGTATTTGAACGCCAAGAGTCATTTATCTGCTGTAAGAATAACTTATTTTTTCGTCCATAACGCTTGGCGAGATTTTGGCGACGAATTTGGCGGAATGTCACCAACTTAGCGACTTTTTGAAATGTTGCCAAATTAAACAAAATCTCGCCAAATGGATAAAAATGACGCTATATCAATGAAAATGACGATTAATTGTCGAAAATTCATTATCTTGGAAAGAATATTAGTATCTACTATAAGGAAAACCAATTTTTTTACTGTAAAAGTAGTAAATTCATTACATTATATAAGGAAAGTCATGTGTTGCCCACATCAGATATTTTAGATAGTAAAAGGGAATACATTTTTCTTCACATACTGTGAAAATGAAGTTTTTCATCATAGTCCGCAGAGATTACACGATTCGCATTATAGTATAGGAACAAAATATGTATGTATGTGTATGGAAAGATTTGCGCTTCAAACTAAAATATATTTTTATTTTTAACCATCATATGTAAAGTAATGGAATTAGTGAAACAGTATCAGAAGATGAACATTTTATGCAGGGGAACATATATTCTGCACAGATATAAGTCGAATACTCTAATATAATGCTACTGCATATTGCCTATCTCCAAGAGAAAAATACATTTACAGGCAACCATTGCTATTATTTTAATGTACGGATTACTAGACCTAGCCGACAAATTTGGTTCCCTTGTTCAACACTTTTGGTGAAATAACGCGAACTTGGCGACTTTTGCGGATTTTTTAGAAAAATTCTCGAATTTTGTAGTTCGGTTAAGAATTTTAAAAGTTACGTCGATTTTTTTAGATCTTCCCACAGAGCGGGTTATCATTCCATTAGACTGAGTTGACTTGAAATAAATAAAAGGGAATTGTAAACATGTCAGTGTCTTGAGTGTATAATCTCTTTTTTTGTTAAATAATTGAGTAATAATGTAATTGCTGTTTTATTGCACCTGACAGTTATTTAATAGTATTATAAGATAGTTAAAGAAGTATTAGTTGTATAAATTTCCTGTTTCTGCTAAATGGTGCTATCAATAAAGAGTTAGTTATCCAGAAATTCGGATCCTTCATTGCATTCTGAGAATACAACCACGTATAGTATACGTTGTAACAATATGAATATATTCTAGATTCCTGATTTAGTACAGGAAATGAAGTAATATATACTGAAGTTCATACACTGACTTCCAAAAGTTAAGCAGGCAATGCAAATTTTCATTTTTCGAAACCATATTTGAATTTGAGTTGCTGAGAATCGCTGCGGATGTAGATGGCAGTATGCAAATATCATATGTTACAGCCAATCATGATTGACCGTCCGGGTATATGCTAATTAGGCAGTCGTTGAAGACGCCAGCATCCTGAAAAGTTTGGGGAGATGCATTTAAATGCCGATACGAAGTGTTTATAACTTTTATAAGATTATTTTTGATGATATTCGTGTTTTTATAGCTGAAAGAAGACAAAGAACAGATAGTGAGCACTCGCGTGCTGTTGGACGCATTGAAGCTGCACAGTCAATAAAAGATGTCGCAATTTTCTTTGCGTTGATCAAGCTGTAATTTCTCGATTATGGAAACAATTCCAAACAAGTTAAACAGTTGTCCGGAGACCTGTGCCCAGTCGTCTGAGGGTTGCCACCCCCTCTGATGATTGGTATATTGCTATAGTAGCCAAGCGGAATCGACGAGCGATCTCCACGACTGTTACATCCATGGTTGCAGCGGCACGTGGTAAGACAATATCTACCAGTACTGTGAGTTGAAGGCTCCACGTGAAGTGACTGTACACCCGAGTACCACGTTGTATTCCACTAACCGTCCAAGCCCAAGGGGCAAGATTAAAGTGGTGTCGTCAACATGTCAATTGGACTGTCTTAGATTGGTGCAACGTCCTGTTCACGGAAGCGTCCAGATTTGCCCTGGAATCAGATGATAAGTATATAAGGGTCTGAAGAGAACGAGGGACACTCAATCAGGCCAAGTACATCATCGAACATCACGCATCCAGAGATGGCAGCATCATGGTGTGGGCTAGAATTTCAATGAGATATTTTTCACAGAGCTGTACATCTTTAAAGGCGGTTCTGTAACGGCTGAGCGGTATCGGGATGAAGTCCTAGACCCCATTGTGAGACTCTACGCTGCAGCAGTTGGTCCTGATTTCCTCCTTATGGCCGATAATGCCCATCCCCATCGAGCTAACATCGTTGACGAATACATGGAGTGTGAGGGCATTTCTCGTATGGAGTGGCCGGCGTATTCCTCCGATCTTAATCCTATTAAAAACCTTTGGGATGCCCTAGGGCGTACTGTTTCTGCACATTTACTTCCTTCAGCTAGTCTTAGAGAGTTGGAAACTGCCCTATTGGAGGAAATACCATTGCTCGCATCTGCGATGGTTGATCACCCCATGGAAAACATGTAAAATATTTGTAAAGTTTGTGTGAAGGTCCGGGTTGGTCACATACTATATTAATGTAAGTTTCGTTTGGTATGCTTGTGTTTAAACATCATTTTGTTAATGACCCAAATGTGACGTTATTATATAACTTACGGAAAGTAAATATTTTTTTCATCTTTATACATAATTATTGTTTTTTAATGCATAAATATATATGCTACCTTCATGTACAATTTTGAGTTAATCAAAGCTTTGCTTCTCCATTTTTGTTGATTTTTCCGTTCGTGTTTAACTTTTGGAAGCAAGTGTATAAGGGCAGCATTTATACTGTTAAAGACGCAAACTGCATTTTATACACTCTTAAAAATACAAACAATATTAGACATATTTGTCTCTAAAACATGCGTGCTTGATGGTGGCAGAAATCACCTGTAAGGGGCAGGGCGTACGTAAAAATTTTGAAATGCACTGTCATAGTAGATAATGGTGTCAGTAGATCAGTTTCGTAGTTATTATACGCTTGTCAGCATCGCATAATCAATATCTGCAATGGTTGCAAGAAAATTTACGATTTTCTACGAGGACTGACCCATATTTTATGAGACTCAGCTTCGTGTAGTCTCTATTATGTGTAATCAGAGCTAAATTTGGAAGACATTTGAAGTTGGCTATATGCTGTAGGATTGGACATGTCAGTTACTTAGTGAAATTGTGGAACTATAGCTATAAGTTTACTTGAAGCTGAACTCTAACTATAAGTTTTCTGACTGCTGATTCCTAAGCTTATGAATTCTAACTATAAGTTTTCTTGCTGATGGGCTCTAACTATAAGTGTCCTTGCTGCTGAGCTCTAACTCTAACTATAAGTTTTCTTGCTGCTGAATTCTAAGTATACATTTTCTTGCTGCTGAACTGTAAGTATGAGCTTTCTTGCTGCTGTATTTTAACTATAAGTTTTCTACTTTCTGAATTCCAACTCTAAGTTCTGTTGCTGCTGAATTCTAAGTTTCCTTGCTGCTAAATTCTAACTATAAATTTACTTACTGCTGAATTCTAACTATACATTTTCTTGCTGCTGAACTCTAACTATAAGCTTTCTTGATGCTGAACTCTACAGTAGTGGCCAAAATTGTGGAAACCTTTTGGAAAAAGTGTATTTTGGGGATTTGATGGTTCATATCATCACTTTTTTGTACAAATATCCCAATACCATAAAATTATATTTCAACGGAAAGATAATTTAATCAAGATTGTAATGCAATGGCATTTGTTCAATTATCTATATTCTACCAAAAGTTATAGCTAAATAACCAGAAAAAAGATGCACGACTTGCTTAGGTTTATATGAAGTAGCAATCCTTCATTTTAATGTAGCCAATGAGCATGAGTGTTTGGAGAGCCAATGAGTTGTCATCTTGTTTTTGCAATGCGCCAACAGATCACAGGACATTTATCAGTGTGTTATGTGATTGCTATCGAGTTGGTTGGTTTTTTGTGTTCTTTGATTTAGTGAGCTTGTAAAATGTAATAAAATTAAAGAGATGGCGCAAAGAGTTGACTAGTCACTCAGAAAGCGATGTAAAATAGTACTATTAAGTGAACAAGACTACCGTTATGAAGAAATTAGAAGATATATTAAGGGAAACTTAACCAAAGTTGGCATTTTTAAATTTTTGAAGAGGTATAAAGAGACTCACTCACTACAAAATCAGACTGGTAAAAGCAGGAAAGGGTTCACAACAGCAAGTGATGATAGAAAAATTAATAAACTGTGCCTAGGTGACAGAAAGAAACAATCTCAGTGTATACAAGGTGAAATGGTGAAATGCAATGTGAAGTTGAGTGCAAGGTATGTTCGGTTCAGACTGCAAGAATTTAGTCTGAATGCTAGAATTCCCCGAAGAAAGCCATTTGTATATCTCTCAAACAAAGGTTGAAAATATTAAACTGTGCTAAAGCCCCTGCTTAACTAGACAACAGAACAATGGGACAGTGTTTGGCAGTGATAGCGTAAAATACGTAAGAAGAAGAATCGAATAAGATTTGAATCCTGATTACATTACATCTACTGTGAAACACCCAGTTAGTGTTATGATCTGGGGCTATATGATATCAAGAGGTGTGAGCAGAATTTGCGTGATCACTGGGAATATAAATGCCCAAAGATACATAAATGAAATACTTGAGCCCAAACTGCAGCTTTCTGCACTTGATCTTTTCCAAGATAATGAAGCATTTATAGTTCAACAGGATTTAGCTCCATGTCATGTTGCTCATGTGTGCAAATATTGGCTTCAAAATCATCATATTCAATTGTTGAAATAGACTAGGAATAGTCTAGACCTGGACTCCATCGAAAATCTATGCAGTCGACTAAAGAAACTTGTTAGTCAGAAGCAACCCAGCAGTAAAACCCAATTAACAGAAGCAATAATTAAATCTTGGTTTCATATCATAACAAATGCAAAACTAAAAAACTTGGTTCACTCCATGCGAAAGAGCTGTAAGGCCGTATTTAAGGCTAAAAGGTTACCCAACTACGTATTAACTGACATGGCGAGGATTTTTGTATATCCCATTTTTTTATGTATTTCACTTTTCTTCTTTATAAATGATGTTCTATTAAAAATAATTCATAAATGTTATTTCATTACAATCTTGATTAAATTATCTTTCCATTGATATATAATTTCATGGTACTGGTACAAAAAAAAAGTGGTGTCAAGAGCCATCACACCTAAAAAAATACCCTTTTCCAAAAGGTTTCCACAATTTTGGCCACTACTGTAACTATAATTTTCTTTGCTGCTGAACTCTAACTATAAGTTTTCTTATCTTTGAACTCTAACTATAAGTTTCCTTTCTGCTGAATATCGGTTATTCCATGATGACGAGTGAAAAATGAACTCGAAACCGGTTGACGGTCGCTGTTATCTACAATGGGTGCGTATTCAAAATACCTGGTAGAACTTCACGCTTATTCTTGTTCAGGTCCACCATTATTACAGTACAAAATGAGAACAGCACATGAATTTTCTACAGATACAAATTCAATTTTCTCTTTTTGCAATATTTTAATTTGGGTTAAATTCCGCAAATTAACATAGATAATTATTTAAAATTACACTGAATTTGCAGTTTTAATTCCAATTTTGTTTTCATTTGGTGACTGGACGCATTTTCAATGCCGACATGACAAGTATGTGAAAAGAATGAAATATCTTGAGAACGATTAGGCCTAACAAGTAAAGGGGTTCTTATTTTTGTCCTCCTCAAAAATTCCTTTTAAGGCAAGTATTTAATTAACGCATTTGAGTCTCTAATTTCTGACTTTGACGATTCTTGTGAGTCATTTTGCAAAAGAAAATTAAGTCCTTTTTTACCGAATTATACCAAATTCTAATCAACACAAGGGTTACTAACTCAAAAGTGACTTATCTATTAAATTTGGACAAATTTGGTCAATTATTTTTTGATCTAGAGTAAATCGAAAAATAGACAAACGAGCACCCATTGTGACAATATAAGTATAAAATGATTGTAGTATTATCTAGTAGTTTTGGATATAAAAATGTGTACAAAGTACATTTTACTTTCCCTGCAGTACATGATAATGTATAGGGAAGGTATTGGAATCATGCCAAAAATCGCAACTCGAGTTTTGGAAACAACGAGTTTCGAAATCTCTAGAATACGAAAAAACTGTTTTTAGCTTGACGTCTGTGTGTCTGTGCAGATTTTGTATCCACTCTAACTAAAATACCAATTGACCGAATTTCATAAAATTTGGTAGGTAAGTCACTTGTAGGAGAATCTGGTGCTGATTAGTTTTGGGTACGACTCGGGATAAAAGAAACCGCCTTTCTTTTGCGAAATGCGACGCAAAAGCCTGTATCCACCCTATCTGAAAAACTAATGGACCGAATTTTACAAAATTCGGTAGATAAGTCGCTTGTGGTGAGGGTCACTCTGGTGCTGATTAGATTTTGGTACGATTCGGAAAAAAATAACCTGCCTGTTTTTGCAAAATGGCCCTCAAAAATCGTCAAAATCTAAAATAAAAAACTACGTATGTTCAAATATATCCATCAAATGCTTGTTTTATACGTAATTTTTAACGAAGAAAAGAACAAGATCAAGCTCATTACACTAGAACTAGCCGTTCTCGAAATATTTTATTATTTTCGTATTTTCTCTACGCCACCTTTGAAAAATAATTCCAGTTACCTTTGAAAAATATGTCCAGAAACATAAGTCCAGTAAATGAGAATGAAAATTGAATTAAAAGTGTACTAAATTTAATTAATATAAAAAGAACGTGAATATCAGTCTATAGGGAAAGTTATGGGAGGCCCACATCAGATTTTTTCGTTATGCTCTGATTTTAAACGTTTACGTTGACCATGGACGTAATTCTATAGTAAACAACATACAAGGCTCATTAAAAGTGTCCATTCATTGTGGTGGCAAAGAACAAGTTATTTCGTTAGGATAAAGAAACAGAGCTTTAGCATCATCAAAGGTTAGAACGCGTCCATAAATATCTAGCGATTTGTACTCCGCTCAAAAACGCGCTCTTGCCTTTGTTAGTTCCGGTGCTCTGCCATTTATTCTAAAGAAAGAGACTGTTTTTTAATTTCGCTGCAATACATGGCAACGTATAGGGAAATTATTGGAATCATACCGAAAATCGCAACTCGAGTTTTCGAAGGATCTACACGTTTTGGGACCACTAGAACACGAAAAAACTATTTGCTGACGTCTGTGCGTGTGTGTCTGTCTTTTTGTGTGTGTGTCTGTCTTTGTGTGTGCGTGTGTGTGTGTGTGTCTGTCTTTTTGTGTATGTGTCTGTTTTTGTGTGTCTGTATTTTGGTGTGTCTGTCTGTACAATGTATGTATCTATTTTAACTCAAAACCAAATGGACCGAATTTCATAAAATTTGGTTTGTAAGTCACTTGTGTATGACCCTGGGGTTGATTAGATTTTGGTACAATTCGGTATAAAAGAACTTGCCTTTTTTTGCGAAATGGTCAGCAAAAATTTCGTGTATCTACTCTAGCTGAAAAATTGATGGACCGAAATTCACAAAATTTGATAGATATGTCGCTTGTGGGATATTTTAGAGCTGATTAGAATTTAGTGAGATTCGGAAAAAAAAACCCTGATTTTTTGCGAAGTAGCCAGCAAAAATCGTCAAAATCTGGAATGAAAGACTACGTATGCTGAAATATATCAATTAAATACTTGTTTTATACGTAATTTTTAACGATAAATATATTAAGACTAACTCCATTACACTAGCACTAGCCAATCTCGAGATATTTTAGTTTTTTCGCATTTTCGTTAGGCCACCTTTGACAGTAAGTCCAGTTACCAAATGAAAACGAAAATTGCATTAAAACTACAAATTCTGTGTAATTTTAAATAATTCTGGCTGTTATTTTGTGCAATTAAACTCAATTTAATAAATTATTGAAGAAAAAAGTGAACGTGAATATGAGTCTGCAGAGAAAGTCATGTGCTACACACATCAGCTTTTTGTTTCCCGAAACGGTTGCTGCTGTTGATCAATCTTATATAATGCTCCCAAACGAAAGGTTTATTTTTACAGTATGAATCAGACAGCGATTTGAGATGAGATTTTTATTTAAACAAAGAAATATTACTCATCTTTTATACATAAAAATCAATAACTTTCGAAACTAATTAAAATATTGAAGAACGCTGTTTTTTATAATGAATATACATCAATTACGTTAACAGTCAGTTAAGTATTTATGTTGTGATTAAATTAATAACTTGCAAATTGCCTTTTGAGGTCAAAGATGATCCCGGCGAGTGTTATCACAATATTTCTAGGGTGATTTGTTTCAGACTGCGGGGGAATCTGTCGATAATTTTAATTAAGTTTTAGCGCGAAGAACGCAGCTACGCAATATTTGTCAGCACGTTAAAATTGTTGTTGAAAATGTCATTTCAGTTACAAAACGTACCCTCTAAATATAAAACTATCCGAACTGATGTCTCACAAGGCTCAATGTTGGGTCCGATTATATTTTTAACATATTACAACCTAGTTGAAACGTGTTTATGACTTTGGTCATTCTGTCTGTGTGTATGACCGTTCACACGATAACTACCATAAAAATGACTTTCCCAAAATGAAATTTTAGTAAGTTGTTGAGACGGTCTGTGGAACATAATTATCAAATTGTCCCATAAAATACATAAAAGAAATATTCAGCAAAATATTTTCTTTAGTTTTTGAAATAAAAATTAAAATAATAATTACACCCATATAATATGAAGAGAACACGTGACCCACTTCAAAATAAAATATGGCATCCATCTTTTTTCTCAGAGTAAAAATCGTGATTTTTAAAGTTCTTTTAAATTTAGATATAGTGTTGCATACGTCCAAAAACCGCTTTATTTTTTATTTTTTTCTGTGCGCCTATATTCTTCGCCAACGCAATTACAATATTTTTGTGTGGAAGACCCAGACCGTCCGACTCGTCCAGAGGACTTAGATCAATATTTTTGTGTGTAAATGATCATCAAATTTTGATTATTTCTACAACGGAGTCCAATTTCAACGTATGCAAAATGTAAACAAGAAAGATCAATCATGCTTAAAGCATTGATTATGAAACACTTTCCCACATCAATGCAATTTTATTTAAACATGTCTAAAATGCAATACATTCCTCGGTAATATTTTAAAACTTATCACAATACTACATTGATTTATTATATTTGAAAACTTAAACCATCATCGAAAAAAAATGAACTTCATTCAAATGACGGCATTGAAATATAAATTGCCTGATTTCAACATCTATAAAATATGATATATTACTCGGAAATAATTTTAGAATTATCATAATACCACGATAATTAATTATATTTGAAAACTTCATCGAAAACAACTGAAATTAATTCAAATGACATCATAGAAAAAATAACACGCCTGGATCTCTCTATAAAAGCAGGATTTCATTCATTTCATTCATCACAATACTATAATAATTTATTTTATTTAAAAATTAAGACCATGGAGCTACAATTCATAAACTCTATGCTTAAAACTTCATCGAAGAAAATCGTCCTTCTGTTTATAAAATCAATTAATATTTCATTCATATCAGCCATGCAGACTCCATGGACTGAATTATTTTGTGTTAAAGAAATACAGTAATTCTAATACAACTCATTCTACATATTTTGCTGTTTACATTTTACATAGGTGAAAAATAGGGTTAGTTGTAGAAATAATCAGATTTGAATGAGAATTTAAACTCAAATATATTGTCATTGTGTTGTTTTAGTATGTAGATGCACAGAATTTAAGCAAAAATAAAGTAGTTTTAGGACGGATACAACATTCAATATGAATTAAAAAGAACTTTAAAAAAATCAGGATTTTGAAACAAGATGGATGCCATATATCATTTTGAAGTGGGTTATGTGATCGTTTCATATCATGGTCACGTGATCGTTTCATATAAGAGGTGTAATTATTATTTTAATTTTTATTTAAAAAACTACTGAATATATTTCGCTGAATTTTTTTTTATATATTTTATGGAACAATTTGACTGTTACCTAAAATTTTCGAAGCAATTTGTGAATTTTAAATCCGCTTAAAAAATGTTTGAAAAATTAGGTCCCATAGGGCTCAATGTATTTCATTTCTTCAACCCAGGTTCAATCCAAAACTAATTGGGTGATATTATTCATTTATATTCCCATAGGTCCTACAGACCGTCTGAACAACATACTAAAATTTCATTTTGATTAAGTCATTTTTACGGCAGTTATCGTGTTAACGGACAGACAGACAGACAGAATGAACAAAGTCATAAACACTTTTCAACTTTGTTGTAAAGTGTTAACAAAAAAAGCTGTAAGATGAGTTTACGAGGGTCACACTGACATTTTTGAGACAGGGGCAGACGATATGCGCTAGAAAAGCAATTATTGGTCGGATATTTAGATTTGAACTCTTTTATGTCCGCAGACTATAATTAGTGGCAACAATTACAATTTAGCTATCGTAAAATAAATCTTGAAAGAAAAGAAAATGAAGTTGACGCGAGAACATTATCGAGCTTTGATTTTCTATGATTTTAAAGTGGGTCTAAATCAAGAAGAATGTCTTCAATATCTACAATTAGCATATGGAAATGATGCACCATCTCATGCCACTGTATTCATTGGGCTTACAGAGTTTAGAAGAGGTCGAAATTTTCTCCTGGATGAAGAACACACAGAATGACATTTGTCAGCTGCAGTCCCAGAAAACATGTTGGCTAATTGAAAAATGGTAATCTATGACAAACGCTATACATACCAAATGGTGTAGTAGGAACTTAAGATTGGATCCGCAGGAATAAATAAAATTATTCATGAAGAACTGCATATGAAAAAATGTGTTTGCCATTGGGTCCCCCATAATTTAATATAACACCAAAAGGCGGAGAGTTGCAGAATCAGTATAGAAACTCTAAAATTACTTAATGATGGTGGACTCCGCATTATTTCTAAAATCATAACTGATGATGGAACATATATACAGTTTTTTGACGCTCCAACACGTCAAGAAAGTAAAGTATGGGTCTTTGAAAATGACCCCAAACCAACAATGGTGAAAAGACAACGAGCGATGAAAAAAGTAATGTATGCCGTGTTTTTCATAAGTACAGGTTTGGTTAAAGCCATAAAGCTAGAATGACAGAAGACAGTTACAGCTAACAGGTATACCACTAGGTGTCTTCCAGACATTCTTCAGGAAGTGAATGTTAGGGGACTCATGCTTCACCATGACAATGCATCTCCTCATTGTCAGTCAAATGGCCGTCGGATTTCTTGAACAGAAAATATCAAAGTGATAGAACCTCCACACTATTCTCCTCAACAGTTACCTTACACCTTTCTGGTAGGTCGGACGGTCTGGGTTTCAACAACAACAACACTATTCTCCTCAAGTCCTTCGGATGAGTCGGACGGTCTGGGTCTTCAACACTATTCTCCTGATCTTGCTATGTGTAACTTTTGGCTATTTTTTAATCTAAAAAAATTACGTGGGCGTCGTTTTCTTTACGACGATGAGATTGATGAGAATATAAAAGCATATTTTTCATCGATTCCAAGAAATGGATGGTTTGAAGCATTTAATCTTTGGAAAATTCCCCTACAAAAGTGCATTGATGTTGGATGGGAGTACTTTGAACTCTCCTAAAAGTTGGTAGAATTAACTTGTACCACTTATCCGTATTTCAAAAATTTCGGTGTGACCTTCGTATAAGAATTGCTGAATTTTTTTAGAGTAAAATTATTCAGCTTTGGAGTCTGGAATATAGGTGATATGAATGAAATATTCATTGATTTTACATAGAGAAGCAGACGATTTTATAGTATTGCCTTTTTCGATGAAGTTTAAAGCATGGAGTTAGAAATTACTTTTACCTCCATGGTTTTAAGTTCGCAAGTAAAATAAATTATTGTAATATTGTGGTAATTAATAAGAATGTAGACAAGTGATTGTAAAATGAGTTTGTATAAGAATTGGTGAATTTTTTTCACTCAAAATTATTTAACTCAACGACTAACTTAACTATCTTGCGTCGACTCACGAAAGTTAAGTATGATGGTCTGGAATAAAAGTGTATGAATGAAATATTCACTGCTTTTACATAGACAGCCAGACGATATATATTATTTCGATAACGTCATTTGAATAAAGTTCATTTTTGTCGATGAAGTTTCAAGTTTTCAAGTAAAATAAATTATTGTAGGTTTATGACAATTAAAAATATATCACCTCTGATTGTGTCGTATTTTAGAGATGCGATTCATTCAGCTAATAGTATTTCAGTTGGAAAGTGTTTCATAATCAGTACTTTATGCATGATTGATCTTTCTTCTTGATATATACTCTATTGCAAAGAAATGTATGCAATAAGCACTCTTAAAAAATTAATTTACAACCTCGAAACTCGGCAAGCAAATGCCGTTTTAAGAGTTGGTCCAAATGATTAAACTGTTAGCGTCAATAATGTTATAGTGTTCATGTAACGAGCATGAGAGCGACGCATAGTGCGGCATTTAAAATAACCGGTAGTGCCACTCGCTGGAAATTGGAATTGGATTTTCTGCTTTGATACTGAAAAGTTGTGTACAAATGTGCCTTTGAGACATATCCGACGGCTCTGCGTATAATTGTCGGATTTAAAGAGGTTGGATCATAAGCCTACGAAATGGTCCAACAGACGTATCATTTGCCATCTTGATCGGAGTAATATGATAGTTGCTCGGTATTGGCAACAGTGGATCAGAAAAGGCTCATGTAACCGTCACCGAGGCTCGGGATGCCCCAGATAGAAAACTGTTTGACATGATCGTGTAATCTGGAGAGGAGCCAAGACCACACCAATTCCGTTAGTATTAGCCATTCGAAAGCATTTGCTGTATTCCATGCATCCTGTATTAAGGGATACTATTCAGACGACTGGCAGAAGGTAGAATTAGGTGTCAACGTCCATTAAGGCGCCTTCCACTGACCTTTCAACTTTGGTAAAGTCATCTGGATTGGTGACGAGCTCGGATAGCCTGGACAGTATCCGATTGGAGGCATGTTGTCTTTAGCGATTCATCCCTCTTCTCTCTCGGTACTGCTGACCGCCGCATACGTGTGTATAGGACCGTCGCATACGTATGTGTAGGGAAGGACTGGTTAGTATTCTAATCCCGCATTTAACTTCGAGTGGCACACAGCCATCACACGTGGTGTAACAGTCTGGGAAGCCATCTCGTGAGACAGCTGATGCCTGTTAGTTGTGCTGCCCATTCTGGCGGTTCGCTTGTATGTCGATATTTTGAAGCCGATTGTTCTGCTTATGTAATCAAGTCGCCAAGATTCCATTTACCAGCAATATAACGTTCGAAAACATACTTCTTAACTTTCTCAATAATGTCTTCGATGATTTAATACCTTCCAATGGCCATCCATCGTCTCCAGACCTATCACAGTAGAACACGTCCGGGACGACTACAATTTCAAATTTTCTTAGAATACCACTGAATTAGCTTACCAGTAGCAAAATTTGTGGTCGGCAGAGAGACATAAACAACTTAATTGACTTTTGGTCGAATATCGGCCTGTGTAGCTGCTAGGGGAGGATTTACCACTCTTCTTGTTGATACTATTTCTTAATAAGACGTTTTCTTGATCCCAAACTCTAATCGTTTGCATATCTCTTCAAGCAATACGTTTATGCCGAGCTTCGCGGTTGTAGCTTAATTTCTTATCTGTGTATATATTTTTTTGCAACAGAGTGTATATCTGAAACATGTTCCTTAGATTTTGATCTCAGAAGTGTTTCTAATGGTCACTTTTAGATGACAATATTTCTACTCCCATTGTAGGTGTTGATTTCTTATACAATTTTGATTTGATACCCTATCTGCCTAAACAAAACTTGTTGATACTGAGATTGGATCTTAACCTGGTTTCCAAGTTGGCAGGATTTCTCAAATTTTCAGTAAAAAATAAGCGACAACGACTCTCTATGGTGTTTGTGTGTGTGTGTTTATATACGATGTTTGGATATGATAATTCAAGAAAAAATGTATCTGTGTACATTGTAAATATACAGTATTTGCAGTGTAAAATTTTATGTTTCGATACATTGAGAAACAGAATATATAAGAATTTTAGTAATTCTCACGATTGACACTCTAATTAGACAGACAGGCGGACATCATGTTGAAAAGTCAAAATGTCTTCAAGATGCCCTGAAGCATATACTGGTTTCAAAAGCTCGAATTTAAAAAATTTGGTGAAAACAATACATTTTCTATGCTATATTACATAGTATGAGGAGAAAGTAAAAAGTTGGAACTTATGTACTTAAGAGTGTTAGATCTTTGTCTTTTACCGGCTTAAGTACTAGTCAACTAACATAGAAATTAAAGTTATTCTATTTTCGAGAAAATAATACTTTCTCAATTTAATATTACATAGTATGAGAATGTAGAGAAAGTAAAAAGATGAAACTTATGACTTTAAGAGTGTTAGATCATTGACCGACTTAAATACTAGTCAACTAACGTAAAAAGAAAATTATTCTACTTTTTGAGAAAATAATACTTTAAACTTAAGATTTCAAAAAATCCCGGAAATACCAAAATATCTGTCAAGAAAATGTAAAATTGGTATACCAAAATTGAGAAAGCCTTAGTATGAAAAGCAGAAAATGGAATGTCTGATTTATTTTGACAATTTCTGACGTTTTCGAGCGAATCTCGAGTTTTTGAAATGAAACCAGAAGTTCTTGCTCAGAAAGTTTATGCCGGGGGCTTTACTTTCTGGACAAACATTTTTATATAATTGAGATGAAAAATTAAATCTTCTTTTGTACCATAGGACCCTTTGATGTCAATAACATCTATGGTGGGGGAGTTTCTGGTAGAAATCGAAGCGTCACGAAGAATGTAGACAACGGACATAATTGATAAAAAAATCAGATGAGAGCAGCGCATGACTTTCCCTACAGACTCAAATTTATTTTCTCTTTGCTTCTTAATTAATTTATTAAATTGAGTTTAATTGCACAAAATAGCACTTATAACTATTTGAAATGATATTGAATTTGTACTTTTAATTGCATCTTCGTTTTCATTTGGTGACTAGATGTATTATCAAAGACGGCATGACAAAAATGCAAATATATATATATATATATATATATATATATATATATATATATATATATATATATATATATATATATATATATATATATATATATATATATATATATATATATATATATATATATATATATATATATATATATATATATATATATATATACATATTTATATATATACATATACACACACACATATATATATATATATATATATATATACATATATATATACATATATATATATATATATATATATATATATATATATATATATATATATATATATATATATATATATATATATATATATATATATATATATATATATATATATATATATCAAGAATAGTCCTAGAGTAACAGGGTTGGCCTTATTTTTTTCATCGTCAAAGATTACTCATAAAACAAGCATTTAATGGATACATTTGAGTATACGTAGTCTTTTAATTTTCATTTTGCCGATTTTTGATGACCATTTTGAAAAAAAATTTGATGTGGGCAACACATGACTTATATAATGCAACACATGACTTATATAATGTAAAGGATTTACTAGTTTTACAGTAAAAAAAATAGGTTATTCTTATAGTAGATACTTATATTCTTTCCAAGATATTGAATTTTCATCAATTAATCGTCATTTTCGGTGATTTAGCTTCATTTTTATCCATTTGGCGAGATTTTTGTGAATTTGGCAACATTTCAAAAAGTCGCCAAGTTGGCAACATTCCGCCAAATTCGTCGCCAAAATCTCACCAAGCGTTATGGATGGAGAAATAAGTCATTCTTATGGCAGATAAATTACTTCTGGCGTTCAAATGCAAAAGTATTACTCAAAGTATCTTTTCTCATGAATGGAATGAGTTAGATCCATGAGAATGATGTCACAAAATTTATAGTATGGTACTACATATGAAAAGTAAACATGTTTTTCAACAGTTAATATTTTTTTTTAATGTATGGGATTTTTTTATAATTTTTTTGAGAAATGTGCAATATCTCGAGAACGGTTCTTGCCAGCGTTCTTAAGTTTATGTCAATTGTTTTCTAAAGAAAAATTACATAAGAAATGTCTATTTGCGTACCTTTATTAAGGGTTTTGATTTTTTGATGATTTTTCAAAATTCCACTCAAAAATTTAGGGGGTTTCTGAACATTCGATTGTGCTTTAAAACAATGGGCTTCCAGTACTCATGGATTGTAATGTTGTACCAAATTTGATTCGAATCGCTCCATTCGTTCGTGAGATATCGTCTCCACAGACTAATTGACACACACACGCACACACACACACACACACACACGCGCGCATACAGACATCACAACAAAAATGTTCGATTCGTGATCAGGAATGCTTGAAATGTGCTCTCCCGTCGAAAACTCCAATTCGAATTTTCGACCCCGTCACAATACTTTCCTTATACATTATTGTATATAAGGAAAGTAAAAAAACAGGTTCTTTTAACCCGAATCGTAACAAAATCTAATCAACACCAGGTAACCCACAAGTGGCTTATCTATAAAATTTTATGGAATTTGGTCAATTAGAGTTTTAGTTAGAATGGTCACACGCTCACACACACACACATTATGCTTAAAATAGTTTTTTCGTATTCTACAGGTCCAAAAACGTGTTGATCCGTCAAAAATTCGAGTTGCGTTTTTCGACATGATTCGAATACTTTCCCTAAACATTACCATGTATCCCAGGGAAAGTAAAAACGTTTCTGAAAGTTATAACTAACAGTAAAATTACGAGATAAATGAAAACAAGTTCTTTTACATTATATTTCCTTTTAGAGCTTTCACGGAATAATAATGGTTCTTAGAAAATTAATTACTTACTGTCTATCAAAACAAACGTAAATCAAAAGGAGAATTATCTGCACTCCACGTTAATAAGAGGGGCAATAAAGAGTGCAAAATTAATTTAATGAATTCTTAGGATGAAAGTAAAGATTCTACATTAAATTTAACGATCAAAGGCGGCTCATAGATTAAGAGTAGAAACATAAATCAAAACAATCATGAAGCTTGTAAAGATATTAGTAATTTGTTTTAGGAGATTATTAAATATCTTAAGGTTTAATAATAATCAAAACAATTTGGAGTATTGCGATAAAAATAATTTGGGATGAAAGTATAATGGATTGATTTTTGTAGTAATTAGAGAAATGATTAGAAATGATTGCTTTTTGAAAACAGAAATTGTAATAACTTACTAATCCCACAGACGCTTCTCGTTTTCGAAATGACAAGTTTTCATTAAATGTGAAACGTACACACTGAAAAGACTATGATAATTTTTCTGATTATCAATAATCATTTTCACATTTAAGCATGCAAATGACGCACATTTTGTATTTCTGTTAAAATATTAAATGGAAATATATATGGAATCTTATTTCCGCGCCATTTGTATAAGGAATCATATTTCCGCGTTCAATTAAATGATTTAATTGTTTTATTTGTTCGATTGTTAGCAAAAGCATACAAAGGTCAAGCGACCGGACCATGGAGTTAGAGAGAATGAGGTAAAACGCCTATGGATGTAACGCCTGAAAAAGCCATAATTCTTTGAAAAATATATGTGTCGCTAATGTTAGTAAAGTGATCGCTATTGTTAGTTGTCACAACAGAAAGGCGTAGAATTTAGTATATGTATTTTTTATTATTTCTAAATAAAGTGTTCCCTAATTATGAGTATAATTAACGAGTATTTTTTCATAGCTGTAGGATGGCGCACAGAATACGGGAAGAAAAAATAAATTGAAAGGTAAAATCATTTTAAATACGTAGGAATATTCTTTAGTGCTTCAGTTCTAATTTACATTGTGCTAATAATTCATTTTTACAAGATGGACAGTTTAAATAAATATTTCAGGCCTTTCGCCATAGAAATGCATATAATGCATACTTATTTTACCCCAGCGCTACCTGATTGATTGTCTTGAAAGATATAGGCGTTTTTTTAACATGAAGTTTTAACACTCCTTATTTTTATCTCTACGGACCGGACATTACCGTAATAGTAATTGGTAATTGTAAATTCTGTTTTCCAGCAGGAGTGTATTTAAGACAGGGACATATATAATTATATATATATATATACAGGGTGTCCAGTGCTATCGGTGCCCAATGGCTATTTCCTCAACCGTTAGTCACAGAGATATACTTCTAATTGCAAAAATATTTTAAATTTTAAAATCTATTATCTTAGAAACAGTTTAAATCAATAAATGCATTTCTGAAAGGAATACGAAATATAAATTTTTATGCAGTTCCCGGTCCTATCAATTATATTTAGGAAAATCATCCTCATACAATTTTATGCAAAATAAAAAAAAATCATCCTTTTGCGACCAAAATTAACCGACTTATAGCTGTTTTAAGTTGGATCACTTTTTGTGCTGAGAAATGGTCAATACGGTCCCTGATTGGTTGGTTGCCTGGGGAAATGATCAATATGGTTCCTGATTGGTTGGTTGCCTGAAGCGGGACATTTTTACGCGGGGAAAAGCGACTTAAGTCATAAAGTTTAATGCTTCATAACTCGGTGAATTTTGGTCGTAAAAGGAAATTTTTTTTTTATTTTGCATGAAATTCTATGAGGATGAATTTCCTAAATATAATTGGTTGGACTGGGGAATCGTATAAAAATTTATATTTCGTATTTCTTTCAGAAAGGTATTTATTGATTTAAACTGTTTCTATGATAATGGATATTAAAATTTTAACATTTTTGCAATTGGGAATATATCTTTGTGATTAGCGGTTGAGGAAATAGCCATTGGGCACCGATAAAACTGGACACCTTATATATATATATCATGTTATAACACTAGCTTTTCTTACTTAATTTGATGTAAAGTTTAACTCATAGGAAGATCTAAATAGTTAAAATTAGTTGTATGTTAGGATGTCTGTTAGTCAATAAATTCGCAATCGCATATACACATTGATTACTTAAAATGTGTGTAATTTTATTCCAAGTATTTTTATCTAAAATTTTTGTTTATTTGAATCTTAAGATATGAACCACGAGGTTAAATTTAGATTGCGTGTTATATTTCTAATCTCTAGTCTTTTATATGTTCTATGGTACAAATTAATACGAGCGGTATTCTATGATTAGAACATTGCCTAAATTTGCTTACGTAAGGAATGCCGTGACTCTAGAGGTGAACATTTCCAGTCTCTGTTCCCAAACTGTTAGTAATCTCTCCTTATTATAGTTTACCTTAACAACTTGAACGGAGTTGCTAGTCACTAGGTCGCATTGTAACAAAATTCTGTGTTCTGTGTTTATTGTTGTGTTTTTGTGTCTTGCTGTGCTTACCTGTATTGTATTGTTTGTTGTATTAAGGAATTTGAATTTGAAAAGGTTGCTTGGGGGAGGTTTGGTGGCGGCTCGTGCATAGGCACTGAGGCACTGCAGGAGCAACAGTGCTCTCTCTCCCTCACAGCCACATGTGTAGCTTCCTATGTGCACATGCGCACAACAGTCAAATACCACGCTTCACAGTTCCAGCGGCGTGGTGTTTGTCTGTTGTGCGCATGCGCACATAGGAAGCTGCACTCGAGACTGCGAGGGAGAGAGAGCACTGTCGCTCCCGCAGTGCTGCAATGCTTATGCACGAGCCGCCCTTACGGGTTACTTTCGGAACCAAAAACACAAAAGTTACAATGTAAATGTGCTTGCTTTGTGTCAAAGTTTTACTAGCATTTCTTCTGATAATAGATTATTTTCTTTTATTATTCCAAGTCGTAAAGGGGAAGACTGAAATTTACGGTCACATTATTTTATGGGTTTATGTGCAAATTACGTCTCTTGATAATCTAATAATTATTATGCAAATTAACTGGTGATAGTACATTCACCTCTTTCTTGTCGTTTGAATACTAGCACTTGCCCTTTTCTAAAATTTTGCTTGATAATAAACGACTAAAGTTCAAAGTTATCTGCGATAAATAAGAAAATATTCTGGTTTATTTTTCACTAACAGAAGTTTAAATTACAATTAAAATATTTTGTTAACAGAAGATTTTGTTTGTCCTCTCAATTTACATTTTCTGTGACATTAGTTTGCGTCAGTACTGATGTGGTTTAATATTTTTGCTTGCACGTGATTTATCAATTATAGTCGTACTGAAAGAAAAAGCCAAGCGTTTCTTAAACGATTGTCGTTGTTATTTGCTTTATATTTATTTTAGTAATTTTCGTTGTTTTTGTTATTACTTTCCCTGCATGCATAGTATGATATACAGGGAAAGTATTGTGACTGGGTCGAAAATTCGAATTCAAGTTTTTGAAGGACGAGCACGTTCCAAGCGTAATCAAACTCGAATCAAACGATTTTGAGGTGTATGTATGTTAGTGTGTGTACATATTTCAGTTTTTTTGTCTGTGACTCCAAGGGCACGATACCTCGCAATCGAATGGAAGGTTCTAAAAATAATTTGGTACGATTATTACAACCGTGGATATTGAGTCATATTGGTTTTAAACGAAATCGAATGTTTCGAAGAGCACGCAATTTTCGAATGAATTTTTGAAAAAATCATTAAAAATCGAAAACCTCGAAAGTCTTCCCATATCAGCTTGTTTATATTGTGTATATTTTATATATATATATGTGTGTGTGTGTGTATGTGTGTATGTATATGTGTATATATATATGTAGCACGTTTCAAGCAAACTTGAACCCGAATCGAATGTTTTTGAGATAATGCCTGTATATATATATATATATATATATATATATATATATATATATATATATATATATATATATATATATATATATATATATATATATATATATACATATATATATATATATGTATATATATATATATATATATATATATTTGAAATGTAATAATAAGAATTATGTAAAAATAAAAAAATACAATTCAAGTAATATTAACATCACCATAGAAGCAAATTCAAAGCCATAATGCCGATAAGAGAAAAGAACAGCACCATCCCAAATTCGATGATTAATTAGAATTAAATTCATCGTCAGGTCTGAGTATTTAATTCCAATTAACCCAAACAAATGCCTGTTTCAGATTAAGCAATAGTACATTACTATAAATACTTAAACTCAGACTACAGGCAACAAAAAATGAAAAAAGGATACATTAAGAAAATTGTATTACCATGCGGCATGAACCATTCTTCTACCACGTGTATACACGATCAACCTCAACAGCTTAATCTAGAAGCACCGGAATGACCAAGTCGAAATTCTACCAGGGAGGCAGTACGAACGTTCACGGAGTTACTCCCAAACCCGTCCAGTGAGTCTAAGCTGGAGACTGGACAAGGAATTCAGAATACAACTTCCCAAATATGCAAACATGAATATGAACATGAATCAAAGATGAAAATTCCTACTAAACAAGTAATTCATATGAAAAATGGATAATCGAGAATGCCACTATACACCATTATAAGGGCGCTCAAAACGTAGTTTCAATACTGACAAAAGTTACATTTTTTTGCGAAAATAAAATTCAAAACATTAATGTTAATGCATCTTATTTTCCTATTTTTTGATTTTTCTAATGTTTTTGACTTAGTTTATTATTTTTCATTTTTATTTATATAATTAATAATTATATATAATATATATACATACACATACACATACATATATATATATATATATATATATATACACATATACACACATATACACACATATACACATACATATATATACATATATATATATATATATATATATATTTTTTTTTTCCCTACTGTATGTTAGTCACTATAATTGGGAATGTTTTCTAGGATGTTATCGAGTGAAATTTGATACACTGAGTTGATAATTTTAATAACAAACTTGGGGGGATATGCATTATTAGTCGCTGTACTCAATAATTCCATAAAGTGCGCTAATTTATAATCTTCATCACAAATTTTATTGATTCTAAGAGCCTGGTTTATTATAATATTTCAATTTATTATAATATTCAGTATATATATATATATATATATGTATATATACTCTTTTGCAGAGAAAACGATGCATCCCCAAAAACTGATCCGACTATCTCGAAATTTCGCATGCAAGTTCCTTTATACTAAGTATGCAAATGATTGAATTTGCAAGGCCAATGAGTTTTGACTTCGGTCATAGCGCTCGTTTCTACTTCAAAAATAGCATTCTATAAAACAGGTTAAAAATGTGGACGGTTTATATTTGCTCGTTATCGGCGTTGCAGTCTTATGGAGATCCAACCAATAATGCCATTACGAAATTGTCGAAGACCTTATAAGCAATTAGACGAGTTCTAACGTGGTTGTATATATTCGGGATGCGTGAAGCTGGCTAGTCATACCGACCAATAGTCCGACACCTGCAACGGACGGACCCTGCTGCACAAAGGTGCTGGTAGCAATGGTTGTTGCAAGGAACTCATCGGCGAAATTAAGGTTTTGGAAGGTCAAGGTGCACGAAATCGAGGCAAGATCGAATGATTGTGTGACAGGGCCGAACTGACCCACCGGCATCATTGTCCGAAATCCAACGTGCTACCGCCTCTTCCATACCACCCTTGGTACCTTCCACCACCTCACGATGCTTTTCGGAGGTGGGGTTACGCTCACGCCGAACTTTAAGACGTCTGCCTATAACCCCACAACATCGACAGAGTCGTTTAGCGTGGTGTCGTAGCCGAGCATCATGGCTGCCACCAGTGACGGCTCACGTATAGGCACTGTGGCACTGCGGGAGTGACAGTGCTCTATCTCCCTCGCAGCCTCGGGTGCACCTTCCCATGTGTGCATACGCACAACAATCCAACTCCCCGCCGCTGGAACTGTGAAGCGTGGTGTTTGACAGTTGTGCGCATGCGCATATAGGAAGCTGCACGTGAGGTTGCGAGGGAGAGAGAGAACTGTCGCCCCCGCAGCTCCTATACGCGAGCCGCCACTGCTGCCAGCAGACTGGCATCGTATAGTGTTCAGCAATGAATCACGCTTCAGTCTTTCAGCAGATGACCATCGGGTACGTGTGTGGAGACGCCAGGTTCAGCAGTCCCAATCAACCTTTGCTTTACACAGGCACACAGCCATGCCATTACCGCTGGAGTGATGGTGTGGAGTGCTATCTCTAACGAGAGCAGGTCACACTAGCCATCCTGTGTACAACTTTAACAGCTCAACGATATGTTGATGAATTTCTGCGGCCGCTTGCGTTACTCTTTATGGCACGTCATTCCAGGGCCCATTTCCAACAATATAATGGCACGCCACATACGGCTCGCATATCTGTGAACTGTCTCCGTGCTGTTGATACTGTTTCTTGGCCAGAAAGACCTTTTCGCAAGACCTTTCGCCAATCGAGTATGTATGCATCATGCTAGGCCTCCAGATACGGGCACCCCGAAATGCAGCTGATCTGATGCAACAATTGAGAAATGCCTGGCAGAATGTATCGCAGGATGACATTAGGAAACTTTATCACTCCTTTCCTAGACGTATATAAGCATGCATTGCCGCCAAGGGGGGTTTCACCAATTACTGATTTGAAAATTTAATGTGCATTGATGGGGCCTGAGGCCTTGATTTTGTAATCATTTCATTACCTGTGTATGAGCTGTACGTATATTTAACTTCATTAAAATCAGTCACTTACTTCATGGTGCTTTGTTTTTTTTTTGCAAAAGAGTGTATATATATGTGTGTGTGTATCTGTGTGTTCGTGAGTCAGTGGATGTGATATCTCACTAATGAATGGATCATTTCAAGCGTAGTTTTTTACGTTTACTACAAATCATGAATACTGAAACCCCATTTATTTTAAACGCCATCATATGTTCGAAAGACAGATAAACTTTCGAAAGAAATTTTGAAAAAATCGTAAAATAATATTTCTTGAGCTATTTCACTTTTAACAAATAAATGTATCTAAAATAAGATAAAACTGAACAGTAGTAAGTATCAACAAATATGTAACAGTCGGCAATACATTTATTGACTTTTGCGAAATACCTTCAACTTAGCGAGTTTTTAATTGTGGTGCCAAAATCACAAAAGTATCACCAAATTGACAAAAATGATGCTAAAGTAGCGAAAACCACGCTAAATTTATGATTAATAATTAACATATTCTAATATATTGGATTATATTGATTAAATGATGTTAGTAATATTCTTCATTGTAAGCTTACATTTGCAAGAAATATAAGTTAATTGGTTATTCAAAATAATTTCACTTGTTGTCAACCGGAAAAGTGCCCACTATCAGTGTACATTTAAACGTTAAAACATTGCGCCGCGAAGTTTGTCCATCATTATTTCACATTGAAAGAAGTAAAGTACTTGCATTATGTAGATAAAGTCAAGTTTTGTCCGCATCAGATTTTTTATATGGTCTAAACGAGTTATTCGAAAATGGTCTGCAGAGGCGATGATCAACACCAAAACGTTTGAAAGGTTAAATGATAGAAGAGCATGCTTGGAGATGAGATAGAGACTTCAAATTTGGTTTATGGATAATTCGCTAGACAGGAAGAAAGAGTGCAATTTCAGATTTCCAATATTTTTACTTTAAGGCGTGCCGCACACTAAAATGTTCGATTTTCCGAACAAATGAGAAACGTCACCTTTAAATTTTGATATAGGCTTAAGATTTGGTATAAGGGCTAATCGTTTGATAAAAAAAAACCAAGACGAATAGTTTTTAAAAAATGATTTTATAATATGAAAATGTGCGTAAAATCTACCGAATCTTCAGCCAAGGAGGCTACAAGTACTTCTCGCTTTAGGTTATAAGCAAACTCTCTTTCAACATGCATACATGAGGGTCAGGGCGACGGTTTTAAAAGACAGCGTTTCGTCCGGGACAAGTCGACACTAATGCATATTGCAGAAGACTTTCTGTACATACAAGTCACGTTTGTTGATTTATAATAGTTGAATCTAGTTCCCGAGTTTTCAAAATATACATCGCCAGTGAAAAGATGATTTTAAATTTTCTATCCTTTTACAATACTACCTTATAACATGTATTCTGTAGTGCAAAAAGCAAAAACAAAAAAGTAAAAACAAAATCTGTTACACGCACACAGAAAATGCTTTCTAAAATATTCGTAACAAACTTTCTCAACTTTTGTATAGAAAAGTGTATCCCCCTGACGAAAATATCCCAAGCACTGAGAAATAAATAAATTTTCTGTAATGTTATTGTCACGTTCAGCCGAAAACGTGACCGAGCTGAAATGGTTTCTTAAATATAATAACGGAAGTCCCTGGAAATTTGAAAACTTTCAAAATAAATCTTCGTATATGCTTTAAAAAGAGAAAAATAACAATAGCCTTTCTTACATACATAGCCATTTCCACCTACGTTATGCACGTGTGAAATGGCTAATGGTTTATTGAATGCAATAGTTGCACACTTAATAGCAGTTGTTGATAACTTTCTTCGAGAATATCAAAAACTCTTTCAGATTTAAGAATAGAAATGGTGCATATTCTATAATCCTTTTGACTTGTTAAATGGTAAAATATATTGAATCTTATTTTCGTGCTTAACAAAATGATTTAATTGTAACCATTGGGAAAACGAAATTATATTGCGTTATATTTACAAATTTGTGTATTTTTTTACCAGATATAATGTTTGGCAGCGAAAGATGATGTCAAAATGAGATTTTATTAATTCTGAGAAACAAAGTAGTGAAAGTTTTATAAAAAATAATCCCTTTGAATTGTCACCACTTGAAAATTGAAGATCGTGTTTTCTACGGATCTACACGTTTTGGGATAGACGCTCTAGAACATGAAAAAACAATTTTTAGATGAAAGTGTTTCTCTCTCTCGCTCCCTCTCTCTCTGTCTCTCGCTCTCTTGCTCGCTCCCCCTCCCCCTCTCCTCTCTTTCCCATCGCTCCCTCCTCTCTTTTTCTATGTCCCTCTAAATATATAGATCTCTCTTTCTCTCGAGTTATTTCTCTTTCTCTTTTTCTTTCTAAATATATAGATCTTCCTCTCTCAAATTATAAAATATTAGAAATATATTTTGCATAAACATTTTGAGGAGGAGGTTAAGATCCTCCTTTTAAGTACGCCCCTGTTGATATGCTGAGTTAGCTGCAGATAAAGTAGATCGATGACTTAAATGCACATCAAAAGTGAATTTCGCTTTGCTCCAATAAAAGGTTTTGCACCACTGGTTTAACATGGTCTCAAAATGACATTTGTCTCTCTCTCTCCCTCTCACCATCCCCCGCTTTCTCTCACATCCAAAGAAAACAAAATTTATGAAATCTCAAAGGGTTTTCGACAAGTCCCTGCAAGGCCGCAGTTGTACTTTTAAGTCTTGTGTACCTAGTTAAAGACTCTATATCCTTCTTCAAAACATACGTAGCCGTTTTTACTTACTCATGCTATGCGATGCAGTATAGAGAAAATATTGCTTTCACGAACATTTTCGAATGCGATATTTTGATTTTGGACAGAATGGTTTGAAATCCGAGCGAAGACTTCGAAATTTATTCAAACTTTTATATTATTTTGAAATGGCAGCGTATGATAAAATTTGACATAATCACTCATCAAAGGGGTTATATAAGAAGCAATGAGTACGAGACTTAATAGTTTCAATCATTGTTGTGAAAAATATACACGATACATTTTTTGTGTTCGTGAAGTCATTGGCTGCCTTAGGGGGGCGGGGAGGGGGTCAAATTACCCCTAGAGGGGCACTTTGTTAAGTATGGTAGCAATCGAAAGATTTTTTCAAACCCTTTAAGGTGAAGGATAAAAAGTTATAACTGTAATCATCTAGGACAACGATACTGATTTTTCAAACATTTATTTGTAAAATTTGAGAAAAAAAATAACACAAATTACTTCAGGATTTTGGTATGAAAAAATCGAATTAAGTAACATTCTAGTTAATTTTTAGTCGTTATCATTTTTTATAGTTGTATAAAGCTATTTTGTCTTTAAACAGTGAAATTATTTTAACGTTTTATTTTTAAATTTGTTTCTGGTGACTTTGTGTGGATGCATTAAACGTGTTTTGTAGTGATGCTAATTTCGTAATATGCAAATTCAACTCACCAGTAGTGGATAATATTTAAGCATGATAGTATGATTTTTTATTTAATGCCACTGAGGAAGGGTATGATGATACCCGAAAGCGTTTTGGCTTTTAAATTATATGTACATCTGATGGATGTTTTAATAAAATGAAGTTTAAAATCTGATGATTTGTCATTCATTTATTATTTAAAGCGGTAATAGAAGTATAGTCTGCATGCGCCGTAGAAATTAAATTGGGGGGGGGGGTGCAAATTGGTATGGAAACGCTTGATTAATTTAGACAATTCTTACTTTCCATTCAATATAGTAATGTATAGGAAACTTGTAGTAAATCATTTTTTGATTTCATAACTTTTTGGAAAGATGATAGTAGTATATATATGTACGTATGAGCACACATGTACTTTATACACTAAAAACTATATTTTATAGCTTATTTTTATCTTTTTTATATAAAAAAAAGGTATCGATCCATTTTAATATTAAAAACATGATTTTATAGCTAAATGAGGCCTTTTTTACATTTAGACCAAATTTTAGATAAATGCGTGAAAAAAGAGATCAAAGATAGGCTGCCCCATTTTGGGGCTACCTTATACATAGGATGAAATTGAATAAATGCGTGAAAAAAGAGGACTTCCAAAATGAATGGAAGTCTTCTAAAAACCAAGAGATACTATAAATTTGAATGATATTAAAAAAATATAATGCCATTTTAAATGGCGTCAAAAAATCCTTCTGTCTGTAAATTACGGACGTGTTTTATAGAGTTGAAGATCATAAAATCTTGATAGTATAAATTTTCTATTCCTGAGTGTTTTAAAATAAATGGGGGGACCGTTAGTCCCCCCATAAAAGTTTGATCTAAAGATTTTTTAAAACATGGGTCCTGAAAAAAATAAAAATATTTTTCAACATAATTAAAGATAAAAGTCAGAAAATAAAGTGATTTAACACGATAGGTTAGAAAATCATAGAATAAATAACTCTCTCTAATTCATATTTGTATTTACCACCAATCATACCAGAATATATAAATATATATCTACTTTTATTGATTTTATATATTGATTCATCAGAAGGTTTTACATTCGGAAGGTAATACTCTTTTTCTTCACCATCTAACTTTATGATTACTGAATCTCCATATTTTCTCAATGATATCAGTTCATATTCTCCTGGACGTAAATCATTTAACATTTTAGGTTCCATTTATTAGTAAACATTTTTTTTTTATAAATCCATCCATTCTTCATAATCTGTAAAACCTCTTTTTTTTAAGTCTGTCATCTCTAAAAGAATCTCAGATTAAGCTTCCTCTAATTCATATTCATCATCACTCAAATACTTAAATATATATCTTCCTTTATTGATTTCATTTATTGATTCATCAGAAAGTTTTACATGTTTTCTCGCAAGGATATACTCTTTTCTTCATCTTCTACACATAATTTTATGATTACATAAATTTTCCCAGCGTTTAAATTTTTTCTCAATGATATCAGATCATATTTCCCAGGATTTAAATTATTTATATTAACTATTAAAGGATAACTCAGGTCATTGAACTCTTCCATTTATTAGTAAACATTTTTTTATAAATACTGAGTTTTTTTAAGACTTAAAAATAATGTCCCATATTGCGATATCCTTCTCCAAATAAGAGTTATTATAACTAAATCTTCTTAACATCAGGGGTAAATTTATTTTATCTACATCATACCATATATAATTTATTCTAGGTAAAAATATTAATTCATTTAGAGATGTAATATCATTTTCGCTACAATATAATGTTTCTAAATTAGTTAAATTTTCTATTCCTTCAAGGGATGTTAATTTATTTCCCTCACAATATAATTCTTTTAAATTAGTTAAATTTTTTATACCTTCAAGAGATGTTAATTTATTTCCTCCACAAAATAATTTTTTTAAATTAGTTAAATTTTTTATACCTTCAAGAGATGTAATATCATTTATGCTACAATTTAATGTTTCTAAATTAGTTAAATTTTCTATTCCTTCAAGGGATGTTAATTTATTTAAATCACAATATATTTTTTTTAAATTAGTTAAATTTTTTATACCTTCAAGAGATGTAATATCATTTTCGCTACAATTTAATGTTTCTAAATTAGTTAAATTTTTTATACCTTCAAGAGATGTTAATTTATTTCCTCCACAATATAATTCTTTTAAATTAGTTAAATTTTATATTCCTTCAAGAGCACAATTAAATATAAAAATAGATTTCACTTCAGTAGGATTCTCTATATTTAAGAAAGACATAGTTTTTTTTTTCCATACCATTATTATATGTAACATCCATTTATATAGAAACATTTTTATTAAATATTTATTTATCATCTTTGTTAGTTAATTGTCTCAAAATATAAACACACTCTCTCAAGACTGATTTAACTTCATATATCTCTTCAATAATTTTCTCTTGGTAAGGTTCTATTTCATGATGACCAAACTTTTTATTTAATTCACTCATCTGTATTGCTTGTATTTTTTTCCAATGAACATTAAAAAAGTGATCAGGTAATAGCTCAAATTTATATTTAATCAAATAACAAAAATCTAATTTATGCATAAATTCTTCTATAAAATTTTCACTAAATGTTTGATATCTAGTTATATACAGCCAATTTAAATCATCTTTTAATTCTCTCATAGTATCTTCTGTAAGTTTTTGAAATATTGATACTTTATATAAATCTAAATTATCAGAAAATTTTACGATAAATTCATTACTTAAAGTTTGATATTGAGATATGTTTACCCAATCTACTTTATCTTTACATTTTTCTATAAAATCTTCTGATAATTTTTGATATCTAGAAATTTTAGGTCAATCATCAGGTTGAGCAAATTCTTCAATAAAAGATTCAGACAGTGTTGAATATTGTAAAACTAAATCCCAATTTACATAATCTTTCAGATTTCTAATTACATCTTCAGATAAATTTTTTCTGGAAAATTCATTCCAATCGATATCCATTTATTAGAAAGAAATTTTTTCAATATGCATATAAGGTTTTAAAGCGTTACCATCACATTTTATCTTTAATGTGATGATATCATCACGTTTACCATAAGCAAAACAGGTTACTACATCTCTATTAACATTTAAAATTTCCTTACCATTGATTTCTAGAGATATCAGTGGACTTTTATCATATATATATTTACTTTCTATTGTATCATATATATCTATATATATGGAAATTTTCATATACATATCTGTAGATAATCGCATCTCTTGATCCAGTAATTTTGAGCTCATCATGTTGAAATTTACTTTTTTATAATCCCCATCTGTATGAAAATCCTCTAGTATAGTAACCCAGATATCTCTATTATCTAAATATATTTTATTGACAGCATCGTTATCATTTTCAGGTTCAGAAACATTCGTAATTGTTTTATTTTTTGCATCAAATTTATCATTCTGTAATATTAACGAATTTTTTTCAAAATATCTTTTATTCACAACATTTTTTTCATCTTTAGGATCTGCTACATTTCCTATTCTTTTTCCTTTTGCATCAAAAACTTTTCCTTCTAAAGAATGTAAAGTTGTATCATTTAATTCTTTTATTCTCTTGCCTGTTTCTACAGTAAAGGATAAAAAACTCTCATCATATTTAGTTTCTATATGATCTCTCAATTCATGATGATTATTCTCTATTTTATTCAAAACAAAACTTTTAGTGGTTAAATCTAAATCATCTATAGGATTTTCACAATTTTTTAAAATTCTATTTTCCATATCATAATTTCCATCATTCATTAATTTAAAACCTATACCAGGAGGTCCAATAGGTCCTTCTTTCATTTGATCATCATAAGGTGGATAATAAGCACTCATTTATTTAATTTTAAGATTATAAACTCTTAACCATTGTTATAGTTTTATTTTTTAAATTTATAAAACAACTCTTTCTTTCTTTAAAAATAAAATAAAACTTATATTCTTTTTGACTATTCGTTATCCAATTAAATTCAATATCTAAATTATTTAAATCGGTATAGTTTTCATGATTTGATGAGTCAAAAGGAAAAATAGGATACAGTTTACCAAAATTCTCCTTATTTATCAAAGGTCCTGGTTCTGTATTATTATCGTAAAATCCTTCATGTAAAAGAGCTTCATACACTCTACTATAATCTTTATTGGCAAAATTTGTTTTATAACGCATAAGAGGAACTTGTTTATTATTAATCATCAACCAGGATTCTGCCATATCTATATGATCAAATATCATATTATTTTTTTCATAATTACTATCTCTTTCAACATATTGAGGAATAACATAGACACTTAAAACTTCATCTGACGCTGTAGTTGCTGTCACAGATCCACTGTTGCTTCTATATGGGCCTACCATCTTAAATCTATGTCGATCCCAATTTACCTCTATATCTTTATCAGATAGATATGATTCCAGAAACAAATTTTCTGCAGAATTTTTTAATTCTATATAAGGTAAATGCAAGGTTAAACCTTCAACTACTACCTTATAATTTTCGTTTCTTATATTAGTATATATCATATTTTTATTTTCATTTCTTTGAATTTCTATTTTCACTTCAAAACCTGAAATTATCTTTTCATATTCTCTAAAGAAATCGATTATATCTTTTAAAGGTGTCCATATTTTAATGACATTGCTATCTTTCGTTAGTTCCCATCTCTTTACGAATCCTTCGTTATAATCTTTATTCATTTTCAAATTATTAAAAAACTCAGTTATTTTAGTAGTATCTTCTAAAGTACCATCATATTTGAACTCATTACGGTCAGCTGAATCAGATGTATCTAGATAAAAAATTCATTTTGAGCTTGTGATGTTACATAATCAGGAGTATAATGAATTAATCTTAAAACATGATTCATGATTGAAAAATTTGACTGTGTATTTGATTCAATTTCAGTATCTCCTATATGTACTTTTAAAGTTTTGATAAAACCTCCACCATTTACCAGACTCACATTTTCGTTTCCAATGGATGATTTATCATTTTTTGTAATTTTTAATTTTTGTTCAAGATATCCTCTAGAATATAAAATTTTTGCTTTAGTATCATTAATATGAAAAACATAGGTAGCATTCTCATCTGAACTATGTTCTTTTGGATGAATTTCTCTTAATTCATAACTTTTAATGTGATCATTATAATAATAACGAGTATCACTTAAATCATAAATCATTTATTTAGGAAGAATTTTTAAACCACCTCCTTTCTTTTTCATAGAAAATATTTCATTTAATATATTCTTAGGTTTCAATAAAACCTTTAAAAATCCTAGTATTTTTTTACTTTTTCTTCTATTCATTTATTTAAGAAGAAATAAAATTAAATTCTACAGCTCCTTTATTTAAATCTATTAATTCACCTTTTTGATTAGTAATCCTCATTTTTATTCTTTCAACAGGATCCACTTTAACAGGAAAAAATATCCAATTATTAAATTCTTTTGAAATTATACTACCTGGAGGGTTTTTATTAGTGAAAGAATATATAACTTCTGAATTATATTGATTTATTAAAGATCCTTTTACAACATCACAGTGAATATAAATATTATCATTTCCATTAGATATATCAGCAATATGTTCACCTTCAATCTCTGTTTCTTCATCATAACTTCCATATGTCGGTTTTAAAAAGCCTATAATTTTATGAAAGTTACTTTCTGTAAAATCAATTACCCAATTTTTTTTCAGTTTAATAGATATTCTTTGTCTTGCTTCAATAATACCAAATTTCACAGGTGGATCCTTACCAAATATTTTCATCATATACTCATTTAAACCTCTTACAGTATAATTACCATTTGAGATAATAATTGTTATATCTGTGTCTAAATCTGTGTCTAAACTGATTTTTATATCTTTGTCTAATGTATACATTCTAAATTTGTTATTTCCATAATTCTTACTTATATTAAACCAGGAAACTTCCATAGAGAATGAGTGTAAAGCTAATTTTTTTATTTTAAGAGGTGTAATAAAATTTACAGTAAATTCCTCTGATTTCTCATGACCTTCAGATTTTAATTTTATCATTTATACATAACAAAATTTTCATTATAGTCACTAGGTTTTTGTGTAGGAAATGATTTGAGAACATTTTTAGGTGATATACCTTTATTCCTTTCTCTTATATATTTCATACAAAATATACCACATTTCACAGATGAAGGTTTCTGTAAAAAACTATCATTATAACCTATTTTTTTATTGGATGTAACAAGAAATGATTTAATATTTTTAGGAATATAGTCCTTCTTCATATTGTCATATTCACCAAACGGATCAAAATATTCCACATATTTATATTTAGGATCATAATAATAACAAACCCAATGAGTTCCGGGACCTGTTGATACATCTAAATTAATGATTCCATTTTCAAATTTTCCTATTGTTTTAGGTAATAAATCGGAGGTAAACACACCTCTAAATCCTTTTTCATTTTTCATATTTTCTTTAATCATTTTGTCGCTAATTCCCACTGTTGATATATTCCCTTTCCAAGTTTTTTTTTTCCCAGATCCCTTTTTTTGTATAGCTGAACTAGCTAATCCAGATAAAGCACCTGTTGCTAATGCTGGAACTGCTAATTTAGCAGCGGTTATTAAAGAGGGTATAAGTGCTGCTAGAAATGGTAAAAATCCTCCATTTTTATCTAATTGAGTTTTACTAATTGTAATTCTTTTTTTATCATTAATATGATTAATTTGAGTTTTAGTTAAATACATCTCATGATTAGGAGTTTTAGATTTATCTATTTGTAATGTTACTTCTACTTTATTTCTAAAAGCTGATTTAAGTTTATTTTTCTGACCTTCACTCAAATAAACTTTATTTTTTATCATTTATTAACAGAGAAATTGTTTATGATATCGTTGTACATCATTATAAGTCATTTCTTTATTTTTTAATAACATATCTAACAATAAAGTTACTTGATTATACAATTTCTTTGATTTAATTCCGTTACATATTTTTTCTGTTAAATTTGATAATACATTCAATCCTTTACCTACCTTCATTTCTTTACTACTTCGAATCATATTTAATCTATGCATATAATTTTGCAATATATTTTCTTTATTTTTAATTTCTTTTATATCATTCTTTTTCTGGTTTAATTCCTCCTCTGAAAAATTTTTAGCCCTAGAAATTGTACTTTTTAAGTTGCCTCTTTTCTTAGATAATCCTTCTTTTAACTGTTTAGCTCTTCCATACATCTCCTCTAATTTTTCTTGATCGTTTAAAAATACTGATGGTCTGTATAATTTTTCTTCTTTTAAATATTTTAAATTTAAATTTTGATCAATATCATAAGTATAGGATACTAATTCTTTCACAGCTTCAATAGGCTCTTCTATAGATGGAAATGTAATATTTTCTACAACATTTTGAATACTTTTCACAACTTCTTTATTTGATTTTTCATATTTTTCAATTTCTTGAGTGACTGGTTTATGAAATTCCTCTAAGGTCTTTTGAATACCTATTTTTTCTTTTAGTTGATCTTCATTATTCTTTCTTATTTCTTTTTCTATTTTTACTATTTTAATTGAATCTTTTATTTGCTTTAAAAACTTGTGTTTCCGTTCTTTTTCTAAGTTCATTTATATAATATTAATTTTTTACTGCAGCAAATTTTATTTTTACTGCTAGTAAATTATGATAAAAATTAAAGATTACACAGAACCAGAAGAATTACCTGATCCTAAACAACATCCTTTATTACCTAAACATCCATTTAGATTGCTTATAGTAGGATCTTCAGGTTCAGGTAAAACAAATTTACTGTTAAATTTGATTTATGATTTATTATTTTTTAATACATTATATATATGTGCAAAAGATTTATACGAACCTAAATATTCTAAATTACAAGAAATGTATACATTGTTTGAAGATATAGAAAGAGAAGATATTTTGAAATGTAAGAATATAAAGAATAAGAAAAAAATATTAAAATTATATGATAAATTAAAAAAAAAAGTATTATTTTCTTCAGATCAAAATTTTATTAATGTAGATGATTTAAATCCTACATTAAAGAATTTAGTTATTTTTGATGATTGTGTGATTGAGAAAGATCAAAAAAACATCGAAGAATTATTTATCAGAGGTAGAAAGAAAAACGCATCCTTTATTTATTTATCTCAGTCATATTTTTTAACACCTATCAATATAAGAAGGAACTGTAATTACGATATATTTTTCAATGTACAACCAAAAGAAATTCAACAGATTATAAGAGAGATAGATGGTATATTAAGTACTGAAGAATTCAAACAAATGTATAATAAAAGTGTTCAAGAAAAATATGATTTTTTTATGTTAGATTTAGTGAATCCTGAAATGAGATACAGGAAAAAATTTAATCCTATATAAATGGATGTATATTTACAAAAAAGATTATATGTTTACAGAAAGAGTAGAAATTTGTATCAAAAGATAAGTATTTCATTATCAGTAAGTAAGGTTATTCTAAGTGGAACAGGTTTATCAGCAATAGCCTTTCTACCGCTTGCTTTTTTAAGTTTATCAGTTGGTATAGTAGAAGCCATTGATCTTGCATTAAAAATTGTGGAAAGAAAGGAAGAATATAGACATTGTTATAATTTTTATAAAGAACTCATTAATTCGTTTAAAGCTAAAAATATGACAGAAGAAGAAATTTATATGCGAGAAAAGGATTCCATAAAAAGTTTAAAATTTAATCCAGTTGAAAAATATGTAAAACAAATGCAATTGAATGGATATAAATTTATTCATTCTAAATAAATGGTTTGTAAAAAGAAAGGTGGTGATATTGTTGGATGGATACAAGATAAAATAAATCTTCCAGAAATGCATTTACCAGGATATCAATATTGTGGTCCAAATACAAAATTAGAAAAAAGATTAAAAAGAGGTGATCCAGGAATAAACAGAGTTGATAAAGCATGTAAAAAACATGATATTGAATACAATAAAACAAAAGATAAAAAACGGAGACATGTTGCTGATCAAAAATTAATAGATGATTTAAATGATATACAAGATCCAACATTTCGAGAAAGATTAGCTAGAGGAATTATTAAACCTATTATTAAAGCTAAAAAAACTTTTGGATTAGGTCTTTCTATATATTGTGTCAAGTGTAAAGATAAAACCCCAACTAAAAATTATCATAAAACTACATCTAAAAATAATAAACCTGTTGGTAAAGGTATCTGTACTATTTGTGGAAGTAAAAAGAATACTTTTTTAGGAATTTAAAAGAGGTCTATTATAATCCAGAAACAGGTTATTGTGGAATTAATGAATTGAAAAGAAAAACAGGGTTACCTAATGTTGAAGAATTTTTACATGAACAAGATGTATATACTAGATATAAACCTGTCATTCGTAAATTTAAAAGAAGAAGAGTTTATGTTCCAAACAGTAATAATAAATTTGACGCTGATTTGTTATTTATAAAAAATTATAGCAAATATAATGATGGAACTTATTATTTATTAACAGTTATAGATGCTTTTAATAAATATGCTTGGGCTTTCCCTATAAAAAGAAAAACATCTGAAGAAGTTATACAAGGCTTTAAACAAGTTTTTAAAGAAAGAATACCAAAATTTATTTTAACAGATGAAGGTACTGAATTTACAGGAAAACAGACACAAAAATTATTTAAAGATAATAATATACATTGGTTTACAACTAAAAATAAAGAAATAAAATCTGCAATAGCTGAGAGATTTAATAGAAGTATAAGAGACAAAATTATAAAATATATGCATGCTAACAATACTAAAAGATATATTGATGTATTACCCAAATTACTTAAAAATTATAACAATTCATATCATAGATCTATAAAAATGACACCCGTTGAGGCTAGAGAAAATGAATCTCAAGTTTATAAAAATTTATATACTAAAAAGATCATGAAAAAACCTAAATTTAAGATAGGGGATAGTGTTAGAATATCTACAATTAAGAAAACATTCAGGAAAGTAGATGATTCTACATTCACTGAAGAGATTTTTATAGTTTCTGAAGTATTGAAAACAGATCCAATTACTTATCGATTAAAAGATTTAAACAGTAAAGAAATTGAAGGAACTTTTTATGAAAATGAAATGGTAAAATATAATAAAAAAGATGATGTATATAAAATTGAAAAAATCATAAAAAAGAAAGGAAATAAGTATTTTGTAAAATGGCTAGGATATCCAGATGAATTTAATAGTTGGACATCTGAATTAGTTCATATATAAATGAACTTTTTTGATGAAGATAATAAGATGAAATTAATCTATGATTCGGAAGAAGAAGAATATTTTTATGTTATCGATTACGAAAGTTTAAAACAAAGATATAATAGTAGAGTTTGTTATTTTAATCGATTAAGAAGGAGATATAATATATCTCAAGAAGTTGAGGATATGTTTTTAAAATTTTTAGATTTTATGTATTATGAGAAATCAATTAACTATTACTATTTTATGAAAAAGATTTGTGATATTTTAAATATTGAAAATAATATAACGGTTCAAAGTGTTAAAAAGAAATATGAAAAAATATGGAATGATTTCTTACAAAGTATTACAAAAAATGTTTCTTAATAAATGGAGCTTACAAAAAAGTGCATACACTGTTTGACTATGAAATCAGTAAATGAGTTTTACATATATCATAGAAATGAAAAAATTTATTTCCAAAGTCATTGCAAATGTTGTGATTCCATAATCAAATATAAAAAATTTAAATGTGAATGTGGTATGCAATATACCTATACACATAAAAAGAGACATTTAAAAAGTATTTATCACAGTAAGCATGGAAAAAGTATTACAAAAAATGTTTCCTAATAAATGGAGCTCAACTTAAAGTCAAAGACTATTAATGAACTTAGAAAAGTAGTAAAACAATTGAATATTAAACAACCTAAAGGTTGTAAGAAGGTTGATTTAATTAAATTATTAACTAAATATATCAGAAAAACAGGTGAATATAAACCTGTTTTAGTAGATTTATTAAATTTAGATTTGTCAGCATACTTGGAAAAAAAGAAAAAAATATTTATTGATAAACCTGAAAAACGTAAAAAAATTAAAAAGATTTTTGATTCTTTTAATTTAAGATTTGATAAAAATGATTTTAAATCTGTCTTTCCTGAAGAAAATGTATTTACTGTAGAAGAAAATCTTGAAAAATTATTTACAGAAGATAGAAAATGTCGTATATGTGGTAAATATTATGAAGATGAAGAAGAACATATAAAGAAAGACTTAATGATTAAAAGATCAAAACAAAAAAGAAAATGTATTATTTGCGGTATATATTATAAACATTTAGATAATCACATATCAAGTCGAAAACATAAAAAAGCATTAGATGAAGGTAATGTAGAAATTAAAGAATATGAAACTGCTTATAAATCTAGATTAAGATCATACAGAATTAATAATTGTAATAATATTAAAATCCCTCTAGAATTTTTAGAAGAGAAAAGAAAGGTTGTAATAGAAAAAATAAAGCATATTATGAAAGAATTTAATGGAATAAAGGTAAATTTTAAATTGTTTTGTTTGTATAAATTAAATGAAGAAATTCAAGAATTTACATTCAAAACTGAGAATCAAATTATATTAAAATCTAATGATTTACATACTTTTTATGATTATGTTATTGACAACTTAATAATTGAATCTGATGATTTTATATCAAAAGGATCTGGTTGGAGTCTTGAAGAAATTAAATTTTTGGAATTGAGAATAAATAAGTATCAACCCTTGAGAGGATCAAGTTATATTGATTTACCTGAAAACATTAAATCTAAACAAGCTATAATAAATGTAAAAAATAAAGATAATAAATGTTTTATGTGGTCTATATTATCAGCAATTCATCCTGTAAAAAAAATCCTCAAAGAGTGTCAAAATATGAACAATATAAAGATGAATTAAATTTTAAAGGTATTGATTTTCCTGTTTCATTAGACAATATTAAGAAATTTGAAAAACTAAATAATATATCTGTAAATGTTTATAGTTATGATGGTTCAATTTATCCACTTAGAATAACTAACAATAAATTAGAAAAACATGTAAACTTGATTTATATGAAAGATCATTATTGTTGGATTAAAAATATGAATAGTTTGATCAGATCACAAATTACTAATCATCGTATATTTTTATGTGATAGATGTTTAAATTATTTTTATTCTGAGGAAAGATTAAAGATACATGTGGAATACTGTAAAGATGCTGTCACAATTAATATGCCTAAAAAAGATGAAGTTATTCAATTTAAAAATCATGAAAGAAAAATGAGAGTACCATATACTATATATGCTGATTTTGAATCTCTCTTACCTAAAATTGATACATGTGAGCAAGATCAAACTAAATCATATACTGTGAAATATCAAAAACATGTAACAGATGCATTTTGTTATTATATCAAATATGAAAAGGAATACTTTAAACCTCCTGTTGTTTATAGAGGACCAGATACAATCAAAAAGTTTGTATCTATGTTAAAAGAGGATACTCTTAAAATTGAAAAAATTATAGAAGACAAAACTAAAAAATATGAAAGTATCAAATCAATGATAGAGTTCGATGAAAATCATTATAAAAGAACTAATATTTGTCATATATGTGAAAATCAAATCTTAAATGATGAAAAAGTAATTGATCATTGTCATATAACTGGAAAATATAGAGGTCCTGCTCATAATGTTTGTAATTTAAATTATCAAATTCCAAAATTTATTCCAGTAAAAATTCATAATTTAACAGGTTATGATTCTCATTTGTTTATAAAAGAACTTGGATTTGATCAATCAAAAATAGATGTTATACCTAATACTGAAGAAAAATATATATCTTTCAGCAAAAAAATAGGAGGTATGAAATTGAGATTTATTGATTCATTTAAATTTATGTCTTGCAGTTTAGATAATTTATCAAAAAACTTGAGACCAGAGAATGAAATAAATAAATATCCTCCAAAAATACGAAAAATGAAATATATAAAATACTTAAAATCAAAATTTAGAGAGACATCATTACATTTTCCTGATGATAAATTAGATCTTATTACAAGAAAAGGTGTATATCCTTATGATTATATGGATTCTAGAGATAAATACAAAGAAACAGAATTACCTTCAAAAGATAAATTTTATAATAAATTGAATGAATGTAATATAACTGATGAAGAATATAAACATGCTCAACGTGTTTGGAAAGAATTTAATATAAAAAATTTAATAAAATAATTTAATTTTATTAAATTAAATTATAATTTTATAAAATAATTTAATATAAAAAGAGAAATATGTAGTTCATTATAGAAGTTTAAAACAATATTTGAAAATGGGTTTAAAGGCTGTAAGAGTACATAGAGTATTGCAATTTAAACAATCAAATTGGTTAAAAAAATATATAGATTTAAACACTGATATGAGAAAGAAAGCTGCTAATGATTTTGAGAAAGATTTTTATAAATTAATGAATAATTCCATATTTGGAAAAACTATGGAAGATATAAGAAAACGAATCGATGTAAGATTATGTTGTAATTATGATCAAGTTAAAAAATTAATTGCTAAACCTAATTTCAAATGTAGAACTATTTTTGATGAAAATTTGGTAGCTGTTCACATGAAAAAAACAAAACTATATTTAATAAACCGATTTATGTTGGAATGAGTATATTAGATTTATCTAAACATTTAATGTATGATTTTCATTATAATGTCATGAAACCGAGATATAAGGATAATATTAAGTTATTATATATGGATACAGATAGTTTTATATATGATATTAAAACAGATGACTTTTATGAAGATATGAAGTCTATGATTGACTATTTTGACACATCTGCTTATCAAGTAAATAATCTGTATAATATGTCTAGATGTAATAAAAAAGTATTAGGTAAAATGAAAGATGAAAATAACGGTGTGATTATGGAAGAATTTGTAGGTTTAAGAAGTAAAATGTATTCAATAAGATTAGAAAAACAGAGTGTTGAAGAATATAATAATAATAATGAAGACCATAAAGAATTTGAAACTAAGAAGTCTAAAGGAACTAAGACTAGTACCGTTAAAAACAGAATATCATTTGAAGATTATAAAGACTGTTTATTAAATAAAAAAGATCAATATAGAACACAGAATTTAATTAGAAGTAAGAAACATGAATTGTATTCAATTCAAGTGAACAAGATAGCTTTATCAGCAAAAGATGATAAAAGATTTATATTAGAAGATGGTATGAATACTAGAGCTTTAGGACATTATAAAAATGTTTACTAATAAATGGATGAGTGCTTAGGTGATATTCGAGCTTTAAATTTTACAAATTCTGTAGAAATTTACTATATGACTTATCTTTGTAATGAATTGTATGGTTTATATATAAAATATGATTATAATAAAAAACTATTATCAGAAAGTTTTCATAGGTTGACTGAATTAATTGAAAAAGAAGAAAATGAAGATATTAAATTGAATGGATTAGGAGTTTTATATGTTATTTCAAAGAATTTATTCTATTGGTCATGAATGTATAAAAACTAATAAATAGATGTTAAATGATTTATATCCTAGGAGACCTAAAATGTTTGAATTAAATGATTTATATCCTAGGATATATTTTGATATAAAGGTATATTTAAGTATGCTTAATCAATATATTAGAGTGTTTATAATAACTATTTTATTAAATCTTTCTTAATATCTCTATAATTCAGGGGGGATGACTATCCCCCCCTATAATGTTTAGAAATTATGTATAAAAAATGTTTACTAATAAATGGAAGAGTTCAATAGACTGAGAGGTTATCCCAAGACGTTTAAATTAAATGATTTATATCCTGGGGAATATGATCTGATATCATTGAAAAAAATTAAAACTAAATATGGAAATACAGTAATCGCAAAGTTATATGTGGAAGTTGAAGAAATGGATTATTATCTAGCAAATATACATGGGCAACTTTCTGATAAATAAATAAATGAAATCAATAAAGGTAGATATATATTTAAGTATTCAGGTATGATTAATGATAAATATGAATATGAATTAGAGAAAGCTTAAATTTTATATTTTTAATCTGATTATTTAACATCTTTAAAACTATCTATAGATATTAAAAGTTATATTATTTTCTTCCTTTTTTTATCACGCTTTGATTCATCTGACAATATATTTAAGTTCTTGATTTAATATTACACATATAGAGGGCAGCACTATTTTAATTATTTAACATCAATTCTTTAAAACTATTTCTTTAGATGAATGGTTCTTTTATCACCATACTTATCTGTTCATATTACCTATAAAATTTCCTTTCTATAAAACGCGTCCGTTATTTCCGGACTCGTTTTTTTTCATCCTCCATAATATAACATATAATCAGAACGAAGCGACTTCATTTATCAGTTTTTTCATCCACATAATAAAACATCTAATCAGAACGAATTGTTTATCAGTCAAACTTCCTCGTTATGTAACGGTGATAGCAAAACGGATATTATAAACATTATTTTTCCGATCAGATAAATTAAAATCTTTATTTTAAAATTTATCTCTTAAGACCTTAAATGTGTGAAGAGAAAATAATTATTACAGATTTTTTTCGTTAGATGGCAGCACTAAAAATGTCTCATTTTAAAAATATATAACGTTTTATAAACATCACTATTTTTTGATCAGATAAACTAAAACTATTGATCTTTAAAAGTATTCTGCTTGAAATATGACTGTTTTTTCAAATTGTTTAAGTTGTTTTTTCAAATGTAAAGGTTATATTAATGAATAGTTCTTGAAATTGTGCGTACCCATGGCAAACACGGAACGCGTGGGGCTAGTATACAATAGGCCCCCGGTTCAAATCTCGCCCGGGTTGTTAATCAATTCGGGTAGATGATTTAATGCCAAAAATGACGTCAGTCACTCTTGCCGAAGATCCTATAGAGTGACAAATCATCGAAAAATAATAAGTGGTGGGTTGAATCTGTGGATTCATGTAATGAATGTTTATATGTTTGTATTGTCCTTGGCGCCTGATCCGAAGGGTGATCTGGAACTCTGGTTCTAGAATTCTAAAACAGCTGTGGAATCAGAGTTCCAGATCACCTTAGGGTCAGATGAGCCATTTTGTTATTTTTTTTAAAAAATAACTCATTTTTTTTATAAATACCTATCCTTTGTTTTTATGGGGGGACTAACGGTCCCCCCATTTATTTTAAAGCTTAGAGGACTTCCATTCATTTTGGAAGTCCTCTTTTTTCACGCATTTATTTAATTTCATCCTATGTATGAGGTAGCCCCAAAATGGGGCAGCCTATCTTTGATCTCTTTTTTCACGCATTTATCTAAAATTTGGTCTAAATGTAAAAAAGGCCTTATTTAGATATAAAATCATGTTTTTAATATTAAAATGGATCGATACCTTTTTTTTTATATAAAAAAGATAAAAATAAGCTATAAAATATAGTTTTTAGTGTATAAAGTACATGTTTGCTCATACATACATATATATACTACTGATGATTATTATTTTGTACATGATTGGCAATTTTTTAAGATGAGGTGGTATTTTGTATGAAATTATAAGAAACATATAAACATTTAACTAGGGCTTGACTCAACTCAACTGTTTCACACTAAAATTATCTTTTAAATAATTTGTGATTTCATTTATTTTCCTTTACGGATTTTGCAAGAGTAAATTTGAAAAATCTATATCGTTGGTCCAGATGATCACAGTTATAGTAGATCACCCTTCATTTAAAGGGGCTTGAAAAAATCGTTGGATTGATACCAATTTTGACAATGTACTCCTTCGAGGGGGGATGATGATTTCACAAACACAAAAACTTGACAGCGGTCTTTGTCAATGCAATGATTGAAACTGTTAAGTTTCGGGTTCATTCAGCCATAACTAAGCCCTTTTATACATAACTATGCCAAGTTAATGTTAGGTTATGTGTGTTGCCATATTAAGAAAATATAAAATTTCGAATATATTTCGAAGTTTACGGTTGAATTAAAAAAAAATTCTATCTAGTTCTAAATTTTTTCTTACAAAGCCAGTTTAAAAGTTTCTTGAAAATCCATTAATATTTCAGTTTTATGTCGTGCACATGGGGAATCGACAACAAACTGATAGGCAGACGGTCATCACTCTAAAAAATAGTCAAAACGTGTTGAAGATTTCCTAAAACCTCTATTGGCGTCAAAATCTCGAAATCGAAAATTTTCGTGAAAACACATACTTTCCTCTCTCTCTCTTATACTATATTCTATAATATAAGAACGTAAATATCAATAATTAGTTGGTAGTGAAAGTCGTATGCGCATTAAATATGTCAGGTTTTACTTTCGTATTCCTTTTGTGTTTCTCAAGAGATTAAGTTAATATATATCTGCAAGCAAAATGCACTTTGAAAACAGTTAAAACGAAATAGACTAAATCAAAATTGATCGTCCCTTTTCGAAGGAATAACTTTAAACCGATTGGAACAGACCCGCAAGGTTACTTCTCAGTGCTGGGAATTTGAAAGCAAACATTTCAAACTTAATTTGAGAGTCGTATTTCTTTTGACATGAAGCATTATCCTGCGTTTTGAAATTTTGTCAGAAGGCTTTAGAAACTGGTCTTATGGGAGAAAAGACAAGAGGTACAAGAATATATATGTATATTATAGTATTCAATTCTGAGTTTATATATAAAACATCTAGTGAACTGAGGACACGCTTCTTGAAATATTTGAATGTTAGAGGAATATTTTAAAACATATTGAACTTACTATTTTTTTTTCAGTGTGCATTTTACTTTCCCTGCAATACATGGCTATCCATTGGGGAAGTATTGGAATCGTGTTGAAAATCCCAACTCGAGATTTCAACGGATATACACGTTTTGACACCTTTAGAACACGAAAAAACCATTTTAGCGTGATGTCTGTGTAATGCATGTATCTACCATGGAGGCAAAAGTAAGGAGTTAAAATTTCAAATTAAGAAAACGTCAATATCGTTTAAGACAATAATTCAGGTGGCCCTGGGATAGGATATGTAACCCTACATTGTATGCTGTTTTATGGCGGAAGGACTGACATATTTATTTAAACTGCCAATTTTGTAAATATAAATCATGAGCGCATTGGAAAGTAGAACTGAAACGATAAAGACTATTCCTACGTATTCAAAATTATTTTACCTCTCAATGTATTTTTAGCTCCCTATATTCTGTACTCTATCTTACAACTATGAAAAAATACTGGTTACTAATTCCCCTGTGGTGAAGGAGCGCTTACGCACCACGTCCACAAGACCCCCAGGGTATCCCATGGCGAAGGGCAGAAGAATTGCAGCTTCACTTTTATAGAGGCTCCCCGAAAGGCGGAAGTTTGACTTGTCCTCGACATGACAATATCCATGCAGGCTGGCGGGATTCGAACCGGCAATCCAGCGATCAGCCGGAAACGCATGCCCCTGACCGCTCGATCACCGGATCGGCATTGGTTAATTATAATTATAATTAGGGAACGCTTAATTTAAAAATAATTAGATATAGATATACTAAGTATTACGCCTTTCCGTTGTGTCAGCTATCAATATCAGCTACTTTACTATCACTAGCGCCATCTACATATAATTCTCAAAGCATTGAGACACTTGTAGGACGTTTTATCCGTAGTAGTTTTATCTCCTTCTTTCTAACTCCATGGTATCTACTCAACCTCAAAAACTAATTGACCAAATTTCATAAAATTATATTATTTAGTCACTTGTAGATGACACTGCAACACTAATCGACTAAATTTCGTTTTGGTATAATTCGGGATATGGTTCGGACCGAATTGTATAAAATTTGGTACGTAAGTCACTTGTGTATGACTCTGGTGCTGATTAGTTTTTGGTACGATTCGGGAAAAAACAAAACCCTTTTTGAGGAATGGGCCGCAAAAATCGCATGTATCTATTCTAGCTAAAGTACCTAATTGACCAAATTTCACAAAATTTGGTAGATAACTTACTTGTGGATTATTCTGGTGCTGATATGATTTTGGTGCGATTCAGAAAAAGAGAATCTGCCTTTTTTTACGAAATGGCCCGTGAAAATCGTTAAAATCTAAAAAAATAGACTACTGTTATGAAATGCATGCCCTTGTTTATTAATTATTTCCTTTTCAAATTTTATATTTGGCAATTTCATTTTTGTTTCGATTCTAAAACTTGTTCTTTAATGTTATTTCAAATTGATAACGCGCCAATTCTGTAATTCGGCTTTTTGGATCTCTCCATCCAGTTTCGTTAAACCTTGGCGTAGTGTTACTCTTCCACATTTTGTGGCTGTGTGACTCTTGTACATTTACCGCGGATAGGCATTTCATATAGAAATGTATTGGAACTCCTTTTTCTTTCGTCATGAATGTGCGCAATAATACTAAGACGCTTCGGCGTGGAAATTGTGAGTAGTTGCAGTTGGCGATGTAATTCCACAGCGGTAGGACGCGTTTAGCCCGCGAGGCTTGAAATGGAACTTTTATTCGTAAAATATTACAAATGTTATTAATTAAATGAAATAGTAAAGTATTCTAGTCACAAGGTGAGATGCTGCTAATTTAGGAAATTATATGTTGTCGATAATTTTGAAGTGTATGATAAGTTTCTAATTTCGATTCTCAATTATGCTCAATTGAATGTTATAAAGTATTTTGAAAGCTCCTGCTCACTTCTCGAGCATTATTGTAGTTAGTTTGAAGTCATACATCCTGATGTAATTATATGGAATCAGAAATATCTCATTTAATAAATAAGAGTTAAATAGTTCGAATGTCGTCATTCATCGTCCTTGCCAACATGCAACTCATCCACCGCTATCTCCATACGAGCTCGTTCTATAGCAGCCATCAATGTTCCAACCTCAACTAACTGCCAACGGCCCTACCGTGCTGAAAACACTGGTTCTCGTTAGATCACCGAAGTCAAGCAGCATCGGGCGCGGTTAGTACTTGGGTGGGGTGACCACCTGGGAACACCGCGTGCAGTTGGTACATTTCGGGTGCGGTAGCCCCGTGGTTTGCGCGCTGGATTTGCACGTCTCCACAACTGCCGCCGTGTTCATGCGGAGTACGATCACGTTAAACATGTGGGTCCGTAAGTCCTTCCGAGAGGTTGGTGGTAGGAGAAGGAGGGTACGGTCCCTGTGGATGCCTCCCTCACTGGGTTCCGGTCTAAATTGGGTGGCACTTCCCGGCCGTCCAAACGGTTACCTTACACCTTTCTGGTAGGTCAGACGGTCTGGGCCTCAACAACAACAACAACCTCAAATAACTTTAATTGTCCAGAGTCCCGAAGTGTTTTCCGTCATAGCAGATGTCTTTTCCACTTCTCCCTAATGCGCTGATTCGTCATACACCTGTTCCGGTATTGACCGCCTGCATCATTTGCGCTCCCATTACACTATATCCTCATGGTTAAATATATGCTATCGAAAGCATATAATGTACTGATGCACTGATCGGCCATATCAGTACGTATGTTGGTACCCTGACCAGCGGGTATCATAAAACTACTTATACACAAATGTATTAATTAAATGCTTGTGATATACGTAATTTTTGACGATAAAAGACTCTATTAATCTAGGACTAGCCGTTCTCAAAACATTACGTTTTTTCGTATTTTTGCTACGTCGGTTTTGGAAATACGTCCAGCTACCAAATGAAAACGAAAACTGAATTAAAAGTGTAAATTCCGTATAATTTCAAATAATTATCTGTGCTATTTAGTGCAATTAAACTCAATTTAATGAATTAATAATGAAATAAAGAGAAACTGAATTTCAGTCTACAGGGAAGTCATATGCTAGTCACATCAGGTGTTTAAATTTGCAGTGATAGCGTGAATTGCATTAAAGATAAATTCTTTCTAACATCAGTGAGTTGAACGAAATTTTATTGATGTTTTTAATTTCATGACCTGAATTTTTTGAAATTTTATGATTGTTAATTTTATTGATGTCTCTCTATATTAAAAAAATCTCATGTGGGCAACACATGACTTTCCTTATATAATGCAATGAATTTACTACTTTTACAGTTAAAAAAAATGTTATTCTTATAGTAGATACTTATACTCTTTCCATTGAATTGAGTTGATATTGAATTTTCCTCAATTAGTCTCCATTTTCATTGATTTAGCGTCATATTTATCCTTTAGGCGTGATTTTCGTTAATTTGGAAACATTTAAAAATATCGCCAAGTTGACGACATTCCGCTAAATTCGTCGTCAACTCTCGCCAAGTGTTATTGAAGGAGAAATAAGTTATTCTTACAGCAGATAAATGACTATTGTGCGTTCAAATACAAAAGTATTATTCAAAGTATCTTTTGTCGTGAATGGAACGAGTTAGATCCATGAGAATGATGTCACCAAATTTATTGCATGATATTACATATGAAAGATTCTACGTCTGACAGAAGTCATATTGACCAACTGTCATTCACAGTCCGATACGTGAACGAAGAAGGATATCTATTGGATAGATTCTTAAAGTGCATACCCATTTTCAACCATACAGGCAAATCACTCGCAAGTGTTGTCATTGAAACCCTCAAAGAGTGCTGTGTTACCCTTGCTGATTGCAGAGGACAATCATATGACAGTGCCTCCAATATGGCAGGAAAATATGAGGGTGTACAAGCTGATGTAAACTGTCGTAACGAATTGGCGGTTCTTGTACCATGTGCAGCACATTCTTTGAACTTGGGGAAACTGCTGTGGAATGTTACCGAAATGCTTCAGAATTTTTCACCCTTCTCTAGCTCTTACTCTTAGAATTGCTTGAAATCTAAAGTAAAAGAAAACTATGCCACCTTTGAAACTCTCAAAACGCTATCAGGAACTCGATGGTCCGCTAATTGTGACGCATGTGCTGTAGTCAGAAAGTGCTATGAAGTTATAAAAGAAGTTCTCCGAGAGATTGGGGTGGACCCATCTGAAAGCACATAGTCAAAAAGAGATGTAAATCAACTTGTAAAGAAGATGACATCACTTGAAATGTGTTTGATGGCGTTGCTGTGGGACACAATTTTGAAAAAGTTTGACAAGACCAGTAAATATCTGCAATGTGAATGGAACTAGCAGAGGAACTAGCAGAGGCTGTTAAGTTGCTTAAAACCTTATCTTTGGAAATATCTTCATTGCGAGACAAATTTGAAGATTTTGAAAGAAAGGACAAAAAGGAAGAGAAAGGACAAAGGAGGAAAGTGAACAAGAAAAGTACAAGGATGAAATCAGAAGAAAAGTAGTCAAAAAGAAGTTTTCAGACGAGAGCCCATCAGCAAAAAACCTCTTTAATTGGAAGCAACAAATTCCGCGTCGAACCGTTCTACTACATAATCGACAAATGAGCTTCTGAGTTACGAATGAGAAAGGATAAGTACATGGAACTGTATGAGAGGTTTGGCTTTTTAACTGAGTTTGCAGATCTCAGGAAAGATGATCTGGAAAAGGCATGCAGTGACTTTTTAGTGAAGTACAATAGTGACATTGATTTAAACTTGTATGATGAATTTAAACAATTTGCCTTTGTACTTAAAAGAAATGAAGAAGCGAGGTGACTGTGCAAGAATGGTTGCTGCGGATTTGTTGAAGCTGATTTAAAGAACAACTTAAAGGAAATTTTTACCAATATTTGTGTGGCTTTTAGAATTTATTTATGTATATTTGTAACAAATTGTACAGGAGAGCGCTCTTTTTCAAAGTTGAAGTGGATAAAATCTGCAACTCGCACAACTATGGGGGAAGAGAAGCTAAACTCTTTAGCCCTGTTGCCAATTGAGTCCACGTTCTTGCGAAAAGTGCATTTCGAAGAACTTATCCAAAATTTTGCATTAGGAAAGTGCAGAAAAAGAAGTCATTTAAATACTACTGTGTATGTCCTATTTTTATATTACATTTCGAAACAAAATAAAAAAGTTACTGAGTATTGTAAATTAAAAAAAAATTACTTTTAAGTGTTTTTTACAACATAATCCAGAAAGTTCTTCTTGAAAGCCGTAGTCAGTACTCAGTAGATTCGTTTTGGTTCACAATAACTAAACCTTAGAATTTTTCTTTTTTAATGGCGTACCAAGTTTTTCCCAGCTCCAGGGCCCCCAGTGGTCTTAATCCGGGCCTGAATCTGACATTAGAGGACGTAGAATGCAAAGTCCATTTCGACAATAAGAGTTTGCAATTCCGTTCCAGTTGCTCAACGGTAGAGCGTTGAGTGGCCAGTACGAAGGCACGTGGATCGATTTCCGTTTGGGAAAGCAAGCTCCTTTACAATGTCACCCGATCAAGTCAACCTTGTAGATTGGTGCAAATATGTTGGAGGTCTGAAGACCCCAGACAGTGTGACTCCCATAGTGGGTTTAGAGTACCTAGCTGCACGGCCTGGAAAGTATGTCGGAGGTGTGAAGACCCCAGACCGTGCGACTCACATATTGGGTTTAGAATAGCTATCTGCACGGCCGGGAAAGGATACCTCCTGCATTCAGGAGGCACCCAAGGTCTACCATCCCACCAAACGAACTTTTATTTAGGTCTAAACATATTACAATTTATAATAAATAGTGTGATTAAACAGACAGTTTTACATTATATTTGAACTTGACAAGTACGTCCATTTTACAAAAATGGGAAAATGGTTATTGCGAATATAGATAAAAAGATCATTGAAAACTAATATTTAGAGTGAGGTATAATAACATAATAAAATATAGATTAAAATGAAAGAAAATAATAAAATTTTAAAAGTAAAATTTAGAAATATATAAAAAGAAAATATATGAAAAGGAAAAATAAAAATTGGCGTATGAAAACAAAAACAGAAATTTGGAATAAAATTTAGAAAAGAAAAATAAGAAAAAATACAAATAAAAAGTGTCAAAAGAAAAGGAAATATCAAAAAAATAAGAACAGTTAACATAGCTTTTTTAACTGTTCTTATTTTTTATGTAGGAGGTCTGAAAGTTATCCTAGTACGATTAGCATAGATTCAGTGAACTTTGATATATTGAGCGCCGATTTTAAATCGGGAGCTCAACGATCACGCTGGAGACTAATCTCGAGAATGAAAATAACAGCAGAAGGTTAACTTGAGTTAAAAATAGCAGGATGTGGTCAGTTAGATGCATGTCAATCTGACATTAGAGGGAAGAGAAGGCAGACTTCATTTCGACGAAGACTCGTGGATTCGAGTACGAATATTCGTGGTTTGATTCCCGGTTGGGACATGCATTAAGGTTCTTTATAATATTCTTCCATGATTAGATCAACCATCATGCGACTGCACATCTATATTAAATGTCGGAAGCAGCATTCCGAGAAATGTAACGTAAAACATAAAATGTAACGCTTGCACGTAAAAATTCCCCCAAACTTTAGAAAATGAAATCATATTATAATCTTTTCAATCAGATTATAATAGTAAAGACACAGTTTACAACATGAATTTCTGGTGGTTGAATTGAATTTGCTTTATGATCAAAGTTTTTGTTATATTTAAAATTTAATTACTTGTCAAAGTAACACGTGAATATTAGTTCTGAACCTCATAGGCTCTTCATCGTGTCGAGGTAGTAATATTTAGTAATAAAAAAACATTTTTGAGGGGGGGGGGGGCTATTTTTTCAGATCCATCCGAAGATAATTTGAAAAACATATTTCAGATTTGGATTCAGTCTGGTTGGATTAATACACATGATTTTTCCCGCACTCTCAGTTGTAATCGGAAGACTGATTTTCATAATGACTTACGGACATTGTGCTTTTACAAGAGGAAGCGTTCCAAATTACGTTCGATACGCTCCATTCGTTCATAAATGTCACATTTACATTGTTCCAAATTATGTAAGAAATGCTCCTTTCTTTTATGAAATATCCCATCCACACCATTCCAAATTATGTTCGAAACGCTCCATTTGTTAATGATATATCATATCCACAAACATACATTCCTTCACTTGGAATTCAACGAAGCTCAAAACGTGCTTTCCCGCTCGAATTTCCGTCCCTACCACAATACTATCTTTATACATACTATGTATGTAGAAAAAGTAAAAATCCCGATTTATGTTCACAGATTCCCAAAATTTGTGTTGACAATAAGTCATGTACATTATTGCTATAAAAGTAAAAAATATCAGCTGTATTTAGAATGAACCCTGTTAAAATATTTTAACAAAATATTAAACGCAAGTGTTTTTCTACATTTCCTCAACTCCTTCATATACCAGAGTACAAAGCAAAAGAACTAAATAATTCTACGTGTGTTTAATTAAAATCCACTAATGAGATTTAAATTCTGCTAAGTTCAGAACTTTACCAAATTTGCCCTGCGGCGACAAGAATCTGCAAAATCCGTGGCAATTAAGCTATCATAAATCTCCAGTTCCCAAGGGAATACCGTAGTAAAGAACCCAGATTAATGGGACAGATGGAAATTTGAGATTGGGGGTTAATCTCATTCGTTCAGCCAAGTGTCTTTAATAGTGCTTTGTGAAATGAATTATTACTTACCCTGCATACGCAGTATAATATATAAGGAAGGTCTTGTTTGAAATACCCTCAATTCTAATCGAACGTTTTTGTGGTGACGTATCTGTGTATGTGCGTGTGTGTACGCTAGTGTGTGAGCTGTGTATGTGAGTCTGTGTATGTTAGTGTGTGTGTATTTTTGTGTGTGTTTATTTTAGTTTTATGTGTATGTTAGTGTGTGTTTACGCGAGTGTATGTTAGTATGTTTTAACGCGAGTGTGTGTATGTTATTGTGTGTGTACGCTTGCTCGTGTGTGTGCATGTTAATGTGAGATGATATGTATGTGTGTATCCATGAGTTTGTGGAATCGTTTCAAACTACGTTGAATTGTTCCAAATTACGTTCAAAACGTTCCATTCGTTCATGAAATATCACATTCACTCCCCCTCCCCCCAACAACACCACCACACATACATGCACCTTGGAATTCAGGAAAACTTAAAACGGGCTTTTCCGTAGAAAATCCGAGTTCGAATTTTTGACCCCATCACAATATACTATTACACTCTATACATTGGCCAACGGCCCTACCGTGCTGAAAACACCGGTTCTCGTTAGATCACCGAAGTCAAGCAGCATCGGGCGCGATTAGTGCTTGGGTGGGTGACCACCTGAGTGAGTTTGTGCGTGGCATGATCATTGGATGTCATCGTTGCAACAAATCGGTTAGTGACATTTAGGCATTGGTGCATGTGCCTCGATCAATGGTAACGGATGCCATTGTAAAATGGACAGGTCTGGGATCTACAACTGCAGGAAAACCAAGTGGTAGTCCGCAGAAACTCACACATCGTGGCCGAGAGCCAACGGCCCTACCGTTGTTGTTGTTGAAACCCAGACCGTCCGACCTATCAGAAAGGTGTAAGGTAACTGTTTGGACGGTCGGGAAGTGCCACCCAATTTGGACCGGAACCCAGTGGGGGAGGCATCCACAGGGACCGTACCCTCCTTCCCCTACCACCAACCTCTCGGAAGAACTTTCGGACCCACATGTTTAACGTGATCGTACTCCGCATGAACACGGCGGCAGTTTTGGCAGTGGCTGGAATCGAACCCGGGCCTACCGAGTGCAACTCCAGCGCGCTAACCAATGGGCTACCGCGCCCCCAACGGCCCTACCGTGTCGAAAACACCGGTTCTCGTTATATCACCGTAGTCAAGCAGCATCGGACGCGGTTAGTACTTGGGTGGGTGACCACCTGGGAACACCGCGTGCTGTTGGCAGATTTTGGACGTGGTAGCCCGGTGGTTTGCGTGCTGGATTTGCACGCTGCCACAGCTGCCGCTGTGTTTATGCGGAGTACGATCACGTTAAACATGTGGGTCCGTAAGTCCTTCCGAGAGGTTGGTGGTAGGGGAAGGAGGGTACGATCCCTGTGGATGCCTTCCCCACTGGGTTCTGGTCTAAATTGGGTGGCACTTCCCGGCCGTCCAAACGGTTACCTTACACCTTTCTGGTAGGTCGGACGGTCTGGGTCTCAACAACAACACTCTATACATTATACAACATTATGCATGCAAGAAAAGTAAAAACTCTGATTTCTGTTGAGAAATTTCGATAATTTGATTCGCATCCTTTCCACAATATTTTATGGATATTATTGCTATAAACGTAAAAAATATCAGCTGAATTTAATATGAACCCTGTTAAAACATTTTTACAAAATATTAAACGCAAGTTTTTTTTTTATATATATTTTCTCAACTACTTCACGTACCAGAGTACAATGTAAAATAATTTCTAAACAATTCTAGGGATGTTTCATTAAAATTCACTAATGAGATTTAAATTCTACTAAGTTCAGAACTTCACCAAATTTGTCCTGCGGCGATAAGAACCTGCAAAATCCGTGGCTATTAAGCTATCATACATCTTCGGTCCCCGGGGGAATGTCGCAGTAAAGAATCCAGATTAATGGGACAGATGGAAATATGAGATTGCGGGTTAATCTTGTTCGTTCAGCCAAGTATCTTTAATAGTGCTTTGTAAAATACCGACATTGACTAAATCGGATGAATAGAAATTTCATGAATTGTTACTTTTCCTACGTAGGCAGTAGAATGTATAGTGAAGGACAATACCTGAGGGGGTCGAAAATTGGATATCGAGGTTTCCACTTAAGACTACTTTTCGAAAATCCTTCAAATTAAATCGAACATTTTTATGGGGATGTATGTATGTATGTTAGTGTGTGTAAATGTGTGTCATGTTAGTGTATGCAAGTAAGTTAGTGCGCGTGTACGTTAGTGTGTGTATGAACGTTAATATGTCTATACGTAAGTGCGTGTATGTTAGTAATGTACACTAGTGTGCGTGTATGTTAGTGTGTGTATGTATGTTTGTTAGTATGTGTGTATGTTAGTGTGTGTATGCATGTTAGTGTGTGTATGTATGTTAGTGTGTGTATGTTAGTATGTATATGTCAGTATGTGCATGTTAGTGTTTTTGTATGTGTGTGTATGTTAGTGTGTGTGTATGTTAGTGTGTATGTACGTTAGTGTGTGTATGTTAGTCTGTATATGTCATGTGTGTTCATGTATGTTAGTGTGACTGTGTATGTTAATGTGTGTATGTATGTTAGTGTGTGTACGTTAGTGTGTATGTAGGTTAGTGTGTCTGTGTATGTTATTGTGTGTATGCTAGTGTGTGTATATATGTTAGGGTGTGTATGTTAGTGTATGTGTATGTTAGTGTGTACGCTAATGTGTGTATGCTAGTCTGTATATATCAGTGTGTGTTCATGTTAGTGTTTTTATATGTTAGCGTGTATATGTTAGTGTGTGTGTGCTAGTGTGTGTGTGTATGTATGTTAGTGGAGGTGTACGTTAGTGTGTATGTACGTTAGTATGTGTACGTTAGTGGGGGTGTACGTTAGTGTGTCTGTGTATGTTAGTGTGTGTATGTATGTTAGTGTGTGTATGTTAGTGTGTGTATGTTTGTGTGTGTGTATGTTAGTGTGAGTATGTATGTTAGTATGTGTGTATATGTGTGCGTCTGTGAGTCTGTGGAAGTATATCTTATGAACGAATACAGCGCTTCGTAAAAAAATTATCACCCAATATTACAATCGGTGAATATTGGAAATATTTTTAAACGCGATTTAAAACGCGATCATACGTTCGGAAGACTACCTAATATCCGAATGAGTGTTTGAAAAAAATCAGGAAATTATTTAAGGCTAAATAAATAATCATTTTATACCTAATTTTTACGTGGTAGGAGGATGGGGTACGGTCCCTACAGAGACCTGCAGACTTAACGTTCCCATACTTCGCATAGACATGGAAATTGTTTTGGGAGCTGTCGGGGATCTAATCCAGTCCTGTTGTGTGTGATAATCCAGGTTTGTTGTGTGTGGTCTGTTGTGTGTGATATTGATCGCAGGGCCATTTCTGCTCGCTTTCTTGGCGCTTGTTTAACCCAGACCGTCAGACCTACCAGAAGGTGTAGGTTATTTGTCAGACGACTGAGACAGTACTATCCATTTAGGTCGAAACTCAGTGGGGGAGGCATACACAGGGACCGCACACCCCTCTCCTGCCACCAATCTCTAGGAAAGATTTATGGACCGACATATATAACGTGCCCGTACTCCGCGTGAACGCAAGGACAATTTCGACAGAACTGAGAATCGAACTCGAGTCTTCGAAATGCAATCCCAGCGCGCTAACTACTGAGTAGTTCCTTCCATACAATAAAGTTGTTGGCGAATGGCTGTTGTCTTTAAAAATGCTATATAAGACAGTACTTAGATGCATAGGAACATTAGATGTCAACAACAATACACATTATTATTAAAAAAATAATAGTACCGCGTATTTTGACTACCATTGCAAGTATTATCGTCCCCGATGATACGACTTTTTGACAGGTTTTGAATACCTTCCATGTAAGCGTTTTCTACGTCCCTGATGCCGAGTCGTTCTAATTAGATATTTCTTTACAACTATTATTTGACATTTTTCTTCTATCTTGCTTTATTAGCGAGTTCGTTATCCTGATTTTTCAAATTCTCCTCTAGGGGGCGTTGTTATCACTTTTATTCGATTGTGCATTGTTACTTCACTATAGATGGACATAACGTTTACACTCATGGACAATTCCTTACAAAACAATTGGGTTGAACCAAGACTTTAGTAGTAAACCTGTATACTAAAATTATAAAATTCGTTTGTCTGGCGCTATTTTGCCCTGTATCACCGTGTGTATCACCGTCTAGGTAAACAACCCCCTATCATAATCTGTACGGTTTAAAAATAAACAAGAACAATCAATCATGCATAACGAATGGATTATGAAACACTTTTCAACTTCAATTCAATTTTATTTAAACATATAAAATGCGATATATTCCACGGTAATATTTTTAAAATAACCACAATACTACATTAATTTATTATATTTGAAAACATGGAACTTCATCGAGAAAAATGAACTTTATTCAAATGACGGCATTGAAATATAAATTGCTTGGTTTAAACATCGTGCAATTGCGATACATTTCTCGGTAATATTTTTAAAATTATCACAATACTACAATAATATATTATATTTGAAAACTTCATCGAATAAAATGAACTTTATTCAAATGACGTCATCGAAATATAAATTGCCTGGCTCTCAATATAAAAGCAGAATTTCATTCATCAACTTATTGCCATTCTTTTCATTCATCACAATACTACAATAATTTATTTTATTTAAAAACTTAAAACCATGGAGGTACAAGTAATTTAACTCTATGCTTAAAACGTCATCGAAAAACGTAAGCTTCTCTATGTAAAAACAATGAATGTTTCATTCATATCAACTATATTACAGACTCCAGGCGCTAAATAATTTTGCGTTAAAGAAACGCAGCAATTCTTATACAACTCATTCTACATCTTTTGGTGTCTACATACTCCATAAGTGAAAATTAGGTTTCGTTGTAGAAATAATCAAAATTTGATGATTATTTAAACTCAAATATATTGCAATTGCGTTGTTTCAGTATGTAGATGAACATAATTTAAGCAAAAATAAAGCGGTTTCAGGATGGATGCAGCAATAAATATGAATTAAAAGAACTTTAAAAATCACGAATTTATACAAGATGGATACCATATTTTATTTTGAAGTGGGTGATCTCTTCACGTGATCTCTTTATATAAAGTGTAGAAGACCCAGACCGTCCGACTCATCCAAAGGACACGAGCAACCATTTGAACGGCCGTCATATAAAGTGTGAAAGCCCCAGGCCGTCCGGCTCGTCCGTAATTATTATTTTAATTTTTATTTAAAAACTACTGAATATATTCTGCTTTTTGTCTATTTATTTTATAGAATAATTTGAATATATCCTGAAACTTTCAAAGCAATTTGTGAATTTTATATTCGCCTAAAAACGTTTGAAGAATTAGGTTCTATAGAGTTTAATGTACTTTATTTTTTCAACCCGTCTTCAATCCAAAACTAATTGGGTGATGTTATTCATTTATATTCCTATAGGTCCCACAGACCTTTTGAACAACATACTAAAATTAATTTTATAAAGTCATTTTTACGGCAGTTATCGTGCTAAAGGTCAGACAGTCAGACAGACAGACAGGCAGGCAGAATTAATAAAGTCATAAACACTTTTCAACTATGTAAAGTGTTGAAAAAGATTGAATCAATCGTTTTCTAATGAAAAATTACCTAAGATATAATTATTTATTTAACATTATTAAATAGTCTGTTTTTAACCCTTTCCAACATACTTGAAAAGCGTTTATGACTTTGGTCATTCTGTCTGCCCGTTCGCATTAATAACTACCATAAAAATGACTTTATAAGAATGAAATTTTAGTATATTGTTAAAACGGTCAGTGAGACATATGGGAATGTAAATGAGTACTATTATCCAATTAGTTTCGGAATTGTTCCAGATGAAAATGTGAAATACATTGCACTCTATGGGATCTTGTTTTTTAAACATTTTTTTAAGTAAAGTTGAAATTTGCAAATCGCTTTTAAAGCTTTAGGAAATATTCAAATTATCCCATTAAATGCAAAAAAAATTAGCGAAAGATGTTTGGTAGTGTTTTAAATAGAAATTAAAATAATACACATATTATAAGAAGAGATTACGTGACCCACTTCAAAATAAAATATGGCATCCATCTTTTTTCCCAGTATCAAAATCGTAAATGTTAAAGTACTTTTAAATTTATATTTAGTGTTGCATCCGTCCTAAAACCATTTTATTTTTGCTTATTTTCAGTGCATCTATATTCTGCGCCAACAGAATTACAATTGAATTTAAATGATCATCAAATTTGATTATTTCTACAATGACGCCTGATTTTAACGTATTCCGAATGTAAACAAATCAAGCAGTAGGATGAGTTGCATATTAATTGCTGAATTTTCCCCCAAAAATTATTTAGCTCTGTGGTCTTGAATAGCAGTGTTATGAATGAAATATTCACTTCTTTTAAATAGAGAACCAGACGATTTATATTTCGATGTATATTTGAGTATATTGAGTACAGTTTCAGTATATTTGAGTTTTAACGATCAATGCCATCCATCTTGTGTCAAAATCGTGATTTTTAAAATTCTTTTTAATTAAATTTAGTGTTGTATCCGTTCTAAAACCGCTTTATGTTTGCTTAATTTCTGTGCATCTGTATTCTGAAACAACGCAATTAGAATATGTTTGAGTTTAAATCATCATCAAACTTTTATTATTTCTACAACGAATCTTAATTTTATCATATGCAGAATGTAAAGAAATCAAGCTGCATGATGAGTTGTATAAGAATTGCTGAAATGTTTAACGCAAAATTATTTAGCTCTGGAGTCTGGAATATAGCTGATTGGAATGGAACAGTCATTGATTTGACATAGAGAAGCAGACGATTCTATATTATTGCTTATTTAATGAAGTTTTAAGCATGGAGTTAGAAAGTACTTTTACCTCCATGCTTTTAAGTTTTAAGTAAAATACATTATTGTAGCACTGTGATAATTTACAAAATATCACCGCTCAATGTATCGCATTTGAGATGTTTAAATATGATTCCATTGAAGTTGGAAAGTGTTTCATTATCAATGTTTTATGCATGATTGATCTTCCTTGTTTAATGATTTTTTCGAATATTCATTCAAAAATTAGGGAGAGGTTTTTTTTGCAACAGTCAATCGCGTTTAAAATAATAGAGTTTCCGTGATCATTTGTAATAATAATCGTACCAAATTATTTTCGAACCGCTCCATTCATTCGTGAAATATCACTTCCACAGATTTACTGCTACTCACACTAACATACAGGTTAATATACATACACGCGCACATACCACATACATCACCAAAAATGTTCCAGTTGATGCTCCTCTGTCGGAAATTCGAATTTATATTTTAGAACCCATCATAAGACTTTCCCTATACATTATCCAAATGTATATAAGGAAAGTAAAATTGAGCTTCCAAGGAATTTTCGAAATACTTCTTTTGTAAAAAGGAATAAAAATCTTATTATCTCTTTAGGCTTAGTGCCGCATAGAATTTATGAAACGATTAAAATCTCCCATATTCATGGCTATTAGTCTGTCATAAATCATCAACACCGGGAGAATTGCGATGTAAAGAACCTAGATTAATGGAACGGATGGAAATATGAGAGCGAATTTAATATCACTAGTCCTACAACATGTCATTAAATACGTCTCGGAAAACTTTGATGGGTTCAGCAAATGAACAAATTTAAATATTCTAGGATAAGAACAAAAATTAGAATTTTCTTCTGACTTGACCTCGGTTAAAATTAATAGGCTTATTGCATTCACTCAGGACTTGATAAACCAATATGATCACTATGCAGGTGTTTATGGCCTCGGCAAACAGGAGCAGAGAATATAATAGCAAAAAAAATAGTTTTCAAATTAAAAAAAAATCTTGTTTAAATATTTAAATAAAATCTTTAAAATATGTAAATGATACGTTTATCTGAAAACGTGATATATCTTGAGAAAGGTTCATGTTAACGTTCAAAAATAGTAATTATTAAATTCACTGATAATAATAATCGTACCAAATTATTTTCCAACCCGCTCCATTCGTTCGTGAAAAATCACTTCCACAGACTTACTGCCACTCACACTACCAAACACGTTAATATACATATATATACACACACGCATACCACATACATCACCTAAAAATATTTGAGTCGATGTGTCCTGTGCCGAAAACTCGAATTCAAATTTTCGAACCCGTCATAATACTTTCCATATACATTATACAAATGTGTATAGGGAAAGTAAAATTGAGCTTTCAAGGAATTTTCGAAATACTTCTTTTGTGAAAAGGAATAAAAATCTTATTATCTCTTTAGGCCGCATAGAATTTATGAAACGATTAAAATCTTCCATATTCATGGCTATTAGTCTGTCATAAATCATCAACGCCGGGAGAATTGCGATGTAAAGAACCTAGATTAATGGAAAGGATGGAAATATGAGATCGAATTTAATCTCATTCGTCCCACAAAATTCCATTAAATGCGTCTTGGAAATTTTTGATGAACTCAACAAATGCAAATTTTAATATTATGGGATAAGAACAAAAATTAGAATTTTCTTTTTACTTGAACTCGGTTAAAATTAATATGCTTATTGGAGTTGCCCAGGACTAGATTAGCCAATATGAAGACTACGCATGTGTTTATGGCCTCGGGAAAGTAGGAGCACAAAATATAATAGTAAAAAAATATTTTTGAAAGTAAAAAAAAAATCTTATTTAAATATTTAAATATAATCCTTAGAATGTGTAAATGAAAATATTTTTAGTTAGGATTATACTTCTACGGCAGATAAGAGCATTTATTATTTCGCTATTATTAAGAGAGGAGTGGGTATTGTGGCCATACGCTATATTTTACCTTCACTCTGCTGCCACCTATTGGAAATGAATTGTATCTTTTTCAGTTTTCTTTTCAGCTGAACTCGAAACATGTAGATACCTTAAATAAAATTTACGTTTAACAAAGTATTTTTCTCGGACTCTAATAAAGGTGTGATTTTTTATGCTTATTATTGAATTAACATTCAATTTTATTTGCGTTTAATCAGTAATTATAGAAAGCTGATGTTTTATGTTATGGAAATTCATTTTTAGGGCAATAACAAGGTTAATAGATTTAGTGTTAGTAGCTTTAAGTCGTAATAACTTGTAGTAGGGTAAGGTGTCAGCAATATGCATGAATATTCTGACAATTAACATGAGCAATTAGTTCAATGAAACGGTCACCAGATTGATTGTAGTTATTTTAATTCTAATGCATAAAATTACGTATTCTTTATTTAGTTACTACACAAATAATTTTATTACAATGGCGCGGTAGCCCGGTGGTTTGCGCACTGGATTTGCACGCTGCCACAACTGCCGCCGTGTTCATGCGGAGTACGATCACGTTAAACATGTGGGTCCGTAAGGCCTTCCGAGAGGTTGGTGGTAGGGGAAGGAGGGTACGGTCCCTGTGGATGCCTCCCCACTGGGTTCCGGTCTAAATTGGGTGGCACTTCCCGGCCGTCCAAACAGTTACCTTACACCTTTCTGGTAGGTCGGACGGTCTGGGTCTCAACATACACAACACACACACACGCCAGCGGCCGTACCGTGCTGAAAAGTTCTCGTTAGATCACCGAAGTCAAGCAGCATCGGGCGCGGTTAGTACTTGGATGGGTGACCACCTGGGAACACCGCGTGCTGTTGGTCCATTTCGGGCGCGGTAGCCCGGTGGTTTGCGCACTGGATTTGCACGCTGCCACAACTGCCGCCGTGTTCATGCGGAGTACGATCAAGTTAAACATGTGGGTCCGTAAGTCCTTCCGAGAGGTTGGTGGTAGGGGAAGGAGGGTACGGTCCCTGTGGATGCCTCCCCCACTGGGTTCCGGTCTAAATTGGGTGGCACTTCCCGGCCGTACAAACGGTTACCTTACACCTTTCTGGTAGGTCGGACGGTCTTGGTCTAAAAAAAAAACAACACACAATTTTACTATTTTTCAATTAAGAACCAATTTTGTTTTCCCTACAATACATGGTGATGCATGAAGCATTGGAATAGTGTCGAAAATCGCAACACGAGTTTTAAACAGATCTACGCGTTTTGAGCTAGAACTTGAAAACTATTTTTACCGTTACGTTCGTGCTTATGATTGTCTATGCTACAGCTGAAACACTAATTCATCACATTTCACAAAATTTGGTTGATAAGTCACTTGCGCATTACTCTCGTGCTGATTAGATTTTGTTACGATTCGTAAAAAAGATTAACCTGCCCCTTTTATGAAATGGCTTAAAAAAATTCTTCAAAATCTAAAATATGCTCAAATGTATCAATTAAATACTTTTTGTAAGCGCCACTTTTAACAATGAAAAGAATGAAACCAACGCAATAACTCTATAACTAACCGTTCACGAGATATTTTAGTTTTTTTCGCATTTTTGAAACCCCGCCTTGGAAAATTCGTCCAGTCACAGAATAAAAATGACAATTGAATGAATACGACAAAGTAATTACTTTCCTTATATACATAATGTATAAGGAAACTATTGTGAAGGGGTCGAAAATTCGAATTCGAGTTTTCGACGGGAGAACACGTTTCAGGCATCCCTGGACACGAATCAAACATTTTTGAAGTGATGTATGTGTGTGTGTGTGTGTGTGAAAGTATGTGTGTGTGTGTGTGTGCGTGTGTCTGTGTGTGTGTGTGAGTCTGTGGAGACGAAAACAGACGAACGAATGGACCGATTCGAACGAAATTTGGTACAAAAATCACAATCCATGAATACTGGAAGACCATTGTTTTAAAACACAATCGAATGTTCAGAATTCCCTAAATTTTCGAGTGTCATATTGAAAAAATCGTCAAAAAATCAAAACCGCTAATAAAGTTACATACATAGACATTTCTTATGTAATTTTTCATTAGAAAACGTGTAACATAAATGTTAGAACGCTAGCATGAACCGTTCTCGAGATATTGCACATATTTGAAAAAAATATCAAAAAATTATATAAAATAAAAACAAAATATTTCTTATTGAGAAACATGTTCACTTTCCATATGTTATATCATGCGATAAATTGGGTGACATCATTCTCGTGGATCTAGCTCGTTCCATTCATGAAAAAAGATATCTTGAGTAATACTTTTGTATTTGATCGCCAATAGTCATTTATCTGCTATAAGAATAAATTATTTCTCCGTCCATAACGCTGGGCGAGATTTTGGCGACGAATTGGACGGAATGTCGCTTTTTTTAAATGTTACCAAATTAAAGAAAATCTCGTTGAATGGATAAAAATGACTCAAAAGCAATGAAAATAACGACTTATTGACGAAAATTCAATGTCTTGAAAAAATATAAGCAGCTAGTTTAAGAATAACCTATTTTGTTTTTACTGTAAAAGTAGTAAATACATTGCATTATATAAGGAAAGTCATGTGCTGCCCAAATCAGATTTTTTTAAATATATATCCGTGTTATTTTGAGCAATTTAACTTGATGTATTATGAAAGAAAGAAAGTGGAAATGAATTTGAGTTATTAAAAGTAATATGCTGCCTACATCAGAATTTTGTATATAAAAATAGAAAGTAATATACTTATAATGAAGTATATCATTTAAGCCTATTATTTACTATATTATTTTAAAAATTGTGTAAACAAAATTTTTTCTCTTAAGCGTTTCAACTCAATGTTACTTTCCCTACAATATATATTGATGTATATGGAACGTATTGGAATCGTGTCGAAAATCGCAACTCGAGTTTTTGATGGATCTATGCCTTTAGACTTCTAGAATACTTATAGCTATTTTTAGCTTCACGTATCAGCGTGTGTTTGTTTGTGCAGTGCATGTATTTACTCTAATTAAAAAAAATTAATTGACCAAATTTCATAGATAATTTACTTGTGGATTAACCTGGTGCTGATTAGATTTTGGTACGATTCGGAAAGGTAGAACCTGCATATATATATATATATATATATATATATATATATATATATATATATATATATATATATATATATATATATATATATATATATATATATTATTTTTTTTTATTGCAAAATGGCCCGCAGAAATCACCAAAATCAAAAATAAAATCATTCATATGCTCAAATGTATCAAATAAATGTTTTTTTACACGTAATAGCATTATCACGAGCATAAATAGCCTGCGTAGTAGAATGCGCAGAAATGTATAGGCAAAATGGCATTATTTTTACCATAACGCGTAATGGCAAACTAACAATGGTGGCAAATAAAAATTAAAACTATACCCATTAATCATCGAAATTTACCTGGAATATGTTCACAGCTACAGTATTATATAACAAGGTACAGTACACAAAGTACAACATACAGTATTATATACAGCAGACAAGCATTATATAACAAGGCTAAAAAAGGTTTAAATCTAGAAATAATTTAAGAAATTTTATTCATGAAAATTTCTTACATTTGTATACGTCAACACTAAACCTGGATACGTGTGAAGGAAAAAACAATTATACCCATTTAAACATTTTTAAAACATCTTTCTGGTATACTAATTTTTTAGCCCTGACTCATGCGCTTCATTAGCGCTCTATTGTACTGCATATTGTAATGAATGTGTACTAAATACGAAACCACGCAAAATGAAACATAAAAATTGCAATTGCTTCGAAATCATATACATCAATTTCCTCGCATGGATTATAAAATATAACGATGCAAAATTTATTAGACATTTTTCAAAGGTGTCCCAAACTATCAATATATTAAATAACTTATTAATAATTGAAAGTACATTTTAATAAAACGCTGTAATGACCTTTAAATAGTTTTAAGTTTAGAAAGTCATTCAATTTGTCTTGCGGTGATAAGAATCTTCGAAATCCGTAGTTATTAAGCAGTCATAAATCTCCATTGCCTGGGAAATTGTTCAATAAATAACCCTTATTAATGAACAGATGGACATATTAGATTGGTTTTAATATCAGCCGGCCAACAGAATGTCCTAAATTTGTATCTTGTTGAATTTGGAGCTTAATTATTGTAGAATTGTGTGAGCTTCCATGCCCTGACTGGGTAGTATAGGCGATAGAGCTCTGGTTGTGTCTCAAAATTCATGGGCTAAAGCATGGAGGTAAAGGTAAGGAATTAAAATTCCATATCGAGAAAATGCCAATATCATTTGAAACAATCATTCAGGTGACGCTGCGATAAGATAAGTGCCCCTTCATTATATATATTTCTAAGGTGAAAGGCTTAAAATATTTATTTAAATTGTCAAATTTAGTCTTAATGTAATGGATTTTGAAAAATAAAACTGAAATAAATTTGAGTCTGAAGAAAAGTCATGTGCTGCAAATAATTTTCACTTTCTCATACTGTGTTCTATAGTATAGATAAAGTATTGTTTTCACGAAAATTTTCGAATTCGAGACTTTGACTCCAATATATGATTTATGGCTTCCTGAATATTTTTCACTATTTTTGAAGATCGATGTCCTTCTACCTGTCTGTCTGTCTGTCTGTCTGTCTGTATGTGTGTATGTCTGTTGTCGATTTCTGGTGTTCACGATAGCTGCTACAAATATAAATGGATTTTAACGAAACTTTAATATCCGGCTTTGTTATTCAAAAATCAAAGAACTGGATCGAATTTTCTGAAATTTGAGCGAAAACTTTAAAATGTAATCGAAATTTTATTTTTTTAACATAGCAGCATGGGCTAAAATTTGATTGAATCATGTATAAAAGGGGTTATTCATAATGTCTCAATGATCGTGAGACTTAACAGTTTCAATCATTGTGTACAACAGCTGTGATAAAATTTTTGTGTTCGTGACGTCATAATATTCCTCGAGGCCGGTGAGTTTTACTCCCGGGAGGTACATTGTCGTGTATGGTATCAACCGAAATATATTTTCAAGTTTATTAAATTCAAGGGTAACACACTATAATTGTAAATATTTCGATCAACGATACCGTTGCATCATTTTTTTTTTTTATAAAATTCGGAAAAAAAAAATCCCACAAATTTTTCAACAATGGATTCTGTTTTGAGAAAGTCGAGTTAAGCCACTTTCCATTTAATTTTTTTTCTGGTGCAAACCAAACAGAATTTCTGGTAGCATAATATTTACGATTAAAATTCTCTCTATTGCTTTGAATATCTTAAAACATATTTATAAACATTCAAAATTGAAACATTTTTCTATAAAAATGGGTTAAAAATAGATACATTAATCATTAAAGTCATTAAACTGACACTTTTAATTAGAGCTCTAATTAGGACGATGTTGAGATAAAATCATTTCAGCAATTTGTCATCTGGGAAAAATTGCGGGAGCGTTATCTACACGACGTTTGCGTTACGAGAATTTCTTTTAATTTTTAAAATATCTTTTTTAATAAAATATTGGGTTTAGATTTGGCATAACAAGAAATTCGGTGCAGAATTAAAACAAAATAAAAAATCTGATGTGGGCAGCACATGACTATCCTTATATAATGCAATGAATTTACTACTTTTACAGTAAAAAAAAATAGGTTTTTCTTATAGTAGATACTTATATTCTTTCCAAGATATTGACTTTTCGACAATTAGTCGTCATTTTCATTGATTTAGCGTCATTTTTATACATTTGGCGAGATTTTCGTTAATTTGGCAACATTTCAAAAAGTCGCCAAGTTGGCGACATTCCACCAAATTCATCGCCAAAATCTCGCCAAGTGTTATGGACGGAGAAATAAGTTATTCTTAGAGCAGATAAATGGCAATTGGCGTTCAAATACAAAAGTATTACTCAAAGTATCTTTTCTCATGAATGCAACGAGCTAGATCTACGAGAATGATGTCACCAAATTTATCGCATGATATTACATATGAAAAATGAACATGTTTCTCAACAGTTAGTATTTTTTTTTAATTTATGGGTGTTTTTGATAAATTTATTTGAAAAATGTTCAATTTCTCGAGAACGGTTCATGCTAGCTTTCTAAAGTTTATGTCAATCGTTTTCTAAGGAAACATTACATGAGCAATGTCTATTTGCGTAACTTTATTAAAGGTTTTGATTTTTTTTTTTTTTCAAAATTTCACTCGCAAATTTAGGGGGGTTTTGAACATTCGATTACGCTTAAAAACAATAGACGTCCAGTATTCATAGATTGTGATTTTTGTACCAAATTTCATTCCAATCGTTCCATTCGTTCGTGAGATATCGTCTCCACAGAGTCACTGACACACACACACGCACACATACACGCACACACACACATACACGCACACACACACACACACACACACGCACACACACACACACACACACACACACACACACACACACACACATCATCTCAAAAATGTTCGATTCATGATCAGGGATGCTTGAAACGTGCTCTTCCATAGAAAACTCGAATTCGAATTTTCGACCCCATCGCAATACTTTCCTTATACATTATGTATATAAGGAAGGCAACAATGGTATAAATAATTATTGATTTCCCTACAGTACATGGTAATGTATGGACATGGATCGGACTTTGTGATAAATCTACACGTTTCTGGGGCACCTTAGAACACAAGAAATTATATTTAATATGACATATGTATATGCTGGTGTATGTGTGTGTGTGTTCAATGAATGTATCCGTTCCAGGACAATAACTAATGGATCAAACTCAATAAAGTTTGGCAGGTAAGTCACTTGATGGTTACCTGATGATCAGATTTTGGCAAGATTCGGAGAAATATATCTAGTTTTTAGCGAAATGGCCGATAAAAATGTACGAAATCTAAATTAAAAAATCAAATATGCTTAAATGTAATGATTAAATACTTATTTAATACCCAATTTTTTACGACAAATCGAATAAAACTAATTCTTTTACTATAGAATAAATCCTCCTTAAGATATTTAGGTTTTTTCGAATTAGCAACTCAGCGACGTTTGGATTTAGGAGTCAGCAACATTTTTAAATACTTAAGGTTTCTAAATAATAAAATCTGATGTTGGCAGACTATGAATTTCAATACAGCCTTAAATTCTTATTATCTTTATTTCATTAATAATGCATCAAATTATATTTTATTGCCCAAAATAACATGCATACTTATTTGAAATGACACTGAATTTCCAATTTTAATTCAATGATTGTTTTCATTTGGTAACTGCGTGTGCTTTTAAAGACGGCGAAGTAAAAATACGGAAAAATTCAAATATCTCGAGAACGGCTGATTCTAGAGTGATCTAGTTGGTCTTATTCTTTTTTTATCGCCAAAAATACATATGAAACAATCATTAATTGATATATTTGTAAATATGTAGTCTTTTATTTCAGATTTTTAGATTTTCATGATTGCAAAAAAAAAGCAGGTTCGTTTTTCAGAAACGTACTAAAATCTAATCAGCACCATCATGACCTACAAGTGTGCACTAGGGTAACCTACAATTGTTGACCGTATAAATTGTACAATTAAAATTCCTGTGCTTTTATTTATCTTAAAACTTCTTTAGCATTAAAAATTGAAATATTTTTCTATAAAAATGGGTTAAAATAGATACATTAATCATTAAAATCATTAAACTGACACTTTTAATTAGCGCTCTAATTAGAACGATGTTGAGATAAAATCATTTCAGCAATTTGTCATCTTGGAAAAATGGAGGAGCACTATCTGCACGACATTTGCGTTACGAGAATTTCTACCAATTTTTAAAACGCTTTGTTAATAAATTATTGGGTTTAGTTTGGGCAAAACAAGAAATACGGTAAAGCCTTTAATTATAAAATACATTATGGTGTAAATAATTATTAATTTTCCTAAATTGCATGCCCATGTAGAGAAAATATTAGATTTGTGTGGAAATTGGAACTTGAAATTTCGAAGGATCTACACGTTTCAAACACTCTAGAATGCTACATATACAGGGTGTCCCAAAATCATTGACCTCAGCTTTTATTCCATTATTTTGATCTTAGACATATATAATAAATTACAAAGTTGCGTAAAAAAAGGTACAGAATTTTAAGAAATCGATGAAAATTTTCAGGGGATAAAATTTGAAAAAATATAAAATTTAAATTTTTATATGGCTTCCGCACAAAAACATTTCCAATGAGTAAAATATACCCCATACACTAATAAGGTGATAAACAAAATTTCAGCATTTTATCATAAGAAGCCGCACAGATATGTTTAAACAAAATTGGTGGGGTTTAACCACAAATCAAAATGTAAATGTTTACAGCAAGAGTGCAAATGACGCAACGCAGAAATGCATTATAGACAAATAATATCTGTCTTTCATCTTTAATGGAAAACATTTTGAACAAGCTTTGTAATATTTGTGTAAAGTTATTATTTCTACACAGTGTAGATACTTTTGTACTAATAAATAGTAAAATAAATATTTATTTATGTAATCATCGTTTTCTTTCGTAATTTGTTGTTGTTGAGACCCAGACCGTCCGACCTACCAGAAAGGTGTAAGGTAACTGTTTGGACGATCGGGAAGTGCCACACAATTAGGACCGGAACCCAGTGGGGGAGGCATCCACAGGGACCGTACCCTCCTTCCCCTACCACCAACCTCACGGAAGGACTTACGGTCCCACATGTTTAACGTGATCGTACTCCGCGTGAACACGGCGGCAGTTTTGTCAGTGGCTGGAATCGAACCCGGGCCTACCGAGTGCAACTCCAGCGCGCTAGCCAATGGGCTACCGCGCCCCCTTTCGTAATTTGTGTATGAACCCTGAAACGCGATCTGCCGATATGATTTTTACCCTCTGAGAACCCATGTCGATGCATTGAAAAATGGTTAAGTCAGCATTTTCGACTTTTCATATCTCTGGGACTTTTTATGATAAAATGCTGAAATTCTGTACATCACCTTATTAGTGTATGAGACACATTTTACTCATTAGAAATCTTTTTGTACGGGGGCCGTATAAAAATATAAATTTTGTATTTCTGCAAATTTAATCTCCTGAAAATTTTTATCGATTTCATAAAATTCTGTACCTTTTTTACGCAACTTTGTAATTTATTATATATGTCTAAGATCAATGTTTAAGGAATTAGAGCCGAAGTCAATGTTTTTAGGAACCCTGTATATATATATACAGGGATATATATAAATAAATAAAAATTGAAAGATTTTAATCGAAAATTATGCATAAACTACTGTATGTACAAAAAACCCATCTCTAGCATATCTGTTACAAATGAGTAACTATAGACCAAGGCTAAGGATAAAAATAGAAGGTAACATATCACTACAATGGAAAGGGGGATGAGAAGAATATTAGGTTACAAAATTCACAATTAAAAGTATATAAATATAAATAAAAAGAAAACACGGCGAAAATGAGAAAAGGCAATAATAATTAGCTCAAGATAAAAGATTAAGACATAGAGAACAATCAATTGAAACTACACAAAAAATGACGGTTTCGTTCGAAATTGCATTCTCATCAGGACAGCCATACAATTCGAATTAAAACCGATAGAATAGCCAGTTTCTGATAATGGCGATAGTATTTAACTATAGACACCATTGGAACTGTCTACTGGCTAGTGGAAGGAGAAAAATAAATCAATTGAATTACAAATCAGAAAAATAATACTTCCTCGAACAGAAATATGAACTCACAAGCATTGCCACCGAGTGTAAGTTGAACAAGCGACTGAGCATTTTACCTCACTTCGTCAATGCGAGTGGGCACCGGAATGAATACATTTGAACGATACATAATATGTATGGAGACTTACAAAAATAATAATCAGTATAGGACTCAGGACAAGTGGAAAATAGTCATTCGAAAATAGTAAACAGTATTAGACTCAGGCCAAGTGGTAAGTTAGGTGATAAGAATGGGTGAATTCTCAAAATTGAGTTATCCAATCAAAGATAAATAATGCATGTGTAAAATTATTACGTGGTATGTTTGAAATTATTAATAATATTATTTACAAATACATCCGGATATTGGTAATTTTGACAAATGCGTTTAAGATTATTGATGTGGAGAAAGTGAAACCGAGGATCAGAAAGTCGATGTATTCGAAATAGCTGGTTTAAAATGATGTTTCTAAACAATTGAATAGAATTACAAGATTGATATGATAGCAGCTTTATGATAGTGAAGTTGTAAGAATCTTTTTTATCATATAGATTGGTGATTACATGATTATTGAGGGTATCTAAATTTAGATCTAAAAAATTTACAGTTTGACTAACGCTAGGCTCATTAGGAATTAATTCTAGGTTAGATGGGTAAAATTCAATATTAAAAGGATAGGAATCATCAATGATAATACAAATTAAGTCGTCAACATATCTATATATAATATATTAATTAGAGTTAAAATGACATTCATAATAATAAAGATATAAGTTAGCGAGTATACTACTACTACAACCACCTTGTGGTACTCCAGATGTTTGTAAATAAATGTTATCACCTTGGATAATATACTTGTTGTATAACACAAAGTGCAAGAGCATAGGAAATTTTTGACATTAAATGTAACATTATTGGAAGATAGATAGTCATGATAAAGAGAGATAGTAACTTTATATAAATCTTTAATGACAATATTATTAAATAGGTCTTTAAAATCAAAGGTATGGCAACCAAGTATTTGCGGAAGCTTGCTAAGGTGATTTACCAAATCAAAACTATTGTTCAAAATGAATTATCCTAAATTCCTAAATTTAAGAGATTCATTAATTCTATTTAAACAGTTAAGCAAGTACTTACTAGTTGTAGTGGTAAAGGTATTATGTCCACAAGTGACTGTTCTAAAACTGAGAGGTGATTTATGGAATTTAGGAACCAAAGTAACATAAGGAAATTTTAAAACTGCAATTAATATTTAATTGTGTATATAATTTTAGCATTTTAGTTTTGATTTTGATAGACTGATTATTAATGGGTATAAAAATTTGATTGTTTTTTAAGTAATTCTGTAACAGAGAAACATAATATATTTTACAAATGATGGCATAATTATTAGAAGCTTTATCTATATAAGTTATGACAAAATGTTGTTGTAGTTCTTTAATAGCAGATAGGAGTTGTTTATAAGGATACCTAGGCTTCGTTAATTTAATGTTTATAATAACATTTTTAAGTAGATGTAAGGTAGAATGCTTCAATAGGAATGGAATGTGAACAAGCAAGTTGATATATGAATTTATCAAAATCAAATGATATAGACTGAAGAAGTTGTTTAGGGTGATGGCAGAATGGAATGCGAAATTTAGACCCTTTATTCATAATATCCCTAAGTATATCATCCTGAACTATACTGAGATCCCCAGTAATAATGTGTCCATGAGAGGAGTTGACATAAGGGGCAAGATTTTTATTGCTGCATACACATGATGTAAGGTCATCGGAGTTTAATGTCCTGGAAACTTCATTGTAATTGTATATAGTTCTACCAATTGGTAAATTATATTTGAAGGATTTTTGTATTTTGATTTCTTTTACGGGTAACAAGTGCTGATGTTTTGCAAATAAATTATTGAAGTTAAGAGAATTAAGAATAGGGTGTTTAAGAGAAATTACACAGTAGGCTATTTTAGTATGTGGATTTGGTGAATGGAGAAGGTGGTAATTTAAGAAATTTGTACGTGAAAGAAGCAAATCATAAAATAAATGTTTTAAATGCTCATGAGTTAATTTTAATTTTAAAAAATTAGTATAAACAATACATATATATATATATATATATATATAACCTGACATGTGTGTGCGTGTATGTATGCGTGTGTGTATGTGTGTGTGTGTGTATGCAAGTGTGTGCAATTTATTCCAGCTCAAAACGGAATGATCAAATTAAATAAAATTTGGCAGATAAGTCACTTGTTGATCACCCTGGTGTTGATCAGATTTTGGTACCATTCGGAAAAATATATCTAATTCGTTTACGAAATAGCTCACAAATATGTTCGAAAACTAAATGAAAGATCAAATATGCTTAAATGTATTGATTAAATACTTATTTTATGCATAAATTGTAACGACAAAAGGCATAAAGACCAATCCTTTTACTCTAGAAAATCATTTTTAAGATATTTAGGCTATTTGGAAGTTTTGAAGTCAGCGATGTGTTTAAATGCGTAAGGTTTTCAAATAAAATGGAAATAGCATTAAAATTGCAATTTGGATATAATTTCAAATAAGTATCCTTGTCATTTTTGCGTAATTATTCAATTTAATGGATTTTGGAAAATAAATAAATAAATAAAAAATCTGATGTGGGCAACACATGACTTTCCTTATATAATGCAATGAATTTACTACTTTTACAGTAAAAAAATGGGTTTTGCTTATAGTTGATACTTATATTCTTTCCAAGATAGTGAATTTTCGACGATTAATCATCATTTTCATTGATTTAGCGTCATTTGTATCCATTTTGGCAAGAATTTCGTCAATTTAGCAACATTTTAAAAAAATCGCCAAGTTGGCGACATGCCACTAAATTCGTCACCAAAATCTCGCCAAGCATCATGGACGGAAAAATAAGTTATTCTTATAGCAGATAAATGACTATTGGAGTTCAAATACAAAAGTACTATTCAAAGTATTTTTCTCATGAATGGAACGAGCTAGATCCACGAGAATGATGTCACCAAATTTATCGCATGATATTGCATATGAAAAGTGAACATGTTTCTCAATAGGAAATATTTTTTTTTATTTTATATGACTTTTTGATAATATTTTTGAAAAATGTGCAATATCTCGAGAACGGTCATGTTAGCTTTCTGAAATTAAAGTCAATCGTTTTCTAATGAAAAGTTACAAAAGAAATATCTATTTGCGTAACTTTATTAGCGGTTTTGATTTTTTGACGATTTCTTCAAAATTTCACTCAAAAATTTAGGGGGGTTCTGAACATTCAATTGCGTATAAAAACAATAGGCTTCCAGTGTTTACGGATTGTGATTTTTGTACCAAATTTCGTTCGAATCGGTCCATTCGTTCGTCAGTTATCGTCTCCACAGTCTCACAGACACACACACACACATACTTTCACACACACACACATACTTTCAGACACAGGCACACTCACAGACATCACTTCAAAATTGTTTGATTCGTGATCAGGGATGCTTGAAACGTGCTCTCCCGTCGAAAAGTCGAATTCGAATTTTTGACCCCGTCACAATACTTTCCTTATACATTATGTATATAAGGAAAGTAATAAATGTGAGTAAATATAAAATTCATGTGCTGCCTATAATTTCTTGTGGTACAAGCCAAACTTAATTGTTGATCTTAAAAAATTCACGATTAAAATTCCTCTATGGTTTTTATTATCTTAAAACTGCTTTAGCATTCAAACCGGAAATGTTTTTCTATGAAATGGGTTAAAAAATGGACGCGTTAATCATCAAAGTCATTAAAGTGACGCTTTTAATTAGCGCTGTAATTAGAACGATGTTGGGATAAAATCATTTTAGCAATTTATCATCTCGGAAAAATGGGTTTTTTTAGGAATGGGAACATTGGGAAGCACTATATACACCACATTTACGTTACGAGAATTTTTACCAATACTTAAAACGCTTTGTTAATAAAATATTGGGTTTAATTTGGGTAAAACAAGATATGCAGTACAGCATTTTTAAAAATTATACAATGTATTAATAATTATTACTTTCCCCACAATATATGGTGCTGTATAGAGAACGTGTTGGAATCGAATTGTTGGGCACTCTATAGAACATACAAAAACTATACTTATCGTGACATATGTGTGTGTGTGTGTATTTATGTGTGTGTATCCATTCTATCTAAAAAACTAATGGATTAAATTTGATAAAATTTAGCAAAATGTCACTTGTTGGTCATCTTAGTGTTGATCAGATTTTGGTACGATTCGGAAAAAAATATCTTTTTCTTTATCAAATGGCCTACAAAAATGTTCAAAATCTGCAATAAATGATGAAATATGCTTAAATGAATTGAGTAAATATTTGCTACATACATAAATTTTAACGACAAAATGAATAAAACTAATCTCATTATTATAGAATAAACAGTTCTCGAGACAGTTAAGTTCTCTGGAATTTTTGGAGTCAGCGAAGTTTTTAAATGCGTAAAGTTTCTAAATGAAAAGGAAATTGTATTAAAATTTCAATTTAGGATATAAATGTAAATAAGCATTCATGTCATTTTGTACAATAAATAAATTTAATGGATTATGAAATAAAAACAATAAATTAAATTTGAGTCTGTGGTTAAAGTCATGTGCTGCCTACATCAAATTACTTTCCTTATATACAATAATGTATAAGGAAAGTATTGTGACGAGCTCGGAAATTCAATTTCGACGGGAGAGCACGTTTCAAGCATCCCTGATCACGAATCAAACATTTTTGAGATGATGTGTGCGTGTGTGTGTGTGTGTGTGTGTGTGTGTGTGTGTGTGTGTCTGTGGAGACGATAACTGACGAACAAATGAACCGAATCGAACGACATTTGGTACAAAAATTACAATCCATAAATACTGGAAGCTTATAGTTTTTATACGCCATCGAATGTTCAGAACCGCCCTAAATTTTCGAGTGAAATTTTGAAAAAATCATCAAAAAATCTAAACCTCTAATAAAGTTCCGCAAATAGATATTTCTTATGTAATGTTTCCTTAGAAAACGATTGACATAAATTTTAGATCGTTAGCATGAACCGTTCTCGAGATATTGCACATTTTTTTTTAAATTATCAGAAAATCATATAAAATAAAAAAAAGTCCTATTGAGAAACATGTTCACTTTTCATAAGTAATATCATGCGATAAATTTGGTGACATCATTCTGGTGGATCTAGCTCATTCCATTCATGAAAAAAAATACTTTGAGTAATTCTTTTGTATTTGAACGCCAATAGTCATTTATCTGCTGTAAGAACAACTTATTTCTACGTTCTTAACGTTTGGCGAGATTTTGACGACTAATTTGGTGGAATGTTGCCGATTTAGCGACTTTTTTAAATGTTGCTAAATTAACGACAAACTTGGCAAAAGGATGAAAATCAAGCTAAATCAATGAAAATGACGACTAATTGAAGAAAATTCAATATATTTTAATGAATATAAATATCTACTATAAGAGTAATCTATTTTTTTACTGTAAATGTAATAAATTCTTTGCATTATATAAGGAAAGTCATGTGCTGCCCACATCAGATTTTTTTGTTACAAACTAAAGAATAACTCACCGCATAAAATTTATGATTCAAATTCCTCTGTGATTTTGAACTTTTGATTATCTTAAACTATTAGTATTCAAAATAGGTAAAACGGTCCCTTTGATGAGAAATGACCAGCATAAATCCTTAACATCTCTAAAAAAGCGTGTTGAGATGTATTAATAAAATGCTTGTTATATACGTAATTTTTGACAATTAAACGAATACGGTTACTGTAAAATGAACCGTTTCAGAAATATTTTATTTTTTTTTCAAACTACAAGAAGTTGCCAAATGGAAATTTAAATATATTAGAATTGCAATCTGGATATAATATCAAGTCAATATGTGTCATTTTGAGCAGTAAATCTCAGTTTGATGGATTATTATAAAGAAAACGAGCTTGGCTCTGTAGAGAGAGTCTTGTTCTGGTTATATGAAATTTTTTCGTATGTTATATTCTGTATTTATAGTTTTACTGTAAAATATCTGGAGAGCATTGTAATAGAGCTGAAAATTTGGTTTCGAGTTTTCGATAGAATTGCACAGGACATCCGATTTCGGAATTAGATTTAAAATTAAGATTTTATAGATATTTATAATTCGTTGATAGAGGACAGAACAGGAACTACGGGTAGTAAGCCTCTTTCATATGTACAAAATTAACGGTTTTAACACTTTACAACACAGTTGAAAAGTGTTTATGACTTTGTCCATTCTGTCTGTCTGTCCGTCATTTCGCACGATAACTGCCGTAAAAATAACTTTATCACAATGAAATTTTAGTATGTTGTTCAGACGGTCTGTAGAACCTACGGGAATATAAATGAATAATATGACCCAATTAGTTTTGGATTGAACCAGGGTTAAAACAATGAAATGCATTGAACCCTATACGACCTGATTTTTCAAACATTTTTTAAGTAAAGTTAAAATTCACAAATTGCTTCGAAATGTTCAGGAAATATTAAAATTATTCCATAAAATATATAATCAAATTTTCAGCAAAATATGTTTGGTAGTTTTTTAAATAAAAATTAAAATAATAATGACACCCGTATAATATGAAGAGGTCATGTTGTTGTTGTTGTTGTTGTTGAGACCCAGACCGTCCGACCTACCAGAAAGGCATGAAGAGGTCATGTGACCCACTTCAAAATAAAATACGACATCCATCTTGTATCAAAATTGCGATTTTTAAAGTTCTTTTTAATTTTATATTTAGTGTTGCATCCGTACTAAAACCGCTTTATTTTTGCGTTTTTTTCTACGCATCCTCGTTCTGCGGCAATGGAGTTACAATAATTTTGAGTTTACATGATCATCAAACTTTGATTATTTCTACAACGACGCCTAAATTTATTGAATGTAAAATGTAGACAAGTGATTGTAAGATGAGTTGTGTAAGAATTACTGAATTTTTTTCGCGCAAAAGTATTTAACTCCGGAGTCTGGAATAAAAATGATATGAATGAAATATTCACTGCTTTTACATAGAGATCCACATGATTTATATTTCGATGACGTCATTTGAATAAAATTTGAATGAAGTTTTAAAAGTATGGAGTTAGAACATACTTTTACCTCCATGGTTTTAATTCCAAGTAAAATAAATTATTGTAGTTCTGTGATAATTAAAATAGTATCGCAGTTAAGTGCATCGTATTTGAGAGATATATAAATAAAATTACACATGGATAGTGTTTTATAATCTATACTTTATGCAGGATTGATTTTTCTTGTATTTATAGTTCGTGTTGCATCCGTCCTAAAACCGCTTTATTTTAGCATATTATCAGTGTTTCTAAATTCTGTGCTTACGCAATTACAATATATTTTTATTTTAAATGATTACTAAACTTTGATTATTTCTACAACGAAACCTAATTTTAACGTTTGCAAAATGTAAACAAAACAGGCGATTGTAGGATAAGTTGTATAAGAATTCTTAAATTTAACTCAAAATTATTCAGCTCTGGAGTATGGAACATAAGTGATATAAATGGAATATTGATTGATTTTACTTAGATGAGAAGAAAGCGCTTTTAAAGCACTGCCTATTTCGAAGAAGTTTTAGGTTTCCAATTATTGTACTATGATAATTTTAAAAATATCACTGGTGAATGTATCGCGTTTTAGAGGTGTTTAAATAAAATTGCATTTCAATTGGAAAGTGTTTCAGAATCAATTCTTTATGCATGATTAATCTTTCTTGCTATGATTAGCTGTGTTACAAAAGCTGTTTGACAAAAAGGGCAATTAATATTTCAAAAGTTTAAAGAAGTTATTATTTTGTGTATTATAGACTATTCTAAAGTGTTTGTAGTACGTCGTTATGGCTTGTCGTCAGAAACGCTGGTATTCGGTTGTCTTGAGACACACACCAAGTCAATCTTAGCTGGCTGTGAAGAGTCAACCATGAAGTTAGAAAGAAGGATGAAACATTTTGAAATACCATAATGCTTTGAGAATTTTATCTAGATGTTGATAGAATCAGTCAAGTAGACGCTATTGTTAGTTGACACAACAGAAAGTCGTAGTATTTAGAATTTTGTATTTTTGATTAGTTTTAAATTAAGGGTTCCCTAATTATGAGTATAATTAACAGGTATTTTTTCATAGTTGAAGGATAGAGTACAGAATATAGGGAGATAAGAATTAATTGTAATGTAAAAAAATCTGATGTGCGCAGCACATGACTTTCCTTATATAATACAATGAATTTACTACTTTTACAGTAAAAAAAATACATTATTTTTATAGTAGATATTCATATTCTTTCCGAGATATTGAATTTTCGTCAGTCGTTATTTTCATTGATTTAGCGTCATTTTTATCCATTTCGCGAGTTTTTCGTTAATTTAGCAACGTTTAAAAAAGTCGCTAAGTTGGCGACATTCCACCAAATTTGTCGCCAAAATCTCGCCAAGCGATATGCACTAAGAAATAAGTTATTCTTACAACAGATAAATGACTATTGGCGTTCAAATACAAAAGTATTTGTCAAAGTATATTTTTTCATGAATGGAACGAGCTAGATCCACGAGAATGATATCACTCAATTTATCGCATGGTATTACATATGAAAAGTGAACATGTTCAGTGTGTGTTCACATGTTCAGTGTCATGGATGGAGAAATGGATGGAGAAATAAGCTATCTTACAGCAGATAAATGACTATTGGCGTTAAAATACAAAAGTATTACTCAAAGTATCTTTTTTCATGAATAGAACAAGGTAGATGCACGAGAATGATGTCACCCAATTTATCGCATGGTATTACATATGAAAAGTGAACATGTTTCTGAATGGAATTTTTTTTTATTTTATATGACATTTTGATAATGTTTTTAAAAAATGTGCAATATCTCGAGAACGGTTCATGTTGGCGTTCTAAAATTTATGTCAATCGTTTTATAATGAAAAATTACATAAGAAATGTCTATTTGCGTAACTTTATTAGTGGTTTTGATTTTTTGACGATTTTTACAAAATTTCATTCGAAAATTTAGGGGGATTCTGAACATTCGATTGCGTATAAAAGCAATAGGCTTCCAGTGTTTACGAAATGTAATTTTTGTTCCAAATTTCATTCGAATCGGTCCATCCTTTCATTAGTTATCGTCTCCACAGACTCACTGACACACACACACACACACACGCACGCACATAGACAGCACTTCAAAAATGTTCGATTCGTGATCAGAGATGCTTGAAACGTGCTCTCCCGTTAAAAACTCGAATTCGAAATTTCGATCAATTCACAATACTTTCCTTATACATTATGTATATAAGGAAAGTAATAACTTTGAATACGTAGGAATATTCTATATTGTTTCAGTTCTAATTTGCATTGAGCTAATCCATTTTTAACTTTCCTTATATACATAATGTATAAGGAAAGTATTGTGACGGAGTCGAAAATTCGAATTCGAGTTTTCGACGGGAGAGCACGTTTCAAGCATCCCTGATCACGAATCAAACATTTTTGAAGTGATGTCTGTGTGTAGGTGTGTGTGTGAAAGTATGTGTGTGTGTGTGTGTGTGTGTGTGAAAGTATGTGTGTGTGTGTGTGTGTGTGTGATAGTATGTGTGTGTGTGTGCGTGCGTGTGTGTGTGTCAGTGAGCCTTTGGAGACGATAACTGACGAACGAATGGACCGATTCGAACAAAATTTAGTGCAAAAATCACAATCCGTAAACACAGGAAGTCTCTTGTTTTTATACGCAATCGAATGTTCAGAACCCCCCTAAATTTTCGAATCAAATTTTGAAAAAATCGTCAAAAAATCAAAACAGCCAATAAAGTTACGCAAATAGACATTTCTTATGCAATTTTTCATTAGAAAACGATTGACATACATTTTAGAACGCTAACATGAACCGTTTTTGAGATATTGTACATTTTTCAAAAAAAATATCAAAAAGTTATATAAAATTAAAAAAAAAAATATTTCCTATTGAGAAACATGTTCACTTTTCATATGTAATACCATGCAATAATTTGGGTGACATCATTCTCTTGGATCTAGCACGTTCCGTTCATGAAAAAAGATACTTTAAGTAAGACTTCCGTATTTAAACGCCAATAGTCATTTATATGCTGTAAGAAAAACATATTTCGCCGTCCATAACGCTTGGCGAGATTTTGGCAACGAATTCGGCGGAATGTTGCCAACTTGGCGTCGTTTCGAAATGTTGCCAAATTAAAGAAAATCTCGCCAAATGGTTAAAAATGACGCTAAATCAATGGAAATGACTAATTGCCGAAAATTCAATATCTTGGAAAGAATATTAGTATCTACTAAAAGAAAAATCTATTTTTTTACTGTAAAAGTAGTAAATTCATTACATTATATAAGGAAAGTCATGTGTTGCCCACATCAGATTTTTTTTATAAAAAGAACAGTTTAATTAAATATTTAAGATCTTTCACAATAGAAATGCGTACAATGCAGGACTACTTATTTTACGCCAGTGCCCCTCGATTTATTGTCTCAAATAATATTGGCTTTTTCTAAACATGAAGTTTTATCTCCTTACATTTACCTCCATGCAGTCAACATCTCTCACAGTAGCGACAACCGACAGAACAGCTGCAGCTAAAAGATGAGAAAAAGTTTGAAGTTTGACGATCTCAAACCCAAGGGAAAACAGCGAAACAACTCCAGAGAAAATATAACAGGAAAGATCAATCATGCATAAAGCATTGATTATGAAACACTTCCCAACTTCAATGCAATTTCATTTAAACATCTCTAAAATGCGATACATTTCACGGTAATATTTTCAAAGTTGCAACAATACTACACTAATTTATTATATTTGAAAACTTAATCGAAAAAAATGAACTTTATTCAAATGACGGCATTGAAATGTAAATTACCTGGTTTAAACATCTCTGAAATGCGATACATTCCTCGGTAATGTTTTTAAAATTATCATAATACTACAATAATTTATTATACTTGAAAACTTCATCGAAAACAACTGAAATTTATTCAAATGACGCCATCGAAATATAACACGCCTGGCTCTCTCTATAAAAGCAGCATTTCATTCATTAACATTCTCCCATTCTTTTCATTCATCACGATACTATAATAATTTATTTTATTTAAAATCTTAAGACCATGGCGGTGCAAGTAATTAGACGTTATGCTTAAAACTTCATTGAAAAAAATCACCCTTCTCTCTGTAAAATCAATTAATATTTCATAAATATCAGCTATATTGCAGACTCCATGAGCTAAATAATTTTGCGTTAAAGAAATGCAGCAATTCTTATGCAACTCATTCTACATATTTTGCTGTTTACATTTTCCATAAGGGAAAATTATGATTCGTTGTAGAAATAATCAAATTTGGATGATCATTTAAACTCAAATATATTGTAATTGCGTTGTTTCAGTATGTAGATGCACAGAATTTAAGCAAAAATAAAGCGGTTTTATGACGGATAAAACACTAATTATGAATTGAAAAGAACTTTAAAAATCACGATTTTGACACAAGAAGGATGCCATGTTTTATTTTGAAATGGGTCACGTGATCACTTCATATAAAAGATGTAATTATTATTTTAATTTTTATTTAAAAATACTGAACATATTTTGCTGACATTTTTTTTATATATTTTATGCGATAATTTGAATACTTCCTAAAATTTTCGAAGCAATTTGTAAACTTTAAATCCGTTGAAAAAATGTTTGAAAAATTAGGTCCTATAGGGTTCAATGTATTTCACTTTTTCAACCCGGGTTCAATCCAAAACTAATTGGGTGATATTATATATTCATATTCCCATAGGTCCCACTTACCGTCTGAACATACTAAAATTTCATTTTGACAAAGTCATTTTTACGGCAGTTATTGTGCGAAGGGACAGACAGACAGACAGAACAAAGTCATAAACACTTTTCAACTTCGTTGTAAAGTGTTAAAAACTCTAGAAAAGTAATTCATTGTAGCGTGATACATCGGACTCAAAACATAGACGGTTTTGCATTATTTGTTGTAAAGTATACAGTAAAAATCAATCAGACTGGCTTAAATGCATTTCCTATAAAAGATGGCATCATGTGAAATGCGCCAAGTTCTGCATCTGTAAAAACTGTTAAAGCGATCAAATAAGTAGTTTAGAGAAGTTTAAGAATTCTGCTATATTCAATTTCTCTAACAAAACTGTCCAAAGAGCATTCAGTATCGTCCAATAGATATGTTTTTAGTAGTTTCAATCAACCTGTTTATCAGAGCTGGTTGAAACATGCGTCAGAAGTTCTAGTGCAATTTCTGAATGATATTTGACATCCGTAAGTAACACATAGGTATTTACTGCTCAAATTGTATAAGCTCAAATTGTAGCTTGCTAATACCTTGAAAAAACCTTACTGCCAAAACTGGGAATCGAACCCTGTGTCTTCGAACTGGCCAGCCAACGTTCTGCCTTTGAGCTACTAGGGCGGAAATGCAAGTTCTTATCTTTGAAGTAGACTCTGCATTCTCCACCTTCTAATATCAACTGATAATCTGACTAATCTCATCTTGTTACTTTCCTTATATACATAATGTATAAGGAAAGTATTGTGACGGGGTCGAAAGTTCGAATTTGAGTTTTCGACGAGAGAGCACGTTTCAAGCATCCCTGATCACGAAACAAACATTTTTTAAGTGATGTCTGTGTGTGTGTGTGTGTGTCTGTGGGTCTGGGGAGACGATAACTGACGAACGAATGGACCGATCTGAACCAAATTTGGCACAAAAATCACAATCCATAAACACTGGAAGCCTATTGTTTTTATACGCAATCGAATGTTCAGAACCCCCTAAATTCTCAAATGGAATTTTGAAAAAATCGTCAAAAAATCAAAACTACTAATAAAGTTACGCAAATAGACATTTCTTATGTGATGTTTCATTAGAAAACGATTGACCTAAATTTTAGAACGCTAACTCGAACCGTTCTCGAGATATTGTACAATTTAAAAAAAAAATATCAAAAAGTCATATAAAATAAAAATATTTCCTATTGAGAAACATGTTCACTTTTCATATGTAATACCATGCGATAAATTGGGTGACATCATTCTCGTGGATCTAGCTCGTTCCATTCATGAAAAAAGATACTCTGAGTAATACTCTTGTATTTGAACGCAAATAGTCATTTATCTGCTGTAAGAATAACTTATTTCTTAGTGCATAACGCTTGGCGAGATTTTGGCGACGAATTTGGCAGAATGTCGCCAACTTGGCGACTTTTTGAAATGTTGCCAAATGGATAAAAATGAAGCTAAATCAATGAAAATGACGACTAATTGTCGAAAATTCAATGGCTTGGAAAGAATATTAGTATCTACTATAAGAAAAACCTATTTTTTTACTGTAAAAGTAGTAAATTCATTACATTATATAAGGAAAGTCATGTGTAGCCCATATCAGGTTTTTAATTTTACCTCACGTTAGCCCCCTGATGCTACTTTTATCTCCCAGATTAACTTTTTGGTCGTTATTCTCTCGATTTGAAATCAGCGCTCAATATCTGAGAGTCAACTGAATTCGTTTTAGTCGTACTATTCGAATGACTTTCAGACCACCGACATCTTTGCACTTATCGACAGGGATGATTTGTTTAGGTGCCACTTTAAAGGCCCAATTGGAAATCCAATTGGAATTTTTTTGCCCCAGTTGGAAATCGGACCCAGCCTCATAAGAACATCGAACTGGTCAGCCGATGCTCTACCTCTGAGCTACTGGAGCGGAATTGCATATTCATATCTTTGGAATGGACTCTATAATCTTGTAAAATAAGATACTAAAACATTTTATTTGAAAGTTACTAAACTTTTTTTTAATCCAAAAATTATTAAAATAAATCCCGGTCACACTATTACGTATTGTAAAATATATATATATATAAACTGAAGCAAATCCTCCTCCTATCCCCATCAACGAAGCCTTTTCCGTTTTAAGAAATTCGCGGCAAGTTCTGTACTTTCTTAAACTTTCGACAAAGTTATTGAAAGAACATACAAGATTCATGACTGCGATGACATAACAAATCGCGACCTAGAAGATAAGCTTCCGGACGTTATTGGGTAAGACGCAGGAAGGAGAGAGTGTAGATGGATGGAGAATGTCAAGAATAAATTATAGCGTAAATCTTCTCCTAAAGCCTTTAGCCTTTTATAATCACGTGTTTATGGACTCTGGTTATTAAGGAACTCAATCAATATCTGATGACGTCAAAGTTTTAGGGTTGGTGAGATCGTAAAAGACCGAGTTGAGAATATCTATACTTTTTCATATAATAATTTAGAAATATATATAGAAAATATATGGAACAAGAGTAGGCGACTTTTTATATATTCATATTTCGGAATGTTTAGATTTATTTGCATCATAATATTAGATGATATTATATTATCAGAAAAGCATGTATGATTCATGAGAATTTATTTTAAGTTATCAACAAGTCTGTCATGGAGCCAAGTTGGATGGGTTTGCTTAACTTTTGTTTATATTTCCAACTAGCAGCATATTCGTTCTTCGTAACGAATATGCAATGTAAAGAAACTTAAAATTCACAATCATGTTCAAATTCCTGTAGAATTCTAAATAACACTGTTATTCAAAATATTCTATTAAGCTGTTTAAATTAATTTTCCAAAAGAGAAGTTTTAGAATATCTATTCCCGCGATATAAAATTATTTGCAACGGTAAATTTGAGGAATAAAACATTATAATCCCGTTTGTAAAGAAATTTTCAGAAAATATGAAATTGAATTTATGTATGCCATAATGAAAGCGCTAAAGTTGTATTAGAAGTTGTAGTCCATCGTTTTCCGTTTCGGGGGAGTCATGTTCTGAGCAGGCATCATGATGGACAGACCTCCACATCTTTGACACGGGGTCGGTTACAGGTCAAAGATACAGAGACGAAGTCCTTGAGCCTACCGTTCGATTGTTTCGAGGTGCTGTTGGTCCTGGTTTCGTATTCATGGATGATAACGCGTCCCCTCACCGTGCGGCCTTGGTCGACGACTTCCTTCAAACTGAAGATGTCCAGCACATGCAGTGGCCTGCCAGCTCTCTGCTCTGAATCCAATAGAGCACGTATAGGATATGCTCAGGAGACGTCTTGCAGTCCTCCGCTATCCACCAAGTTTCGTTCCGGGATTGAAAACTGCTCTCCGTGAGGCTTGGAACTCTTTGAGCACACAACTCATCCAAACCCTCATCGAAAGTATGGGAAATCGTTGGGCAGCATGCCTGGCTACCCGAGTTTCCCACACACCGAATTAAACTGCAGAATCACATTGTTTTAATTATTCTATTTCACTGAGGTTGACACTCATATTGTGACCCTTTTTTCTTTCGACCTTTTTCTTTGGATAATAAAAGTCGTTATTATCCTTGTTTTGCATTGTTTTTTTCTTTTATAGTCCTATAACACTCGCATATCGCGTTTCCTTCAATTCCGATGCAGTTTTCCCAAAATTTTCACATAAACAACAACTTCGCTTAACTTTTGGACATAAGTGTAAGTAAACTATGAGACACATAATTGTTAACTGCATTTGCAATTACATTTTAATAGTGATTTTTTTGGACGATCAGAGCAACGATCAGCACATCTACAGTAGCGCTACAAGTGCTTACCGGTATCTCCCCTATAACGTTGACAGCGCAAAAAGAAGCCATCATAGCGCAAGTAACACGCCTGAGACAAACAGTAGAGTGGAATAATCTTTATTATGATCACAAAGATTACGAATAAAAAAATCTGATGTGGGCAACACATGACTTTCCTTATATAATGTAATGAATTTACTACTTTTACAGTAAAAAAATTGGTTTTTCTTATAGTAGAGATACTAATATTCTTTCCAAAATATTGAATTTTCGACAATTAGTCGTCATTTTCATTGATTCAGCGTAATTTTTATCCATTTGGTGAGATTTTCGTTAAATTGGCAACATTTCAAAAAGTCGCCAAGTTGGCGACATTCCGCCAAATTCGTCGCCAAAATCTCGCCAAGCGTTATGCACTAAGAAATAAGTTATTCTTACAGCAGATAAATGACTATTGGCGTTCAAATACAAAAGTATTACTCAGAGTATCTTTTTTCATGAATGGAACGAGCTAGATCCACGAGAATGATGTCACCCAGTTTATCGCATAGTATTACATATGAAAAGCGAACATGTTTATCAATAGGAATTTTTTTTTATTTTATATGACTTTTTGATATTTTTTTTGAAAAATGTACAATATCTCGAGAACGGTTCGTGTTAGCGTTTTAAAATTTATGTCAATCGTTTTCTAATGAAAAATTACGTAAGAAATGTCTATTTGTGTAACTTTATTAGTGGTTTTGATTTTTTGACGATTTTTTCAAAATTTCATTCGAAAATTTAGAGGGGTTCCTGAACATTCGATTGCGTATAAAAGCAATAGGCTTCCAGTGTTTATGGATTGTGATTTTCGTACCAAATTTGGTTCAAAGCGGTCCATTCGTTCGTCAGTTATCGTCTCCACAGACCCACTGACACACACACATACACACACACACACACACACACACACACAGACATCACTTCAAAAATGTTTGATTCATGATCAGGGATGTTTGAAACGTGCTCTCCCGGCGAAAACTCGAATTCGAATTTTCGACCCCGTCACAATACTTTCCTTATACATTATGTATATAAGGGAAAGTAAAAAGGTTACTTGGTTAACGGACCCAGCAGTAGGTAATATCCGCTTACACTTTGCTAAGTCATCACAAGAAATATCTAATTACATAAATATTTATACAGATGGCTCTAGAACTGATTCTGGAACAGCATCAGCCTACTGTGCTTTTTACGATGGCATGTGTGTTCATAAGTGGTCAACTCGTCTGCACTATGAAAATAGCGTCTTCCAGGCAGAGCTGCTCGCAATAAAGGAAGCTGTATTTTGGGCTACCAAATGTTTGCATAAGAATTTCATTATTTACTCTGACAGTCTATCGAGTATCGAAACTCTTAAACAATATCAAACGAATAATCCAATAGCTCATCAAATTGTAACTATCATAACCAACAGCATCCATCAAAAGTTTTTTATAGGATGGGTTAAAGGTCACTCGGGTGTTCTGGGAAATGAAGTTGCAGACTGTTTAGCTTTTGAGGCGACGTCAGATATCTCTGTTCAGAGTACAAACTTACCATATCCCTGTTCATCGCTAAGGTCACATCTGAATATTAATACCATAAAAGAGTGGCAACAGCAGTGGAATGAAAGTGAGAAAGGAAGAGAAACATTAAACTATTTTCCCAGAGTATCTCAAGAGCAACTGATTTGCAGCAGAGAATTGGTACAGTTTTTCTCAGGGCATGGCTGTTTCCCAACCTATCTTTACAAAATCCAAAAGAAAGACACCGAAAACTGTATTTGTGGTGAAATAGGATCTCCGAAACATTTTGTATTTGATTGCGAACTTACAAAGAACTATCACCTTAAAAGGCCCAGTAGACAACATATTCCAATATTTGCCGAAAACCTTCTGGGTAATAGCTGGGCTAAACAGAGAATAAAAACTATAATTCAATTCCTAGAGGAAAACGAACATATCCTGTGAATTATTACTGGTAACCACCACACATTAGCTCACTGTTTATTGCATATTTATCTATAGTACTTCTAAATTTTTTTTATAATTACTGCAATCAAATTAATTTTAAATTCACATTTGGTTTAATCATTGTATGTATCAATATAGTATTGAAAGCCATGGTAATCTCTGAGATTTGTATGTAAATGTTGTATATATAGATTTGTATGTATGTTTGCATAAGTAGTTTTGTATATATATATTTTGTATATATGTATATATATGTATATATCTTTGAAAATTATTCATTTGATTTTGTATATGTAATAAACAATTTTAAAAATATTTTTATATATATAGTTGCTAACCAATTTTAGAAATATTTTTATATATATAGTTGCTAACCAATTTTAGAAATATTTTTATATATATAGTTGCTCCCATTTGAAACAGTTCTGCACATAAGAGTTTATGGATGTGAAATATTTGTGAAATACTATCTGTATCTAGTATAGACAAGCATATTGTACATAATTGTTTATCAATTTTATCTTGGCACTAAGTTTTAATTTCTGGTTTTGGCAGATATTCCTCCACCATAGGCTGTAATTACTGCAAACATTCGGGTCGATGCCTATAGGTGGTTAATCTGTTAATCTGGACGGTCAGAGCTGTGAAACAATTACAAGTAATCAATGATACAACCTCGGCCAACTTTGTGACGTTTCTGCCAGCAATCAATCAGACAGAAGTTTAAAGTCGGCTCGGTCAACTAAATTTTGCAAATACTGACAATGATAACGTTTATATTAACTAATATTTAATTAACTTAATAATTAATGTGTAGATGGCTTTATAATGAATGTTTAATTAATGTTGAATTACCTTGAAAATTAATATTTAATTAATATATACATATCTTAATAATAATTATTTAATAAGTATTTAATTAGCTTATTAATTAATAGTTAATTAATACTTAATTAACTTAATTAAAATGTAAGACTATAAAAATTCTCAGCACGTTTTTCACATATACGGTTTCGTATTAGTATATATACGTAAAATTTCAGTCCAGTACGTTTTTCCGTATATTTGCAACGCCGGGGTATATATATGTGTATATATATATATATATATATATATATATATATATATATATATATCTTCAATATTTATTTTAATACTTTGAACATTTTGTTTTTTTTTAAATAAAATGTAGCCTTCTGATCGAGTGTTTTAACATTTTCTTTATTTTCACTCGAAATATATGGTAAAATATAAAGACAGATATAAAAAGTAAAGAACAAAAATGCGTGCTAAAAAGTTTAGTGTTAAACTCTATATTTAATATTATAAAAATTTCTTTTATTTCTCGAGTCATGTTGAAGAAGATTGAAAACTTTTCGTTTTCCCAAATTGTAAAGCTCATATCTCAAAACTAAAAGCGCTAGCTTGAACAATTTAGCAAGAATTTGTAGCTCTTTATAAGTCCTACATGTGTATATAATTGGATTTTGAATCAAGCTCCAATATTTTGAAAAAAAAATTAAAATTATCTGTCCGGAAGAGTTTTTTTTTTTTTTTTTACTTTCAGTCGAAATATTTTCGAAATTATAACAGATAGATGTAAGTAGTAATTTACAAAAATATATGTTAGGAAATTTAGTTTCTAAATCTATATTTGTTTTAATAAAAAGCTCTTGTAGTTCTCGAGTAATCGTCTTGTCAATTTGCAAAAGTATGACAATTTTATATTTTCAAGTATATAATGCTTATATCTTAAAAACTAAAAGTGGTATCTATAAACAATGAGCAATAATTTGTAGCTCTCTGAAATTTCTGTATATAATTGGATTTTTGAATGAGCTCAAATTTTTTGAAATTTTTTAAAAACGTATATGTTTGAACGAGTTTTAATTTTCATTTTTTATATTTTCACTCGAAATGTCTTCGAAATCATAAAAGATAAATATAAATAGTAAGCTACAAAAATATCTGTGAGGAAATTTAATTTCTAAATCTATATTTATCTAAGAAAAAAAAAATTACAGTTTTCGATTAATTGTTTTGTCAAGTTAAAGTATGACAATTTTCCGTTTTTCAAAATTGTAGTGCTTATAACTAAAAGTGATAGTGATAAACAATAAGTAAAAATTTGTAACTCTTTGAAAGAACTATAAATGTACATAATCAGATTTTGGATTTAGTATATTTTTTGATATTAGAAAAGTTAAGTTTTATGTCATGCAAAACCATTTCGGCTCCACCGGACAAGAGCCACTGCTGATTTTTAATAGAGATACCGATTACGATCTAAGTGGATTTAAACATTATATAAAACATGAATTATACGAAGTCGAGGGAAACCTCCTTTTCTAGATATCTTAAAATATTTTATTCATCAGCTTTAATGAAAATTTTCAGTATCCCTTTTATATTATGACCATCTCTGGTTCTTATTATCAATATCCTCCTTAAATTCAACTAGTATAACATTCCAGTCATTATCTCTAACATCAAATATAATATTACAACCAGGTTTACTCCTCCAACAAACTATCACGTGATTCTGAAACTGAAGTTCATTTAGATTGGTTGGTAAAATTAAATGACGGCTTATGATTGGTCGCTCGGACTAAACCCTCAAACAGTCCGCTGTTGCCACTTCAAAGCTCTTAATGAAGTGCTGCAGATCATTACGAAAAGTCTGATTTTAGGCTGAATGATTATTCTTGGCTCAATTTAGAATTTGAATTCCAAAATTTGAATTTGGAGAGTTTGAATTAATTTTAAATGTCAGGATGGTGATTTAGAAATACCCCGAGGAAATGTGTATTATTAGAATAATAGCTAGTGCAGACGCAGATATATAATTGGAAACGATGTAGTGGTATTAAAATTATAATATTCCTGTAAATTCTTCTACTGGAAAATTAAATTTGTTTTGTGTTCAAAATTTCACAATATAAGTCAGAATTTATCCACAAAACCACCAATAGAATTACTTTTAATTAACTTCGAGCCAGAATTTAACTGTAATTACTAGTACTAATTCAATCTAAAAAATCTGATGTGGGCAGCACACGGCTTTCCCTATATAGTGCAATAAATTTACATCTTTCACTGTGAAAAAATTATGTGTAAGATTTACGAAACAATGTTTTTAAACTTGAATTGCACATTTGGAGCTGTTCTGGATGATAACATATAAAAACTATTTCGAAGTATCTAATTAACTTATATTTCACGCAACGCTAAATTGACAATTATCAATATTGATCGCATCCACAATATGCAATATAATTCATGGTTTAAAATATGTTATTAATGAATTCTTAAATATGACGTCATTTTCTTTAAATTTTCCATTTTAAATATATTTTCTTCAATGTGGGGTGACATATAGATAAGTTGTCGATATTTCTCGAAATGAGTCAAGTTTGCCAAATTGATCGTACACCTGTACAGACAAAAGGAAAACAAATCGTTTCTTGTTTACACTGACTTCCAAGAGTTAAGCACACAATGCAAATTTCCATTTTTTGAAAGCGTATTTGAATCTGAGTGGCTGAAAATCGCTGCGGATGTAGATTGCAGTATGCAAATATCGTATGCCAATCACGATTGACAATTGGATATATGCTAATTTGGCAGTTGTTGAAGACGCCAGAATTTTAAAGGGTTTGAGAAGGTGCATTTAAATGCTGATACAAAGTGTTTATAACTTTTGTAGGGTTATTTTTGATTATATTCGTGTTTCTATGGCTGAAAGAAGACGAATGAGAGATAGTGAGCGCTTACGTGCTGTTTAACGCATTGAAGCAGGGCAGTCAATCAAAGATGTCACTATTTTCTTTGGCGTTGATCATTCGGTAATTTCTCGATTATGGATATAATTTCAAACAAGTCAAACAGTTTTCCGTCCAAACAGTTGCACATCCATGGTTGCAGCTGCACTTGGTAAGACAACATCTGCCAGTACTGTGCGCCGAAGGCTCCACGAGAAGGAACTGCACGCCCGAGTACCACGTTTTTGTATTCCACTCACTATCCAAGCCAGAGGGGCAAGATGAAAGTGGTGTCGTCAACATGTCAATTGGATTGTCTCAGATTGGTGAAACGTCCTGTTCACGGACGAGTCCAGATTGGGCTTGAAATAAGATGATAAGCATGTAAGGATCTGGAGAGAACCAGACACATACAATCAGGTCAAGAACATCATCAAACATCATGCATTCAGAGGTGGCAGCGTCATGGTGTGGGCTGGAAATTCAATGGGATATTGCACAGACCTGCACATCTTTAAATTCGATTCTGTGACGCCTGCGCGGTATCGGGATGCAGTCCCAGACCCCATTGTGAGACTCTACTCTGCAGCAGTTAATCCTGATTTCCTCCTTATGGACGATAATACCCGTTACCATCGAGCTAACTTTGTTGACGAATACCTGGAAAGTGAAGGCATTTCTCGTATGGAGTGACCGGCGTAGTCCTCCGACCGTAATCCCATTGGAAACTTTTGGGATGCCCTCGGCTGTGCTGTCTCTGCACGTTTACCTCCTCCAGCTAGTCTCAGAGAGTTGGAATCCGCTCTTTTGGGTGAATGGCCATTTCTCGCATCTGCGATGGATGATCACATCAGTGAAAGCATGAAAAATCATTGTATAGTTTGTGTGAAGATCCGGTTTGGTCACAAATCATATTTATGATCAAACCGGAATAAGTTTTGTTAGGTTTGCTTGCCTTTAAATATATTTTTGTTAATGACCCATATGTGACGACATTATTTAACTTCCGAAAAAAAATATTTTTTTCATCTTTGTATATAATTCTTGCTTTCCGTAATGCATAAACACATTTGTTACTTTCATGTGCAATTTTTAGTTAATCAAGGCTTTACTATACCATTTTTGTTAATTTAACCGCCCGTGCTTAACTTTTGGAAGCCAATGTATAAATGACTGTTGGTGAACTGCATTTAAAATTTGTGTCAATAGTTTGCTAATGAAAAATTACATCAGAAATGATCATGCATGTAACATTATTGAAGTTCTGAATTATTAATGAATTTTTCAAAATTTTATTCGAATATTTAGAAGTGTTCTAAACATTCGATAAATAGGTTTCCGGTATTAGCTGATTGCAACCTTTGCACAAAATTTCGTTCGCAACGCTCCATTCGTCTCTGAGATATTGTCTCTAGAGTCTCACGGACACACACACACACACACATCACCTCAAAAATGATTAATTTAAGTTCCGGGACGTTATAAACGTGCCGTCGAAAATTTGAATTCGACTTTACGGCCTTGAAACAATACTTTCAGTATGTATATAGGAAAAATAATTACTTGTCCAAATTTTATGACATTTGACAGTCAAATATGTAATTTATTTCCCTAGTGTGTTTTTGATACTGTTACGACTGGAATGGTAGACTTGGACTTGGATCAAAAATATCGATAAAAATTTAAATCGATAAAACTGGACTTGGATGACAAATATCGATAAAAACTGAAATCCATAAAACTGAACAATTCAGATGCATGTAACATAACCCAATTTCCGAAATGTCTGTTTTGAACAAAGCCATTCCCGCTCTCCGTTTTCTATTGTACAATGCATTTTAACAACTGCTATATAAATACATTATGGCTCTCAATAGCAACGGACACACCTACAGTTGTGACGTTATGAAGACGGGTGAACTTAACCGCTGGCGTTTGAATTAAAAAATGTAAATTTTTTGGATCCACCTCAAAATTCACAGAAAATTCAGTACTTCAAATTTTCTGATTAATAGAATAATTCATTCTTTTATTGGAATGTGAAGATAACGCTCAATATTTACGGTTAAAATTAGAATCTTGTGGATTTTCGCCAATGCGCGAAAACTAAAATTAAATGCCCCATAATACACGTATCTGAAATTATTTTCAGACATTCTTTTAAATATGAAGTGATTATCTTATCACATGATCCACCATTTCACCAAATTACACCCTAAAATAATAAATAGTTGAAAACAGAAATTATCCATATTGATTTTGTAATACAATCTGTTAGCGGTTTACTCGACAATTTGAACATTTATGTGTATGACACCCCCTAAATAATTAAATATTTGAAATGTCAAACATTATTCATGTTATTTTTATCATATGATCAACAAATTGGTCCAAATTTAAATTAGCTAGTTCATTAAATAAATTTGGAGTTTTACTTTTATTCGACAACTCGAACATTCTTACTTATGACGCCTCATAAAATTATAAATATTTTAAAGCGAAATTACACATCGATTTTATCACGTAATATATCTCTGAAGTCAATTTTACGCCCTTACGTCAATAAACTTCAAGTTTTTATTTCGCTCTACAATTCGACCATTTTTTCATATAACACCTCTTAAATTAAGAAAAATTTGAAAACAACAACTATCGCTGTCGATTCTGTCATAAGATCTACATCAGTAATTAATTTCATGTCCGTATCTCTAAAAACTTGGATTTCCACGTTGATTCGATAATTCTAACATTTTTGTCGATGGTAATTTCTCATATAATAAATAATTGAGAAAAATTACCATCAACCAGACTGGGTTTATCATACAATTTACATTTGTAAAGCAATTGATTAAAATGTATTTCAAGTAAACTACTATAGCTCTTTGTAAAGTCATCTCTATTGTACAAAAACATCAAACACATTCAAAATTAAATAGAAACAAAAATATTATCTTCCAGAGTTTCCATTTTCATAACATGTCTGATTGCTTTAACAGAAGCTTGATTTCCTCCTGCTCATTCTATATAAATTTTCTTCACTTCTCTTCCAACGATCACAATTTGCATTTCCTAATATCTAGAATCTGTTAAACCAATCAATTTCTGGAAACTACACCTAGGTAATAATATTTTTGAAGTTCAAATCTTCTGTTCATTATAAAACTACCTTCTACATACACCAACAAGGAAAACACTACAAAGAATATCAAACACATACAAAATAATATGGAGAAAAATATTTTACCTTCCATAATTTTCATTTTTTAACATGTATGATTGCTTTAACAGAATCTTGGCTTCCGCCTTCCCTTTCTATATTCATTTTATTCTCCTTTATCCAATCAACCACACATTGCGCTTTCTCCTTACAAGATCCTGTTAAACAAATAAATTCCTCGAAACCATATTTTGTAAAACATTTCTTGCTGAGGTTTATATCTTTCGTTCATTATGAAACTTTCTGTTACTTACAATAATAAGGAAAGCATTACAAAGAACACCACATACAAATAAATATAGAGACAATATAATAAGTTGTTTAATATCCTAACATGTATGATTGTTTTAACAGAAGCTTGATACCCTCTTGTTCCTTCTACATCCATTTTCTCCAATATTTCCCAACGACCATAAATGGTGCTCCCTCCTTCCCAGATTCTATTTAAGCAATCGATTTCTCGAAAATACACTTTTGAAATAACATTTTGGAAGTTTAAATTTCCATTCATTATAAAACTGCCTTTTACCTTCAAATACAAGGAAATAATTACAAAGAACATCAAACACATACCAAATAGCAAAAGGTCGAATATATTACCTTTCATAATTTCCTAACATGTATGATTGCTTTAACAGAATCCTGATATCCACCTTCTCATTCTACATCCATTTTCTTCAGTTCTTTTTCAACGAGCACAATTTGCGCTTCCTGCTTCCAAGATTCTGTTAAAGCAATTGATTTCTCGAAACAACACCTTGGAAATAATATTTTGGAAGTTTAAATCTTCCATTCATTATAAAACTGTCTTGTACCTACAAAAATAAGAAAATAATTACAAAGAACATTAAACACATACCAAATAACAAAGAGACGAATATATTACCTTCGAAATTTCCTAACATGTATGATTGCTTTAACAGAATCTTGATATCCACCTTCTCATTCTACATCCATTTTCTTCAGTCCTTTTTCAACGAGAACAATTTGCGCTTCCTCCTTCCAAGATTCTGTTAAAGCAATCGATTTCTCGCAACAACACCTTGGAAATAATATTTTGGAAGTTTAAATATTCCATTTATTATAAAACTGTCTTTTACCAACAAAAACAAGAAAATAATTACAAAGACCATCAAACACATACCAAATAACAAAGAGACGAATATATTACCTTTCGAAATTTCCTATCATGAATGATTGCTTTAACAGAATCTTGATATCCACCTGCTCATTCTACATCCATTTTCTTCAGTCCTTTTTCAACGAGCACAATTTGCGCTTCCTCCTTCCAAGATTCTGTTAAAGCAATCGATTTCTCGAAACAACACCTTGGAAATAATATTTTGGAAGTTTAAATCTTCCATTTATTATAAAACTGTCTTTTACCAACAAAAACAAGAAAATAATTACAAAGACCATCAAACACATACCAAATAACAAAGAGACGAATATATTACCTTTCGAAATTTCCTATCATGAATGATTGCTTTAACAGAATCTTGATATCCACCTGCTCATTCTACATCCATTTTCTTCAGTCCTTTTTCAACGAGCACAATTTGCGCTTCCTCCTTCCAAGATTCTGTTAAAGCAATCGATTTCTCGAAACAACACCTTGGAAATAATATTTTGGAAGTTTAAATCTTCCATTTATTATAAAACTGTCTTTTACCAACAAAAACAAGAAAATAATTACAAAGACCATCAAACGCATACCAAATAACAAAGAGACGAATATATTACCTTTCGAAATTTCCTATCATGAATGATTGCTTTAACAGAATCTTGATATCCACCTTCTCATTCTACATCCATTTTCTTCAGTTCTTTTTCAACGAGCACAATTTGCGCTTCCTGCTTCCAAGATTCTGTTAAAGCAATTGATTTCTCGAAACAACACCTTGGAAATAATATTTTGGAAGTTTAAATCTTCCATTCATTATAAAACTGTCTTGTACCTACAAAAATAAGAAAATAATTACAAAGAACATTAAACACATACCAAATAACAAAGAGACGAATATATTACCTTCGAAATTTCCTAACATGTATGATTGCTTTAACAGAATCTTGATATCCACCTTCTCATTCTACATCCATTTTCTTCAGTCCTTTTTCAACGAGCACAATTTGCGCTTCCTCCTTCCAAGATTCTGTTAAAGCAATCGATTTCTCGCAACAACACCTTGGAAATAATATTTTGGAAGTTTAAATCTTCCATTTATTATAAAACTGTCTTTTACCAACAAAAACAAGAAAATAATTACAAAGACCATCAAACACATACCAAATAACAAAGAGACGAATATATTACCTTTCGAAATTTCCTATCATGAATGATTGCTTTAACAGAATCTTGATATCCACCTGCTCATTCTACATCCATTTTCTTCAGTCCTTTTTCAACGAGCACAATTTGCGCTTCCTCCTTCCAAGATTCTGTTAAAGCAATCGATTTCTCGAAACAACACCTTGGAAATAATATTTTGGAAGTTTAAATCTTCCATTTATTATAAAACTGTCTTTTACCAACAAAAACAAGAAAATAATTACAAAGACCATCAAACACATACCAAATAACAAAGAGACGAATATATTACCTTTCGAAATTTCCTATCATGAATGATTGCTTTAACAGAATCTTGATATCCACCTGCTCATTCTACATCCATTTTCTTCAGTCCTTTTTCAACGAGCACAATTTGCGCTTCCTCCTTCCAAGATTCTGTTAAAGCAATCGATTTCTCGAAACAACACCTTGGAAATAATATTTTGGAAGTTTAAATCTTCCATTTATTATAAAACTGTCTTTTACCAACAAAAACAAGAAAATAATTACAAAGACCATCAAACACATACCAAATAACAAAGAGACGAATATATTACCTTTCGAAATTTCCTATCATGAATGATTGCTTTAACAGAATCTTGATATCCACCTGCTCATTCTACATCCATTTTCTTCAGTCCTTTTTCAACGAGCACAATTTGCGCTTCCTCCTTCCAAGATTCTGTTAAAGCAATCGATTTCTCGAAACAACACCTTGGAAATAATATTTTGGAAGTTTAAATCTTCCATTTATTATAAAACTGTCTTTTACCAACAAAAACAAGAAAATAATTACAAAGACCATCAAACACATACCAAATAACAAAGAGACGAATATATTACCTTTCGAAATTTCCTATCATGAATGATTGCTTTAACAGAATCTTGATATCCACCTGCTCATTCTACATCCATTTTCTTCAGTCCTTTTTCAACGAGCACAATTTGCGCTTCCTCCTTCCAAGATTCTGTTAAAACAATCGATTTCTCGAAACAACACCTTGGAAATAATATTTTGGAAGTTTAAATCTTCCATTTATTATAAAACTGTCTTTTACCAACAAAAACAAGAAAATAATTACAAAGACCATCAAACGCATACCAAATAACAAAGAGACGAATATATTACCTTTCGAAATTTCCTATCATGAATGATTGCTTTAACAGAATCTTGATATCCACCTTCTCATTCTACATCCATTTTCTTCAGTCCTTTTTCAACGAGCACAATTTGCGCTTCCTCCTTCCAAGATTCTGTTAAAGCAATCGATTTCTCGAAACAACACCTTGGAAATAATATTTTGGAAGTTTAAATCTTCCATTTATTATAAAACTGTCTTTTACCAACAAAAACAAGAAAATAATTACAAAGACCATCAAACGCATACCAAATAACAAAGAGACGAATATATTACCTTTCGAAATTTCCTATCATGAATGATTGCTTTAACAGAATCTTGATATCCACCTTCTCATTCTACATCCATTTTCTTCAGTCCTTTTTCAACGAGCACAATTTGCGCTTCCTCCTTCCAAGATTCTGTTAAAGCAATCGATTTCTCGAAACAACACCTTGGAAATAATATTTTGGAAGTTTAAATCTTCCATTTATTATAAAACTGTCTTTTACCAACAAAAACAAGAAAATAATTACAAAGACCATCAAACGCATACCAAATAACAAAGAGACGAATATATTACCTTTCGAAATTTCCTATCATGAATGATTGCTTTAACAGAATCTTGATATCCACCTTCTCATTCTACATCCATTTTCTTCAGTTCTTTTTCAACGAGCACAATTTGCGCTTCCTGCTTCCAAGATTCTGTTAAAGCAATTGATTTCTCGAAACAACACCTTGGAAATAATATTTTGGAAGTTTAAATCTTCCATTCATTATAAAACTGTCTTGTACCTACAAAAATAAGAAAATAATTACAAAGAACATTAAACACATACCAAATAACAAAGAGACGAATATATTACCTTCGAAATTTCCTAACATGTATGATTGCTTTAACAGAATCTTGATATCCACCTTCTCATTCTACATCCATTTTCTTCAGTCCTTTTTCAACGAGCACAATTTGCGCTTCCTCCTTCCAAGATTCTGTTAAAGCAATCGATTTCTCGCAACAACACCTTGGAAATAATATTTTGGAAGTTTAAATCTTCCATTTATTATAAAACTGTCTTTTACCAACAAAAACAAGAAAATAATTACAAAGACCATCAAACACATACCAAATAACAAAGAGACGAATATATTACCTTTCGAAATTTCCTATCATGAATGATTGCTTTAACAGAATCTTGATATCCACCTGCTCATTCTACATCCATTTTCTTCAGTCCTTTTTCAACGAGCACAATTTGCGCTTCCTCCTTCCAAGATTCTGTTAAAGCAATCGATTTCTCGAAACAACACCTTGGAAATAATATTTTGGAAGTTTAAATCTTCCATTTATTATAAAACTGTCTTTTACCAACAAAAACAAGAAAATAATTACAAAGACCATCAAACACATACCAAATAACAAAGAGACGAATATATTACCTTTCGAAATTTCCTATCATGAATGATTGCTTTAACAGAATCTTGATATCCACCTGCTCATTCTACATCCATTTTCTTCAGTCCTTTTTCAACGAGCACAATTTGCGCTTCCTCCTTCCAAGATTCTGTTAAAGCAATCGATTTCTCGAAACAACACCTTGGAAATAATATTTTGGAAGTTTAAATCTTCCATTTATTATAAAACTGTCTTTTACCAACAAAAACAAGAAAATAATTACAAAGACCATCAAACACATACCAAATAACAAAGAGACGAATATATTACCTTTCGAAATTTCCTATCATGAATGATTGCTTTAACAGAATCTTGATATCCACCTGCTCATTCTACATCCATTTTCTTCAGTCCTTTTTCAACGAGCACAATTTGCGCTTCCTCCTTCCAAGATTCTGTTAAAGCAATCGATTTCTCGAAACAACACCTTGGAAATAATATTTTGGAAGTTTAAATCTTCCATTTATTATAAAACTGTCTTTTACCAACAAAAACAAGAAAATAATTACAAAGACCATCAAACACATACCAAATAACAAAGAGACGAATATATTACCTTTCGAAATTTCCTATCATGAATGATTGCTTTAACAGAATCTTGATATCCACCTGCTCATTCTACATCCATTTTCTTCAGTCCTTTTTCAACGAGCACAATTTGCGCTTCCTCCTTCCAAGATTCTGTTAAAACAATCGATTTCTCGAAACAACACCTTGGAAATAATATTTTGGAAGTTTAAATCTTCCATTTATTATAAAACTGTCTTTTACCAACAAAAACAAGAAAATAATTACAAAGACCATCAAACGCATACCAAATAACAAAGAGACGAATATATTACCTTTCGAAATTTCCTATCATGAATGATTGCTTTAACAGAATCTTGATATCCACCTTCTCATTCTACATCCATTTTCTTCAGTCCTTTTTCAACGAGCACAATTTGCGCTTCCTCCTTCCAAGATTCTGTTAAAGCAATCGATTTCTCGAAACAACACCTTGGAAATAATATTTTGGAAGTTTAAATCTTCCATTTATTATAAAACTGTCTTTTACCAACAAAAACAAGAAAATAATTACAAAGACCATCAAACGCATACCAAATAACAAAGAGACGAATATATTACCTTTCGAAATTTCCTATCATGAATGATTGCTTTAACAGAATCTTGATATCCACCTTCTCATTCTACATCCATTTTCTTCAGTCCTTTTTCAACGAGCACAATTTGCGCTTCCTCCTTCCAAGATTCTGTTAAAGCAATCGATTTCTCGAAACAACACCTTGGAAATAATATTTTGGAAGTTTAAATCTTCCATTTATTATAAAACTGTCTTTTACCAACAAAAACAAGAAAATAATTACAAAGACCATCAAACGCATACCAAATAACAAAGAGACGAATATATTACCTTTCGAAATTTCCTATCATGAATGATTGCTTTAACAGAATCTTGATATCCACCTTCTCATTCTACATCCATTTTCTTCAGTCCTTTTTCAACGAGCACAATTTGCGCTTCCTCCTTCCAAGATTCTGTTAAAGCAATCGATTTCTCGAAACAACACCTTGGAAATAATATTTTGGAAGTTTAAATCTTCCATTTATTATAAAACTGTCTTTTACCAACAAAAACAAGAAAATAATTACAAAGACCATCAAACGCATACCAAATAACAAAGAGACGAATATATTACCTTTCGAAATTTCCTATCATGAATGATTGCTTTAACAGAATCTTGATATCCACCTTCTCATTCTACATCCATTTTCTTCAGTCCTTTTTCAACGAGCGCAATTTGCGCTTCCTCCTTCCAAGATTCTGTTAAAGCAATCGATTTCTCGAAACAGCACCTTGGAAATAATATTTTGGAAGTTTAAATCTTCCATTTATTATAAAACTGTCTTTTACCAACAAAAACAAGAAAATAATTACAAAGACCATCAAACACATACCAAATAACAAAGAGACGAATATATTACCTTTCGAAATTTCCTATCATGAATGATTGCTTTAACAGAATCTTGTTATCCACCTGCTCATTCTACATCCATTTTCTTCAGTCCTTTTTCAACGAGCACAATTTGCGCTTCCTCCTTCCAAGATTCTGTTAAAGCAATCGATTTCTCGAAACAACACCTTGGAAATAATATTTTGGAAGTTTAAATCTTCCATTTATTATAAAACTGTCTTTTACCAACAAAAACAAGAAAATAATTACAAAGACCATCAAACACATACCAAATAACAAAGAGACGAATATATTACCTTTCGAAATTTCCTATCATGAATGATTGCTTTAACAGAATCTTGATATCCACCTTCTCATTCTACATCCATTTTCTTCAGTCCTTTTTCAACGAGCACAATTTGCGCTTCCTCCTTCCAAGATTCTGTTAAAGCAATCGATTTCTCGAAACAACACCTTGGAAATAATATTTTGGAAGTTTAAATCTTCCATTTATTATAAAACTGTCTTTTACCAACAAAAACAAGAAAATAATTACAAAGACCATCAAACACATACCAAATAACAAAGAGACGAATATATTACCTTTCGAAATTTCCTATCATGAATGATTGCTTTAACAGAATCTTGATATCCACCTGCTCATTCTACATCCATTTTCTTCAGTCCTTTTTCAACGAGCACAATTTGCGCTTCCTCCTTCCAAGATTCTGTTAAAGCAATCGATTTCTCGAAACAACACCTTGGAAATAATATTTTGGAAGTTTAAATCTTCCATTTATTATAAAACTGTCTTTTACCAACAAAAACAAGAAAATAATTACAAAGACCATCAAACACATACCAAATAACAAAGAGACGAATATATTACCTTTCGAAATTTCCTATCATGAATGATTGCTTTAACAGAATCTTGATATCCACCTGCTCATTCTACATCCATTTTCTTCAGTCCTTTTTCAACGAGCACAATTTGCGCTTCCTCCTTCCAAGATTCTGTTAAAGCAATCGATTTCTCGAAACAACACCTTGGAAATAATATTTTGGAAGTTTAAATCTTCCATTCATTATAAAACTGTCTTTTACCAACAAAAACAAGAAAATAATTACAAAGACCATCAAACACATACCAAATAACAAAGAGACGAATATATTACCTTTCGAAATTTCCTACCATGAATGATTGCTTTAACAGAATCTTGATATCCACCTGCTCATTCTACATCCATTTTCTTCAGTCCTTTTTCAACGAGCACAATTTGCGCTTCCTCCTTCCAAGATTCAGTTAAAGCAATCGATTTCTCGAAACAACACCTTGGAAATAATATTTTGGAAGTTTAAATCTTCCATTTATTATAAAACTGTCTTTTACCAACAAAAACAAGAAAATAATTACAAAGACCATCAAACACATACCAAATAACAAAGAGACGAATATATTACCTTTCGAAATTTCCTATCATGAATGATTGCTTTAACAGAATCTTGATATCCACCTGCTCATTCTACATCCATTTTCTTCAGTCCTTTTTCAACGAGCACAATTTGCGCTTCCTCCTTCCAAGATTCTGTTAAAGCAATCGATTTCTCGAAACAACACCTTGGAAATAATATTTTGGAAGTTTAAATCTTCCATTTATTATAAAACTGTCTTTTACCAACAAAAACAAGAAAATAATTACAAAGACCATCAAACACATACCAAATAACAAAGAGACGAATATATTACCTTTCGAAATTTCCTATCATGAATGATTGCTTTAACAGAATCTTGATATCCACCTGCTCATTCTACATCCATTTTCTTCAGTCCTTTTTCAACGAGCACAATTTGCGCTTCCTCCTTCCAAGATTCAGTTAAAGCAATCGATTTCTCGAAACAACACCTTGGAAATTATATTTTGGAAGTTTAAATCTTCCATTTATTATAAAACTGTCTTTTACCAACAAAAACAAGAAAATAATTACAAAGACCATCAAACACATACCAAATAACAAAGAGACGAATATATTACCTTTCGAAATTTCCTATCATGAATGATTGCTTTAAGAGAATCTTGATATCCACCTGCTCATTCTACATCCATTTTCTTCAGTCCTTTTTCAACGAGCACAATTTGCGCTTCCTCCTTCCAAGATTCAGTTAAAGCAATCGATTTCTCGAAACAACACCTTGGAAATTATATTTTGGAAGTTTAAATCTTCCATTTATTATAAAACTGTCTTTTACCAACAAAAACAAGAAAATAATTACAAAGACCATCAAACACATACCAAATAACAAAGAGACGAATATATTACCTTTCGAAATTTCCTATCATGAATGATTGCTTTAACAGAATCTTGATATCCACCTGCTCATTCTACATCCATTTTCTTCAGTCCTTTTTCAACGAGCACAATTTGCGCTTCCTCCTTCCAAGATTCAGTTAAAGCAATCGATTTCTCGAAACAACACCTTGGAAATTATATTTTGGAAGTTTAAATCTTCCATTTATTATAAAACTGTCTTTTACCAACAAAAACAAGAAAATAATTACAAAGACCATCAAACACATACCAAATAACAAAGAGACGAATATATTACCTTTCGAAATTTCCTATCATGAATGATTGCTTTAACAGAATCTTGATATCCACCTGCTCATTCTACATCCATTTTCTTCAGTCCTTTTTCAACGAGCACAATTTGCGCTTCCTCCTTCCAAGATTCAGTTAAAGCAATCGATTTCTCGAAACAACACCTTGGAAATTATATTTTGGAAGTTTAAATCTTCCATTTATTATAAAACTGTCTTTTACCAACAAAAACAAGAAAATAATTACAAAGACCATCAAACACATACCAAATAACAAAGAGACGAATATATTACCTTTCGAAATTTCCTATCATGAATGATTGCTTTAACAGAATCTTGATATCCACCTGCTCATTCTACATCCATTTTCTTCAGTCCTTTTTCAACGAGCAGAATTTGCGCTTCCTCCTTCCAAGATTCAGTTAAAGCAATCGATTTCTCGAAACAACACCTTGGAAATTATATTTTGGAAGTTTAAATCTTCCATTTATTATAAAACTGTCTTTTACCAACAAAAACAAGAAAATAATTACAAAGACCATCAAACACATACCAAATAACAAAGAGACGAATATATTACCTTTCGAAATTTCCTATCATGAATGATTGCTTTAACAGAATCTTGATATCCACCTGCTCATTCTACATCCATTTTCTTCAGTCCTTTTTCAACGAGCACAATTTGCGCTTCCTCCTTCCAAGATTCAGTTAAAGCAATCGATTTCTCGAAACAACACCTTGGAAATTATATTTTGGAAGTTTAAATCTTCCATTTATTATAAAACTGTCTTTTACCAACAAAAACAAGAAAATAATTACAAAGACCATCAAACACATACCAAATAACAAAGAGACGAATATATTACCTTTCGAAATTTCCTATCATGAATGATTGCTTTAACAGAATCTTGATATCCACCTGCTCATTCTACATCCATTTTCTTCAGTCCTTTTTCAACGAGCACAATTTGCGCTTCCTCCTTCCAAGATTCAGTTAAAGCAATCGATTTCTCGAAACAACACCTTGGAAATTATATTTTGGAAGTTTAAATCTTCCATTTATTATAAAACTGTCTTTTACCAACAAAAACAAGAAAATAATTACAAAGACCATCAAACACATACCAAATAACAAAGAGACGAATATATTACCTTTCGAAATTTCCTATCATGAATGATTGCTTTAACAGAATCTTGATATCCACCTGCTCATTCTACATCCATTTTCTTCAGTCCTTTTTCAACGAGCACAATTTGCGCTTCCTACTTCCAAGATTCAGTTAAAGCAATCGATTTCTCGAAACAACACCTTGGAAATTATATTTTGGAAGTTTAAATCTTCCATTTATTATAAAACTGTCTTTTACCAACAAAAACAAGAAAATAATTACAAAGACCATCAAACACATACCAAATAACAAAGAGACGAATATATTACCTTTCGAAATTTCCTATCATGAATGATTGCTTTAACAGAATCTTGATATCCACCTGCTCATTCTACATCCATTTTCTTCAGTCCTTTTTCAACGAGCATAATTTGCGCTTCCTCCTTCCAAGATTCAGTTAAAGCAATCGATTTCTCGAAACAACACCTTGGAAATAATATTTTGGAAGTTTAAATCTTCCATTTATTATAAAACTGTCTTTTACCAACAAAAACAAGAAAATAATTACAAAGACCATCAAACGCATACCAAATAACAAAGAGACGAATATATTACCTTTCGAAATTTCCTATCATGAATGATTGCTTTAACAGAATCTTGATATCCACCTTCTCATTCTACATCCATTTTCTTCAGTCCTTTTTCAACGAGCACAATTTGCGCTTCCTCCTTCCAAGATTCTGTTAAAGCAATCGATTTCTCGAAACAACACCTTGGAAATAATATTTTGGAAGTTTAAATCTTCCATTTATTATAAAACTGTCTTTTACCAACAAAAACAAGAAAATAATTACAAAGACCATCAAACGCATACCAAATAACAAAGAGACGAATATATTACCTTTCGAAATTTCCTATCATGAATGATTGCTTTAACAGAATCTTGATATCCACCTTCTCATTCTACATCCATTTTCTTCAGTCCTTTTTCAACGAGCGCAATTTGCGCTTCCTCCTTCCAAGATTCAGTTAAAGCAATCGATTTCTCGAAACAACACCTTGGAAATTATATTTTGGAAGTTTAAATCTTCCATTTATTATAAAACTGTCTTTTACCAACAAAAACAAGAAAATAATTACAAAGACCATCAAACACATACCAAATAACAAAGAGACGAATATATTACCTTTCGAAATTTCCTATCATGAATGATTGCTTTAACAGAATCTTGATATCCACCTGCTCATTCTACATCCATTTTCTTCAGTCCTTTTTCAACGAGCACAATTTGCGCTTCCTCCTTCCAAGATTCAGTTAAAGCAATCGATTTCTCGAAACAACACCTTGGAAATTATATTTTGGAAGTTTAAATCTTCCATTTATTATAAAACTGTCTTTTACCAACAAAAACAAGAAAATAATTACAAAGACCATCAAACACATACCAAATAACAAAGAGACGAATATATTACCTTTCGAAATTTCCTATCATGAATGATTGCTTTAACAGAATCTTGATATCCACCTGCTCATTCTACATCCATTTTCTTCAGTCCTTTTTCAACGAGCAGAATTTGCGCTTCCTCCTTCCAAGATTCAGTTAAAGCAATCGATTTCTCGAAACAACACCTTGGAAATTATATTTTGGAAGTTTAAATCTTCCATTTATTATAAAACTGTCTTTTACCAACAAAAACAAGAAAATAATTACAAAGACCATCAAACACATACCAAATAACAAAGAGACGAATATATTACCTTTCGAAATTTCCTATCATGAATGATTGCTTTAACAGAATCTTGATATCCACCTGCTCATTCTACATCCATTTTCTTCAGTCCTTTTTCAACGAGCACAATTTGCGCTTCCTCCTTCCAAGATTCAGTTAAAGCAATCGATTTCTCGAAACAACACCTTGGAAATTATATTTTGGAAGTTTAAATCTTCCATTTATTATAAAACTGTCTTTTACCAACAAAAACAAGAAAATAATTACAAAGACCATCAAACACATACCAAATAACAAAGAGACGAATATATTACCTTTCGAAATTTCCTATCATGAATGATTGCTTTAACAGAATCTTGATATCCACCTGCTCATTCTACATCCATTTTCTTCAGTCCTTTTTCAACGAGCACAATTTGCGCTTCCTCCTTCCAAGATTCAGTTAAAGCAATCGATTTCTCGAAACAACACCTTGGAAATTATATTTTGGAAGTTTAAATCTTCCATTTATTATAAAACTGTCTTTTACCAACAAAAACAAGAAAATAATTACAAAGACCATCAAACACATACCAAATAACAAAGAGACGAATATATTACCTTTCGAAATTTCCTATCATGAATGATTGCTTTAACAGAATCTTGATATCCACCTGCTCATTCTACATCCATTTTCTTCAGTCCTTTTTCAACGAGCACAATTTGCGCTTCCTCCTTCCAAGATTCAGTTAAAGCAATCGATTTCTCGAAACAACACCTTGGAAATTATATTTTGGAAGTTTAAATCTTCCATTTATTATAAAACTGTCTTTTACCAACAAAAACAAGAAAATAATTACAAAGACCATCAAACACATACCAAATAACAAAGAGACGAATATATTACCTTTCGAAATTTCCTATCATGAATGATTGCTTTAACAGAATCTTGATATCCACCTGCTCATTCTACATCCATTTTCTTCAGTCCTTTTTCAACGAGCATAATTTGCGCTTCCTCCTTCCAAGATTCAGTTAAAGCAATCGATTTCTCGAAACAACACCTTGGAAATAATATTTTGGAAGTTTAAATCTTCCATTTATTATAAAACTGTCTTTTACCAACAAAAACAAGAAAATAATTACAAAGACCATCAAACGCATACCAAATAACAAAGAGACGAATATATTACCTTTCGAAATTTCCTATCATGAATGATTGCTTTAACAGAATCTTGATATCCACCTTCTCATTCTACATCCATTTTCTTCAGTCCTTTTTCAACGAGCACAATTTGCGCTTCCTCCTTCCAAGATTCTGTTAAAGCAATCGATTTCTCGAAACAACACCTTGGAAATAATATTTTGGAAGTTTAAATTTTCCATTTATTATAAAACTGTCTTTTACCAACAAAAACAAGAAAATAATTACAAAGACCATCAAACGCATACCAAATAACAAAGAGACGAATATATTACCTTTCGAAATTTCCTATCATGAATGATTGCTTTAACAGAATCTTGATATCCACCTTCTCATTCTACATCCATTTTCTTCAGTCCTTTTTCAACGAGCGCAATTTGCGCTTCCTCCTTCCAAGATTCTGTTAAAGCAATCGATTTCTCGAAACAGCACCTTGGAAATAATATTTTGGAAGTTTAAATCTTCCATTTATTATAAAACTGTCTTTTACCAACAAAAACAAGAAAATAATTACAAAGACCATCAAACACATACCAAATAACAAAGAGACGAATATATTACCTTTCGAAATTTCCTATCATGAATGATTGCTTTAACAGAATCTTGTTATCCACCTGCTCATTCTACATCCATTTTCTTCAGTCCTTTTTCAACGAGCACAATTTGCGCTTCCTCCTTCCAAGATTCTGTTAAAGCAATCGATTTCTCGAAACAACACCTTGGAAATAATATTTTGGAAGTTTAAATCTTCCATTTATTATAAAACTGTCTTTTACCAACAAAAACAAGAAAATAATTACAAAGACCATCAAACACATACCAAATAACAAAGAGACGAATATATTACCTTTCGAAATTTCCTATCATGAATGATTGCTTTAACAGAATCTTGATATCCACCTTCTCATTCTACATCCATTTTCTTCAGTCCTTTTTCAACGAGCACAATTTGCGCTTCCTCCTTCCAAGATTCTGTTAAAGCAATCGATTTCTCGAAACAACACCTTGGAAATAATATTTTGGAAGTTTAAATCTTCCAATTATTATAAAACTGTCTTTTACCAACAAAAACAAGAAAATAATTACAAAGACCATCAAACACATACCAAATAACAAAGAGACGAATATATTACCTTTCGAAATTTCCTATCATGAATGATTGCTTTAACAGAATCTTGATATCCACCTGCTCATTCTACATCCATTTTCTTCAGTCCTTTTTCAACGAGCACAATTTGCGCTTCCTCCTTCCAAGATTCTGTTAAAGCAATCGATTTCTCGAAACAACACCCTGGAAATAATATTTTGGAAGTTTAAATCTTCCATTTATTATAAAACTGTCTTTTACCAACAAAAACAAGAAAATAATTACAAAGACCATCAAACACATACCAAATAACAAAGAGACGAATATATTACCTTTCGAAATTTCCTATCATGAATGATTGCTTTAACAGAATCTTGATATCCACCTGCTCATTCTACATCCATTTTCTTCAGTCCTTTTTCAACGAGCACAATTTGCGCTTCCTCCTTCCAAGATTCTGTTAAAGCAATCGATTTCTCGAAACAACACCTTGGAAATAATATTTTGGAAGTTTAAATCTTCCATTCATTATAAAACTGTCTTTTACCAACAAAAACAAGAAAATAATTACAAAGACCATCAAACACATACCAAATAACAAAGAGACGAATATATTACCTTTCGAAATTTCCTACCATGAATGATTGCTTTAACAGAATCTTGATATCCACCTGCTCATTCTACATCCATTTTCTTCAGTCCTTTTTCAACGAGCACAATTTGCGCTTCCTCCTTCCAAGATTCAGTTAAAGCAATCGATTTCTCGAAACAACACCTTGGAAATAATATTTTGGAAGTTTAAATCTTCCATTTATTATAAAACTGTCTTTTACCAACAAAAACAAGAAAATAATTACAAAGACCATCAAACACATACCAAATAACAAAGAGACGAATATATTACCTTTCGAAATTTCCTATCATGAATGATTGCTTTAACAGAATCTTGATATCCACCTGCTCATTCTACATCCATTTTCTTCAGTCCTTTTTCAACGAGCACAATTTGCGCTTCCTCCTTCCAAAATTCTGTTAAAGCAATCGATTTCTCGAAACAACACCTTGGAAATAATATTTTGGAAGTTTAAATCTTCCATTTATTATAAAACTGTCTTTTACCAACAAAAACAAGAAAATAATTACAAAGACCATCAAACACATACCAAATAACAAAGAGACGAATATATTACCTTTCGAAATTTCCTATCATGAATGATTGCTTTAACAGAATCTTGATATCCACCTGCTCATTCTACATCCATTTTCTTCAGTCCTTTTTCAACGAGCACAATTTGCGCTTCCTCCTTCCAAGATTCAGTTAAAGCAATCGATTTCTCGAAACAACACCTTGGAAATTATATTTTGGAAGTTTAAATCTTCCATTTATTATAAAACTGTCTTTTACCAAGAAAAACAAGAAAATAATTACAAAGACCATCAAACACATACCAAATAACAAAGAGACGAATATATTACCTTTCGAAATTTCCTATCATGAATGATTGCTTTAAGAGAATCTTGATATCCACCTGCTCATTCTACATCCATTTTTTTCAGTCCTTTTTCAACGAGCACAATTTGCGCTTCCTCCTTCCAAGATTCAGTTAAAGCAATCGATTTCTCGAAACAACAACTTGGAAATTATATTTTGGAAGTTTAAATCTTCCATTTATTATAAAACTGTCTTTTACCAACAAAAACAAGAAAATAATTACAAAGACCATCAAACACATACCAAATAACAAAGAGACGAATATATTACCTTTCGAAATTTCCTATCATGAATGATTGCTTTAACAGAATCTTGATATCCACCTGCTCATTCTACATCCATTTTCTTCAGTCCTTTTTCAACGAGCACAATTTGCGTTTCCTCCTTCCAAGATTCAGTTAAAGCAATCGATTTCTCGAAACAACACCTTGGAAATTATATTTTGGAAGTTTAAATCTTCCATTTATTATAAAACTGTCTTTTACCAACAAAAACAAGAAAATAATTACAAAGACCATCAAACACATACCAAATAACAAAGAGACGAATATATTACCTTTCGAAATTTCCTATCATGAATGATTGCTTTAACAGAATCTTGATATCCACCTGCTCATTCTACATCCATTTTCTTCAGTCCTTTTTCAACGAGCACAATTTGCGCTTCCTCCTTCCAAGATTCAGTTAAAGCAATCGATTTCTCGAAACAACACCTTGGAAATTATATTTTGGAAGTTTAAATCTTCCATTTATTATAAAACTGTCTTTTACCAAGAAAAACAAGAAAATAATTACAAAGACCATCAAACACATACCAAATAACAAAGAGACGAATATATTACCTTTCGAAATTTCCTATCATGAATGATTGCTTTAAGAGAATCTTGATATCCACCTGCTCATTCTACATCCATTTTCTTCAGTCCTTTTTCAACGAGCACAATTTGCGCTTCCTCCTTCCAAGATTCAGTTAAAGCAATCGATTTCTCGAAACAACAACTTGGAAATTATATTTTGGAAGTTTAAATCTTCCATTTATTATAAAACTGTCTTTTACCAACAAAAACAAGAAAATAATTACAAAGACCATCAAACACATACCAAATAACAAAGAGACGAATATAGTACCTTTCGAAATTTCCTATCATGAATGATTGCTTTAACAGAATCTTGATATCCACCTGCTCATTCTACATCCATTTTCTTCAGTCCTTTTTCAACGAGCACAATTTGCGCTTCCTCCTTCCAAGATTCTGTTAAAGCAATCGATTTCTCGAAACAACACCTTGGAAATTATATTTTGGAAGTTTAAATCTTCCATTTATTATAAAACTGTCTTTTACCAACAAAAACAAGAAAATAATTACAAAGACCATCAAACACATACCAAATAACAAAGAGACGAATATATTACCTTTCGAAATTTCCTATCATGAATGATTGCTTTAACAGAATCTTGATATCCACCTGCTCATTCTACATCCATTTTCTTCAGTCCTTTTTCAACGAGCACAATTTGCGCTTCCTCCTTCCAAGATTCAGTTAAAGCAATCGATTTCTCGAAACAACACCTTGGAAATTATATTTTGGAAGTTTAAATCTTCCATTTATTATAAAACTGTCTTTTACCAACAAAAACAAGAAAATAATTACAAAGACCATCAAACACATACCAAATAACAAAGAGACGAATATATTACCTTTCGAAATTTCCTATCATGAATGATTGCTTTAACAGAATCTTGATATCCACCTGCTCATTCTACATCCATTTTCTTCAGTCCTTTTTCAACGAGCACAATTAGCGCTTCCTCCTTCCAAGATTCAGTATAAGCAATCGATTTCTCGAAACAACACCTTGGAAATTATATTTTGGAAGTTTAAATCTTCCATTCATTATAAAACTGTCTTTTACCTACAAAAACAAGAAAATAATTACAAAGACCATCAAACACATACCAAATAACAAAGATACGAATATATTACCTTTCGGAATTTCCTATCATGAATGATTGCTTTAACAGAATCTTGATATCCACCTGCTCATTCTACATCCATTTTCTTCAGTCCTTTTTCAACGAGCACAATTTGCGCTTCCTCCTTCCAAGATTCAGTTAAAGCAATCGATTTCTCGAAACAACACCTTGGAAATTATATTTTGGAAGTTTAAATCTTCCATTTATTATAAAACTGTCTTTTACCAACAAAAACAAGAAAATAATTACAAAGACCATCAAACACATACCAAATAACAAAGAGACGAATATATTACCTTTCGAAATTTCCTATCATGAATGATTGCTTTAACAGAATCTTGATATCCACCTGCTCATTCTACATCCATTTTCTTCAGTCCTTTTTCAACGAGCACAATTTGCGCTTCCTCCTTCCAAGATTCAGTTAAAGCAATCGATTTCTCGAAACAACACCTTGGAAATTATATTTTGGAAGTTTAAATCTTCCATTTATTATAAAACTGTCTTTTACCAACAAAAACAAGAAAATAATTACAAAGACCATCAAACACATACCAAATAACAAAGAGACGAATATATTACCTTTCGAAATTTCCTATCATGAATGATTGCTTTAACAGAATCTTGATATCCACCTGCTCATTCTACATCCATTTTCTTCAGTCCTTTTTCAACGAGCACAATTTGCGCTTCCTCCTTCCAAGATTCAGTTAAAGCAATCGATTTCTCGAAACAACACCTTGGAAATTATATTTTGGAAGTTTAAATCTTCCATTTATTATAAAACTGTCTTTTACCAACAAAAACAAGAAAATAATTACAAAGACCATCAAACACATACCAAATAACAAAGAGACGAATATATTACCTTTCGAAATTTCCTATCATGAATGATTGCTTTAACAGAATCTTGATATCCACCTGCTCATTCTACATCCATTTTCTTCAGTCCTTTTTCAACGAGCACAATTTGCGCTTCCTCCTTCCAAGATTCAGTTAAAGCAATCGATTTCTTGAAACAACACCTTGGAAATTATATTTTGGAAGTTTAAATCTTCCATTTATTATAAAACTGTCTTTTACCAACAAAAACAAGAAAATAATTACAAAGACCATCAAACACATACCAAATAACAAAGAGACGAATATATTACCTTTCGAAATTTCCTATCATGAATGATTGCTTTAACAGAATCTTGATATCCACCTGCTCATTCTACATCCATTTTCTTCAGTCCTTTTTCAACGAGCACAATTAGCGCTTCCTCCTTCCAAGATTCAGTTAAAGCAATCGATTTCTCGAAACAACACCTTGGAAATTATATTTTGGAAGTTTAAATCTTCCATTTATTATAAAACTGTCTTTTACCAACAAAAACAAGAAAATAATTACAAAGACCATCAAACACATACCAAATAACAAAGAGACGAATATATTACCTTTCGAAATTTCCTATCATGAATGATTGCTTTAACAGAATCTTGATATCCACCTGCTCATTCTACATCCATTTTCTTCAGTCCTTTTTCAACGAGCACAATTTGCGCTTCCTCCTTCCAAGATTCAGTTAAAGCAATCGATTTCTCGAAACAACAACTTGGAAATTATATTTTGGAAGTTTAAATCTTCCATTTATTATAAAACTGTCTTTTACCAACAAAAACAAGAAAATAATTACAAAGACCATCAAACACATACCAAATAACAAAGAGACGAATATAGTACCTTTCGAAATTTCCTATCATGAATGATTGCTTTAACAGAATCTTGATATCCACCTGCTCATTCTACATCCATTTTCTTCAGTCCTTTTTCAACGAGCACAATTTGCGTTTCCTCCTTCCAAGATTCAGTTAAAGCAATCGATTTCTCGAAACAACACCTTGGAAATTATATTTTGGAAGTTTAAATCTTCCATTTATTATAAAACTGTCTTTTACCAACAAAAACAAGAAAATAATTACAAAGACCATCAAACACATACCAAATAACAAAGAGACGAATATATTACCTTTCGAAATTTCCTATCATGAATGATTGCTTTAACAGAATCTTGATATCCACCTGCTCATTCTACATCCATTTTCTTCAGTCCTTTTTCAACGAGCACAATTTGCGCTTCCTCCTTCCAAGATTCAGTTAAAGCAATCGATTTCTCGAAACAACACCTTGGAAATTATATTTTGGAAGTTTAAATCTTCCATTTATTATAAAACTGTCTTTTACCAACAAAAACAAGAAAATAATTACAAAGACCATCAAACACATACCAAATAACAAAGAGACGAATATATTACCTTTCGAAATTTCCTATCATGAATGATTGCTTTAACAGAATCTTGATATCCACCTGCTCATTCTACATCCATTTTCTTCAGTCCTTTTTCAACGAGCACAATTAGCGCTTCCTCCTTCCAAGATTCAGTTAAAGCAATCGATTTCTCGAAACAACACCTTGGAAATTATATTTTGGAAGTTTAAATCTTCCATTCATTATAAAACTGTCTTTTACCTACAAAAACAAGAAAATAATTACAAAGACCATCAAACACATACCAAATAACAAAGATACGAATATATTACCTTTCGGAATTTCCTATCATGAATGATTGCTTTAACAGAATCTTGATATCCACCTGCTCATTCTACATCCATTTTCTTCAGTCCTTTTTCAACGAGCACAATTTGCGCTTCCTCCTTCCAAGATTCAGTTAAAGCAATCGATTTCTCGAAACAACACCTTGGAAATTATATTTTGGAAGTTTAAATCTTCCATTTATTATAAAACTGTCTTTTACCAACAAAAACAAGAAAATAATTACAAAGACCATCAAACACATACCAAATAACAAAGAGACGAATATATTACCTTTCGAAATTTCCTATCATGAATGATTGCTTTAACAGAATCTTGATATCCACCTGCTCATTCTACATCCATTTTCTTCAGTCCTTTTTCAACGAGCACAATTTGCGCTTCCTCCTTCCAAGATTCAGTTAAAGCAATCGATTTCTCGAAACAACACCTTGGAAATTATATTTTGGAAGTTTAAATCTTCCATTTATTATAAAACTGTCTTTTACCAACAAAAACAAGAAAATAATTACAAAGACCATCAAACACATACCAAATAACAAAGAGACGAATATATTACCTTTCGAAATTTCCTATCATGAATGATTGCTTTAACAGAATCTTGATATCCACCTGCTCATTCTACATCCATTTTCTTCAGTCCTTTTTCAACGAGCACAATTTGCGCTTCCTCCTTCCAAGATTCAGTTAAAGCAATCGATTTCTCGAAACAACACCTTGGAAATTATATTTTGGAAGTTTAAATCTTCCATTTATTATAAAACTGTCTTTTACCAACAAAAACAAGAAAATAATTACAAAGACCATCAAACACATACCAAATAACAAAGAGACGAATATATTACCTTTCGAAATTTCCTATCATGAATGATTGCTTTAACAGAATCTTGATATCCACCTGCTCATTCTACATCCATTTTCTTCAGTCCTTTTTCAACGAGCACAATTTGCGCTTCCTCCTTCCAAGATTCAGTTAAAGCAATCGATTTCTTGAAACAACACCTTGGAAATTATATTTTGGAAGTTTAAATCTTCCATTTATTATAAAACTGTCTTTTACCAACAAAAACAAGAAAATAATTACAAAGACCATCAAACACATACCAAATAACAAAGAGACGAATATATTACCTTTCGAAATTTCCTATCATGAATGATTACTTTAACAGAATCTTGATATCCACCTGCTCATTCTACATCCATTTTCTTCAGTCCTTTTTCAACGAGCACAATTAGCGCTTCCTCCTTCCAAGATTCAGTTAAAGCAATCGATTTCTCGAAACAACACCTTGGAAATTATATTTTGGAAGTTTAAATCTTCCATTCATTATAAAACTGTCTTTTACCTACAAAAACAAGAAAATAATTACAAAGACCATCAAACACATACCAAATAACAAAGATACGAATATATTACCTTTCGGAATTTCCTATCATGAATGATTGCTTTAACAGAATCTTGATATCCACCTGCTCATTCTACATCCATTTTCTTCAGTCCTTTTTCAACGAGCACAATTAGCGCTTCCTCCTTCCAAGATTCAGTTAAAGCAATCGATTTCTCGAAACAACACCTTGGAAATTATATTTTGGAAGTTTAAATCTTCCATTCTTTATAAAACTGTCTTTTACCAACAAAAACAAGAAAATAATTACAAAGACCATCAAACACATACCAAATAACAAAGAGACGAATATATTACCTTTCGAAATTTCCTAACATGAATGATTGCTTTAACAGAATCTTGATATCCACCTGCTCATTCTACATCCATTTTCTTCAGTCCTTTTTCAACGAGCACAATTTGCGCTTCCTCCTTCCAAGATTCTGTTAAAGCAATCGATTTCTCGAAACAACACCTTGGAAATAATATTTTGGAAGTTTAAATCTTCCATTCATTATAAAACTGTCTTTTACCTACAAAAACAAGAAAATAATTACAAAGACCATCAAACACATACCAAATAACAAAGATACGAATATATTACCTTTCGGAATTTCCTATCATGAATGATTGCTTTAACAGAATCTTGATATCCACCTGCTCATTCTACATCCATTTTCTTCAGTCCTTTTTCAACGAGCACAATTAGCGCTTCCTCCTTCCAAGATTCAGTTAAAGCAATCGATTTCTCGAAACAACACCTTGGAAATTATATTTTGGAAGTTTAAATCTTCCATTCATTATAAAACTGTCTTTTACCTACAAAAACAAGAAAATAATTACAAAGACCATCAAACACATACCAAATAACAAAGATACGAATATATTACCTTTCGGAATTTCCTATCATGAATGATTGCTTTAACAGAATCTTGATATCCACCTGCTCATTCTACATCCATTTTCTTCAGTCCTTTTTCAACGAGCACAATTTGCGCTTCCTCCTTCCAAGATTCAGTTAAAGCAATCGATTTCTCGAAACAACACCTTGGAAATTATATTTTGGAAGTTTAAATCTTCCATTCTTTATAAAACTGTCTTTTACCAACAAAAACAAGAAAATAATTACAAAGACCATCAAACACATACCAAATAACAAAGAGACGAATATATTACCTTTCGAAATTTCCTAACATGAATGATTGCTTTAACAGAATCTTGATATCCACCTGCTCATTTTACATCCATTTTCTTCAGTCCTTTTTCAACGAGCACAATTTGCGCTTCCTCCTTCCAAGATTCTGTTAAAGCAATCGATTTCTCGAAACAACACCTTGGAAATAATATTTTGGAAGTTTAAATCTTCCATTCATTATAAAACTGTCTTTTACCAACAAAATCAAGAAAATAATTACAAAGACCATCAAACACATACCAAATAACAAAGATACGAATATATTACCTTTCGGAATTTCCTATCATGAATGATTGCTTTAACAGAATCTTGATATCCACCTGCTCATTCTACATCCATTTTCTTCAGTCCTTTTTCAACGAGCACAATTTGCGCTTCCTCCTTCCAAGATTCTGGTAAAGCAATCGATTTCTCGAAACAACACCTTGGAAATAATATTTTGGAAGTTTAAATCTTCCATTCATTATAAAACTGTCTTTTACCTACAAAAACAAGAAAATAATTACAAAGACCATCAAACACATACCAAATAACAAAGAGACGAATATATTACCTTTCGGAATTTCCTATCATGAATGATTGCTTTAACAGAATCTTGATATCCACCTGCTCATTCTACATCCATTTTCTTCAGTCCTTTTTCAACGAGCACAATTAGCGCTTCCTCCTTCCAAGATTCTGTTAAAGCAATCGATTTCTCGAAACAACACCTTGGAAATAATATTTTGGATGTTTAAATCTTCCATTCATTATAAAACTGTCTTTTACCAACAAAATCAAGAAAATAATTACAAAGACCATCAAACACATACCAAATAACAAAGAGACGAATATATTACCTTTCGAAATTTCCTAACATGAATGATTGCTTTAACAGAATCTTGATATCCACCTGCTCATTCAACATCCATTTTCTTCAGTCCTTTTTCAACGAGCACAATTAGCGCTTCCTCCTTCCAAGATTCTGTTAAAGCAATCGATTTCTCGAAACAACACCTTGGAAATAATATTTTGGAAGTTTAAATCTTCCATTCATTATAAAACTGTCTTTTACCAACAAAATCAAGAAAATAATTACAAAGACCATCAAACACATACCAAATAACAAAGAGACGAATATATTACCTTTCGAAATTTCCTAACATGAATGATTGCTTTAACAGAATCTTGATATCCACCTGCTCATTCTACATACATTTTCTTCAGTCCTTTTTCAACGAGCACAATTTGCGCTTCCTCCTTCCAAGATTCTGTTAAAGCAATCGATTTCTCGAAACAACACCTTGGAAATAATATTTTGGAAGTTTAAATCTTCCATTCATTATAAAACTGTCTTTTACCTACAAAAACAAGAAAATAATTACAAAGACCATCAAACACATACCAAATAACAAAGATACGAATATATTACCTTTCGGAATTTCCTATCATGAATGATTGCTTTAACAGAATCTTGATATCCACCTGCTCATTCTACATCCATTTTCTTCAGTCCTTTTTCAACGAGCACAATTAGCGCTTCCTCCTTCCAAGATTCTGTTAAAGCAATCGATTTCTCGAAACAACACCTTGGAAATAATATTTTGGAAGTTTAAATCTTCCATTCATTATAAAACTGTCTTTTACCAACAAAATCAAAAAAATAATTACAAAGACCATCAAACACATACCAAATAACAAAGAGACGAATATATTACCTTTCGAAATTTCCTAACATGAATGATTGCTTTAACAGAATCTTGATATCCACCTCCTCATTCAACATCCATTTTCTTCAGTCCTTTTTCAACGAGCACAATTTGCGCTTCCTCCTTCCAAGATTCTGTTAAAGCAATCGATTTCTCGAAACAAGACCTTGGAAATAATATTTTGGAAGTTTAAATCTTCCATTCATTATAAAACTGTCTTTTACCAACAAAATCAAGAAAATAATTACAAAGACCATCAAACACATACCAAATAACAAAGAGACGAATATATTACCTTTCGAAATTTCCTAACATGAATGATTGCTTTAACAGAATCTTGATATCCACCTCCTCATTCAACATCCATTTTCTTCAGTCCTTTTTCAACGAGCACAATTTGCGCTTCCTCCTTCCAAGATTCTGTTAAAGCAATCGATTTCTCGAAACAAGACCTTGGAAATAATATTTTGGAAGTTTAAATCTTCCATTCATTATAAAACTGTATTTTACCAACAAAATCAAGAAAATAATTACAAAGACCATCAAACACATACCAAATAACAAAGAGACGAATATATTACCTTTCGAAATTTCCTAACATGAATGATTGCTTTAACAGAATCTTGATATCCACCTCCTCATTCAACATCCATTTTCTTCAGTCCTTTTTCAACGAGCACAATTTGCGCTTCCTCCTTCCAAGATTCTGTTAAAGCAATCGATTTCTCGAAACAAGACCTTGGAAATAATATTTTGGAAGTTTAAATCTTCCATTCATTATAAAACTGTCTTTTACAAACAAAATCAAGAAAATAATTACAAAGACCATCAAACACATACCAAATAACAAAGAGACGAATATATTACCTTTCGAAATTTCCTAACATGAATGATTGCTTTAACAGAATCTTGATATCCACCTCCTCATTCAACATCCATTTTCTTCAGTCCTTTTTCAACGAGCACAATTTGCGCTTCCTCCTTCCAAGATTCTGTTAAAGCAATCGATTTCTCGAAACAAGACCTTGGAAATAATATTTTGGAAGTTTAAATCTTCCATTCATTATAAAACTGTCTTTTACCAACAAAATCAAGAAAATAATTACAAAGACCATCAAACACATACCAAATAACAAAGAGACGAATATATTACCTTTCGAAATTTCCTAACATGAATGATTGCTTTAACAGAATCTTGATATCCACCTCCTCATTCAACATCCATTTTCTTCAGTCCTTTTTCAACGAGCACAATTTGCGCTTCCTCCTTCCAAGATTCTGTTAAAGCAATCGATTTCTCGAAACAAGACCTTGGAAATAATATTTTGGAAGTTTAAATCTTCCATTCATTATAAAACTGTCTTTTACCTACAAAAACAAGAAAATAATTACAAAGACCATCAAACACATACCAAATAACAAAGAGACGAATATATTACCTTTCGAAATTTCCTATCATGAATGATTGCTTTAACAGAATCTTGATATCCACCTGCTCATTCAACATCCATTTTCTTCAGTCCTTTTTCAACGAGCACAATTAAGCTTTAACAGAAGTTTTAACTTCTTCTGCTCATTCTATATCCATTTTCAACACGCTTTTCTCCAAGGACTTAATTCTCTCTTTCTATTTCAAATATTCTTTTAAACCAGGTTTTTTCTAAACACACCTTGAAAAAAATTTTTTGAAGTTTAAATCTTTTCTTCATTGTAAAGCTTTCTTCTGCCTACAAAACAAGAAAAGCTTTAGGAAAACTTCAAACGAATACCAAATAATATAGGGACAAAATATTATCTTCCATAAATTCCTTTTCCTAACATGTATGATGTATTTAACGGATGCTTGTGTATCACCTGATAATATCCTATATCCATTATACCAGCCCAGATCCACCTATATCCATTTTCTTAAGTATTTTCCAAACGACTGAAATTTGCAATATATACTTTCAAAATTCAGTTAAGCCAATCAATATCTCGAAAACAATTCTTTAAAAATATTTTTAAATCTAAATCTTTGTACATTGCAAATCTATTTCTTACCTACAGGAACAAGAAAAGCGTCAGATAGAACATGTAAAGCATACCAAGATAGTGTTATCTTCAATAGTTTGTTACCTTTGTAACACTATTGATAAAAATGTATTTCAAGTAAAATACTCTCTGCTCTTTGCGAAGATGCTTCTTTTGTGCAAAAATATTAAACGAATTCCAAATTGCATAGATACAAAAATATTATCCTTCATAGTTTCCATTTTCCCAACATGTCTGATTACCTTAACAGGAGCCTGAATTCCTCCTGCTCTTTCTACGTAAAAAATTTTTTCACTCCTTTCCAAAACACCTTTCTGGTAGGTCGGACGGTCTGGGTCTCAACAACAACAACTCTTTTCCAAAGACCATAATTTGTGACTACAATAAAATTTTCCGTTCATTTTAAGAATGTCTTCTACTTACAAAAACAAGGAAAGAACTACAAAGAACATCAAACACATGCCAAATACCAAAGTGATGAATATATTACCTGTAATAATTTCCTAACATGTAAGATGCCTATAACAGAAGCTTGAATTCCTTCTGCTCATTCTAGATCCATTTTCCTCACCCTTTCTTCCAACTAGCACAATTTTTGCTTTCTATTTCCTAGGTTCTCTTAAATTTTTGAAACCACACCTTGGATAAATATTTTTGAAGTTTAAATTTTTCATACCTTGTAAAAATGTCTCCTACCTACGGGAAATCATCCCCTACCTACAAGGAAATCATCAAAACGAACCTCAAATGCATACGACATAACAAAGACACAAATATGCAAACTTCATTATTAAAAACAATTCTGATTGCCTTAATGCAATATTGAATTCCATCTGTTCATTTCCTATTCATTTTTTAACATCTTCCTCACGATCACAATTTTCGCATTGAACCTCTAAGAATCTTTTAATCCAACCATGTATTCCAAACCACACCATGAAAAAATAAATTTCCAGTTAAAATATTTCATTATTTGTAAATGTGTCTCCTACCTACAAAATCTTGAAAATGATTCCAAATCATATAGAAATTAAAATATTACTTTCCTTACATTTCTTTTTTATTACATGTGTGATTATTCTAACATAGGCTTAAATTTATCCTGTTCATTCTATATCCATTTCTTCAGTTTTTTCCCAACGACCACATGTTGCCTTTTCGCTTTTCAAAATTCTATTAATTCAATCAATTATACACCACACTCTATAAAATGTATTTCATATTAAAATATTTCACTGTTTATAAAGATGTTTTCTCCTATATTATATTGAAATACTGAGGCATTCTAAATTATAATATTGAAAGTATTCTAAATAATAACATTGAAAGCTTTCTAAATTATAATATTGAAAGCATTCTACATTATAATATTGAGAGCATTCTAATTTATAATATTGAAAGCATTCTAAATTATAATATTAAAAGCCTTCCAAATTATAATATTGGAAGCATTCTGGATTATAATATTGAAAGCATTCTAAATAATAACATTGAAAGAATTTTAAATTATAATATTGAATGCATTCTAAATTATAATGTTGAAAATATTCTAAATTAAAATATTGAAAGCATTTTAAATTACAATATTGAAAGCATTCTAAATTATAACATTAATAGCATTCTAAATTATAATATTGAAAATATTCTTAATTATAATAATGAAAGCATTCTAAATTATAATATTGAAAGCAAATTATAATGTTGAAAATATTCTAAATTAAAATATTGACAGCATATTAAATTATAATATTGAAAGCATTCTAAATTATAACATTGAAAGCATTCTAAATTATAATATTGAAAATATTCTAAACTATAATATTGAAAACATTCTAAATTATAATATTGAAAGCATTCTATATTATAATATTGAAAGCATTCTAAATTATAACATTGAAAGCATTCTAAATTATAATATTGAAAGCATTCTAAATTATAATATTGAATCATGCTAAATTATAATATTGAAATCATTCTAAATTATAATATTGAACGCCTTCCTAATTATAATATGGAAAGCATTATAAATTATATTATTGAAAGCATTTTATATGATAATATGGAAAGCATTCTAAATTATAATACTGAAAGTATTCTTAATTATAAGATTGGATGCACTCTAAGTAATATATACAGAAATAAATTACTAGGTGTATGTGTTTTACCATTCTCTAACATGCATGATTACTTTAACAGACGATTCAAATCCATAAAGTTAAAGGCTGTTCCTTCTAAATCTTAGTTCATTATGAATGTGCCTCCATATCTTGTGTTTTCCTAATCTATGCTCAGAATTTTATTTAAAAACTTGCTACTAGCTTGAAATTTATCTAAAAATTACATTCGTTCTTAAAATAAGCTTTGTTCTGAGCAAGTAATGCATTGTTGTCTATTTTCTTCTGAATAACAATGGGTAACCAAAATTGTATAAAAATTTTATTTTCATTATTTAGTAATAGAGTAAATAGCAATAAATTGAAGAATTTTAAACAATAATGATATAAAAATATGTATATAAAGTTTAAAATTTCAAACGGAATTGAAATGTGCAGCAGACATTTTATAAAACACGATTCATAAACTGCAAAATTATTGTTAAAGTATTGCAAAAGTCAAAGCACTTAATTTGTTGCAAAACTTATGCATTTTTCATGTACTAGAATTCCAGTACAGAACCAGTTTTTTTCGATTAAAAAATAAATGTATACGGATAAATTTAAAATAAATATGCAAATTCTAATGAAATTATAAATCTAATATAAATAATTAAGGAAAATATATTTTAAGTTAAAACATTTAGCTACTTTAAAAGATATCTCCACCCTTCATAAGTATCAGAAGGATTCGAAAAAATATTGAGATAACAAACAGTATTACCTTTCACAGTTTTCATTTTTATAAAATGTATTTTTTGTTTAATAGAAACTAGAATTCCATCAGCTCATTCCACATCCAATTTTTTCACAATTTTCCTTAATAATTTTCTTTTCCTTGTTCCAAAATTCTATTTAACCAATAAATTTCTCGCAACCACACCTTGAAAAATATATTTTCGGATTTTTAATGTTTCGTTCATTGTAAAACTGTCTTCTACCTACAAAAACAAGGTAAGAATTACAAAGAACATCAAACGCAAGCAAAATAACGAAGAGACAAATATATTACCTGCCATAATTTCCTAACTTGTGGGATTGCTTTCACAGAATCTTGATATCCACCTGCTCATTCTACATCCATATTCTCCAGTCCTTTTTCAACGAGCACAATTTGCGCTTCCTCCTTCCAAGATTCTGTTAAAGCAATCGATTTCTCGAAACAACACCTTGGAAATATTATTTTGGAAGTTTAAATCTTCTATTCATTATAAAACTGTCTTTTACATACAAAAACAAGAATATAATTACAAAGAACATCAAACACATACCACATAACAAAGAGACGAATATATTACCTTTCTAAATTTCCTAACCTGAATGATTGCCTTAACAGAATCTTGATATCCACCTGCTCATTCTACATCCATTTTCTCCAGTCCATTTTCAACGAGTACAATTTGCGCTTCCTCCTTCCAAGATTCTGTTAAAGCAATCCATTTCTCGAAACCACGCATTGGAAATAATATCTTGGAAGTTTAAATTTTCCATTCATTATAAAACTGTCTTTTACCAACAAAAACAAGAAAATAATTACAAACATCAAACACGTACCAAATAACAAAGAGATGAATAAATTACCTCTCATAGTTTCCTAACATATATTATTGCTTTAATGTAAGCTTGTTTTCCTCCTGCTCTTTCTACATCCATTTTCTTTAATCCATTTCCAACGACCATAATTTACACTTCCCCCTTCTAAAATTCTGTTAAACAACTCAATTTCTTGAAACCATATTTTGTAAATGCATTTTTCGTGAAGTTTAAATCGTTCCTTCATTCTGAAACTTTCTTCTACCTACAAAAATAAAGAAAACATTGTAAACAATATCAAACACATACCAATTGACATAGAGACAAATGTAGTACATTCCACAGTTTCTATTTTCATAACTATATGTATATGATTACTCTAAAAATACTTGATTTTCTCCCTCTCATTCTACATCCACTCTCTTCACTTTTTTCCATACGACACAAATCAGTGTATTCTGCTTTTAAGATTCTGTTAAAACAATCAATTTATCGAAACTACTCCATGGAAAAATATTTTAGAAGTTCAAATCTTTCATTCGTTGTAAAACTGTCCCCTCAAAAAACAAAAAATAAACTATTACAAAAAACCTCAAACGTATACCAAATAGAACAGAAGTACACCTTCCATAGTTTCCATTGTCCAATCATGTGTGATTGCTTTAACAGAAGTTTTAACTTCTTCTGCTCATTCTATATCCATCTTTAACACGCTTTTCTCCAAGGACTTAATTTTCTTTTTCTATTTCAAATATTCTTTTAAATCAGTTTTTTTCTAAACACACCCTGAAAAAAATTTTTTGAAGTTTAAATCTTTTCTTCATTGTAAAACTTTCTTCTGCCTACAAAACAAGAAAAGCATTAGGAAAACTTCAAACGAATACCAAATAATTTATTGACAAAATATTATCTTCCATAATTTCGTTTTCCTAACATGTATGATTTCTTTAACGGAAGCTTGAATATCACCTGATAATATCCTATATCCATTATACCAGCCTAGATCCACCTAAATCCATTTTCTTCAGTATTTTCCCAACGACTGAAATTTGCAATATATACTTTCAAAATTCAGTTAAGCCAATCAATATCTCGAAAACAATTCTTTAAAAATATTTTTAAATCTAAATCTTTGTACATTGCAAATCTATTTCTTACCTCCGGGAACAAGAATGGCGTTAGAAAGAACATGGAAAGCATTCCAAGATAGTGTTATCTTCAATAGTTTGTTACCTTTGTAACACGATTGTTAAAAATGTATTTCAAGTAAAATACTATAACTCTTTGTAAGGATGTTTCTTTTGTGCAAAAACATTAAACGAATTCCAAATTGCATAGATACAAAAATATTATCCTTCATAGTTTCCATTTTCCTAACATGTCTGATTACCTTAACAGAAGCCTGAATTCCGCCTGCTCTTCCTACTTAAAATTTTTTCACTCTTTTCCAAAATACCTTTCTATTAGGTCGGACGGTCTGGATCTCAACAACAAAAACTCTTTTCCAAAGATCACACTTTGTGACTACAATAAAATTTACCGTTCATTTTAAAAATGTCTTCTACCTACAAAAACAAGGAAAGAACTACAAAGAACATCAAACACATGCCAAATACCAAAGTGATGAATATATTACCTGTAATAATTTTCTAACATGTAAGATGCCTATAACAGAAGCTTGAATTCCTTCTGCTCATTCTAGATCCATTTTCCTCACCCTTTCTTCCAACTAGCACAATTTTTGCTTTCTATTTCCTAGGTTCTCTTAAATTTTTGAAACCACTTCTTGGATAAATATTTTTGAAGTTTAAATCTTTCGTACCTTGTAAAAATGTCTCCTACCTGCGGGAAATCATCCCCTACCTACAAGGAAATCATCAAAACGAACCTCAAATGCATACGACATAACAAAAACATAAATATGCAAACTTCATTATTAAAAACAATTCTGATTGCCTTAATGCAAGATTGAATTCCATCTGTTCATTTCATATTCATTTTTTAATATCTTCCTCACGATCACAATTTTTGCATTCATCCTCTAAGAATCTTTTAATCCAACCATGTATTCCAAACCACACCATGAAAAAATAAATTTCCAGTTAAAATATTTCATTATTTGTAAATGTGTCTCCTACCTTCAAAATCTTGAAAATGATTCCAAATCATATAGAAATTAAAATATTACTTTCCTTACATTCCTTTTTTATTACATGTGTGATTATTCTAACATTGGCTTAAATTTATCCTGTTCATTCTATATCCATTTCTTCAGTTTTTCCCAACGACCACATGTTGCCTTTTCGCTTTTCAAAATTCTATTAATTCAATCAATTATACACCACACTCTATAAAATGTATTTCATATTAAAATATTTCACTGTTTATAAAGATGTTTTCTCCTATATTTTATTGAAATATTGAAAGCATTCTAAATTATAATATTGAAAGTATTCTAAATAATAACATTGAAAGCATTCTAAATTATAATATTGAAACATTCTATATTATAATATTAAGAGCATTCTAATTTATAATATTGAAAGCATTCTAAATTATAATATTGAAAGCCTTCCAAATTGTAATACGGAAATCATCCTAAATTATAATATTGAAAGCCTTCCAAATTGTAATACGGAAAGCATCCTAAATTATAATATTGAAAGCATTCTAAATAATGACATTGAAAGCATTCTAAATTATAATATTGAAAGCATTCTATATTTTAATATTGAAAGCATTCTAAACTATAATATTGAAAGCATTCTAAATTATAATATTGAAAGCATTCTAAATTATAATATTGAAAGCCTTCCAAATTGTAAAACGGAAAGCATCCTAAATTATAATATTGAAAGCATTCTAAATTATAATATTGAAAGCCTTCCAAATTGTAATACGGAAAGCATCCTAAATTATAATATTGAAAGCATTCTAAATAATGACATTGAAAGCATTCTAAATTATAATATTGAAAGCATTCTATATTTTAATATTGAAAGCATTCTAAACTATAATATTGAAAGCATTCTAAATTATAATATTGAAAGCATTCTAAATTATAATATTGAAAGCCTTCCAAATTGTAAAACGGAAAGCATCCTAAATTATAATATTGAAAGCATTCTAAATTGTAATATTGAAAGCATACTAGATTATAATATTGAAAGCATTCTAAATAATAACATTGAACGCATTCTAAATTATAATATTGAAAGCATTCTAAATTTTAATGCTGAAAATATTCTAAATTAAAGTATTGAAAGCAATTTAAATTATAATATTGAAAGCATTCTACATTATAACATTGAAAGCTTTCTAAATTATAATATTGAATATATTCTAAATTATAATATTGAAAGTCTTCCAAATTATAATATGGAAAGCATTATAAATTATAATATTGAAAGCATTTTATATGATAATATAGAAAGCATTCTAAATTATAATATTGAAAGTATTCTTAATTATAAGATTGGAAGCATTCTAAATAATATATGCAGAAATAAATTACTAGGTATATGTGTTTTACCATTCCCTAACATGCATGATTACTTTAACAGACGGTTAAAATCCTTAAAGTTAAAGGCTGTTCTTTCTAAATCTTGGTTCATTATGAATGTGCCTCCATATCTTGTGTTTTCCTAATCTATGCTCAGAAATTTATTTAAAAGCTTGCTACTAGCTGGAAATTTATCTAAAAATTACATTTGTTCTCAAAATAAGCTTTGTTCTGAGCAAGTAATGCATTGTTGTCTATTTTCTTCTGAATAACAATGGGTAACCAACAATGTTAGAATTTTTTTTTCATTATTTAGTAACAGAGTAAATAGCAATAAATTGAAGAATTTTAAACAATAATGATATAAAAATATGTATATAAAATTTAAAATTTCATACGGAATTGAAATTTGCAGCAGAAATTTTATAAAACACGATTCATAAACTGCAAAATTATTTTAAAAGTATTGCAAAAGTCAAAGCACTTAATTTGTTGCAAAACTTATGCATTTTTCATGCACTAGAATTCCAGTACAGAACCAGTTTTTTTCAATTAAAAAATAAATGTATACGGATAAATTTAAAATAAATATGCAAATTTTGATGAAATTATAAATCTAATATAAGTAATTAAGAAAAATATATTTTAAGTTAAAACATTTAGCTACTTTCAAAGATATCTCCATCCTTTATAAGCATCAGAAGGATTCGAAATAATATTGAGATAACAGTATTGCCTTTCATAGTTTCCATTTTTCTAAAATGTATGATTTTTTTAATAGAAACTAGAATTCCATCTGCTCTTTCCACATCCAATATTTTCACAATTTTCCTTAACAATTTTCGTTTCCTTGTTCCAAAATTCTATTAAACCAATAAATTTCACGCAACCACACCTTGAAAAATATATTTTTGGATTTTAAACATTTCGTTCATTGTAAAACTGTCTTCTTGTCTGTCGTAAACAAGGCAAGAATTGCAATGAATATCAAACGCAAGCAAAATAACAAAAAGACAAATATTTTACCTGCCACAATTTCCTAACTTGTAGGATTGCTTTCACAGAAGCTTGAATTCTTTCTGGTTATTCTACATCAATTTACTTTACTCCTTTTCCAAAGGCCATAATTTGCGATTTCTTCTTCCAAGATTGTATTAAACCAACTGATTCTTCGATATCAAGCCTTGGAAACAATAGTTTTGAAATTCTGTGTGTTCCGTTTATTATAAACTCCTACCTACCTACAAAACCAGAAAAACCAGTCTCTTACTTACAAAAACCAGGAGAGAATTACAAAGAATACCAAACGCATAAAAAATAACAAAGATACAAATATATTACCTTCCATAATTTCCATTTTCTAGCATGTAGGATTCCTTTAAAAGAAGTTTTAACCCCTCTTGATCATTCTTCAGTCATTTTCTTCACACTTTTCCCAAAGATCTTATTTTGCGCTTCCTTCCAAGATTCTCTTAAACCTATAATTTCCCGAAACCAATCCCTAGGAAAAATATTTTTGAAGTTTAAATCTTTTCTTCATTGTAAAGCTGCCATCCACCTACAGAAAAAAAAGCATTAAAATAATTTCAAATGCATACTAAATACGAGTAATATGGAGACAAATATATTACCTCCAATACTTTCCATTTCCCTAACATATAATATTGCTTTTACAGAAGCTTGAATTCCTCCTGCTTATTCTCTATCCATTTTCGTCTTTTTTTCCCATTGACTTCAATATGCGTTATTTTCTTCCAAGTATCTGTTAACCAATTAATTTTTCTATATTACACTCTGGAAAACTATTTTTTTAAATTTAAAATCTTTCTCTCAATGTTAATCTGTTTCTTATCTACTAAAACTCTAAAAGCATTCTAAAGAACATTGGGTATAAACTATTTCCTTTCATAGTTTCCATTTTCCTTCTATGTTTGATTGCTTTAATAGAAGATTGAATTCCGTATGTTCATTGTGTTTTTAATATATTCACTTTGTAAAGAGCCTTGCTGCTCCCACCAGGAATCGAACCCTGGATTTCCAAACTGGTCAGCCAAAGCTCAACTGTTGAGCTTACTGGGACGAATTTGCAAGCTTTTATTGTCGAATTGAACTCTGCATTTTCTACCATCTAATGTCAGATTGATTAAATCATTTTTCCATTTTAACTATATTTTCATCAATGTGCGGTGAATTATAGCCAACTTGGCGATATTTCACTAAATGAGTCCAGTTTGCCAAATTGATCGTTCACCGGTACAGACAAAAGGACAGCAGATCGTTTCTTATTTACACTGACTTCCAAAAGTTAATCACCAAATGAAAATTTTTATTTTTCAAAAGCGTATTTGAATCTGAGTGGCTGAAAATTGCTGCGGATGTAGATTGCAATATGCAAATATCGTATATTACAGCCAATCACGACTGACTGACCGAATATATGCTAATTAGACAGTCGTTGAAGACGCCAGCAATCTGGAGGGTTTGAGGAGGTGCATTTAAATGCTGATACGAAGAGTTTATAACTTTTTAGGATTATTTTTGATGATATTCGTGTTTCTATATATGAAAGAAGACGAATGATAGGTAGTGAGCGCTGGCGTGCTGTCGGACGTATTGAATCAGGACAGTCACTCATTTGACTAACCACCGTTTCCTATTTTTACCCCAGGATAGCTTCCTGCTACTGCTGTTTTTACCCAGGTTTCTATCCTGCGTGGTCGTTATTCTCTCAATTACAAATCGGCGCTCCATCATCCGGAGTCCACCGAATCCGTACTATTCGTACTAGGCTCACTTTCAGACCTCGGTTATATTTGCACTAACCAACAGGGTTGATTTGTTCGGGCACCATTTTAAAAAACATTGTTACCCCAACCTGGAATCGAACCTGGGATCTCCGATCTGGCCAGATGGCTCTCTACCGTGAAGCTACTGGTACAAAATTTACAAGCTCGTCAAATTTACAAATTAACATCTAATTGGACTCAGCAACTGTTTTATTGACGTTATCATCTTGCACTTTCGCTTTCCAAGTTTGTTAATCCAATTCTTCATTCCAAAATATAACCTGAAAATTTTAATGGAAATCAAAATATTTATCTCCTTCTAAAGACTTCTTCTACCTACAAAAACCTTAAACGCGCGACAAATAATAGAGAAGAAAAATTACCTTCCACGGTTTCCATTTTCTAAATATCTAATTGCTGTATCAGAATCTTGAATTCTGTCTTCTCCTTCTATATCTACTTCTACTATCCCTGCAATATTTTGTAATGTATGGGGAATGTATTTGTATCATGTCGAAATTCGATCCTTGAGTTTTCGACGGATCTACAGGTTTTGGAGCCTCTAGAGCACGAAAAAACTGTTTTCAGCTTGACGTCTGTGAGTATATCTGTATATTTTTGTGTCTGGTTGTATACCTGTGTGTGTGTGTGTGTGTGTGTGTGTGTGTGTGTGTGTGTGTGTGTGTGTGTGTGTTTGTGTGCAATGAGAGTATCCTCTTAAACTGAAAAGCTAATTGACCAAATTTCACAAAATTTGGTACATAAGTTAAATATTGGTTACCCTGGTGCTAATTAGAATTTGCTACATTTCGGAAAATTAATCTCATTTTGTCTATTTAATGGCTTACAAAAATCGTCAAAATCTGAAGTTAAATACTGCATATGCTCAAATGTATCTATTAAATGTCTGATTTATACGTAATTTTCGATGATAAAAAATAAGACCAACCAAAACAGACCATTCTCCAGATATATAAGATTTTTTTTACTGCAGTTAAAAATGTATTTAATCAAATTTCTTAAAATTTAGTACATACGTACCTTTATGTATATCCTGAAGCTAATTAGATTTTGGCATGATTCTGAATAATATAACTGATCCTTTTTTGCGAAAAATCCCGCAAAAATTGTGAAACTTTGAAATAAATGATTAAAATTGCTGAAATATATTTTATATATATATATATATATATATATATATATATATATATATATATATATATATATATATATATATATATATATATATATATATATATATATATATATATATATATATAAGTACTTGTTCTTCTTGTAAGTATTGTCAGTAAAGCAAAGAAGATTGAACCGTGCTCGGTTCAACATGGGTAACCATGCTCAGGAAATTTTAGTATTTTTGGAAATTTGGGGAGCTGAAGACGTTAATGTGAATTAAGTGCCAAATGAAACGAAGATGCATTATAAAGGCAAATTAGATATGCTATCAGAAAAGTGTTCTTGTAATATTTTCTGCAATTTAACTTAATTTAATTTATCATAATATAAAATATAACAAATTGAATTTGAATCTCTAGAGAAGTTATGGGCTGCATTCATTAGATTTATTCCCTAGCTTTTTTGACTGCAGTTAAAAATGTATTTAATCAAATTTCTCAAATTTTAGTACATAAGTACCTTTATGTATATCCTGAAGCTTATTAGATTTTGGCATGATTTTGAAGAATATAACTGATCCTTTTTTGCGAAAAATCCCGCAAAAATTGTGAAACTTTGAAATATATTATATATATATATATATATATATATATATATATATATATATATATATATATATATATATATATATATATATATATATATATATATATATATATATATATATATATATATATATATATATATATATATATATATACATATATATATATATAAGTACTTGTTCTTCTTGTAAGTATTGTCAGTAAAGAAAAGAAGATTGAGCCGTGCTCGGTTCAACATGGGTAACCATGCTCAGGAAATTTTAGTATTTTTGGAAATTTGGGGAGCTGAAGACGTTAATGTGAATTAAGTGCCAAATGAAACGAAGATGCATTATAAAGGCAAATTAGATATGCTATCAGAAAAGTGTTCTTGTAATATTTTCTGCAATTTAACTTAATTTAATTTATCATAATATAAAATATAACAAATTGAATTTGAATCTCTAGAGAAGTTATGGGCTGCATTCATTAGATTTATTCCCTAGCTTTTTTGACTGCAGTTAAAAATGTATTTAATCAAATTTCTCAAATTTTAGTACATAAGTACCTTTATGTATATCCTGAAGCTTATTAGATTTTGGCATGATTCTGAAGAATATAACTGATCCTTTTTTGCGAAAAATCCCGCAAAAATTGTGAAACTTTGAAATAAATGATTAAAATTGCTGAAATATATTATATATATATATATATATATATATATATATATATATATATATATATATATATATACATATATATATATAAGTACTTGTTCTTCTTGTAAGTATTGTCAGTAAAGCAAAGAAGATTGAACCGTGCTCAGTTCAACATGGGTAACCATGCTCAGGAAATTTTAGTATTTTTGGAAATTTGGGGAGCTGAAGACGTTAATGTGAATTAAGTGCCAAATGAAACGAAGATGCATTATAAAGGCAAATTGGATATGCTATCAGAAAAGTGTTCTTGTAATATTTTCTGCAATTTAACTTAATTTAATTTATCATAATATAAAATATAACAAATTGAATTTTAATCTCTAGAGAAGTTATGGGCTGCATTCATTAGATTTATTCCCTAGCTTTTTTGACTGCAGTTAAAAATGCATTTAATCAAATTTCTTAAATTTTAGTACATAAGTACCTTTATGTATATCCTGAAGCTAATTAGATTTTGGCATGATTCTGAAGAATATAACTGATCCTTTTTTGCGAAAAAGCCCGCAAAAATTGTGAAACTTTGAAATAAATGATTACAATTGTTGAAATATATTATATATATATATATATATATATATATATATATATATATATATATATATATATATATATATATATATATATATATATATAAGTACTTGTTCTTCATGTAAGTATTGTCAGTAAAGCAAAGAAGATTGAACCGTGCTCGGTTCAACATGGGTGAACCATGCTCAGGAAATTTTAGTATTTTTGGAAATTTGGGGTGCTGAAGACGTTAATGTGAATTAAGTGGCCAAATGAAATGAATATGCATTATAAAGACAAATTGGATATGCTATCAAGAAAGTGTTCATGTTATTTTCTGCAATTAAACTCAATTTAATTTATCATAATATAAAATATAACAAATTGAATTTGAATCTCTAGAGAAAATATGGGCTGCATTCATTAGATTTATTCCCTCGCTTCCTAGCACTAATAATTTACGCTTTCGCCTTCTAAGGTTCTGAATTTTCAGTAATAACCTACACCGTGGAAAAGTATATTTCCACCATTTTTTGCATGAATGATTGCGTTAAGAGAAGTTTGATTTATTTGTGGTTTTTTCAGTCTTTTCCTAATGACCATATTGCTCATTCGCCTTCTAAAGTTCTGTTAAACCAATCAATTAGTCAAAACCATATCCTGGTAAAATGTACTTCAACATCTCTCTCCTTCTAAAGATATATCCTACCTACAAGAATATCAAAATTATCCAAAATGACAGAGAAAATAAATTGCCTTCTAAAGTTTCCATTTTATTGCCTGATTGTTTCAATAGAAGTTTGAATTCAGACTGATCGTTCTATATCTATTTTCTTTATTATATTTCTAACATTCGCAATCGGCTTTTCTGCCTTATAAGGTTCCCTTAACCAAATCATTTATTCTAAACCACACTCTAAAAAACATATTTAAAGTAAAAACCAGTCGTTCCTATATACCGATGCCTTCTACTCATAAAAGTATCAAAAGCATTACAAACAACATAATGGTAAAACTTATCATTTTATTAAAGTGTACCTTTTTCAAATATGCGTGATTACTTTAACAAAAGCTTGAAATATGTCTACCCATTCTATATCATGGATTTCATTCTAAATGCATCTTCAGATCTTGCTGTTTACGAATCTATGCACGGAAATATTTTAAGAAATTCTACAAACTTGACATATTTTCTGGTAATTACGTTTTATCAGAAAATGAGCATTGTTCTAAGCGATGCATACATTGTTTTCTATTTATTTCTCAATAACAATGGCAAAGAAACAAAGATATAACAATTTGTATTTTGATTGTTTCGTAACAGAGTAAAAAGTGCTGTATTAATAATTTTTGCCAAATGTAATTTTTAATATATGTATTTTAAGTAATAAATTTCAAGCGAAATTGGAATTTAATGCAGACATTTTAAAAACAGCTCTTCATAAGCGGTAAATCTAACATTAAAACACTTTATTGCAAAATATACATATTTTTCATGCGCGAAAATTCTAGTTTCTTGACATTAAAACATATATTTGTAAACTAAAGTAAATATGCAAATTTTAGGGAAATAGTAACTGGGAAATTTCCTAGATCAATAATAATAGAGCTCCATGCCCATTTGATAATTCAAATATCCTAACCTATATCAACCCTCCATAAAATGATACATATTTGAAATCAGAAATTATCTCTGTGAATTTTATCACATGATCCATGTTCATTTTGTCGCATGATCCAATTTCAAGTTCTTACCTCAATAAACTTGGAGTGTCACGTTCATAGGTTAAATCGATCATATTTACCTGTGGCACCCAATGAGATAATAAGTATTTACACTGCAATTTCTGTTGTTGATTTCATCATATGATCTACGCTTTTATAAGCAACTTTCAAATCCCTATCTCAATAAATTTAGATTTTCACGTTCATTCGACAATTCGAACATTTTTGCGTATGATTCTTCTCCCTAAAATACTAAATGTAGTTGCAGTTCCCTCCTCTCTCCCTCTCTCTCTCCTTCACTCAAAAAAAATCATTAAAAAATCAAAACTTTCAATAATGATAATAATAACTTTTTTATAAGTAATTTTTACTTTCTTTATATACATAATGCATAAGGAAAGTATTGTGACGGGGTCGAAAATTCGATCACGAATCAAACATTTTTGAAGTGATTTCTGTGTGTGTGTGTGTGTGTAAAAATCAACTCTTAAGAAACATGTTCACTTTTCACTAGTGAGTCTGTGGAGACGATATCTGGAGGGATTCGAATGAAATTTGGTACAAAAATCACAATCCGTGAATACTGGAAGCCTATTGTTTTAAAACACAATCGGATGTTCAAAACCCCCCTAAATTTTCGAGCGAAATTTATAAAAAGTCATCAAAAAATCAAAATCTTTAATAAAGTTACGCAAATAGACATTCCCATTCCTTATGTAATTTTTCCTTAGAAAACGATTGACATAAACTTTAGAACGTTAGCATGAACTGTTTTCGAGACATTGCACATTTTTCAAATAAATTTATCAAAAAATCCCATAAATTAAAAAAAAATTAACTGTTAAGAAACATGTTCACTTTTCATATGTAATATCATGCCATAAATTTGGTGACATTATTCTCGTGGATCTAACTCGTTCCATTCACGAGAAAATATACTTTGAGTAATACTTTTGTATTTAAACGCCAATAGTCATTTATTTGCTGTAAGAATAACTTATTTATATATCCATAACGCTTGGCGAGATTTTGGCGACAAATTTGGTGGAATATCGCCAACTTGGCGACATTTTTAAATGTTGCCAAATTAACAAAAATCTCGCCAAATGGATAAAAATGGCGTTAAATCAATGAAAATAACGACTAATTGAAGAAAATTCAATATCTTGGAAATAATACAAGTATCTAAGAATAACATGTTTTTCAACTGTAAATCTAGTAAATTTATTGCATTATATAAGGAAAGTCATGTGCTGCCCTCATCAGATTTTTTATTCTAAAACGAGTGACACAAACTTTTGAACACTAGCTTGAATTTTTCCGGAGATTTTGCTGGTTTTTCATATAAATGGATCTAAATAATTTTATGAAAATGAACAGCAATAAGTGTTTTTACGTATGTGACACTAAGCGATAAATTTGGCAACCTTGACGACTCTCGTTGAAATATGGCTAGTTTGGTGACTTTTCAGTGTGGTGGTGCTAAATTGACGAAAATATAAACAAATTGGCCAAAATGTTTCTAACGTTACCAAAATGACGCTAAATTTATGAATTCATAATTGACAGCTTTTATTATAATGTAGAATATTGCTCAATAGATGTTAGTACAATTTTCAATTGCCAAGCTGCATTTGTGCCCATAAGAAACTACTGTAGTACTTCAAAACATTTTTGCGTGTTGTCACCTAAAACAGCGCCATATATCAATATACTTTTCAACGCTAAAAACAATGTACCGTAGAACTTGTCTATTATTTAGCATTTATCGGAGTAAAGTACTTACATTATGTAGGGAAAATCATGTGCTGCCCAAACACGATTTTTTTCTTTAATTTGGTGACGTGTAGTTCTTTCAAAATACCAAATGAAAAAAATCCGCCAAATGTAAAACGAAATTATTTAAAAACTAGCAGCGATTAATCACCCGGCGTTGCTAGGAATTTAACATGCAAAACTATGATAAAAATTACACCGGAACATATAGGGCCGATTGTGATATATTACCCCTGAATGTATCGCATTTTAGAGATGTTTAAATAAAATTAAAGTTGGAAAGTGTTTCATAATCTATACTTTATGCATGATTGATCTTTCTTGTTATTTCTTAACACTTTTCGTTGTTGAGTAAACCTGTGAGAAATTAACCATGATGATAGTTTCCATTTAAACTCATATCTCAAACCTGCGATTTTTAAAAGTGTCTCATACGTTTAATAAACTCTCACAACACTCAGTGTTGAGTAAGCCTGTGAGAAATAAACCATGGTGAAAGTTTCCATTTACATTCATATCTCAAATCGGCGATTTTCAAAAGTGTCTAATATGTTCAATAAACGCCCACAAAACTCAAGAGATTTAATTGACGTTCATGTTTTTAACCAACAATGTCCAACATTTTTCGTTGGAATTAGAGAGTAGAACTCCTAGGAAAAAGTGTCGTTTTTCACTAATATCTCGAGAACCACTGGTCGTAGAAATTCGAAACATGGCCTATATTTTTGTGGCATGATTTCAAGACTACCAAGATAAATTTCATGAAATTTGGTTCAGCCGTTCATCAGTTATCGTGGATCATACATACACACTTTTCATCTTTATATATATAGATTGCAAATTTGATGCAACGTTAAATGTGCATTCAATTCATGTCTTCCTTTGTGTAATAGACCTCAAATCAATAAATATTATAGAAAAAGAAATTAAAAAGAAATTCCATTCTAAAAAAATCACATGTTGTATGAAAGTTACATATTCTCATGGAACACTTCTTTAAAACTCATAATTTAAACAAAGTTGGCTCCTAGACATCAATCCTCATAAATTACAGACGCAAATCATCAATCTAAGTTTGTTCCTTTGAATGGCACATCGACTCGCCGGGAAGATATATGGTTTCTTGGTTGTCGTGAATCTTGCTCATTCCATCAATAATTTTGTCAAATTCTTGCGACAGTAGATAATTCAAGTTCCTTTTATACATATTGCAGCGATGCATTTTCTTTTTATAAAATATTTTAATAACTTGATTTTATCACACTAAACGAGAAACCTGATATGGGCAATAAATGACTTTTAATGCAGAATAAAATTGTTTTAATTTTTCAATTGCCTTTATAAAAAATATTTTGAATTTTATTTTCAAATAATCCATGAAGTAGATGTTTATTTTATATTCAATTGAATGTGCAGTTAAATAAAAAATATTTTTATATGATGACTTCGCACATTTTAAATCTCGGTGACGACCCCAAAACGCAAAAAAAAAACTGAAATATTATTAGAATGGCAAGTAATGTTTGTTTTGTTACTGTAATAAAATAGTGTGATTATTTTGGCATGAAATTTTAGGTGTTAAAGGCACATGTATTCACTGCTCGTATGCTTATTTAATCCTTTGTTTCAGATTATTTCGATTTTTGTGAACCACACATTGAAAACAAAACCGGTTATGCTTATTTAATCCTTTATTTCGGATTATTTCGATTTTTGTGGACCACAATGAAAACAAAACCGGTTATGCTTATTTAATCCTTTGTTTCGGATTATTTCGATTTTTGTGAACCACATTCAAAACAAAACCGGTTATTCTTATTTAATCCTTTGTTTCAGATCATTTCGATTTTTGTGAACCACATTCAAAACAAAACCGGTTATTCTTATTTAATCCTTTGTTTCAGATTATTTCGATTTTTGTGGACCACATTGAAAACAAAACCGCTTATGCTTATTTAATCCTTCGTTTCGGATTATTTCGATTTTTGTGGACCACATTGAAAACAAAACCGGTTATGCTTATTTAATCCTTTGTTTTGGATTATTTCGATTTTTGTGGACCACATAGAAAACAAAACCGGTTATGCTTATTTAATCCTTTGTTTCGGATTATTTCGATTTTTGTGGACCACATTGAAAACAAAACCGGCATTCATATGAATTCATATCAGTATTGAATATAGGTTTAGTTATTTTCAAGAAATGTTTACACTATTTTAACACATTTTAACTTCATAAATATTTAATATATATATTAAATATTCTTTGACAAAGATATGTGCAGATTTTATTTTATAAGATATTATTTGGTAACTATGGTTTTAAAACTATATTAGAAAAATGCAAGCGTACTTTAATTTAAATGACCCACGGATAAATTAATATTTATTTTAAAACGGTCAGTGTTCTATAAACGTCCGACCATATATATCTGTGGTGAGTAAAATGTTGAAACCCAGCAATAACCCAACACTACCCCTTTGCACGAATTCCTTAACATAATAATTAATTAAAACGCTACACATTAAATTCCACATTTTTAACTTTTAAATTAAATTGTTATGTATTCACACATCTTATTGTTATGATTAAAATTAAATTAATTTTAATAAACGTTAAAGGAGGAGAAAATCCATTTGTGAGACCAGGTTTTATAATATTATTCCAAAATCAAAACTGGACCTAATATATACGAAGACTGGCACTTACCTCTGTTTTCCAGATCTGTTGTTCAGTTTGACTGGAATTTTTGCCGCTTCTTTTTCTGACATTTGGAGTTAGCTTTGTCTTTTTCTAAAGCATTTACATTACTCAAAATAATGACTCACTCTCTTAACTCTACTGCTCGAATCATCACGACCTCTCTCTCATCTTTGTACAATCATTGCTTATATAATCACGACTCTCTCTCGTTGCTTTTGGATAATCATTCCATATGAACTACACTGCTTGAATTCTCATTCCATTATATTCGTTGACTTTTTCTCCTTGTGGCCACGCCATTTGACCTGAGGTCCAGATACTCCCTCCTTGCTTTCATTGGATTCTACTCAGTGCGATGTCGCATCTTCTCATCATTGGCTTTTCGAGTTTCCAATCAAGTTTGGTTTAATTCTTGGCCCTAGCAGATCTTTGCCCCAAAAACACATCTAATTCTTCTTAACTGATAGTGATCGTGAATCGTATATTCGTACATTTGTATCGTGTCCGCAATAACCCACCTTATCTCTTTGCACGAGTTCCTAGGAGATATAATCATTAATTAAAACACTACACATTAAATTCCACATTTTTAACTTTTAAAATAAATATTATATATTCGCACATATTATTGTTATGATTAAGATTAAATTAATTTTAAAGATTTTTTAAACATTTAAAGAGGAGAAAGTGCACCGTGTGAGACCAGGTCTAGAATATTATTCCAAAATCAACAATTGATCTAATATGTACGCAGACTGGCACATACCTCTGCTTTGGTATTTGTTACTCAGCATGGTTGGAATATTCGTCACTTCTTTTCTACCACATTCACAATACTCAAAGTAACCATTGCACTGCTTGGAAACACGACTCTTTGAACTTTTGGAAAATTATTCTGCTCGTGAACAACACTGCTTGAATTCCATGGCCGCTCCCTCTCGCTTCTGGACAATCATTTTTTTTCAACGGTTTTGGATCATTATTGCCTGGATATTCATTCAATTATCTCCTTGTTGCACATCATTTGGTCTGAGGTTCAGATACTCCCTCCTTGCTCTCATTGAAGGACTCCTCTGTGTGATGTCGCATCTTCGCATTATTCCCCCTTTGATTTACCAATAAAGCTTGGTTTAAGTCTTGTTCCTAGGACATGTTTGTTCCAACCACACCTGCGATATGTGTGACGTGAATTTATTGGGGTCATGACCTTCCGGGATAAGACTGTCATGAAACGGTGCCTAAAAGTATGCGCTTTGTTTAAATCGTATTAATCAAAAATGCACAATTGCTTCCTCGTCTTACAATATTTTTAAAACGAAGGCTTTAGATTTATGAATTGTGTCCATTTACTATAATCTTAAAAAGCCCACTTCATAGTTAAAACATCTTCGAAAATACAAGTAAGAGGAACCTCTTTCCAAAAGAATTATGAAATCTCAAAATAGTTTGCTGTTCCACAAGACCTAAGCTGTACTTTCAGGTCTAAGATTCTCTGCTGAAAAATCATGAATCAGGGTTAGATTTTTAGATTTTTCGCTAAGCGACGACCAGACTCAGAGAAACATTCGTTTATTTTGTTAAAATATTTTGCCTTGTGTGTTTAACTGAAGTGTACACCTTGCATTTCGAACTCTTTACAAGTTCTCTGACAGAAGGTCTGAGGGCTACCGTTTTAGGCTTTCACAGTGAAGAAAAGCATGATCTGTCAAAATTCTGTATTTGCGACTGTGCAACAAATTTCTTGTATGATCAAATTTATACTTGGTGCGGAAACGTTTGTATTTCAAGTAGAAAATTCGATAACGCAAACGTTTTCCTTTGGGAAAATAGATCCGAAGAAAAATTTTACATTTTACCCAGTGCTGGAAATTACTAATACGGATCTACGACTTGCGAAACTATGACTGTGTGGATTTTATTTATTCCATTTATTCTTCCATGATAACTTTTATTTAAAACCATATAGAATGTTTACATTTATTTGTGCACTTGTAATTTTATCTACTCAGAGTCTGACGATGTATCTGTGATACAGTGGCGCCAAAAGGATTTACATATTTAATAAATGACTCTGCGACAAGATGGCGGCAGCGGCATACGCGAGGACGCCTAATTTTACAATGGACGGATAACTTATATATACTCAATAAATGGTGACATCACGATAATAGCAATTATGGACTGAAGCCAGGTTGTGACCCTCATGAACTATCCAATAGTAACCGGCCTAGACCACGCCCTGATGACTGGAGTAAACGTGCATACAGACACGGAGGATCCACTGAGAGCCTAGGGGGGAGCTGAAAAATTACCTCTGTGCAACAAGTGGGAGTTAACCATTCTCCAAAATTTTGACGGAGTTTCACGCACGTAAACTCTTCCTTTGAATGGTCGTTGATTAAGCACGTCAAAATGTGCTTCTTGACTTTTCTTCAATTCCGTCGTTGACTAAGTCTAAATATTTTCTTAAAATGGCGCATATCTTCGAGGGCAAAATATCCCCAAATATATTGACTGCAATGCAATTTAAGGCAACAGTTCTTACTGAAAATCGCATGAAACCGATGCCCAAGTACTATTAAATGCTGTGCGCTGAAGAACAAAATATAAACTTCTTATGTCATAATATGAGAATTTCATTAACTTAAGTAGAAGTCAGTGACGGAGTGACTAAATGCATCACAACCGACTCAGTTAACCCTTTAAGCTTTGTTGACGAGTTCAACTCGTCATGCATTGCTATACCGATAAACGTGGTTGACGAGTTAGACTCGCCATGCACTTTGAAAGAGGAGACTCCTGTTTTTGTTGAGACCCAGGCCGTCCGACCTACCAGAAAGGTGTAAGGTAACCGTTTGGACGGCCGGGAAGTGTCACCCAACTTAGACCGAAACCCAGTGGGGGAGGCATCCACAGGGAGAGGAGACTCCTGTGTGTTTGACGGAAATGACACGCCATATGATTTTTTGTATGAGATATTAACTGTGTTTACAATCTTTTCCACTAGACGGCAGTAGTAGTTCTGGAAACTAAATTTTTATCAGAGACAGTATTTCGTAACGCCAGTGGAAACCACAAATGGAAGTCAGTAACTGTTTCTGAAATATGGATTTATTTAGCTCTTCTTTTGCTCCAAAGTCTTGTTTCGAAGCTTAAAGCCGATGGGTTGTATGTTATGCTTCCAATAAAACCTGCAGAAAGCATAGGAAAGAAACCAGGATATGGTGTCCAGACTGTGAAGTTGATCTTTGCTATATTCCATGTTTAAAAATTTTTCATACCAAGAGAAACTATTAAAAATTGGAATTATATGTTTTTTATTTACTTATCTGTCATTTTACATGTTTATTTACTTAATACTTATTTCAGCAAAACACCTTCTCATTCAACACACAAGGAGTGGGGGAAACCGTATGGGGTAAAAAAAACTCCCCACTGCAGTGTTCGCGAAGGGAAATAAATGACACGCTTAAAAGGTTAAGCAAGATAGACTGTAGCGTTGTAAGAACTAATAATTTGTAAATATAACTAATGATGGTGAAGTTAATCAATGTTAAAATTTTGTATGAATAATAATATTAATAAAATGTAGTTTGAGCAAGTTAATATCTGTTTATAGCGTAAGTGATGATAATTATTTCTATTAATCACTTGAGTTTTAGGCATCTCCAAATAATACAGAAAATAAGTTGGCGGTATATCATTTTAAAGTCACGGTTACTCATGAAGATCTAAGCTAACATTTTCCTTTTATATACGAAATAGTATCAGCGAACGATAATATAAAGTTATCGAATCCAATATCAGTAGGAGGAACTACACCAGTTGCAGCAAGGATTAATTATAATTTTTCAGACTGTAAGTGCTGTTAACTGTTCAATTCTTAAAACTATTCCTATTCTATTTTATCATTTACTTAGATTAATACAAGTGGGGCAATCATCTTCTTAATGTGGGTCAAACCTCCCATATATGAGAAGTCTATCTTGCCTCACAAATTGCTCTTTTTTTAAAAATCAATTATTTTTATATTTTCGTGAGAAACATACTTTAGTGGTATTTTTATTCTTAAAAAAATTGTATGGTCTTTAAAAAATGTATTAAGCGTGTCTATTGATATAAAACTTTTTTTAAAATTGGATTTTTAAAAAGAGGACCAACCCTCAGCAGTCTCCCTTATAGCAATGAGTTTCGCAATATGGAAATATGTTTATCTGTTGTTAGAGCCATATGGTGGACACAGCAGATAATTTTGTTTTAAGGGTGAGCGTCAGTAAATCTTCTGCCCTATACGCGCTTTGTTAACTTTCGCGGCACACGTTTTTCGCCGAAATCTGATAACAGTTGCGAAATATTTTCTGATAGATAAAATGCAATTCTTAGATTATATTAAAACTAAATTTAATAACCAATAAAATATATAATATATATTTATTTTAATTTAAAATATTTTTGGTGCTGCCATCTGTTGTCGTAATTTAATTCATACCGACTATTTTTATTTTTTAATGAACATTTTTAAATGTCTATTCCTTCTAATATGCAAGTAAATACTGTGGGACGTGGAATTGAAATGAGTAATTTTAAGATTAATATTAATATTAATTGTTTATTAAGCATTAAAAAACATGTACATCGCTCGTTGTTGTGCCGCAATAAACCATCCAATTATTTTTACCTTTTGGGTAAGTCCTGAAAAGAATTATTAATTAATATTAAAAGATTAGACTATTTGAAACTTGAACAATATAATTTATTAACAACATCAATTTATCATCAACAACAATTTATCATTTATATCATTTCTCATTTATTATCAATTTTCATTTAACTATTTTAGCTAGGGGAGATACGACCAGAAGTATTAATTTTACGAAGGTGTCTAGGACCGGTAACATCAGAGCACATACCTTCCGGTTTAGACTTGGGCTCATCATCTCGCTTGCATCAGTCTTATACTGCCATAACTCTGTGGTGTGTGGCTCCTCCTCGTATATCTCACTTCGACTGATACTTTATATCTGCATACTATAAATGCAACTCCTAAGTCATCTCTGCTAGGTCATGTTCGCTTCGCTCCTTTTGTCAAACTCCTTTCAACAACACTTCGTATGAGACTTCTTGCAACCACATTTCGTGTCAGACTTACTTCTGCAACATTTTGTATCAAAGTTACTTCTGCAACATTTCGTATCCGAGTTCTTTCTTCAACATTTCGTATCAAAGTGACTTGTGGTTCCTTCGGCGGGGGGGGGGGGGGGGGGCGCAGCTCCGCCCTTCTTTCCCTTGGCGCTCATTGGTTCTTCTGAACCCAATGGCATCACTTGACATTTATCAAGGCCCCTCTCAGCCCCTTTGGCCTGGGACACCCAAATTTATTGTATTTGATCTAAAAGTTCACGTTGTTGTAAACTCCGGCGCCAGCTAGACTAAAACCTTTGTTAGCCGTTCTATGCACCATAAATATTGAAATAAAAATGTCTCATGTGAGGGCATATTCTGGCCTCACAAGTACAACAACAGATCATATATAATAATGCCACAATCACGGAAACGTAATTGAACTTGAACTTCAAGACAAGGTAAATTGAAGACACAGCTGCTTAAGACTGTATTAGAAGGAGTAGATATTTAAAAATGTTCATTAAAAATAATAATAATCGGTATGAATTAAATTAAGACAAGAGATGGCAGCACCAAAAATATTTTGAATTAAAATAAAATATATATTTTATGTTTTATTGGGTAATAAATTTAGTTTTAATATAATCTAAGCATGGCATTTTATCTTTCAGAAAATATTTCGCGACTGTTTGAGCAGAATCTCGGCGATAAACGTGTGCCGCGAAAGTTAGCAAAGTGCGGATAGGGCAGAGGATTTACTGCCGCTCACCCTTAAAATTTGATTATTGTATTGACTATATACTTGACAATTATGTGAACCACCTAGAAGCACGTTTCCTATTACTGTGATATTTGTTGCAGACTAGTATTACTGTGATGTTAGTTGTTAGTTATTACTGTGATGTTAGTTTGTAGTACCCGTCCTATTACTGTGATGTTAGTTGTCCTATTACTGTGATGTTAGTTGTTCTATTACTGTGATGTTTGTTGCCTTAAGTGACACAACATGCAAAATTTCTGCTTCAAAATACATTCCTATAGCAATGCATATATTTTCGAATAGTCTATACGATAAGTATGCAAAGATTCTGTCTTTTCCTATCATATGGAGCTCCTAAAGATTTTGGACAGATAAAATCAAATTAAACACATTAGACAATTATACATATGGGATACTGTCAAACTTTAATAACATTTAGATTTTCAAATAAATAGTCTGTTGTGTGCAGTGCATAACTTTAGCTACAAAGTCAATTTCATGTTTTCTATTGTTCTTTCGTAGTTTTTTAAATTGGGTTTAATTCAGCAATATAACACGGGTACTTCTTTATTATTACCCCATTTTTTTTCTGTTTAAATTAAGTTTATGCATTCATTTGGCGGGTTTGCGTTTTTCAAAAACGGTGGTACGACAAAAATGACATAAAAATAAAATATCTCTAATGGTTCATCCTAACGTAATAGGGTTGATCTCATTACATTTGTCGTCAAATATGAAGTATACATCAAGCTTTTAATTGATGCATTTTAAAATATTGAAGTATTTATTTTAAATGTTGACAATTTTTGCTGTACATTTCAAAGAACAAAAGTACTGCTCTATTTTTATGAGTTATACCAAAATCTAAAACCGCTCTAGAAAATCCCATAAGTAACTTACCTACCAAGTTCTGTAAAATTTCTTGGGCGTGTTTTTGATTGAGATTGGATACATATATTGAACATATACAGACACGCAGACAGGCAGATAAACAGAGATAGACAGTTACATAGATAGACAACATACATAGATAAATTCACAGTAAGGCTTCGCCATAGACGTGACGTAAAAGTACCTATATTGGATTCGCTTTTTAGATTACTCGAAACTTCCCGATTCATCGAAAATTCGAGTTCCGATTTTGCATGGAGTAATTTACCTGTACATATATTGTGGGGAAAGTAAAGATGTGCAAATGCTTGCAATGTTTATATTTATAAAGGAACTTGAAACAGGTTAGGATAAAGTCATATTGATTCCACGCTTCAATTATTGATTCCTAACTTTCCAGTTCACAATTTGGGTAATGCGCTGCAGTTTCAAGATAAATATTTATAAAAATTATTTTATAAATATGTATCTAATTTGTGCAAGAATGCGTGAAAACATATGTTTTATACGTCAAAAATACATTTATTTTAGATATACAAATTGAATGCTGTCCCTTCAGGCTTATTAGAGTCCACTAGCAGTTACTATAGTAATAGCAAAAACTAAGATATATACACAGATGATGGTTGCAGTGTATACTTGTAAAACAGTTCCAATCACTCACGTATGCAGACACAAGATATAAGTTGTTAAAATTCAGCTATTAAGAATTCTCAGAAGCAAAATTCAAGGATTCATTTTTGAACAAGTATATATCTGGCCATATACAAGTATTTTTTTGGTCCTATACGATTATTTTTCTGGTCCTTTACAAGTATTTTTCTTGTTCTATAGATTCGACATATATTAATCTCATCAAGATTGTTAGTATTCAGTGTTCTTCATAAATTGGATTTAAATGAGAACAATTCGATAGAATATTGCCTCTATTCAACAAGAATGGAACGTCATTTTCTAATACTATTTCATCTGTTTCATTTGAGTTTTATCACTGAGTTTCCCTGTAAATTCTATGGAATGGCAAAGCGAAAGTTGTGCGATTACATCCTGAGTATTATTAATGTGCTTGTGTTCGCATTTAAAGCGACGGTCATACTATCACTTGTTGTATCATCACATGATAGAAGCTCTACACATTTTTTGGGCACAGTTTTCATCACAATGATGTACTTTATATTTAGGTGTTTGGTATGCAAGAGATTATCGAGGCTTTTACGCATCACGAAGGAAATATGCAAGTCTAAAGTTATGGAAAGTAAGGAACTGGAGCATAAAATAATTATTTTGATTCTAGTTTGTTTTGCACTTAACTTTTATGTAGTGTTATTTCAAATATTATCAAGGTTGGAAAATCCAGATAATTTAAAACTCCTTACTGTAATTATGTTTAAACACCCTCCTAGTTCAACCACATATAAGCAAATTTTTCATGATTTATATTGTTTTATAACTACGTTCATTATTCACATGCCCAGTCATATATTTTGCATATTATATGCTTCTATCTGTTTTCACCTTTCTTTACTCTTGAAACGATTCATAAATGAAATGAATACAGAGACTTCTGTTTCATTTAAGCAATTGTTAAAAAAATTCCGTGCTGTCAAGAAAAAAATTTTGAGAGCGGACAGCGAATTATCTACGTTACTGCTCTGCAACATTATAATAATGTCTGGTAAAATGTTCTACTTATTTAATCTTCTTATTGAACACGAAGACTTAAATAGATTTTTTAAAACCATTTACTTAGTCTTGCATATTTCAACCTGTATGTTGTCTTTCTTTGTTATTTATGTATCTGCATCAAGCGTGTCGTACTTAGTATCAAAAGTTGCCGAGGCCGCCAGGTCTCTACCAGGACACGCCTCGGGGTCAGACCTCAAAAACGTCCTTTTCCTCCTTAACACTGATAAAGAAGTTGCCATGACTATAGCAGGAGGAATAACAATTAACCGAAGTTTTGCACTAGCATATTTGGGAACTGTGGCAACGTACATAGTGTTGATAAACACCTTACGTGAGCATGGATATTGAGCTACCCTCACATCAGTTATATGTTGAATGGGTTATTATTTTTATTACTTATAGCATTTTTCAGACACGTTTGGCTACTTTTAGATAATATTTGACAACGCTTGTGCCAGTAGCGTGATGTCTTTTGATGATGTTCGTTGTCGATGAGGAGGAGGAATCCTCTCATTGAACCTGCTTCACCCCTTCATGAAGTCACGAGCCGCCATTGATGCAGTGCTATATTTCGCACTGCAGAGTCATCAGTCGCAAAACTCTCCCAAAACGAGCAAAAGTGTCGTTAATGAAATGAGCAAGTTTTGAACAGAATCAGTCAAAATATTGTGACTTTTGAGTTCGTAAGGGTAGGATCACTTCATTCATAACTTATGACCTCACGAACTCAAAATTGCATAGCTGTCATCGTTCACTACAAACTGTTACGTATCTGTTACAAGCACTAATACTAAACTGTTACGTTTCGTGATCGATACATAAATAAATTTTTTTTTGCATAATTATGTGAAATTTTATCTGTTATTGCCACGTTGAAATTACTGGAGAATGACTCATCTCGACTTTCTCATAACAGAATCCATTTTTAGTAGCTTTTTTATTTCAAATTTCACAATTTTTTTTTTGAAAAATCGGTATTAAGGGTTCAGATGATTAAAATGTTATCGTGTTAAAAGGGCTTGAAAAGGGCTTCTTTAAAGGGCTTGAAAATATCTTTCGATTGTTATCATACTTGACAATGTTCCCGCAGGGGGGCGGGTAACATGCTCCCCGAGGAAGCTAATGACGTCACGGATACAAGAATTGCATTGGATCAATTAAGAGGAAGATATAAAATGAAGTGGCTCATCATTGAAAATATTATAAGACTCAGCTGATGTTGCACACTTCACAATATTGACCAGCATGCCACTGACTGGCCGTAGTTGCATATCTTGAATAACATATCCTTCATTTTTTGCACAGTACCTTATTTTTTAAAAACCCATCAAGAATGTCATGAATCTCAAATAAAGTACTCTATGACATGTTAGGGGTCGTTTTTACACTGTAACCTTTTGCTTTTGATTGTGTTTTCTTTCTTTTTTCTTTCTTCTGATCCATACCGCCCTACCTACCTGAAGGTGTAAGGTATCTGTTTAGACGGACGGGACAGTGCCACCCAATTTAGAGCGGAGCCCAGTGTAAGCGACATCCACATGGACCGTACTCGCCTTTCCTACCACCAACTTCTCGGAGGATTTTCAGACCCTCATATTTAACATGCCCGTGCTCTGCGTGAACACTAGAACAGTCTGGGTAGAGCCGGGAATTGATCTAGGGGCCTCCGAGTGTAATACCCATGCCTTAAACACTGGGCTGTTCCGCCTCCTGCTTCTGATTGTTCAGGTCGCTTGATGCCCATTGGTTTGACCCAAGCATGATCTTCTGATAGGTGTTTGTTGGTCCCATCTATGTTACAGGTCGGCAACAACAAGGCGAGGCATTTGGGACCTGGAGTTAGCGTAAATGCGGTAATAAAACTGTTTTGCCGAAAAGTTTATGTATTGTCTCTTTATACAGTGTGATTTAAAAAAGATGAGCCAAACGTTACACGTTGGTAGTACGAGCCAAACCGAGCATTTTTCGTCATAGTTTACCTTGTCGGACATAAAACGTAAAGCCGTTACAGGGCGATTATTCGTTGGGAAGCGGACGCCCCGCAAACTTAAAAGCGTCATTCTGGTTTTTATTTTCTGCCTGAAGAAGAAACAGGTATGCAAGTCTCATGTGGAAGAGAAATCCGTTGAATCTGAAGAGAAACTCTTATCTAGAATTTCGGCCGCTGCTGCCGTGGTGCTCAACATGTCTGGTCCGTTCGAGCGACTTCACCAATCCTTCTATCGCCGCTGTGAGACATGCATTCAGGTTTGCCGTCACTCTTTTGAGACATTACTGCAATTATTGTTTATTAAATGTCATTTTATAACTTCAAGTCCTTCTTGAGTTTTCGGCTCACCATCGATTTCTTTCACCATTAAACGACCACTGGCGCCTTTGCGTTTCATTTCTGGGTGAACTATGATGAAAAATGCTTGGTTTGGTGTGCACGACCACCTCGTTCAGTTTGGCCCATCTGTTTTTGAATCACCTTGTATACTGTCTGGCGTAACATTTTACGCCCTGTCAATGCTCTTTACGGAATATTGGAGTTCTATGTCGGGTGTTAATGTTGCATTATTCAACCAAGTTAACATTTAAATAGCACTTTATTTAACTTAAAACACATAACGCTGAATAACATAAGCTAAAATTTGCCACTTGTAAGAAATTATGGTTCTAAAAGAGTTCAGAGGTTTTACGAGAGTGCCTGAACAAATTAACCATGTAGGTTGGAGGCAATGACGGACATGACAGAAAAAATACCTAGTTACGAATTTTCAACAGACCAGGGTGCCAGTTTCCACATTACGATCAAACAAGTTGCTAGTCTGGATAAAATAATGTGGCGCACGCTAAGATGGCTATTTGAGATAGGTGTTTCATTCCGACTTGATTTCAGAAGAGGGAATTTGTAGGGTCCACTCTGATGCGGAGAAGATGAAATCATGCCCAGTACCTCAACGGTTAGATTATCAAATTTCAAGTTTGAAGATATGCTGTTCTATCCTCATCTGAAACAGCGAGACCTTTATAAAAATGCATTAACGTGCTGTGCACACTGATATACAAATGCGCACACACACACATACGCATATACCCAATCATTACATCAAAAATGTTTTATTCGAATTCAGGGATGCTTCAAATATGCTCTTCCATTCCAAACTAATAATTTTCGCCTTTAATTTCTCAATACATTATACTATAATATACATAAGTCTGTAGTACACGTAGTATTCATACACTCCTTCCACTAACTAGCATACAATATATAAATATGTAGTGAAAGTAAGAATGAACAAGAGTCTGTAGATAAGGTAATTTGCCGCCTACATTTTAAGCTGGTAACACATATGAAGCTATTTTATTGATCATTGAAAATTGGATTGTACAAAGACACTTAACAATCTGTTTCTAGACCGCATTGTTTGACACACCACAATAATTCTCGTTTCTTTTTCATCAAACATGTTTGTAACACTTGAGCACTTTCTCTCAATATATATACATTTGACATAGGATGTCTTTAATGGTTAGTTAATGGTTAGTTAATGGAAGGAGTGTTCAAAAAGGGATTGTTTTGAAGAGTTTGTTTCTAAATAATGCTGGGTTTCTATTTTTGTTAAGAAGGATGCCATTGCTCTCATTTTAGCTTCATCTATAAGTAGCCATGCAGCGACCTTTAACGCGTTCTTATTTGATTTCTGTTTTTGTTAAGAAGGATTTGTTTGGACATTTATTTATTCACAAATAAATATTTAACTACGAATTTTATTAGTTATAAGAAAAATAAAATTGATTTGAAACAATCGTTCACCTTTTCCAATTTCAAATACTATGTAATCACTTGGATTTTCGCTGTAAATATAACTAGCCATGTCACCCACGTGTCGCACCTTTTTAATGGCTGGCGGTCACTAAATGTAACAGCTACCCACTTAGTTGAAATACATATGTAGTAATACAGTTGAGATAGTCTCATATTCTAAATATGGCTCGGTGAGAAGGTGACGCCTAATTTTATACTGTGCGGACAATTTAGACAATTTATTTACGAGTAATAAATGAAGAACGGCAGCTTAAGAGATACTACGATGGACACAAACGAGACCGTGGAGCATCACAAAATAACCAATGAAAGCCAATGTAGATCAAGCCCAGACGACTGCCATAAATTGGCAAACAGATACGGTGGAACCAATGAGAGTCGAAGGAAAAATCAAATTACTCTGTGCATCAAGGAAGGCTCATAAGGCACTTCATATTTTGCTGTGGTATTTGAACTTAAAAATGTGCTCCCAAGATTCTATATATTTCATGTTGTAGTGACACTTAAAAATGTACTCCTGAGATTCGATATTATTGATATGGTAATAACACTTAAAATGTGCTCCCAAGAATCGATATTTTTGCTATGGTAATAGCACTTAAAAATGTGCTCCCAAGATCCGATATATTTGCTGTTGTAGTAGCAATTAAAAATGTACTCTTGAGATTCGATATTATTGATGTGGTAATAGCACTTAAAATGTGCTCCCAAGATCCGATATTTTTACTGTGGTAATAGCACTTAAAAATGTGCTCCCAAGATTCGATATATTTGCTGTTGTAGTAGCACTTGAAAATGTACTCCTGAGATTCTATATTATTGATGTGGTAATAGCACTTAAAAATGTGCTCCCAAGATTTGATATATGTGCTGTTGTAGTAGCACTTGAAAATATACTCCTGAGATTCGATATTATTGATGTGGTAGTAGCACTTAAAATGTGCTCCCAAGATCCGATATTTTTGTTATGGTAATAGCACTTAAAATGTGCTCCCAAGATTTGGTATTTTTGCTGTTGTAATAGCACTTAAAACTGTTCTCCCAAGATTCGATATGTTCGCTATTGTAGTTGTACTCAAAAATATGCTCCTGAGATTCGATGTATTTGCTGTGAAAAGCACGAAAAATGCGTTCCTAACACTCGATATTTTTACTGTGATATAAGCACGAAAAATGTGCTTTTAGTAATGGATATCCAAAGATGACGGTACTCCAAAACGCAGGTCATATTTTCATATCCTAATATGAGGAAATTGCGTCGTCCGACGAGAAGTCGGTAAGGAAGGGAAACTGTATTCTCACCGAATCAGTTAAACCAAAGCAACTATAATTTTGTACAAGACAGTAAATTATTAAAATAATTATTGAATTGAAGTTAAGATATGGTAGCGTTAATATTAAATGTAATAATTGATACATTTTTATTTAAATAAGTTAATATCTGTTTATTGGATAAATGAAATTAATTTTATGTTATTAATCAAGTTGCATTTCAGACGAAACACCGGACAACACAATAAATTAATATGGTGGGTTATTGCAGCCATATGCACTAATCACTACTATATGAGAAACCCTAAAAGTTAATTATGGTGGATGTTCACTTCGGCAATATTCAGAAATGTACCTTCGGCAACGTGCCATTGTAAAATCACGGCTAATAATATATTTTTTACACGCCACAACATAAAAATTTACTTATCTACATAAAAGTTTTGAATATCAAAAACCGTTAGTTCTGTTGGGTTATACTTTTGGATATTTAATTATTTTAGGTGTTTTGTTTTTAGTTTAAATGTGTTCAGGGGTCTTATTTACATAGTCATTCTCTTTTAGTTATCCATTTTCCAATTGTTTAGGTTTTTGATATTCTTTGTTCAAATATATTCTTTTCCATAGGTTTTGTGTTAAAAACGGCGAAAGTTCGTTCTTTTTAGGTTTTAGCAATTTAAATTTATTTAAATTGGCTAATTTGTGATTCCATTTATTGCCCTTTTTATTCCCTTTAATTTGATTCCAAATTTATTGCTCTCTGTTAAAAATTGATTAATTCATCGCAATTTTACAGTTTTATTCTATTTTCAGCGTTTTAAATATTTCAGAATCGTCCATATTTAAATTATTGCCGAATTCGTATTTTCCAAATCGTTTCACTTCATTTCCTTTTAATTTTCGTCTGCTTTGAAATTCCATTTCTCTTCTTTAAAGTTTCGAGTTTTTAATTGGTTGATCGTAATATTAAAATCGTCTGTCATTAATTATTTTATCGTTCATTGATAGTTTTGTTTACAATCTGTGGCAGCGATGTTTGGCAGTATATAAGCAAAATCGCGCGTTTTTTTGCTCTCTTTTGCAATTGATTAGAACCTAAGATGTGATCTGTTAAAGCTGTTGTTTTTAGCGCTTCGGCGCGAGCCGAGCCGAAGTTCGGTTTCGAAATGGAACGTTTTTTTTTTATTCTCATCTAAGCATGTGTTTAGTTTACTCCGAGATGAATTCTTCTGACTGTTAAACCAACATTCTTTTGATGTTTTTTCGTTTAATTGATTCCTCCCTCCGTGCTCTCTGAAAATGTTTCGTCTGGATGATGTGGGAGCCGGACGTTTGTTATGTCTAGACGGACGGAACGATTGGAGGTGTTATTGGTCTCCCATTCTCTAAATAGAGTTTCTGCGATGTCAGCGGAGATGAGTTAACACGTCAACTAAGTGTTTGGTTCTCCCGGGTTATGCTGCTCTTATTATGAAGAACTGGAGCGTCATTTTTGGTGAAAAGCACCAGACATATGCGATGCATTCAGTCCTGATGTCAAAGATCCGGTGTAGCTGTGTGGAGAATTTATTTCTTCGTTACTAAACGTCCTATTTGGAATCTTTTGGAATTCGGATCCGGCCGGAGATTTTCCTCACCTCTGATGGACATAACCCTCCTTTGCCGTGTTTGCCTTTCAAGAAGGGAACTTTGGTGACGTTTTTGCTGTTGGGTCCTTTCCTGCAGATCTCGGAAGCTTATCTTGGAGCCTTGGTGATATAATTCTTTTCCTTCAAATTTCAGGCTAATTTACTTTTGCATTATTTAAAATTTAATTGAACTAGCATAGAATAAGACCCCTTTAGACATATATTTTAGGTCACCTGAACCTGAGGTTAAGTTTAACTTTTGTTCTAAATTCCCCTTTTGGCTAACTTATGTTCTTTTTATTCCAAATTTTAGTTTTGATAAATAGTTGTATAAGTTTAATATTGTTAACTTTAAAATTTAATATTCTAACGTTTTTACTACCACTATACGACCGGCCATTCTATTTATTTATTTAAGTTGTTTATTAGATTTGTTAGTTAATGAGATGTAAAAAGTTTTGAAAATTCTTTTAAAAATGAAGTTTAAATTTTAATAAACGTTAGATTTTGAAAACCTAAAAATCTGTGTTCTTTCTTTTACTTTTAATGTTTTTATTTTTAGGAAAGTTCCATTTAATTACAGGAGTACATATTTGTACACGTAGGGAAACTGGTCAATAGGTCCACATTCAGTTTATTTCTAGAATGTTTTCAGGTTTGAGGAACTTTAGAAGTTTTAGAACTTTTGCAGCCTTCAGAGATAGTTTTTCAGTAGTCAGAATGATTTGAATGTTCTCTAGTATTTCATAATGCTTCTTTTCTACCGAACAGTTCAAATATAAGCATGGAAATGGAAAGGGGCACATTTTTGAGAGACAGAGTAGTGTACGTGTCATGAAATCGTTTTGTTTCGTTACCCCTCGTTCTATTTTTCAAAATTTTTGATTTTTTATTTAATGTGGAAACTAAGACGGATCGAATGAGACAAAAGACCGAGATTCAAGCTGTAATGACAGTGTTCGATTATTTTTAAAAGTGGGTTTTAATTTTTTATTTATATTTTTGCAGTATAACCCCATTATTCGAATTTTCGAAGAATTATATTTCTTCCTTGACCTTTAATTCATTTGAAGGGTCAAAATATAAAGCTACACCAACAACATTTGTACAGACTGATTGATTAATTTTTGCGCAATTTAAACATAGCAGTCACTCAAAAGTCACAAATTTAAGATAATGCCACAACTGGAGCGCGAGTTGCGATATGTAGAATGTCTTAAATGAACATCCGACGGCAAATGTTAGTAAAATGCATTCTATCCGTTTGCAAAGTGAATTGTCTGATACACAGGATGTATCTGAATTCATCATCAATATTTGGTGGGGATGTAGGGAATATGAAAAGAGGACTATTTCGCAAAGGAAAGCATGGGCGCAGACGTCATGTAGTATGGCAACGCCCGGTTAAATGATGAAAAGAAAACATAATAAGAAAATTGTAAGAAAAAAACATTTATTGTCCATCGTTTGTGCAGACTTACAAGAGGTGATTGAAATGCCGACCATTTGCTAGAGTACATGCCTCACAACGACGTTGCATGGACAACCGGACTTTCCGAAATATACCCGGCATTTCCCGGATGTTTGCGGCGGACGGCAACCTATATGCGTGCTACAAGGTTCATAGCACTGGCAACAGAAGTTTCGTACGCTATATTTTTCATCGCACCCCATACAAAGAAATCGTTTGGAGATAAATCTGGTGACAGTGGTGGCAAACCACCCGGTCCACCGCTATGAGCATTGAGCTTCAAACTTTCTGGTTAGGTAACCACGCACGTCATTTGCGGAATGTACAGGAGCACCGTCATGCTGGAACCGCACGTCAGACAGCTTTGCGCGTGAATAGGAGTTGTGGACACAAAGCGCCCTCTACACCGTCATGCGTTCGTTTGCTCCTATGATTTCCTATGTAAAATAGTCTTCTTATCCTATTCCCTACCTCCCCACCAAATTATTGATGATGAATTCAGATACACCCTGTATAATAATTCTTGTTTCTGTTCCGGAAGCTTAAAGTGTTTATAAAAGCAATACTGATTTTATTGTGTTCTTACTCTCAATATACTTTGACATTGGAAAGCCTTAATGGTTATAGTCGATGAAAGGAATGTCGATGAAAGGAATGTCGATGAAGGGATTGTTTTGAAGGGTTTATCATTCAATGTTGAAGTATTTCTGTTCTCGTTAACACTAAACGTGCCATGGCCAGTAAAATGAACCTGCTCTAAACTTTTGATTTGAAAATTCGCATATAAAGTAATCACTTTTTCTCACTGGACTTCATGACTTTTTCTATTAAATGGATACAAGCAATAATTCAATATTATTACTTTCCCTGCAATACATGGTAATGTATAGGGAAAGTATTGGAATCATGTCGAAAATCGCAACTCGAGTTTTCGACGGATCTACACGTTTCGAGACCTCTAGAATACGAAAAAACTATTTTTAGCGTGACGTCTGTCTGTGTGTCTGTGTGTCTGTCTGTGTGTCTGTCTGTCTGTGCAGATTTTTTATCCACTCTAACTGATAAACTAATTGACCGAATTTCATAAAATTTGGTAGGTAAGTCACTTGTGCACGAATATGGTGCTGATTAGTTTTGGGTACGACTCGGGTTAAAAGAACCCGCCTTTTTTGGCGAAATGGCCCGCAAAAGCTTGTATCCACTCTAACTGAAAAACTAATGGACCAAATTTCACAAAATTTGGTAGATAAGTCGCTTGTAGGCCACCCTGGTGCTGATTAGATTTTGATATAATTTGAAAAACAATAACCTGCCTTTTTTTGCAAAATGGCCCGCAAAAATCATCAAAATCTAAACTTAAGAACTACGTATGCTCAAATATAGCCATTAAATGCTTGTTTAATACGCAATATTTAGCGAAGAAAAGAATAAGACCAACCCCATTACACTAGGACTAGCCGTTCTCGAGATATTTTAGTTTTTCGTATTTTTCCTACACCATTTTTGAAAATAAGTCCAGTTTTCAAATGAGAACGAAAATTGAATTAAAAGTGAATTAAATTTAATTTAAATAAATAGAACGTGAATATAAGTCTGCAGGGAAAGTCATGTGCTGCCCACATCAGATTTTTTTTCTTCTTCTTGTGTTTATATGATAAAGATACCGTTATCTACCACGGCCGGTCATTTGACCGGGAGAAAAATTTATTGCCTTATAAGGTTATCGGATCAAAAAATGTGATGTATATGCCCATTCCACATATTTGCATCAGTTTCCTGCACATGTCTGCAAGGACTATTGCGTAGTAAGTTCAATTTAAAATATTTGTGTATTAAAATTTTAATAAAGTGCGCAAAATTTCAAGTTCCAAGAAGTGGTGACAAAAACTTAAAAGTATTACTAGTTAGTTTATATTTAGTTTTCACAGCGTTACTCTATTCCTAATCTTCAACCTGAGGAAATGTCGAAACATTCAAGACACACCAAGTTCTTGGAAGAAATAAATAACATAGACTAAAAGTTTCGTTTTATTTTAAAATGATAATGATCTATTAGACAATGAGTGTGAACCTACAGATGCCGACTATGAAGAGGGGAATAGTGTAAATATAAAACGTAGAGCACGGAAAAGAATTATATTTCCCTCAATTTCTGAAGATGAGGAAAAATGATCTATCTATTCCGATTGATGGCACTGTTTTGGAAGAAATATAAATAGGAAGAATCAGTTCCAATGGGATATGCAAATGTTAAAATTTTAAAGGATAAAGTGAAGACCTCATTTTCGTTGATAACTGACCACTGTATTATGAATCATATAAGAACATGCACAATAGAAGAATCAAATCGAGTTTTGGGAATCGGATGGAGTCTAATACCTTAAACTTACTTTGTCTAATATTTCCAAACTAAAACTAATATTACCTACATTCAATCAGAAAAAATAAAGTTTTTGTCTAAAACCCGGTCATTTGACAGGTTACGGTACTAATAGGTATATATTGAGTGCCGGTACATTTAGTGTTAAGAAGGCTTGGACATTTTGTTTTCTTTGCAAATAAAAAAATCTGATGTGGGCAGCACATGACTTTCCCTGCAGACTTATATACACACTCTCTTTATTTTAATTAAATTTAATTCACTATTTATTCAATTTTCGTTCTCATTTGGTAACTGGACTCATTTTCAAAGGTGGCATAGAAAAAAAAACGAAAAAACAAAAATATCTCGAGAACGGCTAGTCCTAGTGTAATGTTGTTGGTCTTATTCTTTTCTTCATTAAAAATTACGTATAAAACAAGTATTTAATGGATATATGTCAGCATACGTAGTTTTTTATTTTAGATTTTGTCGATTTTTGCGGGTCAGTTTGAAAAAAAGGCAGGTTATTTTTATCTGAATCATACCAAAATCTAATCAGCACCAGGGTGTCTTATATGTGACTCATCTACTGAATTTTGTGAAATTAGGTCCATTAGTTTTCCAGCTAGAGTAGATACATGCTTTTGCGGGCCATTTCGCAAAAAAAGGCGGGTTCTTTTATCCCGAATCGCACCCAAAATTAATCAGCACCAGACTCGCCCACAAGTGACTTACCTACAACATTTTGTGAAATTCGGTGTATTAGTTTTTTAGTTAGAGTGGATGCAAAATCTGCACAGACAGACAGACAGACACACAGACACACAGACAGACAGACACACAGACACACACACAGACGTCACGCTAAAAATGGTTTTTTCGTATTCTAGAGGTCTTGAAACGTGTTGATCCGTCGAAAACTCGAGTTGCGATTTTCGACATGATTCAAATATTTTCCTATACATTACCTAGTATTGCAGGGAAAATAAAATCAAACCACGAGTAATAATTTTTGAAAATAACTAAGATCATGTGAAACAACAGTTTTCAGATGGCCTAAGAAGTTTCTAACACATTTTTGTAACTGCATTTTTCCAGCCAGAATGAGAGCCTTTTTTGACGAATTTCGTAAGGTAATTTGAGTTTGTTACAGCAAGTGGCCAGTTTGGAAAGTCCGGGAAAGATGTTGTTCAGTACTTGCAACCCAGACACGCGCATGTGAGTGGCACGAGAAATAGGCTAGAATAGGTAAAAATATCTATTTTATCAGTTTCTGTTAGCACCTGTTATCTTCCTGAGCCGTACCGCCAAGGAAACAAACCATTTAATTGCAGCCGATATATCAACGCAGAATAAAAACTCTATAAGGACGTAAGCTGCTCGAAAAGCGACACCAGTATTCCCTCATTGTATCACTAGGAAGTAGTGTTTGCCGTAAATAGAAATCAACAATAAATTAAAATTATTATTTAGAGATTTGGAGCCAAGGATTTGACAAAAATTGTTCCTTTTTCCAATTTGAAACCTGTAATTTCTCTCATTTATGCTTTATCTATAACTAGTCATTTTACATGCTTTTCGCACGTTTTTAATGGCTATTGTGCCAATAAATGTGACACGTACACACTTGAATAAAGTTAAGAATATAAAAAATTTGTTTCAAATGTGAGCATGAAAATGGAACGGCGGACATTTTTGATAGATAAAATAGATAATTTAAAAATATATATATTTATATCCTTCCTCCTAGTTCGATTTCTCGAAATTATTTATTTTTCCGTTAATTTGGGAGCTGAGATGGATCGAATGAGACAAAAACTATAGAGTTTCCGGCTCAAATGGAAATACTCGATCATTTTGATAAGTGCGGTTTTGAATGTTTTATTCTTTCCATTGCAGAACAACCCTTAATTCTAAATTTTGAAATATCATGTTTCTTCCTTGACCTTTAATTTATTTTAAGGGTCCAAATATAAAGCTACACCACCAACAACACTTTTTGCTGATTGATAGAATAATTTTTACACGACTTAAGCATCGAAGCAACTCAAAAGTCACAAATTTAAAATAATGTCACTGCTGAAGCGCTGTGTAGGATATGTAAAATTTATTAAATGCAAATCGGCTACCAAATGTTGGAAAAGTGCATTCTATCTGTTTACAAACTGAATTGTCTGATATATAATAATTCTTACTTCTGTTCCGCAAGCTTAAAGTGTTTGTAAAAGCAATTCTGACTCTATTGTGTTCTTACTCTCAATATACTTTTGACATCGGAAAGACTTAATGGTTATAGTTGATGGAAGGAGTGTCCTCGAAGGGATTGTTTTGAAGGGTTTATCTCTCAATGTTGATGGATTTCTATTTTCGTTAAGAGAGATTTATTCGGACATTTATTTCTTTGTAAATATAAAACAAACCACGTGCTTTATTTGCTATATACAATTTTGACGTTGATTGTAAGAAAATAAAACGAATAGAATGGAATAAAAATTATCAACTTGGCATGCTTAAAACACAAAAATATCGCAAAATTCAAACTATACTAGTATTAAAAATCTGATGTGGACAGCACATGACTTTCCCTGCAGACTTATATTAACGTTCTCTTTATTTTAATTAAATTTATTTCACTTTTAATTCAATTTTCGTTCTCATTCGGAAACCGGACTTATTTTCAAAGGTGGCGCAGAGAAAATAAGGAAAACTAAAATATCTCGAGAACGGCTAGTCCTAGAGTAATGGGGTTGGTCTTATTCTTTTCGTCGTTAAAAATTACGTATTAAATCAGCATTTAATGGATATATTTGAGTATACCCAGTTCTTTAGTTTAGATTTGGACGATTTTTGCGGGCCATTTTGCAAAAAAAGGCAGGTCATTTTTTTCCGAATCGTACCAAAATCTAATCAGCATCAAGGTAACCCACAAGTGACTCATCTACTGAATTTTGTGAATATCGGTCCATCAGTTTTTCAGTTAGAGTGGATATAAGCTTTTGCGGGCCATTTCGCAGTCTTTTATTCCGAATCATACCCAAAACTAATCAGCACCAGACTCGCTCACAAGTGACTTACGTACCAAATTTTGTGAAATTCGGTCCATTAGTTTTTTAGTTAGAGTGGATAAAAAACCTGCACAGACAGACAGACACACAGACACACAGACACACAGACAGACACACACACAGACGTCACGCTAAAAATAGTTTTTTCGTATTCGAGAGGTCTCGAAACGTGTAGATCCGTCGAAAACTCGAGTTGTGATTTTCGGCATGATTCCAATACTTTCCCTATACATTACCATGTATTGCAGGGAAAGTAAAAATCAAAACCACAAGAACTTGATAGAAAAGGGTGTTCGTAAAAGGGACGTTTGTTTGCGATGGGCGTGTCTTTTTTGTTTGTTCAACACAGACTGCCCAAATTACCAGAATGTGTAAGGTATCTATCTGTTTGGACGGCCAGAACAGTGCCCCCAATTTAGACCGAGATCCAGTGGGGCGGTCCTCACACGGGAAGCACTCTCCTTCCTCCAATCACCAACCTCTTTGAAGGACTTACGGACTGAAATATTTAACGTGCCCGTACTCCGAGTGAACACGGATACAGTTTGAGCAGAGCGGAGAATCGAACTCTGGTTGTCCAAGTCCCATTCCCCTGCCTTAATTATTGAGCTGTTCACACCTGGAGTGTCTTCCTTATACTATTATTAGATATTATTAAATTGATAGAAAAATAAATTACTGCTTGATAGATCGTGTTCTCCTTCCTCTTCAGTTTGGAACAGCCCACTGATTAATGCATATATATTTAACTTCGAAAAGTCGATCGATAGGATTTTTTGTTTCAATATCATTCCAGCAATAACCCAAGAACAGCTAGACATACAAATTAGTTTTTATTTCACCCTTTGCAAAACACAATAGCCAAATTTTTCCAATTTTTGTCTGTTTACAACTAATAGTTTTTGAGATATTCTAATTTGTGTTTCTAACATACCGCATTTTTATATATTATAATTCGATTTCTTTACAGTCTTTATTTCCATTTGAAACGGAGATTCTCATCTAAACCCTAAATAGTGTGCTGGCATTTTATAACTAATCTATAACTGGGAATGGGGCTGTTTATTGCACAAGAAACAGGTTGATAGTTTTGAAATTTGTTATCCATATCATACAGGTGAGTGAGTGAATTCGATTAGCTGACTAAGATGTTATATCTCGCAGTCCAAGCTGAAGTCAATTAGATAATCTTCTATGGGCAGCACAAAACTTTCTCTACAGACTCAAATTCATTTTTTCTCTATTTCTTTAATAATTCATTAAATTGAGATTAATGATTAATTGCACAAGATGACACGTATCATTATCTAAAATAATTCAATTTTCGTTTTCATTTGGTAACTGGGCGAATTTTAAGGTCAGCATAGCAATAAATAAATAAAATCATATGATACATAAACATAAATTCTGGTATAAAAAATTCGAGATGGGCCACGCTGTCGTTAATTATTTATACGTATTCGCATAATTTCACACAAAATACCACCTCGTAATAAAAAAAAATCATTGTCAAGTACAGAAAAAAATCCACCCTTTCCAGAAAGTTATAAAACCTGAAAATGGTTTAAACCAAGTTTCCGCAGGAGCTGAGTTGCATCTCTAGGTCTAGCATACCCTTCTGTAGGCTCCAAATCCTCCTTCAAATCATATATAGCCATTTATAATCGCATTCAATATGTTTTACAGGTAAATACCGGGTGGTCAGAATTAAAACACCCCTACTCCGAGCTCTCTATTGATCGAACTACTCAGTGTAAAGGCTCCAAAATTGTTGAACCTACTATTCAAGACATGGGGAAAGGGATTACGCGAAATAAAAATTAGTTCCAGAAACACCGATAGGTGGCGCTGTACAACAGAAAATATGCTGAAAATACACAAAATACACATTTGTAACACATTTTATTCGAACGTACTAAACATTCATATCACAAGGACCTTATCGATGCAGTGAATGCTGCGTATAACGTTATCCATTGATTGCTCAACAATAGCGGTGGCAACATCGTCAACGACATCTGAATGAGTCGATTTGCGTCCTCGACCCGGCTGAACTCCAAGATGTCCAGTTTTCTCGAATCGAGCGATCATTCTCCTGAGAGCTTGTGGAAGTAATGGTCCTTTGCGCAAATTCTAAAGTCGACGAAATTCTCGAAGTGCAGTTGCAGCATGTCCTTTGTTTTCATAAAACAGCTTCCCAAGCAAAGCGCGTACTGGCAGTGTGATAGCCAACGCTGATAAGAATGAAAATTTCCCAGTTTTATTTCCTTTTATGCCCAGAACATAGTAGCTGCAAACCAAGGGTTTATGCAAATTTTTGTGCTTACAGTGCGAAATTGCAGTTAAAATGACAGTTAAAGTTTCTTCACCTTTTTATCTTATTTTTTCTTCATATCAGCAAAAGAAATTGAAATGGAAAAATTCCATATCGCATGTGTTTGTTGTTTTTGTGATTATTTTGTGTCTTTTCAGCATATTTTCTATTGTGCAGCGCCACCTATAGGTGGTTCTGGAACTAATTGTTTTTCATGTAATCCCTTTCCCCATGTCTTGAATAGTAGGTTCACCAATTTTGGAGCCTTTACACTGAGTAGTTCGATCAATAGAGAGCTCGGAGTAGGGGTGTTTTAATTCTGACCACCCGGTATATGGCTTCTTGGTGCCGGAAAAATAAATTTATCCTATGCTCTAAAAATAAAAGAAGCTGATGCGGGTAGTACATGACTTTCTCTGCAGACTTAAATTTATTTCCACTTAATTTCTTTAATAAATCATGGAGTTTAATTACACAAAATAACACTAAATTTGCACTTTATTATTCAAATTTCGTTTGTATTTGGTAAATGGAGGTATTTTCAAAAACGGCGTAGCTAATATGCGAAAAAATCAAATAGCTCGAGAAGTCCAGCCCTAGTGTACTGGATTTGGACTTTTTTTTTCAGACCTCAGGCAAAAGCATGCGGCAACCAAGAGATTCAGAATCAATGCAAAAGACAACATTGAGGTTCATGCTTATTTATTCTCCACGACCGGGGTCCAATCTCCCCTCTAGCAGAGCCGCAGCAGGGGGACACGTTCTCGACGGGATCATTCACCGGGTAGGGTCCGAAGAACACCCGCCAAGCCCGATCCCGGTGACCGGCCGGATATAGGCTTAGGTCATGAATAGACACAGTCCGTGAGATCACAGTCACCTGGAAGAGTCCGAGGCCTTGCTGCCTCACCTGTACGACGGCCGCTTCCTCGACAGCCGGTTACCCGGATTTTTATGCCCCCTCCCCCAGATACGAAGGACCAGAGCTACAGAGCTAAGATCCGTACACCACATCTTAGGTAGCGCCGCCTCAGCGGGGGGGGGGGCGGCGACCAAGAAAATATATTTCACATATGCTACCAGAAAATCAGTAGTTTTAAAGTTGTTATGAAAGCAGTTAGTCAGTTAGTATGTGAGTGATTACACAAAGATTCCCGAGAGAACAACGATAGATCACAGAGAGAATTCCAAATAGTAAGGTGTCAACGAGCTGAGAGACTGCGGTTATGATTCCATAAGAATGTGTGCCACAGACTAGTCCGGAGATAGTCCACAAAAATTGTCCTAATATGCAATTCTACGACAATCAGAGTACAAGGATACTTCAACAAAATGAGCAGAACCAATACAAGTAGTAGTACCATACTTCGAGTTGGTACCAGTACAAGGTACAATGATGCAAAAGTTATGGTCAGGTATGTGCTTATTAAATATTGTAGCAGGTCTTAGATTATGTTGATTATAATAACTGGTCTCACATTTGCTCCCTCGACCGCAATTAATATGAATTATTGTTGTAATTAATTTAATATGTAATCTATTTTGTTAATAAATGATTTTATTTTAAAGTTAACAATGGTGCAAATAATTGAGTAGCATTATGTTAATTAATATTCTTCTACAGAACTCGCACTGAATATAAATAAGGTGGGTAATAGCGGCACACAACGCAATGTGCTTTAAGGATTTATGATGTACGATAATTACGGCCATATTAATTATGTATAATTTAATAAGTTAAAAATCCCAATGTATTGTTTATTACGTAACCGCGCCACAATTTGGTAATTGGACGTGTTTTCAAAAGCGACATAGCAAATATGCGAAAAAACTAAAATAACTTGAGAACGTCCAATCCTAGAGTAATGGGTTTGGATTTATTTTTTCATCGTCAGGAATTACATGTAAAACAAGCATACATTGTTCTTTATTTTAGATTTTTAAGATTTTGTAGGCCATTTTGCAAGAAATATGGAATTTTTCTCTAATTATACCAAAATAAGAGTATAATCAGTATCAGGATAATTCACAAGTGACTTATTTACCAAATTTTTTGAAACTGGGTCAACTAGATTTTTAGATAGAGGGAATACATATGATTTTTGTGAGCCATTTTGCAAAAAGGTCTTTTGTTCTGCATCATATCAAATCTAATCATCAGCAGCATGACACACAAGATACCTACCTATAAAATTTTATGAAATGTGGTCAATTAGGTTTTGAGTTACAATGGATGCATACATTTGACAGACAGACACAAAGACGCACAGACATATAGACGCACAGACATACAAATGCATACACATACAGACACGCAGACACAAACCTACACCCACACAGACGTCACGCTAAAAACAGTTTTCTTGTATTCTGGAGGTCCCAAAATGTGTAGATCCTTCGAAAACTTGAGTTGAGATTTTCAGCATAATTCCAGTACTTTCCCAATGTATTACCACCTGTTGTAACGTAAGTAAAATGTCTCGAAACGTTGAAAATAAGGCCCCATACAGCGATCGGAGATGAAGTTTTGTTTATCTCACCTCAATTTCCACGTTAACAGAACTTTAAAGTGTGTTTTATGCATTCATTTGAAACGATGTCTGATAATATTCAGTATTTTATTTTGTGTATAGGTGTCACATTTGGGGACCACTAGCGACTTAAGGTCCACGAGAAACTTAAGTGGAAAATTTCTATTTTGTAATATGTGTATATATTAATTTGTATGTATTTATTATTTTGTAATATGGGTATATAAGTCAGTTTTGGCTCTACAGATATTTTTGTGGTTTGAATTATTTTATATTAAGAGCGTAATATAAAATGCTTGGTCAAAAAGAAATATAAAATTAGCGATCTTATCTATATTTGTATACTTTTACAAGAAAGAGATCAATCATGCTTAAAGCATTGATTATGAAACACTTTCCAACTTCAATGCAATTTTATTTAAGAAAGTCGAAAATGCAATACATTCCTCGGTAATATTTAAAAACTTATCACAATACTACATTGATTTATAATATTTGAAAACTTAAACCTTCATTGAAAAAAATGAACATCATTCAAATGACGGCATTGAAATACAAATTGCCTGGTTTAAATATCTCTAAAATGCAATACATTCCACGGTAATATTTTTAAAACTATCATAATACTACGATAATTTATTATATTTGAAAACTTCATCGAAAACAACTGAAATAAATTCAAATGACGTCATAGAGAAAATAACACGCCTGGATCTCTCTATAAAAGCAGGATTTCATTCATAACTTTCTCCATTTCATTCGTCACAATACTATAATAATTTATTTTATTTAAAAATTAAGACCATGGAGCTACAATTCATAAACTTTATGCTTAAAACTTCATCGAAAAAAATCGTCCTTCTGTTCATAAAATCAATTAATATTTCATTCATATCAGCCATGCAGACTCCATGGACTGAATTATTTTGTGTTAAAGAAATACAGTAATTCTAATACAACTCATTCTACATATTTTGCTGTTTACATTTTACATAGGTGAAAAATTGGCTTAGTTGTAGAAATAATCAAATTTGAATGAGAATTTAAACTCAAATATATTGTCATTGTGTTATTTTATTATGTTGATGTACAGAATTTAAGCAAAAATAAAGTAGTTTTATGACGGATACAACACTCAATATCAATTAAAAAGAACTTTAAAAAATCACGATTTTGAAACAAGATGGATGCCATATATCATTTTGAAGTGGGTCATGTGATTGTTTCATATCATGGTCCCGTGATCGTTTCATATAAGGTGTGAAATTATTATTTTAATTTTTATTTAAAAAACTACTGAATATATTTCGCTGAATTTTTTTTTATATATTTTATGGAACAATTTGACTATTACCTAAAATTTTCGAAGCAATTTGTGAATTTTAAATCCGCTTAAACAATGTTTGAAAAATTAGGTCCCATAGGGCTCAATGTATTTCATTTTTTCATCCCGGGTTCAATCCAAAACTAATTGGGTGATATTATTCATTTATATTTCCATAGGTCCTACAGACCGTCTGAACAACATACTAAAATTTCATTTTGATTAAGTCATTTTTACGGCAGTTATCGTGCTAACGGACAGACAGACAGACAGACAGACAGACAGAATGAAACAAAGTCATAAACACTTTTCAACTTTGTTGTAAAGTGTCAAAAATGCGCTCACGGTCACAATTTCTTCTACGTCAATAAATATTTTCCAAAAATTTGCTTTTAGAATACATTCTAAGGTTGCCTAATTAATCTGAAATATTTAATGCATCATGAACGAAAAATATCCAATGCATTACAAGTATGCAAGGAATAAAATACCCTTTTCCTTTCTGGCATGAAGATAATCTAAGTACATAAGAGAAGAAATTGCTTTCTTTGATGGAATGTTGTCTATTTCAAGATAAATTGACATAGAATATGTTAAAGCAGAAGAGGAGTTAACTCAAGTATAGGAGTGAAACAAAAGAGTTTTGTATATCCGAATAATTCTCTGAAATTACTGTTACGTATAAAATGAGGCTATTCTCGACATTTTTAGAATATATGCCATTTCGTAGCATCAAAACATTCTCAAACTTTATTATGTATCGCCAGTTAAAAGTATAATTAAAACAATAACTTTAAAAAACATTTTGAAAATATGGGGGACTCTTGAACGTTCGATCGCGTTTAAAATTAATAAGGTTCCAGCATTTACGGATCGAAATAATCGTACTAAATTACATTAGAAATATTTCATTCATTTGTGACACACACACACACGCCACACACACACGCCAACGGCCGTACCGTGCTGAAAACACCGGTTCTCGTTAGATCACCGAAGTCAAGCAGCATCGGGCGGGGTAAGTACTTGGGTGGGTGACCACCTGGGAACACCGCGTGCTGTTGACACATTTCGGGCGCGGTAGCCCGGTGGTTTGCGCGCAGAATTTTCACGTTGCCACAACTGCCGCCGTGTTAATGCTGAGTACGATCACGTTAAACATGTGGGTCCGTACGTTCTTTGCGCGCTGGATTTGCACGCTGCCACAACTGCCGCCGTGTTTATGCGGAGTACGATCAAGTTAAACATGTGGGTCCGTAAGTCCTTCTGAGAGGTTGGTGGTAGGGGAAGGAGGGTACGGTCCCTGTGGATGCCTCCCCCACTGGGTTCCTGTCAAAATTGGGTGGCACTTCCCGGCCGTCCAAACAGTTACCTTACATCTTTCTGGTAGGTCGGACAGTCTGGGTCTCAACATCAACATACACACACGCCAGCGGCCGTACCGTGCTGAAAACAACGGTTCTCGTTAGATCACCGAAGTCAAGCAGCATCGGGCGCGGTTAGTACTTGGGTGGGTGACCACCTGGGAACACCGCGTGCTGTTGGTCCATTTCGGGCGCGGTAGCCCAGTGGTTTGCGCGCTGGATTTGCACGCTGCCACAACTGCCGCCGTGTTCATGCGGTAAACATGTGGGTCCGTAAGTCCTTCCGAGAGGTTGGTGGTAGGGGAGGGAGGATACGGTCCCTGTGGATGCCTCCCCCACTGGGTTCCTTTCTAAATTGGATGGCACTTCCCGGCCGTCCAAATAGTTACCTTACACCTTTCTGGTAGGTCGGACGGTCTGGGTCTCAACAACAACAACAACACACACGCACACACACACACACACATATATATATATATATATATATCTATATAAATAAAAATGAAAATCTGTCTGTCTGTCTGTCTGTCTGTTTGTCCCAGCATCACGGGAGAACGGCTGAACCGAATTTGATGAAATTTGGTGGGTAGCCTAGTGTCGCGAACGTTTTGGTATACTCGACAGAGAAGACAAAGTTTTGAAATCAAACACATTTATTAAACATGAAATAACAAGGCAGTTGATCGAAAACAGTGGAGTACAAGCATTTCTCGCAATAACTCAGAGTTACACTCGGTAGGGTGACCATTAAGAACACCCCTGGAGGAAGAGGAACCAAGAGAATACACATATTTTCTGATACATAAAATAAACACAATATTCCTCATATTATACTTGACATTTATATATCACATTTGTATACTTTGAACATATACGACATTTTCATATAACATCATCAATGACTTGATACTCACGAGGATTTGACAATTAACACTCTATTCGTTAGGTGGAAGACTAAATATATATAAAACTTTACCTCGTCTCTTTTAAATATAACATTTACAATTCTGTACCATGGGAAAGGATATCAGGATGGACTCTCGGCATAAACTCATCGAGATTCTTGCGCAGAACAAAATCCATAATGGTCGGGAAACTTGACTACACAACATCATGCTGGCGGAATTCGACATCTTGGTTGGTTACGGAGATTGGTTGATTCGTACCTTAGGACACAAGGAGGAGTCAGGCAAATACAAATCGCTGTGAAATGAGCTTTCCCTCTAGCCCTATTAGCGATTCAAGCCGACCAGTGAAAGAACCATTTTCTCTTTTCACAAGACTCATTATTCCATTACTACCAGGCTGATTCATTTAAAAACACGAGTGACTCATCTCTGAACCGAGCCAAACGACTCTACGCACAACTTGTCGAACTATGTTACATATTTTAATCACATCCTTCCACTTTCAAAATTAATCCACCTTTTCTTAAAATTCGCGATCATACGCGAATCAAACACACACGTCTACATTTTTCCACGACTCTTTCCACACTGCCTCCAAAATCCTTTTTCAAACGCGCGCGTGCGCAAAACCTGCAAGTTCCCAACTAGCGACTGAGAAGCGAAAATACAAAACTATTACTATTTTTCTGGAACATAAACACTTTTGCGATTTTAGAGTTCACTTCCCTTAAAAGTCAATGTAATTGAAAACATGTAGAAAAGACATTTACATTTCGAAATTGACACTTTCAATCACACAGAAATAAAACAATACTTTAATATATAATTTTAACACAGAGGTGTGAAAGCCTTATCACACTCCTTCGGGGCCCGGGAGAAAAATTTCCTGCAAAGCGGGGAATTTTTCCACACAATACTAGGAAAATACCTGCATTAAGTTCCCAATGACATATGTTCCATTGAGAGGAATTTAGTGTAAATTTTGAGCGGACATGTACATCAAAGACATGTACATCATGTTTTCTTTGATGTACATGTACATCAAAGAAAAAAAACAAAAACAAACAAGATCATGACCAGCATAATAACCAAAATCCAAGAGTGGCCTAAAGTTTGACTCGTGAGTCAAAAAAAAATAAGTCTCAATACAAGCATAGACCTTTACAAGACAACACCAAATTAACAAGACACAAATGATGAAATTGCCCCTTTTAAAACTTAAACACTAATACATTTTCTGGTGAGTACCACAGAGACATGAAAATTTAATTTACTCAACTCACAAAAAGTTTAACTAAACAAAAAGTTTTCTTTCTTCAAAAATTTTACAATTAAAATTCTATAAATTTACTTTTCACAGAAATCAATTTATTAACTATTATCCAACCTTGCCAACAAATTACTTTAAAAGACATTTAAAAAAAATTACTAATTTAGAAAATGAGACAAATTTTCAAACCAAGAAAGTTGATCAGGCACCCAGGCAAGAAACAAGTCCATTAGAAAGTTGCAAACCTAGAGGTGGCGGTACCCCCAACCAATAAGTCAACAAACACCAAATGACAAAAAAAATTTCTAAAATTTACTAGACCTTTAAATTTAAAAAAAAATCATTCACACATTCATAAAATAAAACAGAGATAAAAATTATCAGTTATCCTTAAAAATCCTTACCAAAACTCTAATCCATCAAGTACTTAATTATCTTAAAATTACTTTAAAACATTACTGCTTATCATTAAAGTAAAGCAAAAAAAATTATTATTTAAGTATTTAGAATTTTAAAACACTACTTCAACCTGATTAACATGGCACTCACATTCAGAAAGCTGCACTGGCACAGAACTTGCAGTACAGAACATTCAGCTGACTGACACATAAAGCAAATTACACAGAAGTTCAGAAATATCGGATCCATTTTAACATAGCATACAGTTTTGCAAAACATTTTGTGAAACAATTGAAAATATAATATTATGAAACATAATTGTCCATCTCACAACAATATCAGTCTTTTTTTTTGAAAATGTGAGAATTTCATAATTTAAACATTTTACTTTACTTTTGAGCCAATTGCTCTCTTGACATATTGCCTTAATTGACAAGTAACTTTAATGAATAAATTGGCCTCTTGGGCGCAAGTCATACTTGTGTGAATTAGGAACATTTTGAGTTTTAACCCTATTTTGATGGTTTAGAAAATATCTACTTTTAAATTGTCTTGTTTCTTGAGTTGAAGAATTATCAATGTTATCATTATATGTGCTAGAAATCAATTCACTACGTCTAGGAGGTAAAGGAGTTAATCTATTAACGTGGACCAATTGCTGATTACATGGATTGTTTTTGTGTTGAATGACAAAGTTAACTTCAGTACCACCTCTAACATGATTTTGCTTTTCCCCCATATGCAAAGTAACATTCTGTGCATTTACTACCAAATCTCTAAAAGATTTGCTTCCATTTTCCAAATCGTTAATATGTACCTCTTCACTACCCAAATGTGGCACTACATTATTTTCCGAAAAATTTCTGCTCACATACTCTTCCCGAATGACCTGAGACTCATTCACTACCGGTGCCAGATCTGCTTTGCATTTGGCACATGCATTCGTATGGAACTCTTTCGGTTTACAGTCCTCTACCACACGAACATTTTTTCCACTACTCATCTGCGAGTCAGGCACAGCAATACGCTTTTCGACACTACTTAGGTTTGAGTCTGCAATTTCCGACTCATTTGCCGGTTCATGATTTGAAATCGAAAGTAAATTATTCGTACATTGATAACCAACAAAAGGAATGGAAGAGTTTGAAAACTTAAAACATAAGTGATTATAATCTATAATAGCATTATGTTTATGTAAAAACTTGTTACCAAGGATTACATTATATGAAATAGGAGCTGGTGATTTTAACACAAAAAATTCGGTAGGGAATCTTTCTTTTCCCAAATTTAGTGAAATAGTGGCTAAACATTCAACTTTAGTATCTTGTGAACTAAAGCTACGCAAAATTGTTGGTTTGTATGTTAGCAACATATGTGCAATGGGTACAGTATTTAAAGCTTCCTCATACACTAAATTAATTGAACTACCCGTATCAATCAATATTGACACTTCACTGCTCACTAATTTTCCTTTTATAATAGAAGAAGATGACAAAGAATTTGTAATATTATGACAAATATTATTTTCCTCAAAATGTGATGTTTGCCTATCAAAAGTTTTTCTATTATTATAATTGTGCATGGGATATCTACTCTGATTCCCAGAAGAATGATTTTTGGAATTTTGCAAAGATTTATATGACTCCTTATTTTTATAATTTTGCGTTCCTTGCTTTCTATACTTCCACTCATTTGCAGACATTTGCCCTCTGTGTCTTTCACCCTGGTGATACCTAGTTCCAGGACTGGTATAAATTTTCCTACATTTTATACCGTACACATCTCTTTTTTGAAAAACCTTTTTCCAACACTGTTCTTGAACGTGACCTAATTTACCACATTTGTCACACTTTGGACGCGGTGAACGCTTTTCGTTAACTTTATCTGAATTAAACTTAAATTTTTCTATTTTACCCCTAAGAAATTCAATGTCCCTTTCCTGTTCTAACACTTTTCTTTTTAAATCTGACATACTTTCACTTTGATCTGGTGTGAGAACATATTTTTCTGGTGTGAGAACACCTTTTTTTGTAAGTACCGGATTAGTCAAGTACATAGCATTATTTTCATTTAAAATAGATTCCTCAAGAATTGCAAGTTTTCTAGCCGAATAAAAATCTCTAGGGTTTTGTGACAACACCAATCTTTTTAGTTCCGGATATAAACCATTAATAAATGAAGTTTTTAAAAGTGTTTGCCTGATTTTATTCTCACTTTCGGAATCTACATCTTCCGGAACAACCTTAAATGAAGCAGCTTCGATTCTCATCGAAAACTGTTTAACCGACTCATTTGGTCTCTGTGTAAAGTTCACGAGTGAAATTATGTTTTTAGTAACATTTTCGGTCACTTCAAAATGATCTTTCAAAATGTGAATAATTTCCTGCAAATTTTTACAATTTCTGTGCTTTGGATTCTCTTCAATCAATCTATTTGCTTCCCCCTCTAAATTCAATCTCAAACAAACTAATTTGTCACACTCACTCCAGTTTGCATGAGTGGCTACTAAATTTAACTTTTCCAAAAACTGTGACAACGAAAGCTCTGAATTTCCCGAGAATTTTGGAATATGATGTGCGAACTTAGGTGTGAAAATATGGAATGATTTTAACATGTTATCATTTACCGATGAAGCACTGTTTTGATTTGGCAAAGTGCCAGAAGAAGAATTCAGACATACCGGCGATTTATCTGATATATTTTCCTCATTAGATTTAGCTTTGTGGCTAACATTTTTAACTTTACTTCTAGAATTAACAGTATCCGACTCAGTAGCAATCTCAAGCGACAAATTCAAGGAGGAATTTAATTTTTTACTTGAATTTTTACTCATCTTACCGACATTTACTTTTTTGTCTCTAGTAATTGGAGCCATTTTGCATAACAATCAAATATACTCGTATAGTTTAACACAATATGCAATTGCAATGTTCTTAAACAGTATTTACAATAAAACCAGTTTTTATCAAATCAAATGACATAAATATGCAAACAAATCAATTTTTTTTATCAAATGGCACATATCAAATTCCAAGAACACTCGTTTTTGAGAATACCGAAAACAGAACATGGAACTCTGTTTACTTAAGAAAACACTCATTTTAGCACAACGGTAATTTTTAACCTTCAAAATTTCAATTCTTAAGAAAATTTTTAAAAATTTTAATTCTCTCAGCTCTTCCCCACTCACCGAGAAAAGTAACGGCACCAATTCTGTCGCGAACGTTTTGGTATACTCGACAGAGAAGACAAAGTTTTGAAATCAAACACATTTATTAAACATGAAATAACAAGGCAGTTGATCGAAAACAGTGGAGTACAAGCATTTCTCGCAATAACTCAGAGTTACACTCGGTAGGGTGACCATTAAGAACACCCCTGGAGGAAGAGGAACCAAGAGAATACACATATTTTCTGATACATAAAATAAACACAATATTCCTCATATTATACTTGACATTTATATATCACATTTGTATACTTTGAACATATACGACATTTTCATATAACATCATCAATGACTTGATACTCACGAGGATTTGACAATTAACACTCTATTCGTTAGGTGGAAGACTAAATATATATAAAACTTTACCTCGTCTCTTTTAAATATAACATTTACAATTCTGTACCATGGGAAAGGATATCAGGATGGACTCTCGGCATAAACTCATCGAGATTCTTGCGCAGAACAAAATCCATAATGGTCGGGAAACTTGACTACACAACATCATGCTGGCGGAATTCGACATCTTGGTTGGTTACGGAGATTGGTTGATTCGTACCTTAGGACACAAGGAGGAGTCAGGCAAATACAAATCGCTGTGAAATGAGCTTTCCCTCTAGCCCTATTAGCGATTCAAGCCGACCAGTGAAAGAACCATTTTCTCTTTTCACAAGACTCATTATTCCATTACTACCAGGCTGATTCATTTAAAAACACGAGTGACTCATCTCTGAACCGAGCCAAACGACTCTACGCACAACTTGTCGAACTATGTTACATATTTTAATCACATCCTTCCACTTTCAAAATTAATCCACCTTTTCTTAAAATTCGCGATCATACGCGAATCAAACACACACGTCTACATTTTTCCACGACTCCTTCCACACTGCCTCCAAAATCCTTTTTCAAACGCGCGCGTGCGCAAAACCTGCAAGTTCCCAACTAGCGACTGAGAAGCGAAAATACAAAACTATTACTATTTTTCTGGAACATAAACACTTTTGCGATTTTAGAGTTCACTTCCCTTAAAAGTCAATGTAATTGAAAACATGTAGAAAAGACATTTACATTTCGAAATTGACACTTTCAATCACACAGAAATAAAACAATACTTTAATATACAATTTTAACACAGAGGTGTGAAAGCCTTATCACACTCCTTCGGGGCCCGGGAGAAAAATTTCCTGCAAAGCGGGGAATTTTTCCACACAATACTAGGAAAATACCTGCATTAAGTTCCCAATGACATATGTTCCATTGAGAGGAATTTAGTGTAAATTTTGAGCGGACATGTACATCAAAGACATGTACATCATGTTTTCTTTGATGTACATGTACATCAAAGAAAAAAAACAAAAACAAACAAGATCATGACCAGCATAATAACCAAAATCCAAGAGTGGCCTAAAGTTTGACTCGTGAGTCAAAAAAAAATAAGTCTCAATACAAGCATAGACCTTTACAAGACAACACCAAATTAACAAGACACAAATGATGAAATTGCCCCTTTTAAAACTTAAACACTAATACATTTTCTGGTGAGTACCACAGAGACATGAAAATTTAATTTACTCAACTCACAAAAAGTTTAACTAAACAAAAAGTTTTCTTTCTTCAAAAATTTTACAATTAAAATTCTATAAATTTACTTTTCACAGAAATCAATTTATTAACTATTATCCAACCTTGCCAACAAATTACTTTAAAAGACATTTAAAAAAAATTACTAATTTAGAAAATGAGACAAATTTTCAAACCAAGAAAGTTGATCAGGCACCCAGGCAAGAAACAAGTCCATTAGAAAGTTGCAAACCTAGAGGTGGCGGTACCCCCAACCAATAAGTCAACAAACACCAAATGACAAAAAAAATTTCTAAAATTTACTAGACCTTTAAATTTAAAAAAAAATCATTCACACATTCATAAAATAAAACAGAGATAAAAATTATCAGTTATCCTTAAAAATCCTTACCAAAACTCTAATCCATCAAGTACTTAATTATCTTAAAATTACTTTAAAACATTACTGCTTATCATTAAAGTAAAGCAAAAAAAATTATTATTTAAGTATTTAGAATTTTAAAACACTACTTCAACCTGATTAACATGGCACTCACATTCAGAAAGCTGCACTGGCACAGAACTTGCAGTACAGAACATTCAGCTGACTGACACATAAAGCAAATTACACAGAAGTTCAGAAATATCGGATCCATTTTAACATAGCATACAGTTTTGCAAAACATTTTGTGAAACAATTGAAAATATAATATTATGAAACATAATTGTCCATCTCACAACAATATCAGTCTTTTTTTTTGAAAATGTGAGAATTTCATAATTTAAACATTTTACTTTACTTTTGAGCCAATTGCTCTCTTGACATATTGCCTTAATTGACAAGTAACTTTAATGAATAAATTGGCCTCTTGGGCGCAAGTCATACTTGTGTGAATTAGGAACATTTTGAGTTTTAACCCTATTTTGATGGTTTAGAAAATATCTACTTTTAAATTGTCTTGTTTCTTGAGTTGAAGAATTATCAATGTTATCATTATATGTGCTAGAAATCAATTCACTACGTCTAGGAGGTAAAGGAGTTAATCTATTAACGTGGACCAATTGCTGATTACATGGATTGTTTTTGTGTTGAATGACAAAGTTAACTTCAGTACCACCTCTAACATGATTTTGCTTTTCCCCCATATGCAAAGTAACATTCTGTGCATTTACTACCAAATCTCTAAAAGATTTGCTTCCATTTTCCAAATCGTTAATATGTACCTCTTCACTACCCAAATGTGGCACTACATTATTTTCCGAAAAATTTCTGCTCACATACTCTTCCCGAATGACCTGAGACTCATTCACTACCGGTGCCAGATCTGCTTTGCATTTGGCACATGCATTCGTATGGAACTCTTTCGGTTTACAGTCCTCTACCACACGAACATTTTTTCCACTACTCATCTGCGAGTCAGGCACAGCAATACGCTTTTCGACACTACTTAGGTTTGAGTCTGCAATTTCCGACTCATTTGCCGGTTCATGATTTGAAATCGAAAGTAAATTATTCGTACATTGATAACCAACAAAAGGAATGGAAGAGTTTGAAAACTTAAAACATAAGTGATTATAATCTATAATAGCATTATGTTTATGTAAAAACTTGTTACCAAGGATTACATTATATGAAATAGGAGCTGGTGATTTTAACACAAAAAATTCGGTAGGGAATCTTTCTTTTCCCAAATTTAGTGAAATAGTGGCTAAACATTCAACTTTAGTATCTTGTGAACTAAAGCTACGCAAAATTGTTGGTTTGTATGTTAGCAACATATGTGCAATGGGTACAGTATTTAAAGCTTCCTCATACACTAAATTAATTGAACTACCCGTATCAATCAATATTGACACTTCACTGCTCACTAATTTTCCTTTTATAATAGAAGAAGATGACAAAGAATTTGTAATATTATGACAAATATTATTTTCCTCAAAATGTGATGTTTGCCTATCAAAAGTTTTTCTATTATTATAATTGTGCATGGGATATCTACTCTGATTCCCAGAAGAATGATTTTTGGAATTTTGCAAAGATTTATATGACTCCTTATTTTTATAATTTTGCGTTCCTTGCTTTCTATACTTCCACTCATTTGCAGACATTTGCCCTCTGTGTCTTTCACCCTGGTGATACCTAGTTCCAGGACTGGTATAAATTTTCCTACATTTTATACCGTACACATCTCTTTTTTGAAAAACCTTTTTCCAACACTGTTCTTGAACGTGACCTAATTTACCACATTTGTCACACTTTGGACGCGGTGAACGCTTTTCGTTAACTTTATCTGAATTAAACTTAAATTTTTCTATTTTACCCCTAAGAAATTCAATGTCCCTTTCCTGTTCTAACACTTTTCTTTTTAAATCTGACATACTTTCACTTTGATCTGGTGTGAGAACATATTTTTCTGGTGTGAGAACACCTTTTTTTGTAAGTACCGGATTAGTCAAGTACATAGCATTATTTTCATTTAAAATAGATTCCTCAAGAATTGCAAGTTTTCTAGCCGAATAAAAATCTCTAGGGTTTTGTGACAACACCAATCTTTTTAGTTCCGGATATAAACCATTAATAAATGAAGTTTTTAAAAGTGTTTGCCTGATTTTATTCTCACTTTCGGAATCTACATCTTCCGGAACAACCTTAAATGAAGCAGCTTCGATTCTCATCGAAAACTGTTTAACCGACTCATTTGGTCTCTGTGTAAAGTTCACGAGTGAAATTATGTTTTTAGTAACATTTTCGGTCACTTCAAAATGATCTTTCAAAATGTGAATAATTTCCTGCAAATTTTTACAATTTCTGTGCTTTGGATTCTCTTCAATCAATCTATTTGCTTCCCCCTCTAAATTCAATCTCAAACAAACTAATTTGTCACACTCACTCCAGTTTGCATGAGTGGCTACTAAATTTAACTTTTCCAAAAACTGTGACAACGAAAGCTCTGAATTTCCCGAGAATTTTGGAATATGATGTGCGAACTTAGGTGTGAAAATATGGAATGATTTTAACATGTTATCATTTACCGATGAAGCACTGTTTTGATTTGGCAAAGTGCCAGAAGAAGAATTCAGACATACCGGCGATTTATCTGATATATTTTCCTCATTAGATTTAGCTTTGTGGCTAACATTTTTAACTTTACTTCTAGAATTAACAGTATCCGACTCAGTAGCAATCTCAAGCGACAAATTCAAGGAGGAATTTAATTTTTTACTTGAATTTTTACTCATCTTACCGACATTTACTTTTTTGTCTCTAGTAATTGGAGCCATTTTGCATAACAATCAAATATACTCGTATAGTTTAACACAATATGCAATTGCAATGTTCTTAAACAGTATTTACAATAAAACCAGTTTTTATCAAATCAAATGACATAAATATGCAAACAAATCAATTTTTTTTATCAAATGGCACATATCAAATTCCAAGAACACTCGTTTTTGAGAATACCGAAAACAGAACATGGAACTCTGTTTACTTAAGAAAACACTCATTTTAGCACAACGGTAATTTTTAACCTTCAAAATTTCAATTCTTAAGAAAATTTTTAAAAATTTTAATTCTCTCAGCTCTTCCCCACTCACCGAGAAAAGTAACGGCACCAATTCTGTCGCGAACGTTTTGGTATACTCGACAGAGAAGACAAAGTTTTGAAATCAAACACATTTATTAAACATGAAATAACAAGGCAGTTGATCGAAAACAGTGGAGTACAAGCATTTCTCGCAATAACTCAGAGTTACACTCGGTAGGGTGACCATTAAGAACACCCCTGGAGGAAGAGGAACCAAGAGAATACACATATTTTCTGATACATAAAATAAACACAATATTCCTCATATTATACTTGACATTTATATATCACATTTGTATACTTTGAACATATACGACATTTTCATATAACATCATCAATGACTTGATACTCACGAGGATTTGACAATTAACACTCTATTCGTTAGGTGGAAGACTAAATATATATAAAACTTTACCTCGTCTCTTTTAAATATAACATTTACAATTCTGTACCATGGGAAAGGATATCAGGATGGACTCTCGGCATAAACTCATCGAGATTCTTGCGCAGAACAAAATCCATAATGGTCGGGAAACTTGACTACACAACATCATGCTGGCGGAATTCGACATCTTGGTTGGTTACGGAGATTGGTTGATTCGTACCTTAGGACACAAGGAGGAGTCAGGCAAATACAAATCGCTGTGAAATGAGCTTTCCCTCTAGCCCTATTAGCGATTCAAGCCGACCAGTGAAAGAACCATTTTCTCTTTTCACAAGACTCATTATTCCATTACTACCAGGCTGATTCATTTAAAAACACGAGTGACTCATCTCTGAACCGAGCCAAACGACTCTACGCACAACTTGTCGAACTATGTTACATATTTTAATCACATCCTTCCACTTTCAAAATTAATCCACCTTTTCTTAAAATTCGCGATCATACGCGAATCAAACACACACGTCTACATTTTTCCACGACTCCTTCCACACTGCCTCCAAAATCCTTTTTCAAACGCGCGCGTGCGCAAAACCTGCAAGTTCCCAACTAGCGACTGAGAAGCGAAAATACAAAACTATTACTATTTTTCTGGAACATAAACACTTTTGCGATTTTAGAGTTCACTTCCCTTAAAAGTCAATGTAATTGAAAACATGTAGAAAAGACATTTACATTTCGAAATTGACACTTTCAATCACACAGAAATAAAACAATACTTTAATATACAATTTTAACACAGAGGTGTGAAAGCCTTATCACACTCCTTCGGGGCCCGGGAGAAAAATTTCCTGCAAAGCGGGGAATTTTTCCACACAATACTAGGAAAATACCTGCATTAAGTTCCCAATGACATATGTTCCATTGAGAGGAATTTAGTGTAAATTTTGAGCGGACATGTACATCAAAGACATGTACATCATGTTTTCTTTGATGTACATGTACATCAAAGAAAAAAAACAAAAACAAACAAGATCATGACCAGCATAATAACCAAAATCCAAGAGTGGCCTAAAGTTTGACTCGTGAGTCAAAAAAAAATAAGTCTCAATACAAGCATAGACCTTTACAAGACAACACCAAATTAACAAGACACAAATGATGAAATTGCCCCTTTTAAAACTTAAACACTAATACATTTTCTGGTGAGTACCACAGAGACATGAAAATTTAATTTACTCAACTCACAAAAAGTTTAACTAAACAAAAAGTTTTCTTTCTTCAAAAATTTTACAATTAAAATTCTATAAATTTACTTTTCACAGAAATCAATTTATTAACTATTATCCAACCTTGCCAACAAATTACTTTAAAAGACATTTAAAAAAAATTACTAATTTAGAAAATGAGACAAATTTTCAAACCAAGAATGTTGATCAGGCACCCAGGCAAGAAACAAGTCCATTAGAAAGTTGCAAACCTAGAGGTGGCGGTACCCCCAACCAATAAGTCAACAAACACCAAATGACAAAAAAAATTTCTAAAATTTACTAGACCTTTAAATTTAAAAAAAAATCATTCACACATTCATAAAATAAAACAGAGATAAAAATTATCAGTTATCCTTAAAAATCCTTACCAAAACTCTAATCCATCAAGTACTTAATTATCTTAAAATTACTTTAAAACTTACTTAAAATTTAGTCCGTGTTTTGAGTTTTTACGACCAGTGGTTCTCGAGATATTAGTAAAAAACCACATTTTCGTTTGTCTCATCATCACGGAAAAATGGCTGAACCGAATTTAATGAAATTTGGTGGATAGCCTTGAAATATCCCCCCATAAATTTTATCCAAGTTTCGAGTTTCTAAGACCTGGGGTTGTCGAGATATTAATGAAAAACGGAACTTTTTCCTAGGAGTTCTACTCCCTAACTCAGTGGTTTATCCAAACGAAAAGCTTGAAAATCGTTTGAAAGTGAATTAAAATTTAATCTCTGAGTTTGATGGGAGATTGTTTGAGTTAATTAGTCACTTTCTGAAAACATGTATTGTTTGAAACATGATTTAAAGAGGAAATCTATCTCCATGGTTCATGGTTTATTTAAAACAAGCTTTTACGGAACAATGAGAAGTATAGAGAAATCAAAATCGTTATTTAATTTCGCAGTTTATGTTATAAGACATGACACATTTAACATGTTATAAGATTCTATCTTATATCATGTTACTCAGAAACGCAATTAAATTAAATCTGTCTGTTAATTTTAATAATTATTTTTTCGATTTGAATAATAAATAAATGGATATAAAAATATATTTTAGAAAAGAACGATTTGATTTTTCTTATAGCATTTTTGACTGGATAATATCAATTACGGTCTTCAGGTTTAAAAATTATTATTATTTATATTTTCGTGGATTATTGATTCAAGGATTACTGATATTTTCAAGTTATTATGCAATTATTTTATTATGACAAAAATTGTTTAAACTCATATATTGTATGTTGTACGAATCTTCTACAAATACACGTGTATATCTTTTAATCTACGAGAATATAAGTAGTACAGGTATATTGACATATGTTTTGATATATATTGGCATATATTGGAATCAATTACGACCTACTGGTATAAAGAGTACGAATATTATTGATGTTTTCAATTTATTACGTCATCTCTTTTATTTTGGCAAATATTTTTGAGACGCATATTGTAATACGGGTAATCTTCTACTAACACATTGGCATATTTTCTGATCTGCGACAATATAATTAGTACGGGGTTGCATATATTCATTCAATTCCTATTTTTTCTTCTGTAAATTTGCTTACAAAAGGGGGCAGGATGTTTTATTCTTCAGATCTGATCGTGAAGATAATTTTGCATAGTGAGAACATATATTCTTAATCTTCTCTTTAGGAGCAATAAATTTAATATTTTAACAGAATTTGCACGTGATTGCGAACTATAAGTTTCTTTAAATTATACACTCCGTACGAATAACGGATTAAATTAAATGTGTTTGTTAATGTTTTTATTATTTTTTTTTTTCGATTTAAATAATAAATAAATGGATAAATGGATATAAAATATATCTTATGAATGGACGGTTTTATTTTTCTTTTAATTATATTAATTGCTGACTGCGTACATCAATTTCATTTATTTTGGCAAAGAGTTTTCAAGCTTATATCGTATTTAGCTACTAAACTCATATATTGTGTTTAGCCAATAAAGTCATATAGCCGATTGTTGAAACAGAAAAAGAGTAGAGCGGGTATATCTTCTAATACAATTGTAGTGTTTTCATTTAGTATATTGAAACGGGATAAGAATGTTTCATTCAGATCTGCAAATTCAAAGCTACGAATTTGGAGGGATATCGCTAATTTGACAACTTTTCTTAAACTTTGCCAAATTGACGGAAATGTCGCCAAATTGATATAAACGACACACAAACAGCTGCCATAAACCTTCGGGTAGGTCGTGTGGCTTGGGTCTTCTACATATCAATGAAATTTTTTTTTTGTTTTGTTAGAAGAGAGCACTGAAATGATGTTTGGTTAGCATTTATCTGTCAGACCAACCATCCTACTTAGTAATACATTTAGCGAATTTTTAAAATGTCACCACATTGAAAAAAATGTTTTCAAATCTATAAAAATATCTTGAAACTGATAAAATGGCGCTACATAAATGCTATTAATTGTTTTTTTGTTAGGGGATAGTATTGCGATGATATTTCGTTAATTTGTCGCAAAGTGGAACTGTCAGTTCTACAGTCCCACTTGGCGATAAATTTGGCGATTTTTTAAAATGTCGCTAATTTGACGAAACTGTCGCCAAATGTTCCATAGAAATATAACTATTTAGACGATATTTTTTCTACCAATTTATTTGAAGCAAATGATATCATGTCGCTTAGCAACGGATTTAAATCCAATGTGTTTATGCGGCAGACGATTTTTATTAAATCCTTTCCGATTTGAATAATGAAGATATGTATATAAAATAAATTTCACTGTCATTTCATTTTGGACTGGATATTATCAATTATACTCTTCAGGTTTAAACATTATTATTATTGATATTTTCCGGAATTATTGATTCAGTGATTATTGATATTTTTAAGTTATTACGCCATTGTTTTATTGCGGCAAAAATTGCTGACACACGCATATTGTACGTTGTACGAGTAATCTTCTAGGAATGCACGGGTATATCTTCTAACCTACGAGAATATAAGTAGTACAGGTATATTGGCATATATTTTGACATATATTGGCATATATATTGGAATCAAGTACAGTCTTCTGGTATGAATATTAAGGGGATTAATTATATATTCAATTTATTACGTCGTCTGTTGTATTTTACCAAAAAACATTTGAGACTCATATTGCAAAACGGGTAATCTTCTACTAATAATCGGACATTATAAGTAGTACGTGTATATCTTCCCATATAATTTTAGCACTTTAATTTTGACATATATTGGAATAAATGACTGTCTTCAATTTAAAAGATTACGGGCTTATTGGTATTTTCAATTTATACATGTAATCTACTAATACAGGTTATATTTTCTAATATTCGCGTATATAATTAGTACGGGTCCCATACAATTTTAACGCTTTTATTTTGCATATATTGATTCAATTCCATATTTTTTTTTATATTTGCTTACATAAGGGGTCCAAGATGTTTCATTCTTCAGATATGTCCATGAAGATAATTTTATATAGTGAGAACAGAGATTCTTAAACTTCTTTTTAGGAGCATTATATTAAATATTTTAACAGAATATTTTGATTAAACATGTCATTTAGTATACTATAAGAATTTGGGCATGATTATGAATTTCAAGTTTCTTTATATTATATACTCCGTACGAAGAACGGGTATGCTGCTAGTAACAAATAAAAGTGACAAGTGAAATTCAAAATAGAAATTTCCACCCATACATCATCATAAAGCCAATGCACTACTTAGAAACAGACGCCATGCCGCACTAGACTCCGAAGCAGAAAATAAGCAAAGAAATACGAGGAAAAAGGGATGACCAAATGCTTTGCATATAATGGTTGGGGAGAATTGCGACTCCCCCTCCCGTTTAAAGCAGTTTTACTGTCTAATCAACGCTCACGATACCAATACAAAGCAAAGGCTGGTCCCCCAAACATGCAAATACGAAGTCACCCGGAGTCAGAGGATCATGAACCTCAGAACAGAAGGACACAAGACCAAATGAAAAACCATCCCTACTCACTGTCTTTTATATGAGCATTTTGTACGTATGCTCGCATACACTATAGGAACGCAGAAACTTTATATGCATACAGAATTAAGAAGTAAACTATCAAAATCCTGGTGATTTTTGAAAAAATAATCATAACAATCCTTTAAGAAATATAAAGGTTAATGTTTTTTTAATGCCTCTGATAAGACTTTATAGTTGCTAACGTTGCAATCCCTCTTAAATGTGTTGTTATCCCGGTTTCTCCTGAAGTGTCCGAGTATAATGTTTCTGAAATTGTTTTTTGCAAGACACGTTTTCCAATTGATGAGATGATTGAGCTTGATTCTATATAATTCCCGTTTATCGTGTAATGTTGTATAATGACGGTATAATCTATGTCTTTTTATTGAGATATCCAGAAAATTCACCGTTGCATTTTCATCTCTACTGTTTTCAATCAATTCCAATTCTTGTGAGCAAAAAGTGAAATCGAATTTTGTGGTATAAAATATAAATTATAAAGCCATGGAGATGACTTATGCATGGAGGTGACTGCACACATGACTGGCCTGCAAGATCGCCAGATCGCACACCCGTGATTTTAGGTTTCCCTCACAACGAGAAATCACTGGGTGTGAGATCTGGGGATCTTGCAGGCCAGTCACGTGTGCAATCACCCCCATGCGTAAGTCATCTCCTTGGCTTTATCTGCCTCAGCCTCCCGAGTGTCGAGAGTTTGAACTACTTTTTTACATGCCACACAAAATCCCCTATCACGGTGAACATTAATCTGCAAACCGCAAGTTTCTCCGACCCATAGATATTTTTTATAGCCTTTTACTTTTGCTCCAAACTTTTGAATCACCCGGTATATATATATATATATATATATATATATATATATATATATATAAAGTCGAATTTTTGACCCCGTTACAAAACTTTCCCTATACATTATACTATAAATGTAGGGAAAGTTATAATCTGAACGTAGCATTCATAAATATTTTTAGCTGTAAAGATTCTATTACTTGTTCATGATCGTTATAGATCGCTTAAATCCCGAGAAAGGAAATAGACAAGACACTCAAAGTGCGAGGATCAAAACATTCCCTTCATTTCTAAAAAAAATATAATCCAAGTACACAAGGGGAAATTTTGTCTTGCTTCGTGTGTTATTTGTCGTGGTATAAGTGTTTGGAATATCGGTTTAGAAGGAAGATGGGATGATTCAAGATTAGAAGCGGAAATAAAAGTTTATTTTCCTTTTGGAAGTTTGACATAAATATGCAAAATTGTCATTTTGTATTATTTTATGAGAGAAAATGCAATTTCTATATTATGAACTGTAGTATCCAAACCTGATAAAAATACTGCCAATCTTAAAAAAACAATCACAATTTTACTTTCCCAATACACACAGTGTAGTGTAAAGGGAAAGTATTGTGATGGGGGTCGAAAATTCCAATTTGAGTTTTTAAGTGGCCGCGAACATTGCACAGATAGGCACATCCTCACAGACGAAACTCTAAACATGTTTTCTTAAGTGTCTAGATGTCTTAAAAAGTGTACCGTTGAAAACTCCAGTTGCGATTTTTGACATGAATCCAACACTTCCCCTATACATGGCTATATATTGTGGGGAAAGTAACATCCAATATTGGTAACAAAATATTTGATACAATAAGAATATGAGAATAGTACCAAATTATTAGCTATCAGTGAGCATTAACATCTTCGAATAAAATGTTGAAAATGGCGCTATTATTCTAATGTATATCACATAAATACGCAAACATGCGTTTATCGTAAGACTGCAAACTCGTGTAACACGCCTCGAAGACTGTAATGACGGCATCGCACAATTTATGGCGGGTAATCCCTGGAAAGGGGCATGGATCTCAGTCTGACTAACATAATGTTGGGGAATCTCATCACTATATCACGGCTGAAATACTCTAGACGTCGTTATGTTACGTGATAATTATAATAGCATATCCGTTATAGTCATCGGTATTATAATAATCATTTGTTGAGATATTGTGTTCAGAACCACTTATTACTGGTACGTTCGACTGGCATATATTTCTAAAAAGCACACGCATTTAGAATTTTAATAGGCAAAAATATATTTATAAATGCAACGTTCAAATTATTACTTTCCCTGCATACATAGTATCAGGATGTAAAGGCCGTATCTATCCTGACATAATGATAAGAAGTATATAGACCACGTACAACTGTACTTTAATTACTAAGGATTGCATACATCATTAATATATAATTAATTTTGATCTATTACTAAAATTATAGTATCACAAGTAGCTAGCATTTTAAAATCTGACTTACCCTCCAAAATACCTGAAACACATATTATTATTAATTAATTTCAAAAACTTAAGAGTCAAAATAAGAGGCAGGTGTGGATCCAAAATAACGTTTATTATATATATATATATTTATATGCATTGAGAAGTGAAAATCTATTCATTTAAATTCTTGCACAGTTTTAAACCAACAAATTAATGCATAATCATATACACAATTATCTAATGAAATTACTAACTCATATAGCATTTCTTAATATCATTTAAGTATGTGTCATCATTATAAATTTACATTTTAATATTCATTAAGCAATTCTTATATTCTTTCATAATTACAGATTTACATTTTAATTTTCATCATGTTATTTTTATTATTTCCCTCTAGTCTCTAAGTTGGGGTTCATTTAAATTTATTAAATCAGTATTAGATATGAGCATTGTAAATACATGCTATCATCACAAATGGACTTAATTCTAATATTAAGTTGATTTAGTTTTCAACTACATATTAAATGGGCAAAAGTAAAATCCTTAAATTAAATCTATCTTTACTATTTATTGTTATCCCAAATGATATGGTCTTTAATTGCAATTTCTCAGAACAAATGTAGAATAGGACTTGCGTGGTTGAGCAGTCATGGATTCCTTCATAGATTGTTATTTTGACATCTGCATCTACGTAAACAGGTCTTTTATAGCACAGATTGTTCCCTGTTACACTGAATATGAGTTGTCGACTTATACGACACCTTGGTTCTAGGAAGCATTTCTCCATAAACACACCAGCCCTTGATAAAGTATGCCGGATTAATATGTACGACATAGTAGGACCCTTGTCCATAACTATCAGTCGTGCCATACTCTAACGACGTCAACATTGGAGTTTCAATATAGCGGGCCACGATTATCCATTACGGATTAAGTTAATACATGCCCATTCTGTTTTTCTAGGTGCCTGTCTGTAGGTAGTGTAGAGATCCAGATCTTATCATCTGTATCGACTTAGCCTAGCACAAGGTCAAAATTTTAAGATTTCTCTTGGACTGCAAAAATTCTACATCATCAGCAGATATGAAAGGAGAGCATAGTGACCGGCCGAAGCCGTCACCCCTTCATCGAACTCTCTCCTCTCTTATTTTTTTTTTTATTATATTTTTTGCTGCGCTAGTGAAGGCGCTCTTAAGAACATTTGTAATTGGTAACTCCTGGACTTATAATACTTCTTATTGGACGTAGCCTGCTATAATGCAAAATCAAAGGGGAATATGGTGTTGATTTCCCCCTTGAAGCGTCATGCCCATCTGCAACTTTTGTCCAGCTTTTCTGTAAGGTGGGAGTAACTTTTCCCCATTACTTTCTGAAGTTGACAGTGAAAATGGCTATAATCATAAGACTGCCCATGTTAACTAGAGGGGTGCAGAATTCCAGTATTAGGTTTCTGTGGGAAACACAGTTTGTGGCTGTGAAGGAATTTTGACCGTTACGGGTTAAGCAATGTAAAATCTTCCTTGCACGTGCTAAAGAGGGGGGGGGGGGGGTGCTTTAGACTGTTCTCTTTTGCAGCTGTGAGCTTATCCTGCAGATGTTACATCCCGTGTGAAAATGATTTTGAAAATGGCTCTTTTGCCAGGCAAATGCCTTTAGAAGTCTTTTAAAAAGAAACTTGTAAAAACCAATTTTGCAAATATTAACTTCATTATTAAAATTTAAATTGAAAAAAAGGTTAAAAGGTTCTCAAAACACTGTGCATTAATTAAAATTGCACAAAATGTCATATCTTTTATGACACATAGTATAATGACAGAGAACGCATTGTGACAGTGGCGTATTTAAGATGCCTGTCTATATATATATAATAAAATAAGATAGAAATAGGATACAAATGGAATAAAAATGGATGGGAAGGCTAACGGGCAATATGCTAAAAAAAGCCTAAGGGGGCATTGTGACCCCTTAATTCCCCAATTACAGCATGCTGCTAAGCCGCGGCACACTCCCGATATGGTCACAATTCCCGTAGCACTTCTCCAATGCCTGTAGCTCGAATGAATAGACCTTGATTTTTCAAAGGAGTAAAGATGAAATTATACCTAATTCCTATAGAACGTTGTTAAAATCCAAAGACAATATAAGAAGAATTCATCCTTCCCCCTCATTATTATAAAATTATAAACAGTCATAAACCTTACCATGTTTCTCTTTCCCATATCAAATCATTAGAACATTCTGTTGTTTCTTCTTTCGTCATGAGTGAAAGCAGTTGTCATGAAATCGTGATCCAAATCTCTATTTCTTTTTGTTACCATTTCGTCATTACAAACTTCCATGATGTTATGTACTTGTGAATATTTATTTTTGTAATGATCATTTAGTTGACGTTTTAAAAAGGCCTTGGGATACTTTTGTCGCATTGCTTCCCTTATCACAAATATATCTCTTTCTATTCTTCCCTTTTCATTGTTGATGATTCGTTGATGTCTTTTTAGATGTTGTATAATAACATTACGGAATATGTTAAGATGTATATTGCTATTCCAATGCGACAAAAGTATCCCAAGCCCTTTTTAAAACGTCAACTAAATGATCATTACAAAAATAAATATTCACAAGTACATAACATCATGGAAGTTTGTAATGACGAAATGGCAACAAAAAGAAATAGAGATTTGGATCACGATTTTATGACAACTACTTTCACTTAAAACGTCAACTAAATGATCATTACAAAAATAAATATTCACAAGTACAGAGGCTGTTCACACATTTTTTAGACGATGTATATTGTATTCACAAAACTAAATTACACAAAATTCTTGTGTTTTAAGTGTTCTATTTGACATCCCTTATTCTGAACTATCTTTCGACACCGCAATTTCCAGGATAATAATGCCTTTTGAAGTGTCAGAAGAGGTATTCTATCCCATTCCTCCTGAACAGCTTTCCAGAGTCCTGTAAGAGTTTTGGGACGACGTTTGGATAATGCAGATTTTAAAAGTCCGAAAGCACAAAAATCCATAGGTGATACATCGGGAGATTTAGTAGGGATATCAGTGAAGGGTATGGCCTTGATACCAGTTTTTTGTTCCATTTCTTTTAGGAAATTTACAGTGGATTTTGATGTGTGACTGCTAGCTTTGTCCTGATGGAGTCTCACAGATTGATGGCATTGTGGGAAAAGCGATGGTATTTCATTCAGAAAAATTGGGGATAAAATATGTTCCTGATAGTATTTGGAGTTAATCTTGACATTTTTTCCCACTCTCTTTATTTTTAACTTGCCATTATAAGAAAAACCAGCAACAATCATGAATCCCTTAGAAAAACTTTCTTTCGATTCTTTGAACCATGTACTTAATTTTTTTTCTCCCCTTTTATGATAATAAATGGCTCTTTTTTTGTTGCAATCATTTAAATACACCCATGATTCATCTATTGTGACAATTGTTTTCCATTTTTCTTTGGATAAGTGTTTCTCATATAGAATTCTGCAGCGTGTCCTGCGTTCAGCGATATGATTTGGAAGAAGACGATGCACATTGCGTTTTTTCGCTTTCTTAAGATTTAAATCAACGTTTATCATTTTGTTTACAGTGGACACCGAGCATTTTAATGATTTTGCAACTGTCCTTTGACTAGGGAGATTTTCTATTAACATTAAACAACGTACCTTTGCAATAGTTGAAGATGTCCGTTTTTTCCTTGGATACTTGTTTGGAATTTTTGTCCCACTTGAGGCTCCAATTTGACGTTTTTTTCCTTTCCTGTTGACGATATTACCTATCGACGCTTTAGATATCACAAAACCATGACTCTCACATCGTTTTTGGATAACAGAGTATGCATATTTCTCTTCGGAAAGAGCATAAATGTAGCCTTCGAACCACTGTTTTGTTAAAAACGCCATTTTTGAATAAAAACAAAACTTTCAAGCCGCAGACGATAATTTTGACTTTTAAAAACATAGTACAATTGGAATTATTTCTTTTGCAGCAAACGATTTTTTATTACCGCTTACCAAAATCGTCTAAAAAATGTGCGAACAGCCTCTGTACATAACGTCATGGAAGTTTGTAATGACGAAATGGCAACAAAAAGAAATAGAGATTTGGATCACGATTTTATGACAACTGCTTTCACTCATGACGAAAGAAGAAACAACAGAATGTTCTAATGATTTGATATGGGAAAGAGAAACATGGTAAGGTTTATGACTGTTTATAATTTTATAATAATGAGGGGGAAGGATGAAATATTCTTATATTGTCTTTGGATTCTAACAACGTTCTATAGGAATTAGGTATCATTTCTTTACTCCTTTGAAAAATCAAGGTCTATTTATTCGAGGTACATGCATTGGAGAAGTACTACGGGAATTGTGGCCATACCGGGAGTGTGCCGCGGCCTAGCAGCATGTTGTAACCGGAGAACTAAGGGGTCACAATCCCCCCTTAGGTTTTTTTTAGCATATTGCCCGTTAGCCTTCCCATCCATTTTTATTCCATTTGTATCCTATTTCTATCTTATTTTATTATATTTCGTATAATGGGGAAAATGCTGCATTGCGCTTTTCATTTATATGATTTTTAACTCGAACCTTATAATCTTATAATGCTTTATCAATTTTTATTATATATATATATATATATATATATATACTACATCACTCAATAAGTCTCCGGTCTAACTAAGAAAAAAAATTTTTTTTTAGAAATTCGACTTTATTCATCAACATACTCTCCTTCAAGAGTGATACATTCATTCCAAAGCTTCTTTAATTTTTCGATGCCTTTTTTGTAGAACGATTTTTCTTTGCTCTCAATATAGACCTCAGTTTCGGCAATCACTTCTTCATTTGAGCCAAATTTCTTTCCCTAGAGCATGATGTCTGCAAAAAGCCAGTAGTCGCTGGGGGCCAGATCTGGAGAGTACGGTGGGTGAGGAAGCAATTAGAAGCGTAATTCATGTAATTTAACCACCGTTTTCATCGACTTGTGACACGAGGAATGTCTTGTTGTTTCTGGTCCGGTGTGAGCAACGCGGCACCCACTTCGAAAGCAACTTACGCATGCTCAAATTTTCGTGTAAAATTGTAAACACACTATCTTCTGATATCTTTAAGGTGTCAGCTATCTCACTCAACTCAACTTTACGGTCTTTCAAAACTATTTTGTGGACTTTTTTTATGTTTTCCGGAACAACTGCCGATTTTGGTCGATCAGAGCGTTCAGCATCACCGGTGTTTGTACGACATCGTTTAAATTCAGCATACCAGTCAATAATAGTTGATTTCCCTGGTACAGAGTCTCCATAGCGCTTATCAAGCCACTGTTTGGCTTCAACAGTAATTTCCCCATCAAAAAACAATGTTTAATCAACACACGAAATTATTTTTTATCCATTGTTTTGAAAATTACAAAACTGGGGTCACTAAAACCACTGTAACCTGTAAACTAATTGTCAGAATGGCATGAAATTTTGAGACGTATCGTTTGAAGGTTGGTTATATCCAGAAATCATATGGGTCTGTCAACAGTGTTACCATATATGTGTCAGACAGGAGACTTATTGAATGAAGTGTTATATATTAGAAAAATGTAATAATAAAAAATTCAAGTAATGTTAACATCACCATAGAAGCAAAACCATGGCCATAATGCCGATAAGAGAAAAGAACAGCACTGGTCCAAATACGATGATTAATCAGAGTTAAATTCATCTTCATGTCAGAGTATTTATTAATTCTAATTAACCCAAACAGATACCTGTTTCAGATTGAGCAGAAGTACATTACTAAAAATGCTCAAATTCAGACTACATGCATCAAAAGATGAAAAAATGAAGTTAAGAAACATTAAGAAAAAATTTGTATTACCATGTGACACGAACCCCTCTTCTTTCACCACGTGTATACGTGATCAACCTCAACCGTATAAATTATCTAGAAGCACCGGAATGAACATGTCGAAATAGAACCAGGGAGGCAGTACGACCGTTCACAGCAACACTCCCAGATCCATCCAGTGAGTCAGAGCAGGAGATAGGACAATTACCCTTATAAGCAATTCAGAATATGAACATGAAGCAAAGAAGAAAATTCTTACTAAACAAGTGATTCATAGAAAAAATGCATAAACGAGAAATGTACATATACATATATATATATATATATATACATATATATATATATATATATATATATATATATATATATATATATATATATATAGGTATATATATATATATATATATATATATATATATATATATATATATATATATATATATAGAGAGAGAGAGAGAGAGAGAGAGAGAGAGAGAATTTGTAACACATATTAAACTATAATTGAAAATTAGAAACTCCAGAATTAAAACAACAATAAACCATTTTTCTACTATTTAATACTACTCAGAAGGAAAGGCGGGCAAGCAAACATTACGACTTTCTAATATGTAAAAAGTAGATAGAAAAAATCAAGGGCAGAATAAATCTAATAGAATGCAAGTTTCCCAATCATCAAGCAATGAATATTCATCAAATAGCATCAACATCAATCATCAAATAGCATCAACTTTGGTACTAAATTCAGGTTGCAATTTTGCAATAATTCTTCTAATGTATTAAAACAATTAATCTAGACCTTGATTGATATATTTAGAAATTAGCTTGTAATTTTGATCTATTCACTAGATGCATTTAATATGTTGTTGTTGTTGAAACCCAGACCGTCCGACCTACCAGAAAGGTGCAAGGTAACTGTTTGGACGATCGGGAAGTGCCACCCAATTTAGACCGGAACCCAGTGGGGGAGCATTTAATATGTTGTTGTTGTTGAAACCCAGACCGTCCGACCTACCAGAAAGGTGTAAGGTAACTGTTTGGACGGTCGGGAAGTGCCACCCAATTTAGACCGGAACCCAGTGGGGGAGGCATCCACAGGGACCGTACCCTCCTTCCCCTACCACCAACCTCTCGGAAGGACTTTCGGACTCACATGTTTAACGTGATCGTACTCCGCATGAACACGGCGGCAGTTTTGGCAGTGGCTGGAATCGAACCCGGGCCTACCGAGTGCAACTCCAGCGCGCTAACCAATGGGCTACAGCGCCCCTGAACATTTAATATGTGGAATTATTCTTTATTAAAAATTATTAATAATACTTTTAGTAGTATTAAACTGTCTAAATCTTTATATGCTATTGAAAAATTAAGAACTCTGTTATTGAATTACGAATCTTTTATTATTACTTATGTTGATAAAGCCTCTAATAAATATGCTATTATCTGAAAAATTTTATGTAGTGTTAGATTATTTAAAGAATAATAATCTATTTAAATTTCATTCACCAATTGATTGATTGAATTTGATTCTATAATTAGTCTCAAATAGAAAATTATCAATATGTATAGTGATTTAAACATTAATTCTAATTTTTTTAAATTACCATATGTTCTGCTTATTCCTAAATTTCATAAAAGTCCTGATAAATTTAAAACAGTTACAAGTAGTCATAATATCATAATACTTATTCTACTACTGATAGCAAATTACTTCTTAACATTTTAAAAGTATTTAACTATAGTTTACGTTACTCTAATAATACTTGTCTTATTCTAGATAATAGTAAAGAAATAAAACATTATTTAGTATATATTGGTAATATTATAGGCTTTCAAACTTTTGATTTTAAAGATTTTTAATAATATTAATATTATTGTATTATTGATATTTATGATGTAATCATAGCATTTTACAAAGCATTTATTACAAATCATTCTAATCTTATAAAATGTCAGAAAAAAATATTCCCAAACTTCTCCACTTCTTACTATTTAATAATTATATTTATCAAGATAATAAAGTATACCTTCAAGTTTCTGGGGTCTCGCAAAGTGGTTGCAGTAGCAGTATATTAATTAATTTATACCTTTACCATTATGAAAAATCCTATACATCTACTAAATATAAAATTTACAGATATGTTGATGACCTGATATGATTAGTTTTTACAGATAATTATACAATTAATATAGAATTCTATCGGGATAATTAGGAATTATTACCTGATGAATCATCTATTAGTAATACTGATAGTTTTTTGGATTTAAATCTAAGTATAGAGCAACCTAACAGGATTGGTACTAATTTATATGACAAAAAAGACCATTTCAATATTAATAAATTATTACTATTTAATTCCTGTAACTCTTTTCATTTGTTTAAAAATACTATTCTTAATCCACTTTTGAGAATTTTTAGATTTTTCTATAAAAATATCATAATTTGCACATTAATAACCTTAAAAATACAAATAAGTTATATAATTATCCAGTATATTTAGTTAATGGTATAATAAAAAAATTAAATTTTATGAATATTTTTAAATATCTGCAAGTTTCTATTCTTGGCTTATTATCATTCTCTTGTATTTTCATTAATTTGTTTTTTACTTCTTAGACTTTTGACTCATGCCTTTACATTTTCCTCGTATTATTTATGGCCATTTTTCCAAATTTTTCTATTTATTGGCAACACTTTCGTGTATTATTATACTATTTATTTCTCACGAATTGCAACCTTGACTTGAGTCATCTCATTCCACAGTTGTAATTGCGCCTCTAGTTCGACCAAACTCGTAGGTTGTCCAACTTGCCGTCGCAAGTGACCCCAGACATGCTCGATCGGTGACAAATCTGGGGATCGAGCAGGCGGCAATATGGCGGAGGTATTTCTGTGACACCCTTGCTGTGCGTGGCCGAGCGTTGTCCTATTGAAAAATGCCTCCTGGGTTTCCCGCCATGACTGGCAGCACCTGTGGCTGCAGTATGTCACGAACATATCGCTGGCCTGCCATGGTTCCGTGGATCAATATTAGAGGTGATCGGGTGTCGTATGAGACGGTAAAGGCAGGATTGAAGCGTTCGCCACGGGGCCTCCACACACGTACACGGTTGTCATCACTGCCCAAATTGAATCTCGATTCATTGCTGAAGACGACTTGGTTCCATTCGGTTGCAGTCCAATTCCGTCGAGCGCGATACCACTCCAAACGGAGGTGACGGTGGGTGGGTGTCATTGGCAGCTCACATAATGGGCACCGCGATACCAAATGTCCTTCAGCCAGGCGCCTTTTGATGGTACGTATAGATGTAGGGGCGCATAGTGAAGGTGCTGCCTGTGTCCGGATGGCGGACAATGTAGCGGTTGGCGCTGTGCGTGCGTGTCGGGTGATGTGGCTGTCTTCTTGGCTATTACCGACGGCTTCCTAAACCTGGCCACCGTGCATGCGACCTCTTTCTCGTCCACTGGTCCCAACACCTTTTCACAGTAAAGTCAGAACGACCTAGGTGGAGGGTTACTGACTGAGCTGACCACCCAGCTTCCATCATTCCGATGATTCTTCCCTCCCGAACTCTGACAGCTGATCATATTGTTTTCGATGGCGGCGTAACGCCATCCCTAATGAAAAAGCGTCCCTCTACAACAGATTAAGTACAGGCAAGTAGCCTCTGCGTACTTTATTTCTGCGCCAGAGAGAACGAAGTTCAATGCTCTCTGGTGGCATTGCTCAATACGCAGTCACACTGTATTTCAAATCATTTGCATATTTGCCTGCCACGTATATTCATGCCAAGTTTCGCTACGATCCAACAATAAATATAAGAAAGTTGGCGATGTGTTAGCTGTGCAACAGATCTCTGTGACATTTTTCAAAAGTTCGAATTCGTTCTTCATGTGTTTTATTTTGAAGCACGAATTTGAGTGATTTTCAAACATATCGGCTCCTTTGCGATCGAAAATATTATATTATTACAAAGTTTCCTTTGAAATTGGTCTCCTAAAGGCATTACTAGGAATTCTGTATTTCATCTCTAAATTTTTTGCTTATTATATATATCAACGTAAATTTTGAAATCAATTGGACTCCTGCTATGGCAATGTATATATCAGTGAGAAAGCGAGGATATTGGCTTTTTATATTTATAAATAAGAGTTGTTATTTTTACCTTTCAGTTTATTTAACGTTCATAAAACTTGTAAAACCCACTTCCAAACGTGAAAACACAATTTCGAACTTGTAAAATGCAAAGCCAAACGTAGTGAACATCATGTGAAGAAAACAAATCTATTTTCAAATCTTTTCCACCATTTCCAAATGTTTCCCATCTGTTGTTCCTTGGACGTCTTTTTTTATTTCGTGCAAATTTACTTTAGGGTAAAAGTCTTTCCAAACTTTCTACATAAAACTAATATCCAAATTACTGGAAAATAAAGTAACGTAAGTTTTCATGTTTAATTTTACGCATCGTGAACTAGAAATTAAATCCCCGAAAAAACTTTTTAAAGGACTTTAACAAACGCTTTTCTTTTATAATATCGTATGCAATACAGTATATATGTTTTCATTGTATTTTGTGTGAAATATGCTAGAATAAATTTTATACAAACATTGTTTATAATGCAATATATGTAGTGCGAGACTGTACTTAAATTAATTATAAGTTTATGTTGAATATTGTTTAGGAACAATATCAGTGTAAACTAACTGAAGTGTGTCTGAATTCGAATTTCTCATACCGAAATTCATTTACACTCAAGGACAATCAAAGTTGCGCACCAAGAAGAAAACACGGCACAAACGCGAAATCATGTAAGTAGTTAGAGGACGGGCTGGTATGTAAATGATCTCAGTCTCGTGTGATTCTGAATGACCGTACAACCGTGAGTTGTGTTGCAAGCATGAGCCAGGGGCCTTATAAACCGGCGTGCAGTCGACGCCCCATCAATGCGAGAAGCTTCGGCCGGCGTAAGCACGAGTACGGAGTGAAAAGAATGGTGGGTAGATGCCAGAAATGTCGATATATATAATTGACGAACTTCCAGAGAGGCCTGATCATCGGGCTGAAAACCGCATGGTGGTCAGCGCGCCGGATAGCCCGCCACGTGGATCTTTCGGACTACACCGGTCTACGATGTTGTCCGGGTCACGAAACACCATCCAGACACGGAGGACCGGCTCTGGACTGACCAAGCATACCACGAGTAGAGATGATTGAATGATCGTGCGGCAGGTACATATAAAGCCCACGGCAGCCCGATCCGCCATGAAAGCACCAGTAGCGGTTCCTGTGTGCCCACGAACCATATCTGGCCGTCTGAAGGAAGGAAGCGACTCTACGATCTTAGCGTCTCTTACGTGTGCTGCCGTTAACACGGGGACATCAGCGGATCTAGTTGCAGTGGTGCCGGACCAGAGCAACGTGGAACGCCACAGACTGGCGATGTGTGGCGTTTAGTGATGAGTTCTGCTGCTTCGTTTTGATGACCGATATTCAGCGTCTCTGGGTGTGGAGGTCCCTTGCACAATGCCGCAATCCCAACTTCGTTATCGAGAGCCACATTAGCCAGACTGCAGACATAATGGGATTGAGAGCCATAGCTTACGACAGCCGATCCGCTCTAGTAGTGGTACCTGGAACATTAACGGACCAGCGGTACGTGGATGAGATTCTAAGGCCCATATTCTCCCATTCGTCGTTGCAGGGATTCTATGTGCACAATTCTTGCAAGATAACTCCCGGCCGCATACGGCTCGACTCGCTCAGACCTGCTTGACTCATGTCCAAACACTTCCATGGCCTGCTCGCTTCCAAGACCTGTTCCCTATCGAGCATATGTTGGACCAGTTAAAACGCCAGCTGCCTCTTTGCAGCAATCTTCGGCATTTGGAGCGTAACGTCCAACATGTGTGGACTCGTCTGATGCTGGACAACATCAGGCGTCTGTTCGACACCATACCGGACCGTATTGCTGCTTGTATCGCAGAACGAGGCGGTGCGACACGCTATTGAGGATGACCGGACTGTATACCACAACTCCCTCTGTACGTATACTGCTGCACTGTTTGTGTGATCATCTATATCATTCATCTGTATCCTTCCATCAATAAAATTTCAGGTCCAGTCTATGCTTGCTTCCTAGTGCCTAACTTTTACTGTCCGTGAGTGTATTTATTATCAAATGTTTCAACAAAAATTTTGAAAAATCTGTATCGTATGTCCAAATGATTACAACTATATAATGATTACAAGCAAATGATTACCCTTCACTTTAAAGGGCTTGAAAATAAATTTGTTGATTGATACCATACTTGACAATATATCGCAGGGAGGGGGGTTACTTGTTCTCTGAGCGGGGATTTAATAACGTCACGAACGAAAAATGTGTATCATGGCTATATTTCATAACAATGATTGAAACTATCAGGTCTCGTAAACTATTCAGTCTTGCAACTATTAAGCAATAAATAAAATCCCTTTTACCGGATAATGTCAAATTTTGTCTTTTGTTGCCATGTTAAAAAAATTAAAAATTTCAAATAAACTTAAGTATAATATAAGTTTCATATAAGTTTAATATAATTAAACTTAAGTTTAATATTTTATATAACTTAAGTTAATTATAAGTTTTCACTCGAATCTAACAAAATTCTATCTAGTTCTAGATTATTTAATAACAAATCTAGATGTAAAGTTTTGTGAAAATCGAAATATATTTGTAGCTGCAATCGTGTATAAAAAATCGACCTCAAGCATCAGCCATGCAGACGGAAACCACTCCAAAAACAGTCAAAACGTGTTCTGGAGGTCTTAAAACATGTATTAATATCAATAACTCGGAATCGAAAAATTTCATAAAAACGATATTTTTTCAATACTATGTATGAGAAAGTAAAAATATGATGTCGGCAGCACATGACTTTCCCTGCAGACTTATATTCACGTTCTCTTTATTTTAATTACATTTAATTCACTTTTAATTCAATTTTCGTTCTCATTTGATAAATGGACTTCTTTTCAAAGGTGGCGTAGAGAAAATATGAAAAACTAAAATATCTCAAATATTTCGAAAACGGTTAGTCCTAGTGTAATGGGGTTGGTCTTATTACTTTCTTCGTCAAAAATTACATATTAAACCAGTATTTATTGGATATATTTGAGCATACATAGTGTTTTACTTAAGATTTTGGAGATTTTTGCTGGCCATTTTTAAAAAAAAAAGGCCGGTTATTTTTTTCCGAATCATACCAAAATCTAATCAGCACCAGATTGTCCAACATGTAACTTATCTACATTCCCACATGTAACTTATCTCCATTAGTGTTTCCGCTAGAGTGGATACAAGCTTTTGCGGGCCATTTCGCAAAAAAGGCGGGTTCTTTTATCCCGAATAGTACCCAAAATAATTCAACACCAGACTCTCCCACGAGTGACCTACCTACCAAATTTTATGAAATTCGGTCCATTAGTTTTTTAGTTAGAGTGGACACACAGACAGACACACACACAGACGTCACGCTAAAAATAGTTTTTTCATATTCTAGAAGTCTCGAAGCGTGTAGATCCGTCGAAAACTGGAGTTGCAATTTTCGGCATGATTATAATACTTTCCCTATATATTACCATGTAAAGCAAAGAAAGTAAAAAATCTGATGTGGGCAGCACATGACTTTCCCTGCAGACTTATATTAACGTTCTCTTTATTTTAATTAAATTTATTTCACTTTTAATTCAATTTTCGTTCTCATTCGGTAACCGGACTTATTTTCAAAGGTGGCGTAGAGAAAAGACGAAAAACAAAAATATCTCGAAAACGGCTAGTCCTAATGTAATGGGGTTGGCCTTATTCTTTTTATCGCTACATTAAACCACCATTTAATGGGTATATTTGAGCATACGTAGTTCTTTGGTTTAGATTTTGACGATTTTTGCGGGCGATTTTGCAAAAAAAGGCAGGTTATTTTTTCCCGAATCATACCAAAATGTAATCAGCACCAGGGTAACCTATACGAGATTCATCTACCGTATTTTGTGAAATTCGGTCAATTAGTTTTTCAGCTAGAGCGCATAAAAGCTTTTGCGGGACATTTTGAAAAAAAAAGGCGGGTTCTTTTATCCCGAATCGTACCCAAAACTAATCAGCACCAGACTCGCCCACAAGTGACTTACCTACAAAATTTTGTGAAATTCGGTGTATTAGTTTTTTGGTTAGAGTGGATACAAAATCTGCACGGACAGACAGACACACATACAGACACACAGACAGACACACAGACACACAGACACACACACAGACGTCACGCTAAAAATGGTTTTTTCGTATTCTAAAGGTCTTGAAACGTGTAGATCCGTCGAAAACTCGAGTTGCGATTTTCGGCATGATTCCAATACTTTCCCTATACATTAGCATGTATTGCCGGGAAAATTAAAAATCTGATGTGGGCAGCACATGACTTTCCCTGCAGACTTACATCCACCTTCTCTTTATTTTAATTACATTTAAATCACTTTTAATTCAATTTTCGTTCTCATTTGGTAACTGGACTTATTTTCAAATGTGGCGTAGAGAAAATACGAAAAAACTAAAATATCTCGAGAACGGCTAGTCCTAGTGTAATGGGGTTGGTTTTATTCTTTTCATCATTAAAAATTACGTATTAAACAAGCATTTAATGGATATATTTGATTATACGTAGTTTTTTAGTTTAGATTTTGCCGATTTTTGCAGGCCGTTTTGCAATAAAAGTCAGTTATGAATCCTACCAAAATCTAATCAGCACCAGGGTGACCCACAAGTGACTTATCTACCAAATTTTGTAAAATTCGGTAAATTAGTTTTTCAGCTAGAGTGGATACAAGCTTTTGCGGGCCATTTCGCAAATAAAGGAGGGATCTTTATTCCCGAATCGTATCCTAAACTAAACAGCTCCAGACTCGTCTACAAGTGACTTACCTACCAAATTTTATGAAATTCGGTCAATTAGTTTTTTAGTTAGAGTGGATACAAAATCTGCACAGACAGACACACAGACAGACAGACACACAGACTCACAGACACACAGACACACACACACAGACGCCACGCTAAAAATAGTTTTTGCGTATTCTAGAGGTCTCGAAACGTGTAGATCCATCGAAAACTCGAGTTGCGATTTTCGGCACGATTCCAATACTTTCCCTATATATTACCATGTATTGCAGGGAAAGGAAAATGAGATGGTTGCTTAACATAACATTGCGCACAGACAAAAATATATTTTTCCTGACTTTCTTTCATAATTCCTTGAATTGGGTTTATTTGCATAAAACACCATGGATAATTGTTTGAAGTTATACTGAATTTGCAATTTTAATTCAAGTTTCGTTTTCATTTGGCGACTATGTATTTTCAAAGGTAACATATCAACAAGAAAGATCAATCATAAGCATTGATTATGAAACACTTTCCAACTGAAATGCAATTTCATTTAAAAATTTCTAAAATGTGATACATTCAGTGGTGATATCTTTCACATTATCATAGTGCTACAGTAATTTATTATACGTAAATATTTAAAACTGTATCGAAATATAAATCATCTGATTCTCTATGCAAAATCAATGAATATTTCATTCTAATAAGTTTTATTCCAGACTCCAGAGCTAAATAATTTTGTGTGACATTTATACAGCAACTCTTATGTAACTAACCTTACAATCGCTTGAGATATTTGCATTCGGCTTAAGTTAAAATTAAGCTTCGTTGAGGAAATAATAAAAGTTTAGGGATCATTTAAAATCGCAACTATTGTAATTGCATTGGCACGGAATTTAGATACACAGGTAATACACAGATACACAGAAAATATATGTGTGTGTGTGTATGTATTCAAAGTATTGGAATCGTGCCAAAGATCGGAACTCGAATTTTCGAAGGATCTACACGTTTTGGGACTTCTAGAACACGAAAAAACTATTTTTAGGAAGACGTCTGTGTGTGTAAGGGTGTATCTGTGTATGTTTCTGTGTGTCTGTGAGGATATTACATCCACCCTATTGAAAAACTAATAGACCGAATTTCATAAAATTTGGTAGGTATATTTTTTGTGGGAAATCCTGATGTTCATTAGATTATAGTACGATTCGTAAAAAAAGAATCGGCCTTCTTTGCGAAATGGCCCGCAGAAATTGCCTTTATCCACTCTAACTAAAAACTAATGGAACAAATTTAACAACATTTGGTGTATAATATTTCAATAACCTACAAGTGATTTATTGACCAAATTTAACAAAATTTGGTATATAAATCATTTGTAGGTTATTCTAGTACGATTCGGGAAAAAGGAACGGGCTATTTTTGCGAAATGGCCCGCAAAAATCGTTAAATTAAAAAAAAAAGACTACGTGTGCTCAATTATATCAATTAAATTCCTATTTTATGCGTGATTTTTGACAACAAAAAGAATAAGACTAACCCCATTACTCTCGGACTAGCCGTTCTTGAGATATTCTAGTTTTTTCGCGTTTTCGCTACGCCACCTTTGGCAATAAGTCCAGCTATCAAATGAGAACCAAATTTAAGTTTAACGTGCAAATTCAATGTCATTTAAAATACTTATGGCTGTTATTTTGTGCAGATAAACTCAAATTATTATAGAAGAAATAAAGAGAACGTGAATATGAGTCTGCAGGGAAAGACATTTGCAGCCCACATCAGAATTTTCAACAATATTACAACAATGATTTATAGAAGTGAACTGGTTTTATTTGCAGCCCATTTCGAAAAAAAATATATGATCTATATTTAAAGATCCACTAATTTTTTGTAAAATAAAATGTTCAACAAATTTAAGCTGTGTACCAAATGTTAACTCTCTAGGACATAGGAAAGTGCATTAAAAATGCCATCAAATAAGTATATCATGAAGAGTCATATAAAATTAAAGTAATTTAAGAAATTGTTATCTACCAAATTTATTTTAAAATGTGCAGCCTCTCTCATATACAAAATGATCTAACTCTTGGAAATATATTTATTATATAATATATCTCTTTTTTCTTTCTGGAGGATATCCTAAAAGTCAGAATTTAATTGAATTTGTTTTTTTCACTATATTAAATAATTTTTAATTAAAAAACTACTTAATATATTTTACTGAATTTTTTTTTATATATTTTATGGGATAATGTGAATATTTTCTAAAAATTTCGAAGCAATTTGTGAATTTTAAATTTGCTTAAAAAATGTTTGAAAAATTAGGTCCCTTAAGGTTCAATGTATTTCAATTTTTCAACCCGGGTACAATAAAAAACTAATTGGGTGATATTATTTTTTTATATTCCCATAGGTCCCACAGACTGTCTGAACAA